>JANRMJ010000079.1:13882383-13897796 GCA_025584955.1 Alethe diademata | reverse complement strand
AAATATTTTATAATAATTTTGGTTAAATATTACTCTAAGTCTTTTTACTGTAGAAATAACTCAGATTATTATTACATGGTTACTGCTTAATTTTAGCTTTTAGTTTGATGATTGATTTAAATTAATTTTATGAAGCAATATGAACAATTTCATGAAACTATTACGTTTGCTTCTAGCCAGAAAACAAGCATTGTTTTGTTTTCTGTGCAATGCTAGGTGTTTTCCATATCAGTCTTCCAGCAATTTGATGTATTTAATGAAACTGAGACTTACTTTCCTGACAATATTTTCTTTTTAACAAGATCTTACGTGCCAATATTCTTTTTAACAAGACTAAGAGTATCCACTCATTGCAGCTTCTCACCCTTTTTTTACCCCTTTCTTGATGCATGTAATATTCATCTTGTGGCTTAATATAAGCTTTGAGAGATTCAGATTATGTGCTATGTCTCCATTATTTCATTTTATACAACAGAATTTTAGATGCAAGCTCATATCTGTTTACATACTTGTATTTCATAATTTTATTTTTAAATGGTATTTTTAATATTCAAACAACACATGCACTTTCTGTAATATAGGATTTGGTTTTCATTAAATATGACTTTTACCCCTTAGGTTCATTGTAAATTTATCAGTAAAGAAGCAAAACTGTGAAAGACTGAGAACAGCGGGGACTCTACAACTGAGGTTGCTTGCTTTCAAAACTTCTTTTTCTCTTTTCTGAGTACCACTGCATTTCTTAAATGGCTTTTAATTTCCACAACACATAAATATTTTCCAAATAACAGTTACTCGTCTCATCAAACTGAAACCCTTTTGAAAACTATCATATAACTAAAGACTACATTACAAAAAATGGAGTGACAAAGAAGAACTAAGATCCCAGCTAACAGGTTCAGTTTTCCGCTCAGTCTTTTTGACCGCCAGCCTAGTCTTCCATCAAGTCTGCTTTTCATGCAGCCGAGAACCTTAGCCAAATACCTTCTCCCGTTCCGTGCTTCCCAAAAAAAAAAAAACAAAACCAAAAAAAACCAGTAGAGGGAGCACGAGCAGCACAGAAACATTGCCTGCCCGTCAGTTCCAGTGCCGGATCAAATGCAACTGTGGAAAAATCCTACTGAAAGTCGGAATGACGAGATCAGCATGCCCGTTGGTACCAACTAGTTCTACTACAAATTTCCTCCCATTTGGAAATGTACGGAAATAAACTCAGATGCTTGTAATTCATGCACAATTTGGAAAGACATCTGAGTCAACACTAGAGGGGCAACTAGTCTTTAAAAAGAACCACAACTATTTAAGAGTCTTTTGTACAGTCCCAAGAATATCTACTTATCTTTTTTATCTTTAAAGGACATATCTTGACAAATCTCATATGTACTTAAAGTTGTGACTGGAAAAATTTCCTGGAAACGCACAAGTTTTGCTTGCCTACATTAAGGAAAAGAAGCAGAATTTTGCTTAATGTTTGCAGCCTTGTAGATTGCTGTTATAGCATCTGCTACGGATTCTGTGTAGTTTCTTCCCTGTAAGAAATAATGCCTACACGCAGAAAGGCTGAACAGCATAAGTGTTCATCCACATTTATAAGTGACTTTTTATAGGGCAATTATATCAACCACTTTTTACTTTAAAAAGAAATTTCCTTAGAAATGCTTGAATAAACAAATACACAACCCTGAAGATGCTAAATAGACCTCCTTAAGTGTTTCATACACAAAAATGTGATTGCTTTCTTTTAGAAAACGACATTAGAATTTCATTCAGAACTGTAGAATCACAAGAGTCTATTTAGCCACCACAGAAAAGGTTTAGGAGTAGAAAGCAAAGATGTCAGACTTGTATCTGTCTAAAATGGATCTGCAATTATGTACACAAAACAAGACCTGTTGTTTTGAATCTCATTTTTATATTTAGCAAAGAATATATCAAGGGAAAATAGTTAATTTCTGACCTCTCATAGAGTATGCACACTGGCCAAGCTACTTTTCTTTTTCCACCTTATCTTAGATATATGTGTTTCACTGCCCTCTCCCTTGGTTTTAAGATGTTTTTTTCATCCTTTGCATTTCCTTCAGAATTTCCAATCTTCTTTTATCTTGAACAGTTCTAGGAAAGACTTTTGACAAAGATATCAAGGAGTCCTCAGGTTCTCGCTTGTTGGAGATTTCTTGGGGTGTGAAATGCTTTTGTTTGTTTGTTTGTTTGTTTGTTTTCATTTTTGGTTTGTTTGTTTCTTAAAACAGTGTTCTTCAGCCAGGATAAAATTCCACCTCCTCCAGCCCACTACCACTAGTAGCCACAAACCCTTCAGGGTAGGTGGAACAACAGTCTTTCCACAGCACTCTTTCTTCTTTCTCTTCTTGCTCCTCTGCTGTAAGCGATTTCTGTTGCCTTTGGACCAAGTCTTCAAAAGATACTTCAGGAACTGTGGCTGAGTTGGGTTCTGGGAAACAGCTTGGGACATAAGGCTAGGAGAAATTTTTTTTCCAAGCCACAATTGGCAACATCACTCTATAAAAGCCATTCTCATTACTACAGTCTGTTCAGATAACTATTGCCAGAGTGAAGATTGCAAATTATCAATGATGTATTTGGTCTCTTGTGACTCTCCAGTGCTGCACAGGGCCCCTCTACAACCCCATCAATATTATAGGGATTTGGGGTATCTTTTAATCCCACAGTGCCTTAGCCTTCCAAAAGGTTTTGATGAAGAATTGAACTATTACATACAAAAGTTTTAGTACTCTGACTCTGAATACCACATATGCTATTACCACTTTTGAAGAGTCAATGTGGAAGATCAATTTAATAAAGGTGCAAAGACTATTTCTATCAATTGCAAAAAGAAAAACGGTTTAGAAACCTTATAGACTTACTAATTTATAATCACTACATCAGCTTTCACATCATTTTGAAATACTCTTCACGTCACCACCACATTTCACAGGCTCTGCTCATCTCCAGTAGCATGTTAACTGTTTACCTGAAGGTTCCTGTGACAGATTCTGCCCCAGTTTATGTCAATTTTCTGCCCAAGATATTTTTCTGAAACTCTGCTTTATGAGCACCAATAGACAATGCAGTTCAAAATTATAGACTTAGAAGCATTTAATGCCCTGATATTTGAAGGGTTTGCCTTATGGGGAAGCGCATTAATCCAATAGTTCACCTTACTGGTAAGTACAGAATCACAGCATGGGCCCTTACTGGGTCATTAGGCCCAACCTCCTTGCTCAGGCAGGGCCATCCCAGAGCACACAGCACAGGATTGCACCCAGATGGTTCTTGAATGGCTCCAGTGAGGGAGACTCCCCATCCTCTCTGAGCTTAACCTAACAGAGCACCATGATAATGGTCTTTATTTCTAAATAAATTCTATCCCTCTTGCATCTGATTAATATTTTACTTCATTACCATCAAATAGCTTTCAGAATCACCTCTTGGATGTCTCACATTGTTCCAAGTTCTTGCTTTTCACTTGTTTTTGTCAACGTTACTAATATTTCTGCAATAACTCTTATTCATTCCTTGTCTTCCATCAATTCTGCCTCCTATCTGTATCTGCACTATCCCTATGACTTCAGTATTGTTGAGATTTGTTTTTTCCTGACCATCCCTGCTGCTGAAACATTAGTTCATATTTCAGGCTGATTGCTTTGGTATTTTTACTTGGACTTCTGCCACCCACACTTCTTTTTCCATCCTGTATTTCCACAGCCTGTTCTCTTGAGTTATATCAGCGTAACTATCTCATCAAATAATTTCTCTCTTATCTCATGAAAGTGAGGCAATACAGTTTACAAAGCTCAGATCTCTCTTCTGACTTCGATCTGTTTTCATTCCATTCCATTCCCCTTTCTTGTTGCAGTCATTCCTGCTGCTCTGGTTTCCTGAGTTGTCTCTTTCACTTTCTCTGCTCCCTTTTATACCATAGGTTCTATGGTAAGAATTATTTCTTCTTTTAGTCCACCTTTTCCTTTCCTTTTTTTACAAACTGTTTTATATAAAGCCACTCCTTTCTGGTTTCAATCAATAAAGAAGCCTCTTCAGTTTCTGACTGACTGTCCTGCACTGTCTGACTTCTGTGCTTAATAGAGACACAAGTCTTTCTGACTCAAACCAAAGTTCCATCCAGTTCACTATGCCACTTTACAAGATAATTCAGGAAAGATAAAAAAAAGCTAGATAAATGCTGCCATTAGTACATTAGTACATCCTCTCAACGTCCCAAACAGAGAATGAAGGACAGTGAGAAATACTGTCTTTGTGTTTAAAAAATTTGGTTTTTCCCATGATTTTTCCCAATCTTTTTGGATAAACGTATACTTCGGTTATGCATTTTTGTGGAATTGATTTAACTTTACTTTGTAATGTGCAGTAAAGTTCCTCCTTTTGTTAGCTTTAAATCAATAAAAAAGTTTTATTTCCATCTAGTTTTTTATTACATTAGACAATGAATATTCTACTCTGCAATCACATTCTCTGTGCCATTCACAATTTTACAGCTATGAGTCCGTCATATCAGGTGTATTATTTGTCTTGGCTGAAAAGTTCCCAGTCAATCAAAGTCGTCCTTCAGATGTTCCAAAATTGTGACCAAACCTGTGAAAGCCCCAGGTGCATTTTCCTCCATGCACATTTCAAGGGGTTTGACTGGGCATAGGGACATCTTAGAAAGAGCATAGATGGTGACAGTGAAAAAAAGCTGGCAGCAGATTCAGAAATAACTGCCCCTCCTTCCTGCGGCAGCTGCTTGTAAACTGAGGCTTTTGCCCTTGGCCTATGCTGCAGTTGTGTGGTAGCCACACACTAGACCCTGGTCATGACCAAGGGACTGAGTTTCTGGGTTGATATCAGACCTACCTCATCACTTGGGACCAAGTAGAGATCCTTGGGCCATGTCTGCCTTTGTTACCATTTCTGAACTCCATTCTGACTCAGTCCCCTGAGTCACTCCCGTCAGTACAGACTTGTTTATGTAGACTTGTGGCTGACTGTGGGAGCCCTTGCTGGGCCAGCCCTCCACGGGCACAGTGGGAGAGAGCCTTGCATCATGTAGGTTAAGACCCTACATCCTCCATGGTCTTTGTCACAGGAGTGGTTTCTGATTCCTTGCACCTTTCTTCTTCCTGGCAATACCAAGCCTTGCCTCCTTCTCTGTTACCTTTTCTAGTTCTGCTATGATTGTTTTGAGATGTGTGGACCAGAACATGACAAAAATCACAGACCTTACAGAATCACAATGCTTATTTCTCTTTTTCTTCCATAATCATGCCTACCACTGTGTTTGCTTCTTTGTCTACTGATATTTTAAGAGAATACACATATTTAAATACAAATATTTAAATTTGTATTTAAATACAAATATTTAAAGAGAACTGTTTAGAGGACACCAAGATCTCTTTCCTGAAAAGCAGCCAACCAACATCAACCATTGTTTATACAAAATGCCCCCCCATTTGTGCTGCTGCTGGTCTCCATCTTCCCTGTCATCCTGTACCATGAATTTTTTGGTATATCTGAAGAGATTATCAGCATAAGCAAACTTCACTCAATAGCTCGATTTCTGATAATGCTAAATTATTCAAGTCACAGTAAAGACTTAAATAAAACCCAACTGGCAATCTTCTTCCTGTGTAGAACTAAGTTTATTCCTACCTTTCTTCCAAACTTAGCAGGTTGACTTCCCAGAGATAAAAGTCCAACAAAAAGATTCACCTTTCTGCTACTTTACAAACTACAGAAGAATTAGCAAACACAAATCCAGGCTAAGCACTAGATATTGTTTCTCATTTCAAATACTCACTTGAAACAGTTCTAGAATAAAACAAATCTTAATTTTACAGTTTTCTCTGTAATTTCTCCTTTGTTTCACAACTTTTAAGTTATGATTATAGACTTATAGTTCCCATCTATAAATGGTAAATGACATTTTATTAGCATCCATTGAACAGTCTGAATCCTTGTAAAATTAATATGAATATTAATATTTACTATAAGATGGATTTCATTACAAGATTCAAGATTAGGCATTACTGCTTTTCCCACAGTATCTTGCTGTGTTATTTTTTATGGCCGAAAATGATTGAAATATCTCTCAGAACTTCTTGAATATATGCAAAAATCATACCTTCCTAATAAAATAACTTACCCTCTTTTACTGATTCCTCCTTTGATTGGCTTAATGTTAGTAATCTGTTACATTTTTCCAGCTGATGGATCAGTAGGCTATTTGCTTCATTAATTTCTGATATTTTCTAGGAAGTTGGAGAAAGACTAAAAATATATTAGCTTGTTCTAAGTTTTGAGTTTTAAGTGAATAAAAATTTTAAAAATTCCACAATACTGCAGTCCAAGCCTGTATTATGTCCCATTCAGGAAATTCCTTCGTGGAGAAGAATGATGCTAGACTTGAGATCATTTGCTATTCCAAGTTTACCCCACAGAACTAAGAATGTTGACTTACATCATAAGTTATAAACTATTTTCCTCTCAGTTTTGTAGCCCAGAGTCTGGATCAATCATCTGTAAGGTTCTTTCTACTGCTTTGCATATAAGTCAACACTCTTGCAGAGCAAGAACTTGGACAGGAGCTGGTATAGTAAGTTTACTCTGAGAGAAATTTATTTCAGGTCCTCTTTTTGTATTACCTCAAATATGGATTTGCTGACCAGAAAATCAGCAGAAAGCTGATCAACATCAGTCTAAAAAGAAACATAGCAGTTTTTCCTCAAAGGGTCAATCTTTTAAGAAATGACATGTATAATATAGAGGAAGCTCAATACACATGGAACTTAGGAACTCGTGCTCCTGGTAAGGCAATGACATTTTTCTAGAACAAGGAACAACTTCTGAAAGGATACCCCAGCACCAGATCACATGGTCTAGTAAGACGTGTCCCTTCCTACAGAAGGGGATTTGGAACTAGATGGTCTTTAAGGTCCTTTCCAGCCCAAATGATTCTGTGATTCTTTAAAACCAAATCTTCAACACCATCTTCCACATTCTTCATGAGAAGCCAATTTGGCCTCTGGATGATTAAAATTCTAGCACAGAAACAAAGGCTTCTCAGACTTCACAGAATCTGCTCCTATGACTCCAGAATATGGTCAATACAGTTTTCTAAATGAAGCTGGTATTACAAGGTGTAACAGTTAGCTGATACAACTTAAAGAAATGTCCACTCAAAGAGATTTTGAGAATGTCAATAATTATACATGGAAGTCTCAATGTACTTCACTTACCTTTTCTATCTCTGAGAAGTCATCTAAAAGTTTATCGAGGTTGACTACACTGGTTTTCTTCATGGTTTCTTCACCATTATGATTCATTTATTCTGGACCGTATAATCAAATGATCACTAGATACATGTAAAAAATAGATCTATAAATTAATATGTTTCTCATTCACACCATGTAAATTCTTAGGCAAACATATATGAAGAACAAAGAAAACTCTTTTTAAAAATTAAAACTATTTTTGTGTTGATGCTAAACTTCAGCCTACTTAAGATCTTGCATTTCTAGGAAATACAATGAATGTCAGAAATCCCAAACAATAACTGCCAAACTGATATAACTGATATACTGTGGCTGAATTTGGAAACTTTTCTGCAGTTAAAAAGTTAACCTGTATCCACTTCCATAGACAGAGTAATGCACCAAGCACATATTAATGCATCATCTTTTACCTGTGTAGATGCTTTAATACTTGACTACGCAGGTTTAAAGGTACTTAACATACTTTCCTGTAAACAACAAGAGTTAAATCAGTGATAGGCGCTGCAACACAAAAACCTTGCTGCAGAATAAAAAGATAGTATTTTGAAAGGCACCCATATAGTTCAACATTTTTAGCACAACCCCAATTTTTAGAAATTCTATTTCTATAGAAATTACAGAATCTTCAACATATATTTACAAGATGGATCTGAAATACACAACATGAATGCTTCTAAAAATATTCAAATTATCTCTCAGCATCAGGCTCCATGAGACAAAAATTCCAATACCAGTAAACGACGTGGTCCAAATGAAGTCACTACTTCTATATGGTAAAGTGTGAACAGTCTTTTTGCAAATAACAAAAAAATTGCAATCAGGGAGATGAACCAGAAGTTAAAATGTGTTCACTACCCAGAAATTGAATGAGTTTCCAGATGGAAATACTTGCAGTAAAGTTAGGCAGAAATAGGTAAATAAATGCACAACACTAAGCAGGAATCAGTATTTACATAACTGAATAAATTTCTCAGTCATTCAATATTTACAAGCTTTTATATGTAACTTCTTGAACCAAGCAGTAAGATATTGGTTCTGTGTGTTTAATACTTTTTTCTTGTGCCCATTCTGTACTCAGTGAGACTAATACTAAGTCATAAGTCAAAGATCAGTTTTTTAAATTAACAGTTTTTAGAATATAATAAACTTTGAAAAATTAATGCTTCTTAGTTAAATTAATGGAGGGGTTTTTTAAAAATTAATAAGTAATCTTAACGACTTGTAACTTACTACAGTGGAATGACTTATTAAACTGGGGTTTTAAATATATATTCAGGACACTCAAAATTTAAAACAACTACCCATCCTAGTATTCTGTTGGTTGATAATCTAAAAGTATGCTATGAATGTCAATCCTTTGACTTTTCCAATCCTTATCATGGGCAGTATCTCAATTTGTCAATCACCATTTTTTTCATTGTACTTTTAAAACTATTTTCCACTCTCCACATTTTGACAGAGGATAGAATTCAGGGAGCTGCTGTGTTGAGCAGTTTAGTTTGTGTGCTTCCTTATTCTATGGCATCACTTGTTTTCTCGCAAGACAGGACGTGCTCAGCACTTGGCAACAGTACCACTGGGTACAAAACTCCTGCTGAACTGGAACAGTAAATTAAAAATAATGTTGTATTATTAATGCTGTATTTTTTTCCAGCAGGAAAACTCATCACTGTTATTTTTGTGCATATTACTATTACACATTATGTCTTCCAAAGGCATTTTTGTTAAACCTCCCATGACTGTTTTGAACGATGATATTTATGCCACTGGGGAAAAAAATTAAAGATTTAAACCGTGGGTTTGACTGTTGTAAAAGTGACATCTTCCTTCAATGCCTCTTTGACCCCTTGCCATCCATACTTTCCCAGCATCACTTTTAAAACTATTATATCTGATAACCCCATTTTCAAAGTTTTAAATTTCTTTCTGCATGTGGCAAACATATATATATATCGAGAGAGAGAGATACTAACTGAATGTAAGAATTATTCAGCAGCAGACACGTCAGGCCTCCCCGCCTTTGCCGACCCTCGCTTACGCCGCTGCCCCTCAGGCCCCTGAGGGGAGCCCGCGCGCCCGCGAAGGCGGGAAACCCGGCCCCGCCGGCGGAGCGTACCACTGCGGGCCCTGCGGGGGGCGCGGGCCCTGCGGGGGGCGCGCCCCCTCCCCCGCCGGTGGGCTCGGCCGACCCTTGTGTTCGCAGCCTCCCCTCAGGAGCGATGAGATTCCGTCGTGAGGCTTCGATGCGTCCTCATGAAACAGAGACCGCTCTTAAATTACTTTATGGACCAGGGTTTTTTTTCAGAAATGCGCTGTATAATTGCATTCCTGCAGCTCAAACTGCATTCTAGCGTGTGGTATTTCGCCCTTCAGGAGAAGGGAGTAGCCAAGATTGATAAATGCTTGTGGTTGAACAGAGCGACAAAAGTCGGGGGGTCTGCAAGAGTGTGAACTCTTATGTCAGTTCCTGACCTACTCTACAGGCACATGGCAGGGGGATAAAGGGATAGGATGGAGAGAGAAAGAAAGCGTGAGGGAAGGGAAGTTTCAGGGAAGTTTCAGGGAAGGGAAGTTTCAGGGAAGGGAAGTTTCAGGGAAGTTTCAGGGAAGCGAAGGGAAGGGGTTTCCAGGGTCTTGATCCCTCCTGTAGTCCATGCCCACTTCTTGGCTTCATTCCTGCTGGGTTATGCTCCAGAAACTGGAACAGCAGTGTTTGTCCTGGAAAAGTGCTGCCCTATCTCTGCATGGCCTCTTATCCAGCCACACCTTTTTTTTTGTCTCAAACCGTGTTAGTACTGACAATCCTTGGTTATTACCAACAATTCGTGTCTGTTATTACCAGCAGTCCTTCCTTGGCTCCACAGCCATCCAGCGCTCCGTGTTTGAGACATATGCATCAAGACAGACATCCTCATCTTCTAAGATTCTAGAGTATAAATGGACTTCTTGTCCAAAATGCTAAATACTCTAAAGCTTTCTCAGATAACCTGGTTTTGTCTGTAATAGAGAGGGAAGTTAGTACATCTTGAATACTTTTTGACATGTGTGCTGTCCCCATGAGCAGAACTGTCTGCTGTGCAAATCAGATGTGGGTGCATGCAGGACTCTTTGTGCCTGCAAACACGCAGAGAAACAACAGCCTACCAGTCACGGTCACACGTGCTATTTGGCAGGCAGCTGCTTTATCTGAACATCTGTGGGTTGGTTCTGTCCACTGGGACACTGTCTAGGCAAATAGAAGAAAACAATTTTCATGGATAGAAGGTCTGCAGCTGAGATATAAGCGGGGAAAGGACACAGTGCGAAGTGTGTCATGGACAGATATTAATAGAGAAAGAGGTACCCAGGGAACCTGGTACATGATACTTATGTTTTCTACCTCACTTTCCCTGCTTCACATACCAATTTTTACAAAACCTGTTTCACAGTTTCAGTTGTCCTTGTAAATGGCACAAATTTTCAAAAGGGTTGGTACTTTCAATAAAGTATAATTAAAAATTTGTAATTAGTGTTAATAAAATTGTTAATCACAGCAATTAGTGTTCCTCTTTGACCTAGAAAAACGTGCAGTCACTGTTGGTTACTAAAGAGAGAAAACCCCAGCAAAACCTTGAGTAGTGAGCATTTTACTGCACAGTAAACCACACTATATTGTACAGACTGGTTTTTTTTGTGTTATTTATCTGCAGTTTTATTGTATGGATTTCATTCATAGGAAGACAAGACATGAAGACTAAAATCCATTTGTTATGATTTGACAAAAATGTTACTCTCTGTCCACATGTTATATTTGTAATAATGCTATGCTAGATGACCCATATGTAAATATGTCATTTGACCTCTGGGAAGGTGATTACTGTGAACAGACTTGGGAACAATGCAGAAAATAAACAGTGACAGAAAAATGTTTGACAGATTTTGACATAGAAATACATGGAATGAAGTCTATAAGCCAGGAGTAGAACATTTAGCTTGTAAAAGGTTTAATGGTCAGCAAATATTATTTTGTTTTAACTTTTAAAATATTGCTGCTAAAATAAGCAGTTTAACACTGCATACTTCCAAAAGACGAGATTTTTATCTATAGTTCATTTAGAGTTCATTCTAATATTTTTGTCCTTTTATAGGGTAGTAACTTCTTGGGCAAGACAGTTCAAAAGTCTGGTGGTCACTGAAAAAATGTTTGACATCCACTGTGTATTGGGCAGGAAAGCAGCAGGTAACTGATGATGCATACTCCAACCTACAGAGTTTATAATTCATATAGAAAACACAGATGCCTTTTATTGCCATTGTGAACATCCCTGTAAGGGAAACTGCTGCATGAAAGACCTGTGACAAGCATTGTTTCATGTTCTGTTTCTCACAAACTGCATCATCTGTGTACATTTGAAATCTCATGGTTAGGCATGGGTTTGAGCATTGTTTTAGTGATCTTTATTCCATTTTCTTGGTCTTTGACAGCTTTCTGTACAGCCCCAGCCTTCTCAAATGGATGTCTCAAATTCCCTCACAGAGTAAAGCTTTGCAAGGTTTAATGCAGTTTACAAAACTATTAGTTTTGTCTTTTTCTGAAGATCGCATGAAAGAAAGAGCATAGGTTTTAACCTGGTCTAGAGTGCCAGAGCACTTATCCCAGTGTTTAGCAGACTATCACACTTTAGTGTCAGACTGCAGAGTAGCTTAATAAGATGGGAGTAAAAATTGTACTCTCATGCATCTGGGGCATCAATGTACTGTTTGATATGCTATATTCTTTTTGAAAGAAGGATTTGTTTTTCTGGTTTAGGAGATGAAAGGTATCAGAAAGGATATTTGGTATAGAAGTACCCATTTCTGTTGCATTCTCCAAAATGTTTATATTTGTCCAAAGAATGAAAGCAGAAATATACACAAAATACAGATAAATACATGTTTATTTGTGTTGGGTTTGCATAGCCAAGTTTTGGTAGCGGGAAAGTGGGGAGAGCTTCAGGAGTGGCTTCTCTGAGATGCTGCTAGAAGCTTTCCCCATGTCTGGCACTGCCAGTGCCAGCTGGGTCCAAGACAGACTCACAACTGGCCAAGGCCAATCCCATCAGGGACAGTGGAACCACCTCTGTGACAATGTGCTTAAAAAGGAAAAAAGTTACTGTGCAGTTTTAATTCTGCTCAGAAAAGATAGGGGTGAGAATATGTGAGAGGAACAGCTCTACAGAAACCAAGGTTAGTGCAGAAGGAGGGGCAGGAGGTGCTCCAGGCACTGGAGCAGAGATTCCCCTGCAGCCTGTGCTGAGTCCCGGGTGAGGCAGCTGTGCCCCTGCTGCCCGTGGAGGTCAGTGCCAGAGCAGGTGGATGCCCAAAGGAAGGCTGTGACCTTGTGGGAAGCCCATGCTGGAGCAGGCTCCTGGCATGCTGTGGCAGGTTTGCTGGTAGGACCAGTAACCCTGTGGCGGACCCATGCTGGAGCAAGCTATTCCTGAAGGACTGCACCCCATGGAAAAGGATCCATGCTGGAGCAGTTCACAAAGAACTTCAGCTCATGGGAAGGACTGGCTCTGGAGAAGTTAATGGAGAGCTGTCTCCCAGGGGAGGGACCCCACGCCAAGCAGGGCAAGGACTCTTCTCCCTAGGCAGCAGCAGGAGCAACATGTGATGAAGTGACCACAACCCCAATTCCTGTCTCCCTGCACTGCTGGTGGGGAGGAAATAGAGCTGGGAAAGGAGGGAGGTGTGGGTGGAAAGTGTTTCTAAGATTTGTTTTACTTCTCATTATCTGCCCTTTTTTTGATTTGTAATAAATACAATCTTTTTTCCCCAATTTGAGTCTGTTTTGCTTGTGATAATTGATGAGTTATCTCTTTCTGGATTTATTTCAGCTCGTGAACCTTTTGTTATACTTTTTTCTCCCCTATCCAGTTGCAGAGGGGAGTGATAGAGCAACTTTGGTAGGTACCTAGCATTTAGCCAGGGTCAACCTACCACATTATTAAGTAGGGTAATATAGTAGAACACAGTTAAATAGATAAATATATAAAAAAATAAATATATGCATATGAGCAAATATACCTGCTAAACAGTATCTGTACCCATCAAAATCACCTCAGAGAAAAAAGTTTATTTCATGTTTGTTACCTAAATATTGGGGTGGGAGTCTTATGGGGGAAAAAATGTAACACTTTCAGCATGTGTTTTAGCTGTTTTTTTCTCCAGAAACAGAATAGAAATTTATGTTCACAAAGTATTTTTTCCTTTGTTCTTGTGTCCTTGTGTTTGTCAAAGGATGACCTAATCTTTGCTTTATAGTTTCAGTAGTTGGAAAAAAGAAATTATTTAGCATTAGTGATTATGGTATGTATCAAAATAAAAGTTCCTTTTTTTGTAATGGGAGACTGATAAGCAGTAAATTTCCTGAGTTCCTTATATGAATCCCATACTTTGCAATTTTAACAGGAATGTTCCGTGATGCAGTATGAACCAAAAAACAAACAAACAAACAAACAAAAAAAACCAAAAAACCCTCAAGGTTAACACTCAATGGCAAATGAAATCTCCATGAAATCTCCTAAAATGTGTGTCATTCAGTGAATCTGTGAAAACCCACACCATCTTCTATGCAAGTGGTACTACATGCTCAATGAAAAATGGCTTTGGTTGGCCTTGAGAAACAACTTCCCAAATTACTACAGATGGAAAATTAGCTCACTGTATCTTGCTGTCTACAAGTCTTTGTCTGGAATAGCCTACGTTCATCTGCAGCATAACTCATAATAGAATAGCCATACAGAATGAAGATAGCCTGTTCCAGTGCTTTGTTGTGTCGACTGGTTGGTATGTGTTGTTTCCAAGAGGGAAAAGCCCCTCATATGTCATTAGGGTCTGAGACCTTTGCAGTCATTTAGCGGGTCAGAACAATGCTTTTGTTTTAAAAGTTTCAACCATCACCCAGGCCGGAGGGAAAGCTTTAATTTGTAGTACACATTTACTGCTCTTTTCTAACACAGATGTTTTTCATAGATCACAGAATCACAGAATGGCCTGGGTTGGAAGGGGCCTTAAAGATAGTGTAGTTCCAACCCCCCTGGTGTGGGCAGGGACAATTTTTGCTGGGTCGGGTTGCTCAGAGGTCCACCCAGCCTGGCCCTGAAGACTTCCAGGGATGGAACAGCCACAGCTTCTCTGGATATGTATATATTTATGGCAAAACAGAAATCAAATACCTAGACTAAATAATTTAACTAACTTTATTTTACATTAAAATAAAAGTTTAATCTGTGTAACAGGAAAGAGAATGTCTATCTATATTCAGTTATTTATGTGCCCTAAGTTCTTCAGTAGTCAAGTATTCTTCATTAGAGTGTATCTATATCATGCATTTGGAGCCACTTCCAGAGAGAATGTAGTTATGCAAAACCAGATCTCTGATTTTGCTGAAAATCTTCAAGTCATTAGTATAATTTTATTCTCAGAATATTTTCACTTTGCAAATTACTATTTATACTACATCCATGCCAGCATTCCGGTCATGTCAAAACTCTACCCTGCAAGCCATGGTACAAGCCTATAAAAACTCCGAGGCTTTTCTTGGAAGCATTTAACAGATATTCTATCCACTTTAAATAGGCTATGACAAACATGACTGATCAATCTCAGAGATGAAGAATAATAGAGAAAGAAGAATGAACTCAGGAGAAGTAATTGTGTTGCTTCCTGGCTTTCTAAGTAATCTCATGTATTCCTGTGCTTTCCCACCTACGTGGGATTTATCTTGTAGGATTTTGTCTTTTTATGACCCAGAGATGGGGCAACTGAGAGGCATTTAAAAAAAATTTATTCCATTTTTAGTCTTATATGAAGGATGAGACAATATAGATGTTATAATTCACGCCATCACAATCAGAAGCCAGCTACTTTTTAATTACAATTCATCATAAGCGTTTCTTGGCCTATTAGTCTTTGTCATATCATGCTGTAAAATGCCTTAAAGCCAGTCATCTAAAATCACCTTTTGTGTGTTCTATTACAATGCATCTTTCATAGCTCTGTTTCTTGAAAGTATCTAGTCTTATTTGCAAGGCCATACTTTAAAATTTTTTTAAACTCCATTTCTCTCTTAACAATATCTGTCCTATTCCATGGCATTTGTAA
>JANRMJ010000079.1:13848699-13861751 GCA_025584955.1 Alethe diademata | reverse complement strand
ATTGACTTGGGTAAGGCTTGGCATTCCTGGAGTAGAGCTCATGACTTGCTTGTTTCCCACACAAATCAATTATCAGCATTTTGCAGGACCCGGTGTGAGCTCCCTCTGAACAAACTGTCCCAGAATGTGATAACTGTAAGCAATAGCTCAGCTGAATGCATTTAGGCATAAAGGCAGCAGGGTACTGGAAGTAAAGGCTGTCAACCGAGATTTTAAATAGACTAGAAGAGCAAAACAAAAAACAGAAAAATAAAGCATGGATGCACACTTGCCTGTTTCCTATCTAATCCAGTAAGTTCCAGTCAAACTGTCATTCATAAAACCACTTGCTTTACTCAAGATAATGGCTTGACCAAATATGCCATTTCAACAGGAAAAAACATAGCAAAAAGTGTCAGAAAGTTAATTCTTTTAGAGACTGAATTTCCTTTCCTCTTTTCTTTTTCCTCCCCCTTCCCCTCCTTCTTTAAAAGTCCCTCTAATATAATATAACTTTAAAAGGAGTTGGAAGCGTGGAAGAGTAAAGAACTGAAATGTGTAACTGGGGTATAGCAAAACAGTTTATCACCATCTTGGAGAAAGTCCCGCTGCCACCAGACCTCTAGTACTTCTGCAGGGTACTTCTGGAGGAGTGCACAAATCGTACAGATATGTCCCACCTACTAGGCTGAGACTTTGGTAGGTGAACTAATAATGAGCATATAACTCATTGATAAAAATCAAGCTAACTAAATAGAAAATGATAGAAGGGGCGGCATTTTTGTTGAACAAAAGGAGGTGTTTCTGGCTGGGAATTTTAGAAGGTTCATGAAGAATTATCTGTTATCAGAACTTCCTGTACCTACAAACCTACAGCAAATTTAAACTCACAGAAGAATAACATGTCCCAATATGCAAATCAGTGATAGATGAAACCTTATGCAACTGCACATCTCTTCATATAATCCACTCTCAAAGCACATACAATGTGCCACTGCTGGAGTGCAATACAGAAAGGTGGAAATGGCAATACAAAGAAGGGAATTTATTATGTTTAACACTGAAAGCAGCTATGAAGAGCTGGAGTGCTATTTCCTGTAGCTCAAATTTGTACATTGGCAGTAAATGCTCTGTCAATTCGGTCCTGCTCCTGAATCCAAGCTCATCAAAGGTTGGATCATTTAATAAGAGCCGGTTGATTTCTATGCTACCAGCAAATTCTAATTTGTTTAAATCGGGCAGAAAAATGAACCACATTTGGTGTCAGTGGATAGTATGTTAAATAGGTACAATCCAGTACTAATAAATTGTCAGACATCCCATACAGAGAGTGGGAGATACAGTACAGGGGCACAACAACCAGGTCACTTCTTCATCTGGCTGCTTGCTAGTCTGATCCAGCTTTTGTCCTAAGTAAAACCTACCCAAAAATGGACCAAGTTCTGGAACAATTTTTTGTGGAAAATAATAAAATTTATTTCACATCAGTACTAAATCAGATCCTTTTGTACAAAATACTTGATAGAAACAAAGCAATGCTTAATAACTCCGACATACTGTATCACAGTGAAAACAGAATGGAAATGCTGGGTAAGAGAATATTGTGCCCATGGAGGAAGTTTAAATATTTTAATAGTTCATGATAAATTCAGGTGTTTTGCTTAGAAGCATGAAAGGGATGTTTATCTCTGCACTGAAGATTAATTTGGTGACTACTACCTCAAAATACATTATGTAGACATCCCTGCAAAACAGGTAATTATTCTGGCTATTCTTTCAGAAAAAAAACTTATTCCATCTTTAGTAAAGTGAGACTAATGTAGTTAAAAGCATAAAAACCTGAAGAAGCTGAGCTTTTTTGATACCATAGAAGTCCAACAGCTGTGCTGGTTTCCCACACTTTCTATGCTATGAAGCATCCACAGAACAGAAATCAATGTGGCTCATGCATGTGGTCCATAAGGGTAGTACACACAAACTTAGTAAATAAAGCTCAGGATTGAGGGGCGAAATGATCATTACTTGGTACCATTACCCACAAGACAGTAGAGGGAGGAGAGAGGATGTGCATGTGTGCCATGTCCCATGGTATGTTATGTGCTGTCCAAATCATGCCCTCCCATGTGCAGTGGTGGGATCAAGTGATTTCTGTTGCAGGTAAGCCCTATCTATTGGTCTGCCTCCATATACAACAAATAAAGAGAAGCAAGAAAGGCCATGGTATTTATAAATGAAAGGCAGTTAATGTAACAAACCCATTTCAAATTCTCTCTTACTTGCTTACATAGTTGTAACTTAAATTGAAATGACCTTTTCAAGAAATTATGTACAAAAATAATAATGTGTAATGCTTTTATCTGTTACAGTCATTACTGGAGATGTTCAGTATTGACTAGCATTATGTGGTAGGGCATATGAGGAAATGCACAAATGAGAATGTGCAATTCTGTGTAAACAGACGATGCAATTACCAAACACCACAAAAGGTCTTCCATGCCCTGCTCAGTGCAAACAAATTTTTCAGTACTGATAAAAATTTTCAATGTCCCTCTTTCTCCTGCACATGTACTAGCAATTTCTAGTCTGAAGCCCAGCTCAGAGGCAGTATCTGTCTATTGCTCCCCACCATGCAGTGATGAGGGGTTATCTTTGCTGAGATGTGGCCCCTCGAAAACTATCAGAGATTGGTGCTCAGAACCAGCACCAGAAAGACAAGCTTTCCAGAAAGAGAAGTTAAAGTTCAACTTGGCATTCCTAATTCAGGCTCCAACACCTTCCCAAGCTCTAAGAGGAAAGTACTCAGAGTACATGGGGTCTGGTGTGCACCCAGGTTTAAGAACTCCAACTTGACAAAACTTAATGAAAAGTCACTCCAGAGCACATCTTAATGCTCCTGCCTAAATGTTGCAACTTACTTCCCTTTTTTTTTAACATTAGCTCCCTTCCTAGAGCCAAGAAGCTGTGTGGATGGGGCCCTTTGAGTGCACTGCAGTGGCTACTGGCATTGCGTAAAGGTAGCCAGGTCTTGGTCTGACCAGGGGAGAAGGGGGGACCAAGCCTTGAGCCCCAGAGCCTGTGGAGGTGGCTGGGGCATGGAGCCCATGGTGGGCAGGTTACTGCGGGGCACACCTTGCAAGATCTGGCAGCAGCAAATGTCAGTGGTGTTAGGAAAGCAAACAGCACAAGTGCCAGCCTGAGAAGATTACAGTGTTTTAACAAAGGAAAAGCTACAGCACAGCTAACCTGCAGCAGGAGCAGACAAATGGAGCCAAAACAGGGAGAAAAAGAAAAAAGAGGACAAAGAAACAGGTGAAAAAAAGAATGAGAAAATGACATGTTTGGAAAGAAAAGCACAAGAGGGCATAAGTGGTTAGGCAGGGAAGGGCAGCAAAAGACTTGAGGTAAGGCAGAACAAGCATAATATTGACAAACTGCAAATGAAATGTGTGAGCTGATGTAAGTCTGCAGTCACTGTTACATAGTCCAAACAGTGAAGACAATAATTCTGGGTCTGGCACATGCATACCCTGATAGTGTAGAGCAGAAACAGCACATACCTGGGATCACCCAAGAGAGATACTAAGGTAACAGACTGGAGGACAATGCAGGTGGCTGCAAAGGCAGTGTGAAAAGAGACAGGCAAGCACTGATCCAGCAAACCTGTTTAAGGACAACTGCAGAATAATGACAGCACAACAGAAAGACTGAGGTCTTCCTCATAAATCTAACAAGTGTCAAACATCAGGTCTAATATAATCAGAGCTCCATGAAAGCAGGGCTGTGGGCTTGCCAGGTTTCATTCACAGCCAAGATGCAGCTGTGCACTAACAGTGATATTACATCCCAAACTCTGTGGGTAACATGACAATGACACTATGTCCCAAACATCATCAAAACAGTGCTGGTTATGCAGAAATGTGTCCTGATGTTTCTTGTTTTTCATTTCCCATTGACAACCTTTTCACTTTTGAATGAAGTAACTCAATCTGGTCTTATTCTTGACATCCAGTCCTTTTAATTCACACTGCTTTTGGGAGACCAGAGTCAATCTCTAAATTCTTGTACTTTCCACTGTTAAACTTCCAAGTTATTTCTGACTTCTGCAGATTTTAATCATTCTTCAAAACAACAGCTGCCTGTTATATCTGCAGTATCTCTTTCATACATGACAAAAAAGCCCTACCTCATACTCTACAGACATTTTCAACACTCTCCATTTAAAATAGTAAAAATTCCAGTTCTATCCACAGAACAACTATCTGAACATCTTTGAAAGGCATTCTGAAAAGGCAGCAACAATTTGTTCTTCAGTCCAGAGGGAAGTTCCCTGTTACAGTCAGCATACAGCAATTAAAAACTATGGAGATAAAAATTATATGGAGGCTAGGTTACAGGGAGGGTCATTTGTTTACCTCCACCTGGAGTGAAACTCCACAGGACTCTTCTTAGCCACTCCCTGAGAAGTGCTACTACAAAAACATCCTCGGTAAGCAAGGCCACAGGCACTCAAAGAAGCTGAGTCCTCAAAGCAGTTCAAGGATTCCTGTGGCAGTGATGATTGAAAACTTTCTGAAGACTGCAGGTCCTAGTGATTCCTCACAATTCTTCATCATGACAACCACCCAATTTTATCCTTAGACAGACTGTGAAGTATACAGACTTATATGGTATTTTCACTCTTTTTGCACCTTTAGACCATAACACTTTCTTTTGCATCCCAAAGAAAACTGAATTGAGTATTTTAGAATATTCTGTCATGCCAGATTTCTCCTGTGCTTTTTAAAGTGTCTGTTTTATTACTGTAGCCAGGATGCTTACTCATTCCATAATTCAGAGCTTTATTATTGCAGTGAATCATGAACTATGAGTTTCCAACTTCAAAGTGAAATATAAAAATCAAACCCGAGAAGAATAAAAGTATTGTTTTCTCCTCCTTCTATCCTCAAACTTAACAACTACACGAGTCTTTGCAGTTTTGCAGTGCTTTTGTAAGAACGTTCTTTTTAGAAGGTTTCAAAAGGAAAATCACAGTGACACTTGTCTCCTCTGAAGCAAAGTTCTATTAGTCCTACTAGGATTGTCCTTTTAGTAGTATTTATAAAGCAACAATCTCCACTCCTAATGGTCAGAAATGAAACCAATATTGTGATAGATCACTTTAAAGTCCTACTAATTTACAAACAAGCTTTATTTGAAAAAAACCTCAACCAACAAATCAGAGTACCAAGCAGTTCTCAGAGCCATGACTTGACATATGTGCTTTGGATCCCAGCTGGATTCCTGCACATGAAAGGAAATGTATGTGATACAGTTGTAAATTACAAACAGTGAGTATCTGAAGTTCTTCCCAAAATGGGAAAGTTGCTGAGCTGGATGCATCTTGACTTTATCTGAAATTCAGGATGATGTAAATACCAAACAGGAGAAGAGATCATGTCAATGATATTAGACTGATGGAATTAAATCAACAGTGGAAAAACACACCCCCACCCCCAGGAGTATTGGCAATTTAGCACTAGGATGAACAAAACACCAGACAACACATACAAATGGGGGATGCTCATGACTCAGAAGTGAGTTGGACTTAAGGGAATAATACATATTTTCCTTCAGCTTTTATTTTTGCCATCTGGCTGTGAACCTAAGAGATGTTCTGATCATCTCTATGGAACTGGGTAGAGAGAATTAAGCCACCAGACTAATCCTTATTTTACTACCACAGAGGAGATTTGGACAAAACAGTCATATTCAAAATCATAGTGGACCGATTTATAGAGGAAATATTATATTTTTTTGACAGACTGCCAAAAGTGATTTATTTACATTATGTATCCTCTGCTGAACTTGACTTTCTCTGGCACCTGTTTTGTCTTTCTAAGAATCCAGTGCTGTCAGCCCTGAGCTTCAGAGATTACATAGGGAAGGCTCACAGACAGAATACTTGAAGTACTTTACAGTACTTGAAATAAAGGCTCCTGAGATATTATTAAAGTTTGATGGCTATTAAAGAATGAGCCTTTCCCATTTGGCTTGTTTCCCATCTTTCTCCAATGACATTTCATAAACTAGCCTTTTCAAATGACTACAGGAGCTGTTTGGAGGGAAGATGTGTTTTTTTAAAACTTGAAAATACAGACATTTCCTGACAGGAAAAAACCAAGCCCAAACATTCAAGTTAACTAAAGACCAACCTAGGTCTCTTGAATTACTGTAGTCGTTAGCATGCCTAAGAAGGCTTCATTTTTTATAAAAGTAGAGACTTTTAACAATACTATGCCTAGGAGGGGTTCATTCCCCTTAATGCCATTCATGCAGAAGGAATACTTTTCATGCTTTATTTAGATTACCAAAAGATTAATAGGCTCTATCAATAAGGGAAGATCTAATAAGTCTTTAAAACAATCAAAGAAATAGAGGTCAGTCAGGAAAGTCTTACATGCCATTTATAGTAACACACTTCCTTCTTCTCTAGAAGTTCTCCAATATGTCAGGAGGTTATGAACATTTTACACACAATACATTAATAGTTTGCAACTGCCCTCATCCAAGTTATCATTAAAAAACTACACATCTTCTCCCCAAAATTACTGCTCTTTGCAGGGGAGAAACAGGAGCAGCAGAGAGGTTTGCTTTATGAGGCTCAACTGAGTTCAGATGGTTTGAAGGAAGAACAGTTGCTAAATCCAAAATGATTACTCAGAGAATCCTGCCATCAAAATTTGCTTCAGTGTGTCAGACACACCTTAAAGACACACTAAATGCCAGTCAGTTAGAAGGCTTCATTTGCAATCAGTTTTCTAAATGCAGGTGGTTAGCCACAGATATATGTGCTATTCATTGACACAAGGTATTACAATGAGATACACCTTGCCTGCTTTAGAGACCCTGAAATTTTGGAAACCCTGAAGGCAGGTATGGCAAACTCGTCTCCTACAGTAACCATGTGTCACTTCACTTCTTGCCCAACTTTCCTTGCTCTCTTGAGATGTCTCTCAGTCATTTGCTACTTTGCAAAAGTCAACAAACACACCATTAAAGCCAGAAGCTGTGATTTTGCTCCAGTGCCTTAGTAAGAGCAAACTGATCTCAAAAAAAGTCACAGACCACTTGTGTGCATATAGCCAGATTGTCCTGACTACAGTCAGGAAAAATGTGGTGTGATGATTCCATCAACACCCCTGCACAGTAAGAGTTTGCTCCTCAGACAGGTCTGAACAATAATGTCATAATCACACCGTCTCCTAGTCAACAACTGCAAGCTGCAATTATATAAAATGATCAAAACTACATTTCTGGCACACTGAGGAACATGAGATTAAGTGAGTAATTCACTCCCTCTTCAGGTGAGCAGAAAAGCATGATGAGTTCAAGAGGGTTAGACTTGTCTTTAAAACAATGAATACAAAAAACTGTGAGGATGAGTCATGTGAGATTCTCCCTGAGTGATGATATGAACTTTTACTTCAGAAAATTGTTCCGTTTCAGTGAAAAATTCCTGTCTAGGTTAGTGGTGGTTGTAGTACTGTATGAATCAACATCAGCAGGTAAAATGGAGTTACACAAGTCTAAGAGACAAAAACAAAATCCAGTTTAGTTTTGAGTAGAAAGTTACTCTTTAGTTTCCTACTACAATTAATGTTGGCAGCCTTGTTTCACATCCCATGTGGTTTATCAGTTTTGTTCAGAATATTTAATTTTTTTCTAAGAAATTGCCTCAGAACATGTCTTTAAGGAAGTTTTGTAGAGATTACCATTGCTTAGTCACAGGTCTTTTGCACTAGTCCTGGCAGGGCAAAATACAGTGAACCACAAAGAAGAACATTATGACTACTTTTTCAACAGGAAGACATTGACAGCAGTATTTTCCAAATTTTCAAGGTGTAGAATTTTAGTAATTATCAATAAGCATGTGTTTGTTCTCAGCAGACCATTTCTGAACGATCATTGAATTTTCCTGCATTTTTGAGATCCAGGTTTTCAGCATCATGCTAAGCATCATACCATGGGTCTTCCCATGTTACAAACTGTTAGATCCCAATGCCTATGGACAAATATCAACTGTACATTTTTAAAATTTTAATTCCGAGACACTCACAACAGAAATATAAAGAAATTTTTTGTGAGATTTTGCTATCTGTGTTTTCTTTTTCTTTTTTTTCTTTTTTTTTTAACCAGCACAATGTCTTACAGGTCTTCTAAATTTGATATGTTATGGACAGAATTTTCCCTGTTTTTCACCTTAAATGTCTAGGGGTATACTGATCTGGTTTAAGAAAACAGAGACTAAATGATAGGACTAGAATCAGAAAACAACAGATTAAAAAGTAAATGTAAAAACCTATTTTAAAGCAAATAATGTACAATGTTGATATGTGAAGAAAAATGAAAAGATAACTAACCAGCTTTGGTTAATTTTCAGTAATGCACTAAAATAAAACAAAATCTGTTGAGCTAAAAGATTAACTGTATGTTTGGTCAGATTTGGTAAAGCAGTACATGAAGAGGGAAAAATGAATGTTTATGACTAACTGATGACTAAATTATATCCCAAAGCTGACTACATTTTTTGAATGCAATTCAAATTGGGATCAGAAAGTCTTTGTACTTATTCCCATATTTTTGCCATGAAGATAGCTGCTTCTGTTATAGCAACAAGAGTGACCTTGTGAAATGTTACCCTTTATTTAGGTACTATTCTTGATTACAGAGCAAATCATACTGTCTCCGTTTATTTAAATAATTGCTAAGACTTGATGGTCCTGCAGAGCCAGTGCAAGTTTGGAAAGGTGAGATGGATTATGCATCATGGAATGTGTTTCAACAGAATTGTCAAGAGACAGCTGCAGAATCCTGACATTGAGACACTGCTGGACCCCTCATACAACATTCAAATATTCCTGTACTTTCAGTCACTGCAGATGTTATTACGCTGAGCTAAAAGCAGCCCACGAAATGTAGATGAAAAAAGATAGAAGAAAAAAAAGGACTAAAAAAGCGTGCAGAAAGAAGACAAGAACCCAAGTACTGAACTATAAATCCTATGACACCTATACCTGGAAGCAGCTTTTAAAATGCAGATTATAAAAAGAAACTTAAAGAGAAGCTAAAAATGAACCAAAATTTTGTGATTCTTTCTATTTTGAAGAGCTGTTTGCTTATGCCTGATGGGATGCTGGAGCTGCTCATCTCCACACAAAGAGGTTGTTTGAGAGCCCCAGCACAGCTGTGGGAGGAGGAACTGCTATCCTGCACCACCCAGAGCAGCCAGGCAGGGTGAGGGGACACTGCCAAACCAGCTGGGAATGGCTACTTGGTGCCACGCTGGTCTCAGGGGTAGGAATTTCAAAGCCATTTCCAAGTCTGGACAGTGAGAGACAGCCTCAAACAAACTTGACTGTGAGAGAAGAGAGTGCTCCCTCCTGCCTTACTGGGTGGAACAAACGCCTGGCTGAGTGCTGCTTGAGGGATTGCACCAGACACCAGAAGCCACAGCACAAGATTGACTAAATAATTCTACATAAGCAGATAAGAGGGCAAGGTATCAGTGATGTACACCTGCCTGAGAACGAAAAGCCAATGCACAAATTGCTATTCAACTGAAATGACATCAGTTAGTCTGTGTTACAGCCATAAGGTGGATATTTATTCTGGTTTTCAAAAAGCCAGAAGGGACTGCACAAATTGGCATCTCCCTCAAAAACCAGCCTGGGCTCATTCACAAGCTCTGAGTAACTGACAGAAACCCCCTAATTTTAAACAAACACTGGTCCTTTCAGAATATTTGATCTTTGCTATTTTGGGTAGCTAGAAAATTATTTTTTACTGAAAACATGAAAAGAAAGAGCAAAATATTTCTGTGGAAAGTTGACATCCAAGAAACTCATCAGAAAGGCAGAAATTACAGCAAAATGTTAGATCTGAAAAAGCTCAGAACAGAGGAAAGGGCTTAGATAGCAAAAGTAAACACACAGTCTGTTTAACATGTTGCAACATTTCAGACCTACTTGCACTTACTGCCATGTCTAAAAAGTGAGCTAGTCAATAAAAGCCCATAACGTTTGCTCTCTATCATTGACTTTGAGGCCAGGATGATCCTGAACAGTTGGACAGGTTTACATCAACCATTATAGCTGAACTTTGCAAAATGTGAAAAACGTGGATTTATTTTCTAAAACACTGGAGTAAAGACTACCAAAAGAACAACACTATTTCCATTAAAAAGCCCTTCCTTGGCAGATGTTCATTAGTGTTTAATGATGGTCACAGCTGGATTAAACTCAGGAAATCTGAGCTCAGCACTTCAAGCTTGGAAGCTGATTTGCATCTCTGCACACAAATCCTTCAGTTTGCAATCCAGCTGAGTATAGCCAGGCAAGTGTTACAGGTTTTCTCCCATGGCCTTCAAAGCTGAGTTGGAAGTCTCTGAGCAGGGGCTCCCCTGTGACTTTCATCACCCTCCTTTTATAGGTGGGCTAAAAATAATGTTAAAATAGGGAATGCAGTTAGACTTTGGAAAAATAATTATGCCTAGTGAGGCTATCTTGATTGCTTCCACCAACTTTGCATGACACCACATATAAAGATAGAGGGAACATGCAAACTGCAGAGGGGATAGTCAAAGCTCAGTGACCAAGCCAACATTACACTGAATAACATCAGCCATCACATTCTGATAGTTACCCCAGAAATAAAGTGCAAATAATTTCTTCTATGTCTGTACAAGATATAGTATTAGTATATCATAATATTACTAGCTTTGATTAGCTTCTGCATGTAAGCCTAGCACAGGCAGAGACAGGTCCAAGACACTAAAAATACAGTATTACACAATATTGTATTATACAATACAATAGACAATAAAAATATAAGTCTATTACTACTACTACTACTTCTACTAACTGTTTTAATTTTAAAATAGGAAAAAATGTTGGTAACTTAGGAAACATGAAGATCATTCTTTGTCCAGATGCTCTCAGCTGTTTCTTTTGAAAAGGTAGGAAAAAGTACAGATCACGTCAGTGATCCAGGGTCCAGGCAATGATGGAGATCTCTTTAACAAATTAATCTTTCACAAAACAATAAGAAACTGAAATACATAACAGCATAGCTTTTAAAAAAAAAAAAAAAATGTCCAAGAAGTTATATCCAGTAATGGTCCACTAAGTTTTAATATTAGGCTCACCCTTCTTCCCTGAGACAGAAGAGTAATACAATAAACAAGAGGGACTGACATGGAGACAGAGGCCTCACTGGTG
Source organism: Alethe diademata (assembly GCA_025584955.1). NCBI lineage: Eukaryota > Metazoa > Chordata > Aves > Passeriformes > Muscicapidae > Alethe > Alethe diademata. The sequence goes on along the minus strand of JANRMJ010000079.1, from coordinate 13,850,517 downwards.
ACACAGAAAATTCCATCTGTATTTTACAATATGTTTCTCTGTTCCTTTTCTCACCAGCCAGCCAAGAGACTTCACTTCTTCAGGACTCAAAGAAAGAGATGTGCAGACACAATCTACATGCACTTGTCCTGGTGAAAGTGTGCTGATGTTACTGCAGAAAAAAACTGGCAACTGTTCTGAGAAGAGAGGAAAATTGAAACAACAGATTATATTCCCCACAACAGCACCATGTTCCCATGCAGCACATGTGGTCAGGACCAGCTCCACAAGGATCTCAGAGTACATACTGCTGCTCTTGGGCAACGAAAACATGAAATTAACAGTGCAGTAACAATCCACAGCCCAAAAGCCCCTCTTCACAACGTGTTTTGATACAACCATTTGACACAGTATTGCCATTACCTCACTTAGGTTGACTTTAACCAGTGTGATAGCAAATGAAGATAGCTGGGACCTTGTGTGCACACATCACACCTCCCTTCTCCTCCCAAGCTCATCCTCCCTGTCCCTCCCACCCTCTTTTCCTTTTCCCTGATGTTCAATATGGTTCTTCCTAAGATAGGAACACCAGGCGGGTATTGCAGGAGGAACTGTCTGCAAGATTGCACAGTTAATGCATTCCAGAGATGGGGGAGCTGAGGTGTTTGCATCTACTTTGGAGCACATCAGCCAGTAAAAGGGTGTGAAATGCTGCTGGAGACTGGGACTGTGCAAACTGGCCTCCCAAGGTTGCAGACAGCTTCTGGGCGGATGCCTCCTCCCTGCCAGGAATGCCTACAGGGTCCATCCAGCCGGAAGATGGAACACTCCCTTTTGGATATCTGAGTAAAAGTGAGTAAGATTCAGCCAAATACCGAGAAAAAATCCTAAATAATCTCTATAGGTCCTTTGTTGCTTTGTAGTTGTGAAGTCTGCAAGTCCAAAGACTGCAAACCTGTATATTTCTAGCTGAGCCTGCTTACATTAGAACTCTCTAGATACCATAATTCATTGTAATAGATTATAAAGTTGTTATTTAGAGACCAGCAATATTTAGATACTGTATTAGCCATAAATCCGTAACATAAATGTCCTCACAAACACTGTATCCTACTTCTCATGTCTAGTCAAGAACACTTTCCTCTACAACCCTGCTACACACAGTTTGCTGCCATCCTTGCCCATGAAGTAACCCATGATACCAGGGATTTCCTTCAACATCTCAAGACACATATAAGAAACCTAAACAGTAAATCAAATCACATCCTAAACCAATTTGCCTTAAGCAGGAGACACAGGAGATGCAGCAGGTATAAGCTGGATAATCTCTCAGTGGGTTTCCTGGTATTATCAAAGTAAGGGACCACAGGGAATCTTTCCATGCTGCAATCAATTGTCCCTGATCTCCACAAACAAACCTGGCATCCCTTCTTCAACATCTGTAGCACAGTGATGTCAAAACAGCCCCACCAAACACTTCCCAGGGTGCTATGGATACATGCCACCACCGCTGCCCTGAAGCTTTCCTTGTTCTGTGTGGGCTCTAGCACTTTTCTTCTCCCGGGGCTTCTTGGCATGCTTTCTGGGTGCAAAGACACGGAATCACATCTTCTGACTTCAAAGGTCTTAATTCATGCCCTGAAGGAATGAGCTGAGGTGCTTTGATCTGCCATATGAAGATATTGATCTGCCACCTGGAGATCCTGATCTCTCCTCCTGGGCTGCAGCTCCGTGCCAGCTCCTCCAGCAGGCACAGCTGGCTGTGCTACAGGAGGAAGGAGGCTCCAAGGCCACTTGCTCTCCCCTGGCCCAACAGCTGTGTGCCCTGGTGGTATAATG
>JANRMJ010000079.1:13828953-13840758 GCA_025584955.1 Alethe diademata | reverse complement strand
TTAATTCAAAACACAACACTTACTTCTTTGAAAAGATTCAGCGTTTGCATTTTAATGTTTGCATCATATTTTATTCCGCGGGGAGAAGGGCTGCAGGATCACACTGGAACAACTGAAGAAAAAGTGAAAACTTCCTAGGACTGGCTGTGCCTTTCTGTCAGCCCTGAGCACACCAATGAACTGAAGGAACGCCACAGGCTAGCTATTCTGGGCATGTCAGCACTGGAGCAGCCCCACAAGACACTGTGTTCCAGGTGCGGCTGACACTTCCAGAGTCTTTAACATGAGAGGCAACCTTTCATAATTCAGCTTGACCATGCTATACCAGGGAAGAAACATACATACACACTAATGTGCGTGTGCTGACACACAGACGGAACAGTGTATCTGAACACAAGCTCCATTCACATATAAAAGCGTGGGTGGCCATTTCGGAGTTTCCCATGGCAACAATTAGTTATGGGCCCACACTAGCGTAAGTCCTTGCCTGTTGAAAGAAAAGCATAGTTTCTGCAAGTATGCAGATTTAGGCAGAGAACAAATATGCACTGGAGGACACTTCAGTGCTTTCTCTGCTTGTGGGTGGTGTCCCTTACCTCCTGACAAGCACACAGCCACCTTTCCCTGCCTTGGCAGAGGAGGCAGCCTGCCAGCTTCATGGGCACTGGAAGAGGAGATACAATTTTCTGTCATTTTACTCTGCACAATAAATGCAACGCTGTTGACAGAAGGTATTGCACAACCTCAGCAATTTCATTCACCATAATATCTGATAAACTCAAACAGATAAAGAAGTTTATCCTTAAAGTGCCTTCTCACTTTTCAGCTAGGGAGTCAGGACACAGATATTAATCAATTTTCCAAGGACACAGAGGAATTTCTGTGGCACAGCCAGATGCTGAAAGCTTGTCTGAGACCACTTCCATTATTACAGAACTATTACTCTTCCTGTAGTCACAGGGATTTTGCCTTCTTTAGGACAAGTAAATGGCTTTGGAAACTCACCCGTTTCTGCCAATATGTCTCAGCCTTATCTGGAGAGCTCAGATTACTGCCACACCTTTGCTTTTCTGCTGAGACCAGTGACAGGTATGTCTGCCAGTGACAATTCAGGTAAATGTTTCACTCCAAGAAACAAACAAAAATAAATGAATTGTAATTTCACATGAATCAAATAGAACCACCCACGTGAATAATAAAAAAACCCAACTAACCCTCCAGCTCACTCACAGAAATGAAATAAACACTTGAGAACTCAGGACAGCCTAAACCTCCTAGGGACATATCTACCCTGTAGCCATCTCAAATATGAAACAACTTTTATTCCTTATCTAATACCTAAGACTTGCCCTGATTAAAAGAAAGGAATATTCATTTTTATGTATTTTTATAAAAAATCATGTCTTTCTAACATGCTGCATTTAAATGCTAGACTGCATTAGCAACCTGGAAATGCTATGAGACTTTCCCACATACACAAGTCACAGCAGCTTTACCTACAGTAACAATATGAATAGATTCAGGGCTTTTCTAAAAGTAATTTTTAGAAGACTACAGCAGCTTTCCATAAGCTACAATTGAATGCATAATGGGATTCCCATGGCAATTAGAACAACATACAGAGGCCACTTCTCTTTAGAGCAAGGACTCCTACCAATATAAACTATATACTATTTAAATCAGTTCCCACTTGCATTCTTAGACAGGGTTAAGAGCCACATACTAAAGCTAATACTTTGTTTCCTTTAGGGATAGCTATGACCTAGGGAAAAACAATGTTGTTTCTAGAAAGTCAGTGCTTATATATAGGTATCTTGGGATTACTGGAACTGTTAGTTGTATTTCACACATGTTTGCAAGTTGCTGAGATGTGAAACCCGTGAAGTGAAAAGCATTGACATGGTCATAACTCATGTTTCTTGAGAAATTTCCAGGGGGTATAATGAAATTAAATAGCAAGGCTTAACTGTTGACACTTCTCTTAAATAGAAGAAAACACAGCCTTATTCTCTTAAGAAAAAATGCCCTTTTTGGCTTTACACAAAAATACATTGAATTCCAGTGGTAACATGCTCTCATAACTGAAAAACAGCATTTAACAACAATTTACAATCAAGTCTTCTGTTATAATGCTGGACAACACAGACCAAACATTAACTCTGATAGATGCAATCCTTTCAGTCCTCCTTCCTGTAACTAAAACTGCTACTTGAGACAATTAGCTAGAAAAACTGGTGTAGTAGAATATCAGCACTGCTGTAGTGAGGGGATAAGATAACATGTGAGATTGGGAGCTCTGCAAGGAGAATATAGTTATTTTGAGATGGTCAGGACTTCTGGAAAGAAACCCTCACCTCCTGCAGAACACCAACTGGAAGCTGTCACTCACTTATCTCAACAAAACATTCACAAGCTTGTACCACATGCAAACGTGCCAGATTCTGTAACGCATGTTCCTCCGGGTAAAAAACAAATGTTTCTTGACTCAGGGAGGAAAAGGACAAACCAGAGAAAAATCTACTTTAAACTATGAACAGTGTTCACAGCCTTGGAAAAGTACATATCATATGCATGTTTTGGACCACCACATAAAATTCTGATGGATTTGTCTCTGTTGCTTGTCTTAACATGAAGTCTCTGTCAGGAGAGTTCTTGCAATATTATTACAAGTATTTTTGTAGACAAGGATTTAACTCAACTGGCTTGGCCAAGAATGGGAGGTTAAACAGAGTCAGCTGTGACAGCTGGATAGCCTGAAAAGCTCCCAGTGCATCCTTTCAAGAGCAAAGTCTTCCCCTCTGCATCTGTAAAGCATGGCATGATCCAGCCAGGACTTTAATTGAGTTCTGAAGGACCCTAGGTGTGTTGAAAGGCATGTGACACGAGTACAAGGAGATACCTTGGGTTTTTCTGATAAACTTCTACAGCTTCCTATTGTGAAATAGCTATGAAATCAGAAAAGAAAGATAATAAATTATTGATTTCACATCTATTTCACTACTTGTGGAGCTGCCCTAGATGCTTCTCTTTTTACTGCAAAGTGGCTTAACAGATCTTCACAGCATGAAGGCTGAGCTCTGGAGCGAGGTGGAGATATCCTTAGGTAACAGGGCAATTTTAGACAGGACAGTTACAGTCAAAGCTAACACAACAAGTTAGCAAGACCAAACATCCTCTACAAATCCACTGAAGAATACACCTCACATGAGAATGACACAGTTCACTAGAAAGTAAATTAAGTTGTTTATGTACACTTGCCAGCATTTCTGGCATTTTTCCCCAGTGTTTTATACCTCCATTTTAATAAACCACTCCTATTTCCTTTGCCCTGTGAAATAAATGGGCTTAATTAAGTGGTGGAGAATAATCAGACCAGTGATTTTACACTTCCAGACACCTCACTGGGATGAACCCCAAATATCAAATGATAGAAAAAACTCTGTGTTATACTCCAGCCTCAACCATTTCTGGTGCAGGAGCTCTCTAAAAGAGACACCAAGAACTTGAAAAGGCATTTCTTTTCCTTGCCAAACCATGAACCACTAATAATTTCCATTCCTTTAATAATTACTTTTAACTTCCAGAAAACACTTCACTGCAAAGATTAACCAGGATACAAACAAGGATTAAAACAGATGGTTTGAATTAAAACCTATACAACAGTAACTATAGTTGACATCAGCATTTTTACTTAAGTGATTACATCAACTACTAACTATTTGATCACTAACAGCAAATAAGAAATAGATTATGTTAACATTTATAGTTATTACCTACATTTGCTCCCTTAACACTTGCAGTTTTCCTGTTAAAAGTAAATTATCACATTATTCTTTGTTCATTGTTTCAGCTACAAGACCAGACACAAATTCAAATGGCATGACATCATTTTACTTGTACAAGTTCTCTGTTGAAGATTTACTATTTATTAAATACTATCTGTTTTTCCTCTTATATAGTAGGCACACACAGCAAACACAAAATGCATTTTAAAAGCAACATGATGCATATGGTGTTTGCCAGGTAATCGGTCTTGTTATTTTGTCTTTACAAAGTGAAAAACAGAGGAGGGTTCTAGCAGATGGGGATTCAGGGGTAAATTCTTGATCCAAGTCAGTTTTCAAATTTGCTTCTGAATCAGCCCTAAAGCTGAGAGTACACATTTCTCAGCGAGTAAAAAATAAACAAAATCTCAGACCAAACACAAATAAACATATTTCCTTTCAGCATGTTTCTGTGCATATGCTGAGGGTACAGTTTGAGGTAGCCCACAGAAGACACAGTTCTTGGTGTGGCTGACTCTGGCGTTTCCCTGGGCAGTCCCCACTGCACCGTTCCAGCGCGCCGTGCCGAGTGCTGGCACACAGGGCTGCGGGGTCCAGACCCCACTCACATCCCTCTCCCACATCCCCTTGGAGCCTTGCAGAACTGCACTGCCTTCCATCCCACCCTGACACAGCTCTCCAGCAGAACATGTCTTGATTTAATTCCTCCCTGAATGATCTGTAGACAGGAGGTACCCTTGGATGTGGGAACTCTTTTGTTCCTTTTTTCCCCCCTTTTGATTAATTCTTTTATCCATACAGGTCCTTCAGTTTCCTCCCTGGTAATTTTTTAAGGAACTTTTGTTTACAGTGCTGTATCAAGGGCTCTCACAAAATCCACATGGCAGGGAATGAACAACTGGCTGCCTCCCTGACCAACTGAATGAGAATGAAACACAGGACTGAATTGGCATTATGTGTGGCTCTTCAGACAGCCCACCAACTTTATTAGCCTACATCACGGCTTTTCAACACCTCTTTGCACCAAATGACCTAGTAGCAGACATTTAATTATCTGTAAAAAAACCCAGCCTGTACTTCTGAAAAAAAAAGTCTTCACTGCATTATGCAGGAAGAATTCAAAATCCCTAGATGAATGGCAATCTGTTAGATGTTCTGAAGAAAACTGACCATTGCTGTTGCTACTTGATTATGCTTCTACAAAAGTTGAGAATAGCAAGCAGAGAAACCTCTATCCTGTTAAATAGCAGGACTTGTTCCAGGTTCAGAAGCTAGAGTCCTACTCATAGTTCACAGCTCTACCTCTTTCACCTACTGCATCACTCTTCCACAGTTCATTCTGGGCACCTCTCCAGTAGTACAGAAGGGAAACAGATTATCCAAGTACTTTTATTCTCCAAAGGGAACCTTACCAGAAACTTGTGGAGGGTCACACCACAGCCAAGCTCCCCAATAGTACCTCAATCCCATTCCCCTTTCCATCCTCAGAAGTTGATAATCACCTGGGTACCAGTTTAGTGTGCCAGAGTGTAACGGCTGGAGCCATTGCCAGGGTTGGAAATAGGGGAGCATCTGGAGCCCAAGTGACCAAAAATTCCTCAATGCTGGAATTAGGCACACTTCAGATGGTGGCTCCAGTTCCAAAACTACCAAACTGTGCTGAAAGTTCTGCTGCAACCCTGAGAATCATCTGGATCTGCTGCAGGTGCTGGCGAGGGCAAAGCTTTCAGAGTCACTCTGTGCGACTCAAAAATGGAACATTGTGAACTCCAGCTCTAGAATGTTCCTCATTCACTTCTGATCCCTTGGAAGGGTTGTGGAGAACACCCAGTTGTGCCAAAATATTGCTGAGGTGCTCACAATACTCCTTCATTTATACTGACAGAAATTAGGTCTGTTCAACTACAGCTCTCCAAATTCTAGTCACACTTTTACTCACTTTCCAGTACAAATCCCACTGTCACAGCATGGAAAGGGAATGTGCAACATAGCTAAGAGTCTCTTGGTTGTAAAAATCTCTTGTGTTTTGAATCAGGCAGTGCAAGTTATTGCACAATAACTGCATCATTGCTTTAATTAAAGAAAAAGTCACCCCTTTTCATGAGCATTTCATTACATACTATGAATATGCAGCAACTAGAGGTTCTTTATCCTGTTAAATGGCATTGAAAGAAATTTGCTCTGTGTGTACTTTGCTGTATGGAAGGATTTATTATAATTCATGTGTCCACTTTTATAATACAGACTAGTGTTTATTTTCTAGAGCTACTTTTCCTTCCCCTGGTGCAGTTAGTTTATTAACTGCATTGATTTGGCTAGTGCAAGCCACACTGTTTCTCTAATTCACATTAAATACACAATTACATTTAAAATACTAATTGGAGTTAAAGTAAAGACTGTAACCAGGAATTTTATCACTCAATAGCTTCTTAGATAGTGGTAAAAAACTGCTGTGCAAGGATTTGCATAATTTCCATCATCTGATCTTCCTCCCTAAATACACAGGCTTCACTGAATGCGTGGGCAAAAGTTTGTGTTTCAAACTGGCCTCACTCCTCTGAAAACAAGCCACAAGTGGCCACCATCAGTCAGTGGTTCTGGGTGCAGCTTTGTCCTGGTAGAGGAGGAGCAGCTCTGGCTCACAGGAGCAACAGTGTGTGCGTTGGTGGCTACGCTGCTGTCCGTAAGTCTGCTTGGGAGGGCAAAGACCTGCTGGGATCACAAGCTTTGCCACTGTGGAGGACAAAGGCTGACCTCTCCTTCTCACTACTTCAGGCACTAACCACTGATGAGTTGCTAATTCTTGCAAGTTGCCTCAAAACACAGCAATCAGAGGACAGCAAATTGGAAGTCTGTGTTTAACAGAGAAGAAAATACGATAGCAACAAAATAGCAATGAAGGAAATACACACAATAGCAGGAATATTAAGGATGACAGAGATAACTGGATGGGCAAACTTTGGCATGTATGCTATTTTACAGGGTGTCTGATTGAAGCTGATTGTCCATGAAGTGTTTTTGGCAGGCTTGTGGGTAAAGATATTCAAAGGCTTGAAAATTTTCAGCAAATGCTGGAGTCACAGATGTGGTTTGGAGGAAAGGACAAAGCAGACAACTTTCTGCATCCCAGGTTAGCATTTAAACCATTGGATCTACTCTGATACAAGCCTAAATACAGACATTTAAGGGCACAATTTCAGGATTCAAATACCTTAAAACGTTTTTTATTTTCTGAGTTTTCTTATAAAATATATCCCTGTCTGCAATTAATTTTCAGCATGTGTTTTCCACATTTAGAAATCCCGAATAGTTTTCTGTAAAAGACAGACAGACAAAGTGAAATCCTTTCTTCGCCATGAGATACTATCCCACAGGCCCAGACAAATGGTTTACCTGAAATATATACTACTGGGTAGGAATCAACAGTGGTAAAAGTAGCTCAGAAGTGCACTTCCTTGGCCTTCCCTCAGATTTTTCTGCTAGTCATCAAAGCCATCCTTAATCTCAATGGAAAGTGATGATGGAAATACTATTTTTCTCTCTGCCAAAATGAATCTTCTCTTCGGCCGAAATGGCTTAGCCAGATTACAGTGGTATAACTTATGCTTCTCTGTGCCAAGGTTTCTGATTCTGACTCTTGGAATGTGTCTGTAGCAATTTCTTCTACATAATGGAACACATTTCTTGCTCAGAAACACTTAAAATAGGCAAAAAGAGCAGCTATTCTAAAGGCTTTGTGTTCAAGTGGAAGTTTTAAACCTGCCTTCTCAACAGTTCTACCCCCATACATGTACACCAGGATGCACCACACCAATCACAGTTTTCAGCTTCTCAGATTTTACTGCCAGCTCTGCTTAGACTTGTGTTCCACATCTAGCTGCATTTAACTGAGAAAACAGGCAAAACAGAGAAAAGCAAAGATGAACCAAACTAAAGAATCAAGAGAAAATGACCACTATGAATGAATGACTATAAACTGCGTTACGGCACTACCAAGAGAAGGCTAGAATGTCTGCAGTTTAAACTAAGGAAGATTGTGTCCTTTTGTCCCTTCCTAACAAGATTAGGATTATAATATATGCAAATATGTCTAGTCTTTCTGATTATGAAAGAAGTTATTTTAAAAAAACCCAAAAAACCAAATACCTGAGAAATGGTTTGTCACTGATTTCATGTATAAAAGTTGAGTTCACCTAAATCACAAAACATGTTTTCAGACAAGAGCATTTTTCTGAATGGTTCATGCCAGTTACCTCCTGACTCCATGAACTGATGGACAAATTTCCTTGTCCTAGAAGAGAACATGCTGCCATTCAAAGGCACCTTTCTGCTCATTCTAATTATTGTAATTCTTTCAGGTGTCATAAAAGCCTTTAGACAACTTTTGTCTGCTACTAAACTTCAAGTAAGACCCCAAGTGCCTTCCTGTCAATCCAGGGAGAAGACCCCTCACCTTGGCAGTAGCAGAAAACCTACAGTGTGTGGCTGAGCAGCTATCACACTACCCAGAAGAAAGCAACCAGAATTATGCACATTGAAACAAGGCAGCTGCAAAGATGAGGCTCAGTTCAAAATAAAGACACCTAAATTTAGGTCCCTTTATGCCACATAGGGCAACATCTAGTTGCCTAAATTTCAGTAGCTATCTCAGACTGCTCAGGATACTTTGCCTTCAGCCTCTGCTTAAAGGCACAGGTGTACTATCTACAAGCTTTATGCAGATTTTTTGAGTATCCAGAGGATATCTCTTATCCCATCTTATCCTTAGGTATCCAAGCTCCCAATAGTCAATAGTGAGCCGAAAGAGGCCCTGGAACCACGAGCAGCCCATAGATTTGACTTAATTCTCTGAAAAGAGATGGTAATTATGTATCAGATGCCTGGCCCTAAGGTTTTTAATAGAGCTCCTTAAGCTTCTGACCATCCCGGGAAGATGCACGTCCTACAGGTCCTCTGGTATCACTGGGAGCCCCGCACAGAAGTCTTGGCTGCTCAGGCACGTCTTTAATGACACTGAAATCCTATGCATGGGTTATGGATTCAATCTCCAGTTCTGCAACTGGAGCACCGATAACCAGTGCAGACATATAGTTAGATGGTTTATCATCAACATGTAATGCATACAAAGCATCAAAGTTCAACAACAGATACCAGTAAAACAAAAAGACACCCTGATGGAAATAAAAATTGGATTGAATTTGTTTCAGAAAGGAAAATAACTAAGTTTATTTCTTATATAAAAGCTATGCAAATAAAATAGCATAGCAGATTCATAAAATAATTTTAAAAGTTGTGATGGAAAAAGAAAAATATATTTTTCAAATCCAGTTAGATAAAATGAACAGTAATTTAAGGCTTGTTGCCCTTAAAATTGTCATTATACAAAACCAGTTCACTCAAAATTATTTTTCTTGTGCTATCATTAAATATGAATGCCTTTCTAAAGCTGTTTCAGAGTATGAATTAACATAACTGCAGTAGTCTGGAATGAACTTTGATCTAGCATAAAAATATGGTAAAAGATATTTCCCACCTTTTTCACTGGGAAGAAATCCATTTTGGAGCTGCTTGAGCTTATGTATTGTTTTATTAACTGGGACTAATTCCCAGTTTATTTCTCTATGTCCTTATTTGACTTACACTCATCAGTACAAGCAAACAATATCACAACTTTCATTTTGCTTCCTAAACATATTTCAGTCTATGTCTGGAGCAATTCCCATCAACTGCTTCTGATGCCAGCAGGTAGAGCAAACCAAAATAGTTTGGTGAACTCTGGATACAGTCTTGAAACACCACAGCTACATTAATGTAAAATCTCAAATGCAAACTGTGTATTTGTACGCAAATATAAGCTTTTATTTTTTTTTCTGAACCACAATTAATACGGCATAGATGTACATCTGCTTATGACACACTACTCTTTCTTATGTACTTAATTAGCTAAATTAAATTAAAATGTCAAAATTACACAATTCCCCATCTTCAAAGCAACCTAGAAGCCTAACTCTGCTGACAAAAATGTCTTAATCAGCTGTGAAAATGAGCCTGTCCTTTCCAATCCGGAAGGCACAAAATCCATTTACCTATGGTAATTATGTGCCTATTAGAAATTATCTTCCTGTTATTGTGGCCTTTACTTTCTTTCTACCACTGCCTCTGTTCTGCCCTTGTCACTGTACATCGGGCAGCTCAAGAGCATGGACAGCATGTGTGTCAGCAACCCTGGGGAGAGGGTGCAAGTCCCAGACAGCTGAATTGCAGCTGAAGACCAGGGGCAGTGGACACGCTTGGTCACTTCCAGCATCACCCTCTCAGAGAAGTTGGGCACCCCTCTCACTTCATGCTAGCTGCAGTCTCAGTTTAGGGGGCTGGAAGCCAAAAAGGAGAGTGTGCAAAACAAGCTAAATCATTAGAAAGCCTCCAGCAGAACTGGATACCAGCCTGGAGACAGCAAACAGGTGACTAAATGTCCAATATCTGGTCTCAAATGTTGTGCAGTTGCCTGGCCAACTACTGGCCTCACACCCTTGATCTTGCCAGAAGGAAACTTGTTTGGGATTTCACTCTGTCTAGGGTAGATCTGACCCCATGGCACAAAGCCAGCTCCAATCACTCTCTTCTAAGGCTGAACTTAAGCTTTGTTTTCAAGACACAAAAGCATCCCATGTACAAGTCTATATTACAGCGGTTCAGTACTGGGCTTTGGTACAAGACTACTACAAGCATATGCAATTTTTATTTCTTCTGCTGCCAGAAGAAACAGAACTACTGAAGTGAATTTTTTAGGGAACCATGATACCATAGATCCAGTCACCAGGCAAAATACAGGATATGGTACAAGTATAGAGCACATTTAATTAAGTTTATACGAAAGTCTCAGCAAGACTATGCTGGGCAGAGTGCTATAAGATTGTCAGGATTCATGACCTGAGTGGGGCTGGATTCTCATGAGAACTTCGTTAGATATGAGCACATCCACATGTGAGAAAAAGAAAATCCAAATGTGTAATAAAGAGATCTTGTCTAATACTCCTCCTAAATTACAAAAAAAAACCCCAGCAAATTGATGTTCTTTCATGCTGTTATCTCAAATGCCACTGTTCAATTTATACTTCCTTCTCTGACATTTTAAACAGAGCATGTGCCCAACTCATAATGAATGTGTCAAAGCAATAAAAGCAATTTAGTCATTCGCGATCACTAAACAAATTCCCTTCACACACACAATCTTTAATGATACAGCAAATCAGGACATAAATATTTAGCACTGTGTCTTGCATTTAAGCACAGAAACAACAAACACATTCTTAATTTTTTGGTTCTGAAGGTAATCTAATGGAAGTTACTATTTCATCAGCATAGACAAAGTCTCACAAAGATGATGCTGTTGTCAAGTTTTATTTATAACACAGATTTTTACTGCAGTTAGGACATCTGGACCACAGCTCATCTGCCAAGGATCATATAATCCTCATGTGCTATTAAAACTCAAGAGAGAAATCAGTTGGTCCAGTAGACTGCCCTGGGGATTAATTTTGACTGTTGAATGAGTCTACTGTAAAATGCAGACATGGCAGGGGAAAGGATCGAGTCAGGACACATTACTTTTTGTTCTACTGACCATTCTGTGGTGGCAATGAATAGAAGCTGGTACCTGTATATATTTGGTCAATTTTAAATGAAAAGCCTTAACTAGCAGTTTTACAGATTCCCTTTCTCAAAACACAGAGGACAAGTTCTTGAGCCACACACATAGAAGTAAATAAACTGAAACTTGTGTTTTCTCCATCCATACCTGCTTGTTATTAAACAGAATTAACTTTATAGAAAAAATTGCCTGAGAACTGATCACCTGAGTTTTAATTATTTCATATTTCAGCTCAGTGTCTCCATTAACATGAAAGTAACACCCCGTATGCCTCTCCAGCACTTCAGTGTATACAAGATACCTAGAAATTCAAAGTATGCAACTCCAAGAAATTACAAAACTCTATTAGGACAAAGGGGCCCTGGCCCT
>JANRMJ010000079.1:13775042-13788496 GCA_025584955.1 Alethe diademata | reverse complement strand
GCAGAACTGAAGAAAAAAAAAAAAAAAAGAAAAATCAAACAGAAAAGACCAAACAAAAAACTAAACACATATACGGATTTATCATTATTCAATAAATTTTTCTCATTGCTGTATTACAAGATTAAATGTGTCATATTGTACCACTAACCAATGTAGTGTAATGAGTTACAGGCTAGGCAGCAGTTTTGCAAAGAGAAGACGGGAAAAAAACCAAACCAGTGGAAATCAGAAGTGAAAAAAGTTGATGAGAGAATGCCATTGTCTCACAGGCACCTGGAATTCTGTAGTGTATTAATGGGAGCAGCACATGTTAGAGGGCTGCTCCTTTCCAATACTAATGCCAAATGAAAGACTGCGCCAAAGAGGGCAATGAAGATAAAATATTCAGAAAACCTGATATGCAGAGAAAGTTTTAGAGAGTGACAGTTTGTTTACAGAGGAGATGCAAGACTTGTGATGGAGCACGGAAAAGGGAGCGAGCCCAAAGCGCTGCAGCCTGAAAACCACGCAGCTGGTGGTGAAGTAGGTCTTTTCCAGCTAGGGAATAAAGAAAAGCAAAATGAGCCTGCAGCAGACCCTGTGGAGCTCACTGGAAGGTGCTGAGGGGCTCTGCTGACCCATCTACATCAAAGGTGACGGCTTCCTACACACACTGCACACTCTCCAAAGGACAGAGGTGCGTCCACTCAGTGCTCCAGCACTCATGGCACCAGCAGCAGCATTATGTCTACCACAGTCCTTGCCCAAGAGTAGCATCTGGCATAATCAACACCTTGCATCAGTCAGTAATCATTTAACAAAATTTTGTTATTTCAAGGCATTTCAGTATCTTCATGAACATTGTAAAAACACTTACTTTTCTGTTAAAAAAACCTGACAGTGGATAGCCTGGCAGCAAGAATCAGTTTAGTAACAGGCCCTTCTGGTGATATAAAAAAAATTTGGTTGGCTTCATTCATGTTGGGGTATAATTCTATAGGAATTTTTATTTCTCGTGAATTTGTATCATTTTATGCAATACAAAATATTTTTTATGTTTGCATGAATGCATTTGAAATTATTTGGAATTATTTAAAATTACTTTTGTTTAGCTGATTTTTAACTCATTAAAATAATTATTCAGACTGAAAAAGCTTTTATTTTAAATGTGTTTATCCAGTCCAGTATTTATGAGTTATACGGTCATAGCTGCTTCTGAGAGATGAAACTATTACTCTAATTCAAGCCAAAAGTTGGAACTGGCCTAATTTCTTGAAAACTTTGTTTTTCCAGAAAAATTACTGGCAATTCAGAGGCAATCTTATACATGCCATTGCACAGAGGAGATGAATTATCTTCACTGAAAGTTAAAGATTCCAGGATTCCTGTGCTGTCATATTTCATCAGCCTATATTCACAATTCCTTTAAAACCTCAGATTTCAGAAAAATATTTTCATACAGGTATTTTAGCAAGGTACAAAGAAGCAACTAATATTGGGAATCATTCAATTGGGAATACAGTCTACAAGCATTCACCATGCAGCACAGCCACAGGTGACTATTTGTTTTGTTCAGCACCATAAATTATCCTGCTATTCCTGAATCCTGCCAGCTCTCCAGGGCAGGCATCTTCATATTTGTTTAGCATAGCTGACTGAATTGCAAATTATGGCTGTGGCACTGTATAAGTAATAAATTATTGTCACCCGAGGCAAGAGTCTTTGCGCCTGTTTCTCGTAGCAGACAGAACATTACGAGCAAAATTCAGCAGATACCACTGAAAAGCAGGCACTAAACTGAGGCAGCTGAGGTGGCCTTGTACTTCTCATAGCCTGTTGAGTCTTCATAGAAGGCAAACAACAATTCAGGTATCTAGTTGAGATACTTAATTCTACATCATGTGAATACTCCTCAGCAACTTTAACAAACTTTGGAGACCACCCACACAGACAAGCTACCATTAGGTCACATTTCCCATGTGCTGGCTGGTACGTAGGGCTGGCAAAAAATCAGCATTGTGCCTGGCCAAAACAACCTTGCTGTGGGCTGCTGCCAAAGGGACTTGACTAGCCCTTCTTGGTGACAACGCAGGCTCCTGCACAGGCTCCCAATCTCTGCTGGTACCAGGCAGTTGTGGGGTAAGTTGCATCAGCCCAGTGAAACCTGAGCTCCCAGCCATGGGTGCAGCTCATGCAGCCTACACTACAGCCCCCATGGCAGAGAGACAAGAGTCACACCAAATAATCAATCTGGGCTTTAATTTCCAGCCATAGCCATTGAATGCAATTTCACATCTGCATCTATTATAAGCAGCCTGTGTATTGATGCATGCCCCACAAAGCTGCATGACTCTTAATTTCAGTCATTCTGAGAATTTACTTCTGCCTGAGGAACAAAAGCTGTTTTAGGAGATAACAGGATTATGATACTCCAGCACATTTCTAGAGTAGTCAAGCTGTCAAGTGACTGTCAAGAAAGAGCAAAATCTAAAGGAGCAAAGGAAATGCTCACTGGGAAACTCTTTTCTTCATTGGCGCAATTTCTATTTACCACTAGCCTCAGGTGAACTATTGTAGCTCACCCAGTAGCCTATCTGAAGGGTCAGAACTGCAAACCTGATTCTCTCTACACATTTACCAATTTGTGCATATAAAATCTGAATATGCAAACACAATGTTTTCCTTCGGTAAAACATGCCATGATATTCAGAATACCTGCAAGGAAAAATCACATACTTACATGCTTTGAAAATAATAATATGCTTGATGATTAATTTCCAGTTATGAAATGCAATAGTCTTACTCTTTCAAGACAAAATGCTTACTGATAGCAAGAGACAAGCAAGTTACTCTTTCAAAAAGAAAGAAGTTATTATGGCCACACATTTCTTTCTCTCAATAGCTTTCTACCTCACAGAATGACAGAATGGCTTGGGGCTGTAAGTAGCCTTAAAGGTCATCTAGTTCCAACCTCACTGCCACGGGTAAGGGCACCTTTCACTAGACCAGGTTTCTCAAAGCCCTATCCAACTCAGTCTTGATTATCTTCTGAGATAGGGTATGCACCACCTCCCTGGGCAACATATTTTAGTGCCTCACCACCTTCACAGTAAAGAATTTCTTCCAAGTATCTAATTAAATCCTATTATTTTTAATTTTAAAGACGTTCTCCCTTGCCCTATCTCTGCCTACCTTGGTAAAAAGTCCCTCTCTCTTCTTGTAGAAGTCTTTTTTTTTTTCTTTTTTTTCCTACCTCATTTTTTTAAATTTGCTAACCTAGCTTCAAAAAATGTAATCAAATGCATTTTCCTGTCTACAAAACACTCAGGAACATGCCAGAAAGCAATTAGGAATGACAAGTATATAATGACATACAAGCTGCAAGTATTCAGTTTTTAGTCTGGAAAATAAAACACTTAACGGATATGGAATGCTTTTGCTCCAGCTCTTTTATGCATAGCTGGCATGACTGATCTGAAAAATAAGAGAACATGTGCCAGTCTACTCTTCAGGCAGAGTTCAAACAACAGAGAAATTTAAACAGAGGGAAAAAAAATCAGACTAACCATACCAGGTGACTGAATTAACTTTGCAGAGGAACAAGTGTATCTGAGGGCCTGCAGTAAGTCTCCACAAAGAGACTGGTTTGTACTTGAAGCCTGTCAGATTCCTATTTTTGCTAAAGAGCAAGTTTTTAGCCATTCTGAGATGGGTGAAGAAGTACCTGTTTCTTGCAGATAAGTCACCATGTGGCACAGACAAGAGGTACAAACTAGGATTATCTTAGAGGACACCTACTAGTGGTGTTTTAGTTTTTCTGGATTTATGGAAATAACTTTTAAATAAGCATGACAGCCGAATGTGAATTTTCTGAAACTATGCTGAATTTGAGCAAATGATTAGAAATCTAGTACAGTATGGAAAACTTCAAAATAAGCAGATTTGCTAGTGAGCAGTAGGACAGACTGACACCTTGACTAGAAACTTTCCCTTAAACCTCAACAGAAGCAGAGCTCCTTAGGCTCAGCTTGCTGATGAACAGTGGGGGAAAGTTTTATGATGGAAAAAAGTTGTTTATTTTATCGTGCAACTTGGCAGCAATAGGTTATCAAAGGTGTATCTGTCCTAAATAATGCTGGCACCGTATTTCAACTACTTAGCAAAATAGCTGTGCAGCATATTATTGTCCTGTGCCTCATAGGACAGGCTTGCTGCCAACTGGGTCATACAATAATCAACAAACCAGACTCCAGAAAGGATGCTAGATTCCTCCCAGCAGCACCTACCATTGAATCAAATATACTTAGTGAGTATAGTGCTGGACTGTCACATTATTAACAAATTGGACAAAGGGGTCTGATCAGGAGATAACTTCATACTCAGCTGTGAATCTTTAATTCCTGTAAACATTTCAGCTCAGGCTACTGCTGAAAGAACAACAGGAAGAAGAGGAATTGTCTGTTTGTAGGCTCCCTGGACTCTTGGGTTGGATACACTATCCATGAAACACAAGCAAGACCTGGCTTATTACTAATTCCAAAGGGCATAAAAACTAAGAGCACAATACATTCAGAACAACACCAAAACACACAAGTATTCCCCTCTTCCAAGAGGAAAAAAAAAAAAAAAGTATGAGGTTCTGCTATGGTTTGGAAAGCAGTGCCATGAGCAGAGGCTTTGAAGGCTCACATCTGGCTGAGGTCTTTCTGAATTCACTGCAGAGCCTCCCATGCAGCCACAGACAGGGTTATGGCTCCATTCCTAGCCACAAGCTCCGTATCGCTTCCAGGAGCTACTGCTTGGGAAAAACAGACCAAAGCTTTCACTCTGATCCCACAATCTGTGCTCCAATCCCTTTTTCACAGCTACACTGAAATCCTGAATAGAAGATGCTGCATGTATTCCCACAGCTAACAGAATAAAGGTGAGAAACACTTCCTTCATAAATAAAACTTATACCTGCTTGTTTGTCATTCAGACTGTAGAACAATCCACAGAGTATAAATAATCCCCAAAAACAACTGGACTGATAATTGGCTTTTAGCAATCTGAAAACTAATTCCCACCATAGTAGTTGCTGTTCTCTTTCATTCAGCATGAGCATCTGGCAACAAGCGATTCCACTGAGTAATCCTGGCAAAACTTGGAGACATTGTTTGGAATTTCCTTCACAACTTCTCAATGCCCAACTGTATTAAGAGCTGAAGAGAAGCTACTCTTGTCGGTCTCTGGCTGAGCATATCCAGCACTTTCCCCAAGCTGGTTTCAGCCCATGTTATCTGAAAGGCTCCACAAGGCAGTCTGTAACAAAGCGCACTGCTTTTGACCAGGTATTTTAATAACATTTTGTAAGAGTACCTATCTGTATTTAGAATATAATAGGGAGCGATCAGAGGATCTGATCTGAAAATACCAATCTACTGGGATATGAAGCAACAATGAACAGTCCCAAGAAGAGAGAGCTGTATGACCTGCAGGCCCCGAAGCCACAGCTGAGGCTGCTGTTCTGTAGTACTGCTCAATCCTAATGGGAATGAATGTACTTCTCTAATTTTCAAGATATTTGCTCAGAGCAGGTGTCAGATGTAGAAAGTGGAAAGGATAATTCTTCTGTTGCCCAGAAAACCACAGTTCTGCTTCTTATAAGTGGAATTATATATATGAACAGTTCACATGAACAGTTGCAGCCTCTTGTAAAATCAGGTTCCCTGGTAGGAACCTTTTAGATGTTTAAAAACTCCAAACAAAAAAGTAACTAGTAAGAGACAGTTCTTCTACTTCAGCCTAACAACAAATGGTGCCAGTCCTTTTTCACTGACAGCTTACATTTTGTTTTCCCAGTCCAGCATTAGTAAATAAAACACAAACTGCAATATAAACAGTATATGTACCAACCACTCACATATAAAATGAGTATGTGAATGACATCAACTATTTGATGCAAAGATACCATCTTTCTGTTCCCTCTATTTTTGCATGCTGTTGCACTGACAGGCTGCTAAAAAATACTGCAACCAGTATGCCATTTGAAAAGCATAGCAACGCAGGCCACTGGCAAAATCAGTCCTACTCTACCAAAAGTATTTCTGCTCCTAGCATAGCTCTATCCATGAAACACTATAATCTTTACAATAACAATAATTTTTTTTAAAAAATTAAATCAATATGAAAATATACTTCTGGGTGCAATTCAAATTACATTAGAATTTTTCAATCATTGTGAGGAAGTTGGGTTTTTTATTGTGTTTTAGTACAGCCACCTCAAACGTCCTTAAACAAATCATTAGTCTTGGTCTTAAACATGTTCATTTGATTACTGGCCACCAAATGTTCAGTTATGTGTTCACATAAATGTCTGCTTAAGATGGTGGAACCAAATGCTTCAGAGCCTGTAACTTCAGTCTTTCCAACTACCATTAGCTCCCCAGGCTTTCATGTCCTGGTCTTCCTATTTGCACATATTACATTTTGTTCAACAAATCATCCAGGATCTGTATGCAGTCCCTGGCTCTTGATCCTTCAACATCTTCTCCTTTTCTGCATGATTTAGTAAAGTGAAACATTCAACACAATCTAACAAAGTGAAAAACTTCTTCCCTTTTCTAACTGAAGATCTCCTGTGACTAGCTTGGCTCCTCGTTTCCTTGGGTTTGAAATAACGTACAAACAATAGGTCAAAATTATTTTAAAAAATGTGCAACTCCCACCTCAGTAAAGGAAACAAAAGCATGTTCTTTCCATTCAATGGATGGATTTTTTTAATTCACACTGGCTTCACAAAGCTTCCTTGGGCTCTTATGGAGAGAGCTCTTCACCAGCAGTAGTAGAATAGGAGAGGAAAAGGGACCTGCAATGATTTTCACAATATACCTGATTACCTTAATAAAATATTTTATCTTTGAAAAAAAACCAATAGAACAGGCCACAACAAACACAACAGTGGTACAACAGTGAACAACATTACTTGTTCCATCATGGCATTAAGTGCACTCAAGCTCGATCAAACATACAAGGGATAAACATAGTGCTTAACTCCCCTGTACGCTGGATACAGGTCTTACACCGTGATACACCATAAGCCTGAAAAATCACAGAATCATAGAAATATTAAGGGTTGTAATGCACTGTAATGACCGTGTAGCCCCAGTCTCCCCTGTCATGTGCAAGGACACCTCCCACCAAACCAGGCTGCTCAAGGCTTTATCCAATCTCGCCCTAAACACTGCCAGGGCTGGGGCATCCACAGCTTCCCTGGACAACCTGCTTCACCACACTCATAGTAAAGAATTTATTCCTTATATCTAACCTAAATTTCCCCTCTTTCAGTTTGTACCCATTACTCCTTGTCCTGTCTCTATAGTTCCTGACAAAGAGTCCCTCTCCAGCTTTCCTGTAGCTCCCCTTCAGATATTGGCAGGCTGCTGTGAGGTCTGCACACAACCTTTTTATCTTCAGCCTGAACAGCCCCAACTTTCTCAGCCTGTCTTTAAATGGGAGAAGCTCTAGCCCTCTTATCAGCTTTGTGACCTCCTCTGGACTTGGTCCAACTGTTCCGTGTCCCCCTTAAACTGGGGACACTTGGGCTGGATATTGTGTTCCTGGTGGGGTTCCAAAGGGAAGTAGGAAATACTGAGAATTCATACCTAAGAACAGTATTATGCTTTAGTGAAGTTACTGATTTGTTTGAGACAGAGAAAAATATAGAGAAAAAAATATACTCCAGAGGAAGTTTAAAAATAACAAACAAACCAAAATACTAAATATAATATGCAATTCTCATGTTTTCTATGTCTCACTCTTCTGAGGAGGCCTGTGTTTTTTATTTTTTTATTTTTTATTTATTTTATTAGCATTTTATTTGACCTGCACTTTTGAAATTGGGAAGGAGGCAGTACAGCATTTTATGCTCATGTTATGCATCAGATAAATACAACAATAAATTATTTAATTCCCAAGTGTGACTAATATTCTATGATTGCTAAGATGTCTATCCTTTCAGACAGTGATGGTTATATAACCACATTCAAATGTTTTGCCTTGGTAAAGCCCTGACACTGCCAAAAATTTTAGAGGAAAATAAAACTGAATAGATTCAGTATGTCACTTGCCAGTTTCACTCTTCTACCTATAATATGGATTTCATATTGTTCCATTGACTAGCCATATTTGTCATGGAAGAATACTGCAACTGCTGTAGAGGTTGTTTAACAAATGAGAAACAAACACATCTCTCTACATTTTAAACAGATTTTTAGCTAGTTGGGGCTGTTTAGTTTTGCTTTGGAAGGAATGCATGTTTACTGTAAGAATCTAAACACCACAGAGTGGCAAATGTTATTAGGATTCTCTCCCCAAATCCCCAGGCAGAGCCTACTAAAATACAATAATTCTGTAAATTAGTGAAGTACTTTGTCATCCAAAGGAGTGATTTAATTAGGAACACTTGGATATATTTTCAGACGCAATCTGACCCCAACCTCTAAGTTTACATAGCCAGGATTTTCTAAGCTGCCTGTGTTCCACATGACTTCTGTGAGACTACAGCTGCCTCCTCTTGTGGCTTCTGCTGGCTTGTGTGGGTGAGCTTATCTGAAAAAAATATTTCCTGTTTTAAGACATGACCAGATAACAGAATTCTGGTCCAGAGAACACTTTGTTGAATAAGTGAGTAAGATACCAGTTCTTTAATAGTATTAATTTAATAGAATTAAAAAATAACACTGCCTTTTTCACCTATTAATTCTAGACATATCTAGGCGTATCGTGTAAACTGTGTGATTCATTTTGGTGGCTGCTGTTCTAACATATGTTGAGAGTGTTCCTGCTCCCAAGATCTTTAGTCAATATTGAGAAGAAAAACATGATGAAACAGTCATTGAAATCAGTGTTTGAAAGAAAACTAAATCCCAGTATTCTTTTGTTTACAGAAGAAGGCATGATTTGCCAAACCACATCATTTCTGACTTTACCATAAGTTTAAAGCTCATATAATTTATAATTTTCAGTAGTTGATTTTAAAAAATTATATGTGAAGTTGTTGAAAAACTGCGCCTTTTTCTTGTCAGGAAGGCACTAAATTGTAATTTTTAAAAGAAAAATGTGAACAGGCTGTTATTATAAGAACAATTGGATGTTTTGTTCTATATTTCACCGACAATGTAATTGATGATGTAAATTTGGAAAGCTTTCATTCATTTAAGTAGTTTCTAAAGTTTGATAAACTTATGAAACAGGCATTTGGAATTTGGAATTTCATCAAACCCTTGATGTTAGATTTAATATATGCCTCTCAAGCTGGGAATGCAGCATTTCATCAAAATACGTATAGATCCTGAATATACCTATATGGACTTCTTAAAAATAACCATAAAATAATGTAATCATTCAACTTTGCATTAAGAAAGATCAAAACTGAAAGCGAATTCACTAGTGAACAGTGGGGAAAAAAGAACTTCGAAGTCCAGGAGGGAATAGATAGGTCCCTAAACAAATACATTGAACTAATCTTTTCTTAACTTCAAAATAATTGACTCCAAGTACCATGAGTTGTATGGCAGACACACTCCTTGCCACAGGCACATAACTGTACCATAATACACTGAATACAGTCAAACACTGCTCAGTGAAAATATGTCTCTTCTCCATGGTCACTTCAGCCTGAAGAAACACACTCTCAACAGCTCTAGAAATTATTCCAGCCCCTAAGCAGGAGAGGGTTGCACATTCTTCCCCTTAAAACTATTTGTCTTTGCTGAAGAGATATAAAACAATTGGTAGATGAAACAAGATGGTAGATAGGGTATCAATGTGACTTGTTTTTCGCATTATGTTTTTCAGATGACAGAGTCATGAATGGGTCTCCATTTCCCATTGAAATCATGTATAACTTACGTGGAAAATGGCTGAATAAAAGGCATAAGCAGAGCTTCAAGCAGGGATTTGGGCTGAGTCCAGACACAAAGGCTGGTCTACAACCCACTTGTCTGTGGGTTCCAGCAGGCTGCAATATCTGTTCTTGCTTTTCCAGTTAAGAAAGCATTTGAAGATGTCTATCAGTATAGCTTAGACAAATGGGATCTTGAACGTCAGTGCTGTGTAGCTGAATATTTTAGCACTTCTGTGATTCAGTAGCAGGAGAGTGGGAGTCTGATGACAATTTACCAGTCTCAGATGTTCAAATGCCTAGATATTCATGATAAATTTTCACCCTCCAATGGGAACATAAAGGGAAGTTTAAATCAAGACTTTCTACGTCAGTTCTCAGTATTGGCAATTTCTGCATGACTGCTATCATGCTGTACCTTCCTTAGACCTGTAATGTACACTATCATGTCTTCATGTGGTGTTTTAGTGTTCCAAAAGATTTAAATCCACTTAAAATATTTTAAAATGTTGGAGATATCATCATACAATTTGGTGACTTCTCCAAATCTGTAAGAGTGAAGTAAAAGAGAACTTGTTGTTCTATGTCTTTTTAACCACAATAATGAGCATTTTCAGTGTACACAGTCAATGCAGTGTGATAATGCAAAAGTTTGTGAATAGACCACTTTATTGTTGCTTGGATTTTAAACTTCAGAAGTACTGATTTTGACTTTGTGGCTCTGTGGAACACCTTTGCACAAGAGTTCACCACCCACAGACACAGGAATATTTTATCTCCCTGATGACGCCCATAGTCTAAGCTTTCTTGCAACTTTCGCTTTATGGAGCTACCTGAAGAGTTCCATTAGTAATCAGGCCTGGTTTTAAACAACAGTTGAAAATGTGGGCTTCAGGGTATTGTAGAACCTGGCTCACTTACTTTGTTCTTTCTCTGAACCATCCTCTATTTTTGTATCTAACTTGTTATCAACACGTAAAGACAGTAGCCTGCTTGAGACGAAATCAGTAAATCTCCCAGTTTATCTTTCTGAAATTAATTTTCCTGTCCTGGGACAAAATATCAGAAATACACAAACTTTTAGAACATGACAAGAGGTGCTTTTCAGACTAAATAAGCTTAAAGATCAAAGATCAGCTCAGGGGGAGTGAGTTATTTTCCTTTTTTTTTTTTTTTTTTTTCCCTTTCTTTTTAATTTCAGTGTTTAGTTGGTTGGTTCGTTGGTTGGTCTGGTATGAAGTTTTTTGTTTTGATTTGGTCTTAATTAGACCTTCTTGGCGCTGAAAACCAAATGCGATGAAAAACACTTCATTGAAAGCTAAGTACTCTATAGCTACATTCCCCTTTCAAAAACTGTTGCAGAAGTATAATCTGGGCTCCCAGGAAAACTCATGGATCAAATTTGGTACAGGTAGCCAGGGAGCTGGGGGTTCCTGAAGAGATGGAACTTCCAGAAACCAGTTTCATACTGACCACCCCAAGGTCAAGGGCAATTGCCTTTCTAGCTGCATGTGGCACAGAGGAATGTGCATATTCCCCATCTCATCTAGAAAAACCTCAGTGCTTTGGATTTATCTTCTGTACTTTTCTGCTATGACACATTTTAGAGATTGTTACATTTATCCAACTAAACAGCAACACTGAAGAAACCTCTTCTCTTTTTTGCTGTTCTTAAGCCATTGTTACTATGATGTGTTAAGATGTCTCTTTAGAGGGCTGGTAACCAGGGGCAAGTTCTCATTATGTTCTCCTAGGAAAAAATTGGGTTGGGTATACTGTCCATACAGTGTTCTATAAAGGCTTCTAATTAACTGTTGTGTGCTTATGCTAGAGAACATATATTGAACAGAACCAGTTTGTGCTTGAGTACAAGGCATGGCAGCTGTAAAATGTGCTGGAAATTTCTATCACGTGCCCCTGTTACTTGAAAATTGATGATTTGGTGGAAATTTCCTTGATGCCTAAGAAGGAGCACAGTCACTGCCTTTGTCTGATAGCTGTAGGATCACAAAATAAGGTGTGTCCTTGTTCTTTCTATTGTCACAAGATCCAGAAGAAGAGCATTTGGAAACACAACAAATCGTAGGGCCTGGTGGATAGCACAGCTGATGAATAGAAGGGTGATTCCACAAACTTGATCTGAGTTGTTGAATGACATGAAATATAGAGAGTATCAAAGACTTAAATTCTGTTCCTTGTCATTCAAGAGAGAAAAACAGAAATTGTGATATTTCACTTGCTCTGTAAGTACATTACATTAACACCTGTGAAATCAGGATCATCATTACTAGAGATCTGCACATCAGCATTTGATTTGGAAATAACAATTCAATACCTTTGCTGAAAGATTGGGGAAAAAACACAACAGGTGACTAGGACACGGAAAGAAAAAAAATACTAAGGCACTGAAACTGGTCATATAAATAAATGGATGAGCTCAAGATATTAACTGGGGATGATTAATTCATGTTGCTTGAAACTAAGCATAAATGGAATGAGCGATGAGGTTAACACTTCCACAAAACCAACAAAATATTTCACCTTATCCTAGCAACCCTCAGTAACTTTCTAGGTGTATTGTGCTACCTTAGCTGTCTGACACCTGCTATGCCAATTGTCATTTTCATATGCAATACATATGTATATGTAGTATTTCAGTCTTTTCCTTTTGCATAAATATCTACATACCAATTTGTGCAGGGTTCTTACCATGCTTTGTTTTCAACAATCAAATATATCCTAGCCAAAATTTTAAAAGTTTGTTTATACTTTATTTAGCCTGATTTGTTTGCTTGCTTTTGTGTGTCAATATTTGGGCTCTTTGCTTTAAGGTTCCACCTCGTATGACAGACTATCTTTGATATTCTGCACGCTGGAACTCAGAATGAAAAATTCTTTCTAAAGTATTCTCATTCATGCTTTATTTCGACCTTACTAGCACAGCAAATGACCTATGAAGAGTAAAATATAAAATAAAGTGGAAAATCAAAGTTACAGGGCAGATTCCTGGCATTTTGTCAGGGAAGGGATGGTAGTTCAAATGATGACAAATTAACACTAAAAACAATATAAGAATTTGGGCTTTGATTTCTTAATTTCTTATTCCTACATCAACATTTTAGAGAAACAGCATTTTTCCAAAGATGTCTTCTCATTCTGCCTCCAAGATCTCTTGTTTTCATATTCTCTTTGAAAATTTTTTTAAGATTTTCCTAAGATGACTTTTTTCCTTTCCATTTGTAACCCACTACTGATGAGCAAACCAAATTTCTTGAGATACTATGTTCAATTTTTTTTTACCTAACTGATAATTTTTCAATTATTTGTGACTTCTTTAAGATCCATAGTTAAAAGAAATCTACTCACCCCAGTGAAGAGCACAGCAAGATATTTGGTCTTAGAAGTACATTCCATGTTGCTCAGTCTGGCATTTAGACTGAGTAAACCATGTGTGAAAAGATGGTTACAGGATGCATCCAAATGATGTAATAATGGGTGAGGAAAGATAAACAGAGAGACAAGAAAGAAAGACAAGAAAGATAGACAGACAAAACCGAAAGACAGAAAGAGGAAGGGGAAGGGGAAGGGGAAG
>JANRMJ010000079.1:13764213-13774942 GCA_025584955.1 Alethe diademata | reverse complement strand
AAGCATTGAGTCTGAGTAAACAGCAGACTGTTCTCATTCAGAGGTGAAATCATAAACTGTTTTCCCCCTTTAAATGTCCCTGGACTTTTTGAAATGACATCACCTGCACATTCATCAAAGCTCTGTATTTGGCTGGTTTGGCAAAAATTAAGCAATAACTTGAATACGGTCCAATTTGTAGAAAAAAATTACTTTAAAAAATACATGTGTTTTGAATTTTCTTTGGAAGCTTAGTAACATAAAAGTTTTTATGCCATTATTTCCATACTTCTTTTCCCTCCTCAAACTTTTTGGAATGTGTATTGTGTAGGATCAGAAATGTTTTCTTATTGAAAAATCTGCAAATCAAGAAAATAAGCTTCTCAGAAATGTCTGTATTTTCGCGATAACCTTGTTTGGAGGAAGGAATGTTTGCTCGAGGCTGCGCTGTTGTTTCTGCCTGGTGGGTGGGTTGGTGGTGCTGGAACATTCCCTCAAGTAGCTCTTGAGCAGATTGTGACAGAGAGCTTCATGCAAACACACACGCAGCAGGAAAAATGCGTCTCCTAGATTCAGGATCAGACCCACACCACAGTGTTTGCTTAGCTTTATGCCTAAGTTTAATCCTGCCTCCCTTTTGCAAAGGGAGATGTCTCAAGTCTCTGGAGCTGCTACTGGATGGAGGGGCCTGATGTCAATCCTGCTGTGGGTGGGAGGGGTCCACCATCTCAGCAGGCATTACACCTGTGTCGTGGGGAAGCTGGGGAGGCACTGAACACTCCAGTGTGCTGGCTGTGCCTACTCATTTGCCTGCTGCTCAGAGTGGAAGAGTGGCTGTGTCCTGCTGACCAAGTCCTGCCAGTGTCCTCCAGCAGGAGGCTTTCCCTGGGCCAACGGCAGGAGCTTCCTGGGAGTCCTCTGTCAGCCTGCAGGATAGCAGCTGGCAGGTTCTGCACACCGGGAGAGCAGTGCCCTCCTGTCTTCTACCTCCTGGCACCAGCAAAGGGAAGTACCAAACAACTCAATAGACTAAATAAATATCTAGATTTACTTTTGAGGGCCAATATAGCTTAATATAGGGAAAGTCCAAACTTCATTGTTTTTCTTGGTAATTAGATAATAAACATAAGCTTTTATTTTTGATGATTACTTTTTAGTTTGTGTAACATTACTGGACAATGGAAGACAGACTGTGGGCAAATAACATTCCCGTATTAAATTAATTAAGGAGGCCAGGCTGGAATTATGTAATCTTCATTCCTCAAAACTTAGAGCTTGGTAAAATAATTAATTCTTTTCATAGCAGCTTTAGATTGGACCCAGAAGGCCGGCTTATTGCTGGAGCTAATGAAAACAATATTTTTGCTCTGTACTCCTGTTTAAAGTCAGAAGGCCAAAAGCTGTGGCCTCATTGAACCAGATTTTTCTTCTTGCTTGCACTTTAACACCAGAATTGTTGCAGTGGATCAGAGCAAAACTCCTACAAAGGTCTTAGCTGAAGCTTGGACCCACGTTTAGACTTTGTCAGAGCTTCATTGGGCAGTAGAGTTTGAGCCATCAGCAGAGCTGCCTTTAGCACCTCAGTAACCCCATGGACTCCACTGGATTTTCTCCTGCTTCTGGATAGGGTTACCTTGGCTACATGTGCCTTTTCTGTTTATTCAGTTTACTGTTGGGATTGCTGAACCAGTCATTTCCCTGACTGACCCTCAGAGTGGCCTTCACCATTACTTGTGTGCAGGAGCACACGGTCACAGTACTGTTAAGTGATTAAAGAGTCAAAACAGAGTTTTTAAAGGGGCACTCTGGCACAGGGGATTATCTTTGTATTGAGGTACTTGCTCATTAATTTTAGGCAATATCACTGAACAAGCTGCATCCAGAGATGTTTAGGTTGGATGTTAGGAGCAATTTCTTAATGGAAAGGTTTGTCAAGCATTGAAACAGCCTGCTCAGTGATATGGTTGAATCACCAACCCCGAAGGTTGGCATACCTTCAAAATGTGGCATTTAGGGAACTGGGAAGTGTTAGGCACACTCAAAGATATTACGGGTCTTTTTCAAAGTAAATGATTCTATGATTCTATGACTGAGACCTGCTTTTCTGATAATCTAGCAAACTGTGGCATCAGAGAAGCCCAGGCTGGTGTCTGACAGTGAGTTAACAATGCTCCAATTTTAGGTGTTTGTGCCTCTCTTTTTCCTGCTTCATTTCATTTGTGGGTTGGGTAGGAAAAATCAGCCTCATAATTTTGCCTTACTAGAGCTACAGGTGCAGAGGGTGAACAGAAAGCATCTTAAAGACTGCAGCTGGTGAACACTCTTTGAATTAGTCTCTTTCTCTGGGGTCACTATTCACAGAGTATTGCATCTGGATGAGCAAATATTCAAGATGGATGATAAGCCTCTGACTGAGTGATGATCTTTGACTAGAGAAGGCCATTAATTCATGGGGACAGTTTAGGCCTTTTAATAAAATAGATGCCTGGTGGGCTTCATGGCTGAACTGTAGAAGCCAAAATGACATTTTTCTTTTGAGAATGAAATTCATATATGTATAATCTGACTGCATCCTCCACTCCTGTTTTCTGTTCAGATTTGTTTTCATTTGTACATTGTAGTCAGATTGACTTCTTCATACTTTATTCTCATATTTATCCTAATCTTATCTGCACAAGACAAGATTTCATTCCAGTGAGTTGTCTAACAGTGCTGTGCTGGATCATGAACATTGGTAATCCTTCTGCATATTGAATAAAACCAGGCACTTGACAAACTAGGCCCTTACCATTTCCCATAGGAGTAATTATACAAAAAAACAAGATCTATTCTTTCTATGAGAGGCAAATGAACAGCAAATTTATGAGGGAGAGGCACTGCCGACAGCAGAGTCAGAATGCACTCCTTTTTGCCTACTGTTTCAAAAGAGTAAAGAGTAAAAGCTTTGTAAGAAGCATTTATGCTAACAGATGCAGAGGACAGACAGTACTTGCTTATTTAAGTAAATTTTTCAAATAACCAGAAGTTGTTACAATTAAACTTGTGCAGTGAATTTACCTAGTAAATAGTAAAAATGTAAATGAAGGCTGACATGGTATGCCAGAGCTTTTTTCCTTTTTTGCAGTTGGAGAGTAGGTGGCATGGGCATTTAGAAACGATTGTTAAAAGAAGGCAATTGGTCAATTTAAAATATATTAATCATTGTTACATTTTGTAAAAAAAAAACTATGATCCTTGTTCTCAGCAGAAAACACTAAGAAAGTGCTAAGACGTGGTGTTGGTGGTTTTGTAAACCCCGTATTAAATTTAAAAACTGAGAAGCATGAGGGAACGTGAAAAAAAGTAAGTGCATAGTACGGAAGAGGACAAAATCAGTGTTAGCTGCCACTGTAACCACTGAGAAAAATGTGCCAAGAAGTTACTGGGAGGGAACACAAACGAGACAGTTACCAAATGTGAATTCTGATGAAAAGCAAGTGTGGACTTGGGTCATGAAGCTGTTGTTAGAATCTAGCCAGATGAGCAGAAAGGTATGTGACAGAACAGAAAAAAAGAAATTGAAGGGGTAAAGGGTGTGTCACTGAAAAGCAACCTTATGACAGAGGACTGAACTAGGAAGAAGACAAATAATTAGAATCACAGAAACATAAAATGTTAAGAGTCATAGAAGCATAGAATATCAATGGGTTGGAATGGATCTTAAAGATCAACTAGTCCCAACCCTCCCTGCCAGGAGCAAGGATGCCTCTCACTAGACCAGACTGATCAAGGCTTTATCCAGCCTGCCATTGAGCACTTCCAGAGTTGGGGCATCCACAACCTCCTTGAACCTGTTCCAATGCCTAACCAATCTCAAAATAAAAAAATTCTTCTTTATATCTAAACTAAATATCCTCTCTTTGCATTTGTACCCATTATTCCATGTCCTGTCACTAAACTTACTGATGAAGAATCCCTGTAGTCCCCCTTCAGATACTGGCAGGTTGCTGAGGTTCCCATACAACCTTCTCTTCTCCAGCCTGAACGGCCCCAAATTTTTCAGCCTGTCTTTTTAGGGGAGGTCCTCCAGCTCTCTAATCAGCTTTGTGGCCTCCTCTGGACTTGCTCCAGCAGTTCCATGTCCCTCCTAAGCTGGGGACACCTGGGCTGGACACAGTGCTCCTGGTGGGGTTTCACAGCAGCAGAATAGGAGGCAGACTCCCCTCCCTTGACCTGCTGCCATGCTCCTTTGGATGCAGCCCAGGATTCCCTTGGCTTTCTGGGCTGGGAGCGCTCACTGCTGGCTCATGGTGAGTTTTCCACCAGCCACCACCCCCAAGTCCTTCCCCACAGGGCTGCTCTCAATCACTTCTGTGCCCAGCCTGTGGGTGTGTCTGGGATGGCCCCAGCACAGGTGCAGGACCTGGCACTTGGCCTTGCTGAACTCCCTGGGGTGTGCATGGTCCCACCTCTCAAGCCTGTCCAGATCCCTGTGGATGCCATCCCTTCCTGCCCTGTGCTGACTGCCCCACCCAGCTCAGTGTCTGAGCTCAGACTTGCTGGGGGTGCCTCGATGCCACTGTCCATGTCACTGACAAAGGTCGGGAACAGTCTCGGCCCCAGGACTGACCCCTGAGGGACACCACTGGTCACTGGTCTCCATGTGGACAATGACCTCTTGACCACAACTCTGAGCATGGCCATGCAGCCAGCTTTTTATCCACCAAGTGGCCAATCCATCAGTTTGTGTCTTTCTAATTTACAGACAAGGATGGCCTGCAGGACAGTGTCAAACTGCATAAGCCCTCATAGACCATACCAGTTGCTATGCCGCTGTCCACCAAACCTGCAGCTCCATCACACCAAATTTGTCAGGCAAGGCAAGATCTCCCCAGTGGATAAAGCCATGCTAGCTTTACAATGATGTATAAAGCAAATATTCTTGCTCCTCTTGCTTCAATGCAAGTTAGGCAGGCCCCTCACACTACTTAAAGAGGTGAATGCCATGCTTCCTTAATGTCAGCACCAGCACCTCTGCGGTGAGCTAGACCCCTGAGAACCATCAAGCAGAATCCACTGCAGTTAACCCACTTGTGTGTGCCTTGGGGTTGATGAAATTACATGCTGCCAAAAAAATCTGGACCTAGTACAACCAAAGAAATGAGTTTTCTCAAAGCTACCCATTATTTCAAGGAAATTAGCTGTTCAAACAAAGTACTTATGTAAGAAACAGCCATAATGAGACACAGGCTTCTTTACAACAGTGACTTCTGTTTCTGAAATGTTTTTTCAACTGATATGGCCATCCTAATTAAAGCACCTCAGAGCTGGAAGATACCAGAGCTCATCACACAGCTCCACAAAAATAGCCTTTCTCACAGGGAAGTGGAGGGCTGTTTCTCCCCCCTAAGGCTGCAGTCCCTCCGTGCTGTACACGCTGTCCTGCAGCAGCAGAACTGGCGGGCGCACAGCCGGCCAGCAGTCACTGTATCACGTAACCAGCACCTCTCCTGTGCAGTGTGTGCTAGCAACACCCAGCACGAGCAGACCCAGAGGCACACTGCCGCTCTCCAAAGGTCAGAAATCACAGCTGAAAAGTGTAAAGCACTGTCTCTCACACTCTTTCTGATCCCACCGCAAAAACATTGCAGCTGTAAGATAAGCTCATTCACACATGATGGACCAGTAGGCTAGCACTGTTTGTAACAAGCAGCAGCTTGTAATGTTTCAGCTGCATGTCTTGCAGTTATATGTGTGCCTCAGCCAAAACCTGCAAACACATTCTACAAAAAGAGCAGGATTTCCCACTGCACCCTGCAAATCATTCCTTCAGGTGGCTCAACTCTCCTATTTTATGCCCTAAACCAGCCAGGACTCAACCTACAAGACCAAAGCAACAGTGTAAGCACAGCTCATCGGGCTTGATCTATGTGTCCTATGAAAGGGATGGCCTAGTGGAGTTCTGACCATGTTGTATTCTACTCTGTTTACTTAACATCTGACTTAGTCCTTAGAGCTACTCTGTCTGACTGCGAACTGTCACAGTCATTACGAAAGCTATGGTTTTCTTAGAGGTTTCTTTTTAAGTAAAAGTTCCACAGTGCTTCCCTGATATAGTGTAACAGGCTCAGCCATAAAATGCAATCAAAACCCAAATACACCAGCTTTTAATTGTTCTTCTGTCAGTCCGCATATCAGATCTTCCTAATTCTTGGCAGAACAGGTAAAGTTTCGTCTCAAAGTACCACAACCAGACTTCTTCAACCCATGCAAAGCAAGGGACAAGAACCACCATCTAGAAGATACACAGCTTTGTTTTCACTCACTTTTTACAGCATCATATAAACCCATTAGCAATGCCACAAACCATCAAAACACCAAACAGTAAACAAAAAATTGCTCAGAACAATTATAAAGTAGGGTCATAACATGGCTCTTGAGCAAACACAGTTTAAAAAGCATTCCAACACAAATTCAAACAATATTTTCAGTCATGCAATGAAGGAGAGCCCAACTCATTCTCTAGATAGCACTAATATAACACACATATAAAAAAGGCAGGCAAAAAAAAAAGAAACACAAAATATAGCAGAAATCTGACTGCTTGCTGCAGCTGGAAACAGATACAAAAGGCAGAAACTGACTGCATGCTCATTCAACTGAAGATAGCTGGAATAAAATATGACTGTTCTTTCAGTCTGTTTCTTCTGTCCTACAGGCTGTACTTCATGGTCAGACTATCCCCAGAATTCAACAGGCACAAAGGGAGTTGTTTGGCTATACCAATAAGTTTGTAGAGATGGACTGTGTATGGATTAAAACCTAAAACTTTTGCATATTGGTCAGGTACAAAGATATCTGTTCACAAAACTAACACAGGTACAGTTTCTACTCAACCACCAACGCATCCTATAGATTTACTGCAATATGGAGTTTTACTGAGCCTGTTTTCTCTTGAGGCAGTAAAAATTCAAATTCTGTTTAAATGCCTGAATGCTGTAACATTACAGTTGTTATTAATAATCTCTTTCCAACTTCCCCTCAGAGTCGTTGTCTGTTAACTACTAACTTTTTTTGTATAAAATTACTGTTGTGCATCCAAAACAGTATTTCATGTTTGGACTGACCACTCAAAAACATAGTTTGAGGACCACAATGGATTTGTGGCAGTATTTAAACAGCTTTTGAAGTTCTAAATATTAATTATCTCCATCTCTGTTAATGTCCTATTTAAATGCAACTACTTATTTGCATTTATATTTTCATATATCACCTTTGTTCTAGGATTACAAGCAATAAGCTTAACAAGTGGTCAGTGGCAGCAATCTGCTGCCTTAATGAGCACAAAGCTAGCAAAGTGTCTCTGTTTTGCACATTCTGAGCTCAGTTCCACACATTATGAACCCATCCTCAGCAGTCACTGTATGCCTGATGCAGAGGGTGAGCAGGTCTAGCACTCTAATACACTAATACTCTGAGCCTCGCTAAATGGCTACAGAAAAGGAGAAACAGGGAAGCATAAAACATTCCCCACCAACGGACTGGGTGCTGTGTTTATTCTCTTAATGCAGAGGGGATAAAATTTTCAGCTATATTTACCAGAGTTTCATATCCTCCCACCAGCAGTCACTGTGCAGAGTTTTTCTTGTCTCCACCACATCTCCAGTGTTCTCCATGCAGCCCTGCATCACTTTCCCCCACAGGACCACGATCCCACACACTGGATCCCTTCCACAAAACCAAACTGCTAGCATGGGCACAGCAGGACAAAAGACTATGTTGCAGACTGTGTCACTACAAACAGGAGTACTTTTGTAAGTCTAACTTATAAAGCTGAACATGATTTAGTAGGTATGGGTGCTGGCATTGCAGTCTGGATTTCTTGGCAAGTCAAAAGACAAACATAAATGGTTCAAATTAGCATGGTAAGTATGAATAGCATGACTGATGGAGTTTTAAAACTCAGAAATGCTGAATTACTGGTGTAGCCCTTCAGCTACTGACTACATGGTAACAAAGTGGGGCAATATTATATCTGAAAAGTTACTCTGACCCAAGTGTCTGTGCACATGCATCCACCACCATTTGTGTTTTCCAGCAGTTATTCCTTCAGTAAGAGTAATTTTAACTGTCTTTTACATCCTCACAACACTGTACCTCTGAAATGTCCAGCAAATAGCAAGGTACTGTTCAAGTGAGACATTAAGTTCCACCCTGTTGCAAGTCATCCTGATACTGTGAAGCATTTCTGGAGTTTATACTAACTAATTAATAATGAAGAAAATAATTCATTTTAGTGATTAAGATATTCTCAAAAGAATACATGCTTTCTAAAGGTCAATAAAACATGTTCTTAAATGTATTTTCAATTCATAATCTGCAGTACATGTGATATGGACAACATTCATCTCTGTCAGAAAACAGCCTTTCCAATTTTCTGGGAAAAATTGTTTCTCATACACTGAAAATCAGCTCTTTGGTAAGAGGATGCTTGTTCCATCTCTCATGAACTAAAATGATGTGTAAACAAACACCCACCTGATACAAAGATTTAAACTAGGATTCATATACGGTAAAGGAAGATTTCCCTTGTGATAAACAATTTGAGCACAAAGTGTTCCTTCAAGCCCTGACATAAATCTGTTCCTGCCAAGCTAGTATCTCATTGCATCAGCCTTTCGCCTTCGCCACACCAAAGTAGCAGCCCTACTGCCTCTCTCCTTGTTTCCCTCATACTGCCCTCTCCCCAGAATTACTACCTTAGCTCCACTGGGCCAAAGAATTGTCTTTCCATCAGACAAGTATTTGGTAACAAGATAAGAAAAACCCTTTATTTAAAAGAAACCTGACCCTCTAGCTAACCTATCACTGAAGGACTCCCCTGTGGACTGAGTAAACTCATTATTACACTGCTGGTCGCCTTGCCCTTTCTTACCCCACCAGGTTTATCCCCCCTTCTTGTTATTCCTATAAATTGCAATGCTTTAATCTGCAATTCCATTCATTTGCAATGCTTTCGAAATGTTTTGACACGTACTTTAAGATTGCGAGATCTTCAACTGGGCTGAATGCAAGCAAGTGCTGTCGTGTCTGATAAAGTACTTATTTTTCAATAAGAGAAAAAAATCAAAGCATCTCTGCCTACATTGCTTTCTCGACGACAAATATTTGCAGCTTCCATTTTATTCAAAGAAATCTGGTATTTCAAATAAGATACATGATGTTATATTTATTCAGTTCAATGGTCCTTTCAATAGCCCAAGATAAAACACAATTTCTGCACCAAAAGTTTCATTTAACATGGGCAAGGCCTAGTGCAGTTAATATAACCATAGGACGTGCACATACAGTCAGGCAAAAGAGACCCTGTAAGAGGAAGTTATATTCTAAAAGGATCACTATATACTCATACTTCCTCAGTGTCCAGTTCATAAAAAGAAATGGTACCAATCTGTAAATGGGAGATTTGCCTTCAAAGGTTTTGACCATTCTTTACTGGAAGAGGGGACAAGAGGTCCTACACAGTATTACATGCTACTTCAGTTTGCAAAGATGTTTAGAACTGAGCTCTATAGATTTCCCCAACATAGCCAGTGTGGCACACACACCCCTGTATTCTCTGGGAGCAGTGCCTTGGGCTGCCTCTACAGACCCCTTGATTTTTTACACTTGAGCGGTGCTACGCTGTGCTGAGCAAATATATCAAGACCAGGAGAGGAAACAGAAATAGTAATGAAAAAAATACTCAGAGAATTTCAAAATATTTGGTGGGTGTCCATAACTTCTCTATACATTAGTGTAGCTTTCAGCAGTTATAGTAATGTATTTGATAAAAGTACCACTATCACTTACTGGCAATGTTAGAAATTACTCCTCGGAAGGATTGCAAGCTGTCTTGTTTGTCAATCCTTTATAACTATTAGAACATGCTAACATCACGAATTAACACAGCAAGTAGCAATTCTAGTAATGCAACACTGAGATGTGGTGGAGATGAAAGACACCACATTCCTATTCAAGCAGCTTAAGCTGTCTGACTAACTTCAGTAATACTTACATTTATCACTCAGAGCCACAAGACATCTCAATTGCAATGTACTTTAATCTCAATATTTAAAATAGCATCTTTTAAATAAACACCAGCATTTAAATATGTTTTACCAAATCTCCTTAAATTGATTCTATGCTCAACTACATTTTCATTGCTAATGTGAGCAACCCAGTGTATGCTATAGTTAAGAGTCTTCTGGATTTAAGCTAGAAAGATTTTGACAAATAACTTCAATTTTTCTTATCAGTAAACACTTGCTTAAAGCATTAATAAAATGGGATCCAGATAAAGTGGTGGGATACAGTTTTTTAATTGCTTCATTCTTACTTCTGACTTAATCATGACCAGGAAGATGACCAGGTGTGGTTTTGCAGTTGCTACACAAAAAGAAAAGTTAAGCCGTGACTGAACACCATAAAGTTAATAATACACTAAACGCAAAACAAAATACACTGTACTGAAAATATGAGTAACTAATTCACATCCACTCACTCGATCTCTAGCGTGAGTCCTGTGAGAGTTTGCAACAAGTTTTACTGAAGATGTTACTATGATAAAGCACTAGTTACTCCTCTGCTATATAACTCCTCTGTTCACACGCTTCTGCTCAGAACGTTTGCAGTATTTGTTTTTCAAAATATTCTCTTTTATATCCTATGCAATACTTACAGCACGTCACACAGTAAGAAACAAAATTATGAACAAATAGCAGTAAAGGAA
>JANRMJ010000079.1:13685295-13701199 GCA_025584955.1 Alethe diademata | reverse complement strand
AAAATAAAATAAAACTTAAAAAGAAAAACAGGTAGGCAGCCCAGATATCCCAGTGCCAAGGAGGCCTCCCCCTTTTTGCCCTTTTGCACAGCCTGCTCAGATGCTGCTCCCGGATGGGATGGTTCCAGTGTCTGTGTCTCAGCACACTTGAAAGCATTGTAGCTGTGCTCTCTGTGCTCTGTGTGTACGCTCCACCCGGGAACAGAATCCTTGATGTTGTTGATCTCTCTGGTGAGCTCAGACTAGCAAACGAAATAGGATTTCAGGGTCTTTCTGTTTCTTCCTCGTTAAGCCTCCAAATTTGTTTCATTTCAGACATATACCCTATGGCAGAAAACCAAGCAAATCAGATTGTAGTAGGAGGAAGCACACAACACAACTGTGACCATTTACAATTGAGTGGGTTAGGATTTCTTGCTAGTATAGGGCTTAATTAAATAGAACCCAATTTTAAAA
Source organism: Alethe diademata (assembly GCA_025584955.1). Taxonomy (NCBI): domain Eukaryota; kingdom Metazoa; phylum Chordata; class Aves; order Passeriformes; family Muscicapidae; genus Alethe; species Alethe diademata. The sequence goes on along the minus strand of JANRMJ010000079.1, from coordinate 13,700,743 downwards.
GGTTACCCTGTGTGCAGCTGTTAATCTGTAAGAGCTGAGTACTGAAGGCAGAGGAAAGCTTCAAGGCAATTTATTCATTTAAACAACAACTAAAAAGGCGCCTAAAGAGAAAATTGGAATTGATTTTTTTTTTAAATTCTTGTTTTATTAGTTAGAACCAGGTCCTTAGGTATCAGATTTAAAATCTGTAGGCAGAAAAGTGCACTGTGAAGTCAACAAACTCTTAGATCCATATTTAACAGCAGAAGGAAACAGAATAGGACAGAAAATATTTTTACACAACAAGTAAGAGCTAAGCCTGCCAAAGATGACTGCAGTCACAGCTATGTTACTGCCAAGAGTGCATATGTTTCATATGGGCAGCTGAATGCTTTCTATTCAGTGTGTAAGAATCCTGTTCTCCTGACCTATATTAACTGGAAATGCTCTAAAATTTTCTGAAACAAAATCCTCTTACATATAATTACTCCCTGTTCTGTAAAACATCTGGAGGTTTCTTTACACATGTATATATGGACTATTGTTCTTAGTATTCCAATTAAAAGTTAGTCGCCTTCACTTCAAATTTGAAGAAAACAGCCAAACCCCAGTAATTCCAAATATGACTAGATTGCATCCTAAGTGGACTTGTTGGCAAGCCCAGAGAGTCCAGATGAGATATATTGTGAGAATATGTTAGGTCTCCCTGCTGGTCTCCATGCCTAGATTTTCTTTTCAGAAACAGTATCTGTATATGTGCGTGTGTGAATGGAAAACAGCACAGATTTTTGTCCTACAGGGAATCAACGTGCTCAGGGAAAGTGTCCAGGTCTGGAAACTGGGAAGGTTTCCCAGATCCCAAAGTACAGACATAGACACTGAGAGACAGGGTCTGGCTCCTCAGTTCTCTGGTTTTCATAATCCAGTTGTCCAAAAGGGTCTGTAAACTGGCCTAAAATCTTTACTGTCCTCTGGTTTTTGATAAAATCTGTCTTCGGGAAAAAAAGAGTTATGAATTCTGATGTGAAAAACTTCAGATCCCAGCTCTCAAATCCTCATGAATCTATTTGTTCAGAAATCAAAAGGACCCAAATAAGCTGCTTGATTGAGACAGACACCAATAAAGCAAAGCACATGATAAAACACAATTCTGAGGAAATTCTGTGGTACAGCTGTTGAACAGCATCCTGTAAGCAGAACAAACAATATAATCCCCTAGCCATCCCTTCTGCAGGCTTAGGAGAGAGCATTCAAAAATAAAAAATACATGGAAGAGAGATAGCAACACCCAAATATGCCACCAAGACTGTGGAAAATCTGTGTATTTGCTGGAAATCTATAGCCAGCTCAGTGGCTACAGACAGTACAGTATTGCCTCCTGTCCAATGGATTTGTGACCTATGTAGTCTATGGAAAAATTTCTAGTCTTACAGATCAGCATTTCTGAATTTCAGAGGTTTTTCCAGGCACTTCTCACAGCAAATATTATATCATACCAAAACTCAAATGCAATGGTTTTCCATCAAATAGGCAACAGGATGTACAAATAATATATAAAAATAATCACTTTCACATCTCACTGAAACTCTAGATAGCATTTTTTTTCTTAAGAGGTTTTTCACACAAAACACTGACTAAACTACTTTGCTTGCTATCTAGATCAGTCAACAAAACACTAAATGAAAGTGATGTAGTAGTGCAACACAATATTCACCCATTTTCTTCTCAGCAAATATTCAAATAACTAATTAGGTCAGACTAGCTACATTTGGAGTGATAGGGATCTAATCCCTCCACTAAAGTTGCACTTTCCTCTCCCTACTTTTGACCATCACAAGACAGTTAATGTGGCTGATAGAAATCTTATATGTTGATCTCCTTCAGGCTACTAGTAACTTCATCTACATCAGGGTCAGTTGCCAAGGGAACCAACAAATTGAGCCCATGATAAACAGGGTAATCGATTTCATTTATTTCCTCTGCCTTTCTCTACTAAGCCAAAATGTCCTTTTATCTCATTAAGCTGATCAAGCACAGGTTTGATCTCTTGTTCACTTAACACAGCTCTTAGGACAAACAATCCTTCTGCTGCATCACAGCAATAGAGCTTGGCACCTGGGTGAAACTAGCCACATTCACGAGTCGCAAACCAAAGCTTGCAAAAGTGGCACAGCTTTTAGCAACTGACTTAAGAAATGCCCAGTCCTTGAAAAGCAGATAGACAGTGTGGATATATCTGCTGGAATCAATTTGTTCTTTGTTTTTTCATTCACAGCTAGATAGAGCTAGCTGAAATGAGATGAAACAAACCAGAAGGAAGCAACTTGTGGGCTCATACTTCAGACATACATTTAAAAAAGACACCTAAGAAAAGCTAGATGGAGTAGAGTAACAATGAGATGTAAATCTAGAAAAACGTTTTGGAGCAAATTTTTAGTGGAATAAGTGTTACTATTACAATCTTAGCACAGACAGCTAAAGTGGTTACCATTTAAAGTCCCTAAATAATTGTCTGAATATCTTTGGATGTTTTCATCCCCCTCTTCTGCTGATAAAGTCAGTCTGGAAGGCCTGTTTAGAAAACTGCTGCAAATGAAAAAGGTTTGTTCTGCTGTTTTGTTCTTAACAGATAGACTTAAAGGTAGCACAGAAGAGGTAACTATAGCTTCCTTGGGTTTGATATCTTCCCAAATGTGTAGTTTTTGAATCAGATTTCAATTTCATTGAAGATTTCCTGGAATATCCTTTAGATATGCATAACCAGTATTTGGATTGACTAATTCAGGAAAGAATAAGAACCATTCCAAAAGTACCTGTTCACACCTGTGTATAAATGCTGATACCCATTAATCCTATTTTTATAATGCTGTCAGATATTTATTGTATCTTTACAGCACACACAGAAATATCCCACATAAAGAGATAACAAACTTTCAGAAAGGTTCGTTTAAAAGTTGCTGGGATGAATATGTAGCTAAAAGGTTTAGAATTGGCAGATCCTTTCCTACTAGTTCTGGCTTCTTAAACTCTTACTCTTGCCAAGATATTACCATAGGGAATGGCTTTGAACAGTTCTGAGACCTGATTTCTCTGCAGTAGCTCTGCCAACCTTCATCAGGCTGGGATATGACACCAGTGAAACCAAACACCTGGAAAGTGTTTGGCAATTTGTTTGGAGTACAAATCACCCAGTTATGACCTAGGAAAAAAAAAATCTCCTCACTGTCTAGAATATAGGCAATTCAGGGATTTGTTTTAACAGAGTATCCTCATATTCAAAGGTCAAAAGGTCTGCTGAGATTTTCCATTATCAGATTACCTTTTGAGACATTTCACCTGGCTCTTACCCAAGAGCACAAATTATTACCAGAAGCCCTGCACACTTCCTGTAGACAGCAATTCTACAAGTTCTATAAATAGTCCAGCCAAAAATAAGACATTCTACTTGTTATTTGTAATAATATGTCTTTTATTGTATTTTCCGATAAACCACAAAACAGGAGGTTATCTTCTGTGAAAAGCATAGGACATCTTTAGTCTTTTTATGCTGATATTTTTGCACAATTTTTACCAGATCTCTACTTTTTTAAGAGAGAGGGAAATATTTTGTCATGCTATAGTTTACTTACAGGACCATTATTAATGCATCATAACATTTATACATCATGCTTAGCATTTAACACTTCTCTTGGTTGCTTTGTAAATATTTCTTAAATGACAACATAACTAACACAAAGCCATTAAAAAGCAACAGATATTTAAATATAAAGTATTGTTTTAACACTTTATCTAATCTCTTTTGTAGATGGAGAAAAGGAAGGTAATTTAAATAAATGCGTATTTTAGCAATTCCGGTTGAACAGATAAAGATGAACTCTGAAGAATAGATAAGTAAAATTACAAGCTGTAATACTTGGTGGGTTTGGAGGACAGCCTCAGTAGATGGCTTAACCTTTTAGTACTCATCAGGTTTGGTTAAACTTTAGCAGTGCAAGAAATGTGCAAAATAATTTAAAATATTTGACAGATGTGCTGTTAACACCTTCAAATGCTTTAGCATCTCCTTCTGGATTTATTTTATTCTGATTCTCTTGTAGCACTGAGAGACTGTTGCTACTATATTTTTTTTCATGGCAAATTGTGGTGTGATTCTAAGCACTGAAGAGGCATTTTCAATCTCCATGGCCTCTGAGGAGCTTCCGCTGCCGAAATCCTGGTGATGCCATTTGGAGTGACAGAAACTCAAGACTCGTCAGTGATTTCTAAGCAGGACATCACAGAATGTGTTGACCACAAGCAGGAGGTGGATGTGAGAAATACTGTACTTTGTTTCTAGAGTGCCCTTTTAACTGCAACCACTTACTGTGCCTTGGCTAAAAAGGTGGGGAGAACTAAGAGCATCCAACCTTGTTTCCTTCCAGACAATGTCAATCTGAAAGGGCTTTTCTTCTCTCCTTCTTCCCATGCAAATTACTCTCACAGGCACTGCCACTGGCAGAATCTCTATAAAGCTTGTGCTTCCTCCCCAGGCAGAACTGGTTCCAGAACTGGGGACCTGACCAACAAAAGCAGAAAGCTTCATGTTCAGAACAAGATTTATCTGTGGTTCTGGGCTACAACCTCTCCTACTGTAGGTGCTGCTTCGCAGGTAAGAGGGGATGGGAGGGCTGTGAAAGACAATCTCATGAGCATACAGAGGAGCAAGGTCCTCTACAAAAGAGGTGGCACCACCAAATATATGAATGGGAAGAAATGTGATTCATAATCCTGATTTGTGTTTCAGTCAACTGCAGTTTGATTGCACTCTTTCTTCTGGGCTTACTCCTCCTTCTTGTCCTTCACTCTTTCTGTCTTCTTCTCTTTCTATTTGTATTTGCTCATTCATGAGGAGTAATTGGTCCTTACAGAAACTGTTATCTCATCTGCTCTGTAGTTCAGCTAAAGTATATCTGACTAAAGGACAGTAAAATAAGCTCTAATTATGTGATTAAAAGCTTGCAAAGTCCACTCCACAGTGAGATAGATGAGTGGCCTCAGGAATGTTTTAGCAAAGATTTGCACCAAAATAAATCTGGATCCAGAGAAGACTCTTCTCTTAAAGTAATTTTGAGGCTGACAAGTCAGTTTATTTGCTTCATCTCCTATGCAGCCAAAATTAACTGATGCATTAAATTTTTTGAAGGCACCTATATATTTATTTCCCAGCTGCTTGCACAGTCCACTAAGTCCAGAGTCTGCCTCATGCTAAACAAGCTGTGGTCCCTTTAATTATGTCCATTTAATTATGAATGAAATTATGACACCATAAACTAAAAGATACAAAGTGGTTTTTACAGAAAATCTAAAAGAATGCCACCAGGAAATCAGGTCTGCCATATTTCTTTCAAATTACTACTGGCCCTCAAATGTACAAAGTGCAGACATGATTTTTCAGACTTGTTCACTAGTCTCTAACTTTGCCTTAAGCTCCACATTTTCTTATGCTGTCTGGATCTGGTTCTTTTGCAATATATGCATGTTTATGAGATGTAGTTGGAAATCTGCCTTGGGTAGAGGAACGGGTCTGTCTGGAGTGGATCAGTATTTGCTGAAATGAAACATGAAACACTTTCATATCTCACCCTAGACCAACAAAACTTAAAATATCAAGTACTTAAAAAAATCACACTAGCTGTGATGACATTAATCATGTGCTAAAGTGTATGTCAGGATAAGGCCTGACAACAGCAGAAGGCTGTGAAAAGAACACAGATAATTCTCACAACCATCAAAGAAGTTATTCATAAAGCAATAATACTAATCACATGCAAAGACTGTGGAATCTAGCCTCATCTAACCACTATTTTTCTCAGATTTGAAAGCACCGAAAACTACTAAATAGTCACTTACTCCTTAATCCATTTTGTGCAAATGTACACTATGAGACATTCTATTATGTGATGGGAAAGAAAATTTAATGACATCTTACAGCATTCACTGGGGGCTGGGGGTGTGGCTGGTGAAGGGGGAAGAAGAAAAAGAGCAGGCAATTTTTACAGTTTTTGCTTGGGCGTCTATTTAATCTCAAATACGCAGCCTAATGAATTGGAATAAAACAGTGAAGACATTTTATCTTCTTTTCAGGATTAGTCAGTATACTCTCTTGTTAGCTGCCTGGTTTAGGATTCAAGCTAATATTTCAAAATAACTCCTGCAGGCAAATTGTTTTCACTATCTGATGAGAGACGGTGAGCTTGTTTGCATAGTGACATTTAGCTCGTGACACTTTTACAGCACTCTGACAGTTTGCAAAATAGAGTGGCCTCTGCAGCTTTTTGAGAATGATAATTACATAGCTCCATTTCATTTATCTAGGATGTACAAGCACAGTTATCTTTAAATGGCTGAAATTTCCTGACGCTGAAAAATAATTCCACCCTGCTTTATTTGTAATTGATCTAGCTGGAATAATCCTGTATTTCATACCTGTGTCTTCTTTTCATGTAAGTAATCGATCTGAATGTTGCTAATTAATACAATACAATGCGACACAATACAATACAATACAATACAATACAATAAAAGAGAAATAAATCTAAATATTGGAGTTTCCACCATAAGAAACATTGTTCCTTGTGTTCAGTTTGACAGATCTCACTCAATAAGTGACAATCAAATGGCAAACAGAGGCTGGTGCTGACAGGCAAGTGTTAAACTGCACAACACGAGAGCTGTCAGCTTCCCCATGGCATTGGCAGAGATAAACTTTCCCTTCTCCACAGTAATGCCCAGATCTTACCTGAGAAGCCCACCCAAACCCGTCCTGATAATGATTTCCATCAGGCAAACATCCACTTCTAGCCTTTTGGAAGAGCTGTCAAGTTACCGCTTTCATTCTTTAATTGTCAGTTAATGACCAAGTGATGAATTTTGCTCTGGATCTGTCTGAAGGACAAAGATTCAGTGCAAACATTGCCTCTCCAAGCATTTAACTGGAGAACCCCAGAAGCCAAGGAAATTTAGCTTGGTCTTGACAGATATTCCTGAAAGAGTGGAAGAGCTCAGAGCACTTGCTATTTCTAAAATAAAAAGAAAAAAAGAAAAAAAAATGAAGACACTCAGAAAGGATAAAAACTCAGACAATTTAAGGACAACTTGATCTTCACTGTGAGCTTGTTTCTCCAGATCATTGACAAAAGTATTGAATAAAACTTGTCCCTCACCAGCACTATGGACTTGGTTTCCACTATGAAAAACCCTGCCCTTTACTTCCTACACCTCAACAGTTTTCAGTCCTCTAAAGGACTTGCCCCCCAAAGCCACGGCAATTTACAAAAGAGAAAACACTCAGAAATTCAACCCAGTTCTAATTATGGTCAAGAATGGGATACTTTCAAAATTACTCATATTACATTCACACAGGGAGACACCGAACAAAGAATTAATAAGATATGTCAGGGGGAAGGGGGGAAAGAGAGAGAGGGAAAGAACCTCTGCACTTACTTACTGCCTCTTTTTTTGTCAAGGAATGGTAGAGAAACTCTACATGTGATCAGGAATATTAAATAGTACAAGAACTCTACAGACGGTCCAGTGTTCTAAAGAATGCACACATAATTAGAGACACCCTTGAATTAATAAACCAAACTGCAAAGGGAGTTCCATAAGTAGCCTAAGAATATTTTTTTTGCAGCATTCTTGACCGTAAAAAAATGCCAGAAAGACATCTAAAATAAAAGAGCTCACAAAGTAAAACAATTAAGATGCTATAGAAAACATGATGTTGGGAAAATGAATGGCTAGTAGAAATTAGAGGTATCTAGGAAACCTGAAAAAAAGTGAAGTGACAAGGTAAAAGTATTTATTCTCTCCAGCTGTAATAATAAACCAGGGAAGCTGCTGATAAATACAAGTGATTAAGCCCTACTAAACCACAAAATATTATTAAGAAGGGAAAATTACGATCAGAGGGGAAAAAACCTCCCTAGTAGAAGTAACCAAATGATAGTCATAGCTTTTTTTTTTCCCCCAAAGGTTATCCCAAAACAGATAGGGATGATGACACTCATAAGATATCTGCATAAATAGAACATAAAAGCACACAGCAAGGATTCCTCAAAGAACAACCATCTATCTCTGGTCAACTGATTTTTTAAGCATGGCCACAAAATGCTGGATTATGGAATTAGTCAGTATGTTATTTTGCTTCCAAAACAGAGACAAAATGGTTGCAACATATATTAGAACCTAGCCATCAGAAAACAAATTTTAAAAAAACAAACAGCAAAACCAAAACAGAATACCCAAAACCAAAGCTCTAAAGAGCAAGAAAAATGGACTACAAGACCAGAAATTCTTGTTGAAAGATGACTTTTGATAGGCCATAGACATACAGGACATGAGGAACCCTATGCTTCTTTCTCAGAAACACGACTTCAAAACTATATTGTCTCTTTAAGAGTATTTTCTTCTTTTGGGCCATGCACAAATGCTGCAGGTCTGTTGATTATAGCAGTTTCAGTTGTTATACAAGACTGGCTGCAACTAAGTATTTCTTCATATTGAGTGGGCCACTGTAATGAAGAGCATAAGATCAGAAACTTGAAAAGTTACACGATCTTCAAAGTATATTTATTCTGACAACAGGAATCTTTTACTGGAATGTATTATAAGAGGACTTGAGAGTAGGTATTTTAAATAAAACCCATTTGCTTTCAGACATCTGTCATGTTGAGCTCATATCATGTTCTAGTCTTGTTCAAAGTACTTAAAAACCAGATCCAATCGAAGTATTTCGAAGAAACCTGTTTGGAAAACAGTTAAGAATGTGCAACATGGTAGTGCAGAGATTAATTGAACTACCATATTCCAAGGTAGTCTGTAATGAAATTACCAAAAGCTGCCCTGGAGTTTTCATTAGCACTAATACATCTGTGTTTGAGACAGAAATGATTGTGTTTTTCTTAATACAGAATAATTTGGTTAGGAAGAAAATTTGATTATTCTTATAATCTTTCTGCACTCTAATGATTTGGAAGCAGTATCCAATATATTCAATATACCTCACTAAGCAGTGTAGCAAGGTTGGCATGGGAAATAAGGGTATGCATTGGTTATTTGTTATTCTGGTACAAAAATTATTGTCATATGAACATTGGTTTTGTAGCAGGTCAGGATGATGTATTACAAGTTTAGCCTCTGCTCTTAAAATCCATGACTACACCCATTTCATGGAGGGGCATCATTTATTACGAAGGCCACCTTCTGGCATTCCAGAGGACTTTGAATAGATTTTGTCCTCCTGGTGATTCTTACTGAACAAGTATGACACTCTAAGTGAATTCCCAGAGAAAAACATGTCAGAAAGTGAATAAATAAGCAAATTGAGAATAAGAAATTAGTGGAACAGCATCTTGATAATCCTACCTACAATTTATACAGTGTTTTTGCCACAAAATACTTTTCAAAGATTTATTAAGTGATTATTATAATATTTTGAAGACTAGAGAGACTTAGAAACAAACACATAAATAAAAAGCTGTGCAAGAAAACTTTAAAATGGAGCCCAGCTGTTTTTCCAGTCCTCAACCCTGAGCAAAGGGTACCATAGTGCCTCCTTTAGAAACATTAGATACATTTCAACCATTGACAAAGATCCTGAACTGACAGAAGGATTAATAAATCATTTATGTTCAAAAGCATAATTATGAGCTTTCAGAATTCCAAGCTTTAAAGTGATAAGAACAGAACAAACCCAGACTGGAAAAGAAATACTAAACAGGAAATTTTGAAAAGGTATTAAATGGAGGTAGTACCCATACATCAGAATTTTTCTTCACACTATTCATACTAGACAAAAAAGAAGGAAATTATCACATTTGCTCTAAAACCTCATCAAAATAAATTTAGTTTGACTGAACTGCAAAACTGTTTTCAAATGAGTTCTCCTTGTTCATTTTTTTTTTATTTTTTAACAAAACGGTTTAAGGCTAGAATGAATAAATTATACATAGTCAGTAATGTAACACAAGGAAGACTGACAAAACTCACCCGTGACAAACAGCTTGGTGAGCCATTTCCCATGGGGAATGGGATTACCAAACTGCAACATACTGGTGAGCCCACTAAGTGACAAGACAAGATGAAAGTTAGGAACACAAGGTTTGGTGTCCCCGTTTCATATCCAGTCTAAAGGGGTAGCAGAAGCAAGTAGGTCACATGCAGTTCCTAGGGGAGCAATCCCTGGCAATCTCCACACATCCAGCAATTCATGTCCGGGCATTGGTTCTGGGGACCTGTTTTAAACACCGGGGATGTGTCTATTACAAAAAAACCCCAAGAACTTGTGCCCTGGAACTGTACATTCTATTCTTGAACTGTGAATTCATTACTGAAATAAGTATAATAAGAAAAATATTTGCTGGATCCAGTCCAGTGACTAGGTACAGTACAAAAAGGCAACAATGTTGATTGACACCACTGGGAGTGGGTGGCAGGAGTGTCTGGAAATGAAAAATGTTACATTTGAATTGGCATAAATTAGGAAAAAAGAAACTAAGAACAAATGGTTGGATTAACAAAAGCATTAAAAGACATTGTCATCACTGTATGTACCTAAATCATATTAAAAAAAAGTCCTGTTCTACTGCCATCTAGATATAAACATGTGCGCTTGTCTTTGGTGATCAAAATTCCAAGATTAACGTTTATTAGGATATGAGCAATATTTACATGACACAATTTTTTGGACAGTTTTGATAATAGTAGACAGCTTATTGCCTTCCTCATACTTTGAAAATCAGGTACTTTGTTTCTCTTCCCTGCTTAGAACTGTATTTACACAAGTTTTTGAAGGCACACCTAAGAGATGTCTAAGTAGAAAAATGATAGTCTCATTTGTCTAGAAGCTGTGTGTGATGAAATGTTTTTTAATGGAATAGTGCCTGGTAAACCTTCAAAACCCACCTTTGTCTCCCACAAACATAAACTAAGTAACAGGTGATTAAATGCCTCTGAACACTCCACATGGAAAGATGTTAGCACAAAACTGCATTTTCAGCTATATGGACAGAACTACGATAGCAGTTCCTGTAAGTACATTTATCCAATTCTTCAGTAGTTACTCACCTTTCACAGCTTTTACCTGAGGATTTTAGACTTCAACTTAAATATGAAGCATATTTCTGCATGTTTTTGTAAATGGTTAACTGAAAACATTCCTCCACTGAGAAAGCCAGAAAAGCCAGACCTGATGTTGAGTACACTGTTCATGTGAGGTTTACATTACTAAATTTAAGTGCTGAACTGTGATAAGAGAAGAATTTGCTTCATGACGTCTGCAGGTAAATAATTGCATTCACATGGTTTACCTCCAGCACTTTGCAATCTAAGTGCACCCTGGTACAATTGCTTCCACGCCCTCTTCCCTGTCAAAGAAGCAGCAGAAACAAATCACAAGGGCATTGAATATAAATCAGATACAAAGGATTTGCTCAGAGTAGATTGAAGCTGTTGCCCTGGAGTGTGTAGCATTTTCACTCTTATGCACTTGGTGTGCAGCATGTCAAAAAATTAAATACTGCAGATTTCACCTAATGCAAGTAGGAAGTTTTCCATTTGTTTTCTTCAGTGCTAAGACAAGGTCTTCAGCCCTTTTGTCTAAATCTTTTAAATGCTATGGTACAAAAATACAAGCAGCATGGTTACTGCCTTTAAACATATCTCTCCAACATTATTCACTGTTTTTTACTGGGTGATAATCATCCCCTTGAAGTCATCACCATGGGGAAAACTCTTAGATATTCTTCAGTGAACTAGCACTTAAAGCATTGTTCCTTTTTCCTCTTTTTTTTTTCTTCAGAGCTAGGCCACCACTCTGTCTGTTGTTTCTTATCTGTCTGCTCATTCATCCAAAGAAAAATCAACTTTCTTTAAAGAAACACTGTTTTCAACAGTGATGAGATCCTACATGTGGACACCCTATTTCAATTTATTGGTTATGTGAAAGATTTTAACGGTTTCTTACTGTTTCACTGAGCCAAAAGAAGTGTTAACATTTTTCCAGAGTATTATATGTCAAGTGTTAATGCTGAACTCCCTATTGAGTGCATTTTAGCTTTTACCGAGAAGATACTCTTCATGTCTAATAACTAGCACACAGTCCAAAGCACTTATATGGATGAAAGACTTACTTTACTAGGTGTACAGGCATAGAGTCCTTATTTACCAGGTATTAATTAACTTTCAAAGAACAGATCAGAATTTACTGAATATTTGAGAAATTATTTTCTCTCTTCATTGCATTCCCTCATGATGTATTTTTAGTTTCTGGTTAGTACTTTTCCACCAAGAAGAACAGGACAAATGTTTTTGACTTTTCATTTAGCCAAAGTTTGTAACCAGAGGATGAAAAGATAAGTTTTTGGATGAAAAGATAAGTTAGATTAATCAATGTTCTGAAAAATATGTATTTAGCAAATGACCTATTCTGCAAATTAAATACAATATCTCACTCCTACAAATAGAGGTGGACAGTAAGGCCCATGGTAGCATATAATAATTTTTGTAATACCTATATTATCAAAATACAAAGCATCAGAAATTTTCCCTCTTTTTAACAGAACCTTCACACTCACCTGTGACAGAAAAAAGGAAAATCTATATCAAGACCAACCCCTGCTTTTGTATATAAATTTCAGTCAACATCTTGGAAACATTACAGTTCATAGGCTGAAGAAAAAATGCAGGGGAATTTGCTTTTTAAAACTAAGCAACTCAAATTCCAGGATTCTTGTGCTGTCTGTGCAGACACTGTGTACTGTGCAGTACACTGATCTTTTTTACTGAAACAGGTTCATTTGTGCTACCCACACAACAAAGAAAAGTTAGTTTTATGAAGTAAATAAGCTTAAAAAGTAAAGAGATGAGAGCAAAGCTCTGAAGATTATAATTGGCTAAGGAAACTTCCCAGCCTGACCATTCCCAAGGCCCCTGGCAGCCTCATCCCCAAGGTCAGAGACTTTCCCTGCTGGGACCTTTCCCTGCTGGGACCTTCCCCTGCTCCACCGTGGGCACCTCCAGTGCCCGAGGGCTCCCTGTCCAGCTCCTGCACACCCCACCCAGGCAGACCAGGCTTCCTCACTGGCTCCACCCTACATTTCCCCTGGCAGGGTTTCAGATGTCTCATTCCAAACACATCTATTCACAGCACAGTAACACAGAAATAGCTCAAGCTGGTGCTGCCTAGGAGGACCTCAAACAGAGGAACCCCTGGGCTTTTGTATCCCCACAATCTACTCAAGTGCAATTCTTGCTCTTCCTCCTGAGTCTTCGAATCCTACCCGCCTCTCCATGTCCATCCTCCTTGCTAGCAGCACCCATTTCATCTCCTTGGTTATCCAAAAGGTCAGCAATTCCCAGCTCCTGCTGTGTCTCAGTATCCACTCACTTGGCTGGCCTCATCCATCTTCTTGCCCTTTGTTATCCCAAAGGCTGGCAACTCATGGCCTCTTGTATTATGCTTCCAGCCAGGGTTCAGTCTGCATTTCACTCCTGATCTCAACCTGCAGTTTGTGAGTCCTGCTAACCAGATCAGATGTATTCCTCTACCAGTTTAACAGATGTGCTGGTCTGAAAGCTAACCATTGGAAGATCCTAAGTCAGAACTACAATTTAATAGGAAAATTTAAATAAAATGCAGTACTAAGTACAAAACTACTGACAGAATCCGAGTACAGCCTGATACTCTGTTGGTCAGGGTGTTGGTAGTAGTCAGATTAAATGGTGGCTGCAGTTGTCCTCCAGTGACAGATGTGGTTCAGATGAAGCAGTGATTCTGTAGAAGGGTGCAGTTTTCCTCCAAAGGTCCAGTGGTGGTGTAGAAGGGTCTTGTCTTCCTCTGGGAATCCAGTGGAAAAATGCTTACGGTGCTCCAAATCTCAGATTTTTATCTAGGTAGGAAATGCTTGGCTCCTCCCTCTGGGTGAAGCATCTCACAATGGGATGATGTAATTTTATCAGTCATGCAGTGAGACTCAATGGCTTATTAACAGAAGATATCTCCCTGGAGGGTCATGGAAGACATCAAGAACACTGCCTTACCTGGTTTTAACAGCTGGCCCATTATCAGAAGACACCCCCACAGAGATATGAGGGATGGGTCATGGAAGAGATAAAGAACACTGTTCCACCTGGTTTTAACAGATGGTAATAGAATATGTACTTTGGGTTACATCTTGTATTGCAACCTAAGACAACAAAATAATAAGATTTTCATAGGCTGAGATTCAAAAGGAAAATTCTCAATGATTTCTTCTTAATTCTGTTCATTTATTTAGTGAGTCACCCTCAGATCTTCTCAAATGCATTGCACTTGAAAGGCAGGAGGTTCCTGTCTTCTTTTCATTAGCTCAAGTCACTCCTATGGAAACAAAAAGCCGTTGCCATGAGCTTGCAGGGATGTGATCAGACAAACTGACAGATTTAATGTATTCTGTTATTTACGTAGCAGTGATATCACTTCTTCAAATTCCAATGTCAGTTACACTGACAAGAGATTTTGTATAGATTAAAAATTTTCTTATGATTTTACAAATAGAAAAATGAGAAAAATATCTGCCCCAAAAGAGAAATAAAAGAAAGTAAAGAATGCTGATAAGCATTTTAAGACAAAAGGAAATAAAAAAGGCACTAAAACATCTCAAAATCATTTCAGAGCATGGTTAAGGTGTGGTGTCCTAATTATAGTATAACTAAGACATTAGTGGTCATTCAGTCTTTTGACAAGCTTTCAAGCAAAGCTGAACAGCAGCATGGAATATCAACATTTGCCCACAGGCTGGCAACACAAGAACTATAAAGACTGAAGAACAATTGAAGGAGCTTTGGAAAGACAATTTCTGTGCCTGGAGAAAGGAAGATGTGTAACATGTAAAACAAAATTATGAATGCCACTTAGGCAGCAAACATAATCGATACTATTTTTTAAATTAGTTTTTCATTTAGCTTAGATGCTAAAAAAAGCTGCCCAGGCCTTCTTCCATAATGGGAAAAATATACTTTTCATTTACAAACACTATTGTTCCATCCCAGTTTGGGTAACAATAAAAAGGACATAAGCATTACAATCCCTGCAGGAAGTTTTAAACTCAGAATGAAAAAGAAAATTTATCCCAGTTGTATTTCTGTGTTTTCCACTTTTCTGAAAGAAAACACACTGAAAGAAGATGCAGGTCTGCTGCTCTACCACTTCTGTAGTCCTCAAATACCTCACTGTGTTTCTCTTGGATCCAGATAAAGACAGATAATTCAAATCATATAATCATAGAATCACAGACTGATTTGGGTTGGAAGGCACCTTAAAGATCATCTAGCTCCGGGGGCCTTCCACTAGCCCAGGTTCCTCAGAGCCCAATCCAGCCTGGCCTTGAACACTTTCAGGGATGGGGCATCCACAGCTTCTCTGGGCAACCTGTGCCAGTGTCTCACCACC
>JANRMJ010000079.1:13630591-13652259 GCA_025584955.1 Alethe diademata | reverse complement strand
TTGCAGATTTCTAATAAATTTCATTTGAAATGGTCAAAGTAGCATCAGGATTTTTCAAAAAGTTTCTGTAAAATAACAAAAAAATAGGCAATTCATTTTAGAAAAGTGTGCAACATATAAATGAAAAATTCTGAAATGGTGAAATGCAATAAAAAATATGAAAGAATACAGCTATTAACAGAGAAAATACAGTAGACATAATGTCTAAAACAATCAATGCTTATTTATCCTCAGAGTATTATTGTGTGAAGAATGAAAATGAAGTAACATTCAAAATGAATTTTTAAAACCATATTATTCACATTAATCAATCATTAAAATAATATTATCTTTATTAGAGATAATTTTTCATCGTTATATTCTCCAATTCACTACATCAGTAAACCAGTACCTCATAGCTGTTATCATAATTAAGCTTAATTTCTATCTAGTGGCTAGAAAATGGTCTTGAAAATAAAACCTGTGTAAAAATATTAACATAGCTTAAGCAGGTTCCTTCCCTAAAGGCCCACATCAGCACAGGTAGGAAATGCTGATGGCTGGGCTGATCCAATGAGGCAGTGATGGAATCAGGGTCCCCTTCCCTGGCGAGGAGTGTCCTGCTGCAGACAGGACATGCAGGGGTTTGCTCTGCTCTGAACTCAGTGAACACAGCAATTCCTGCTGCTGTGACTTGGGCAAGGCAAGGCAGTGCAGAAATAAAGGACAGGGGATGAGAGACACAGAGCAGACATACTGCCAATAAGGGTGACAATTGCTCATCTGTTTGAAGAGCAGATCTGAACCGTAAGGTTGAAATATTTTAGAAAGGCATTGGTTCAAACTGTACCAAATAAGCACAAATTGAAGAGCAAAGAAAGACACAAACAGATTGGTTTCCTTTTTCTGCAACCAACCTTGATAAAGAACTTGTCCCCTTACATAACAAGATAAATGGCAGCTGAAATTCAAGTAATATATTGCACAATGGTGGTAAAATATGAATGGCAATATAATGCAGTGTAATCAGTTCTGGTTTTAGTCAAAAGCATCGCTGTGGCATCACCACGGTAACAAAGTCCTGCTTGTTCAAAAGCTGAGCTCAGGGCAGTACTGACTGTTCTGAACACCAGTGCTGAATTGCTGTTGTGGAAATATCTGACAAGTATCACTTTACAATGGTTATCTCCTTGCCACAGTTTAAAACGAAACATAATGAAGGCATCCAAGCACTGGCTATGCAAAGAAGAACATATCATATGCCATATACCCTTTTCTTTGCTACACGTGTTCTAGTCTCAAGTAACTAGTTATTTGTAGTTGTATATCCATTATTGCAACATGAATCTGACACAAATAAATTTTTTATCCTGGTCAGTGGAAAAAAAGTATTTTCCTTAATGTGCATGATTGCTTATTAATACCTTTCATCCAAGTTTGAAGCTTACTTTCTGTCATTATATTTATTAACACCTTCAAATAGAAGTTTGAAATATGGAAAAATAAAATATACTCAGATGGTGAAGACCTTTTCTTTGCTTATGAACTTGATGCATTTAGAGGGGGCTTTTTTGAAGCCTGTTAAAATACTAACAGTGCCACAATTATCATTTATCTCGAGGAACATTACTCTGTAATGTAACAGAACTAACCTTGAAGAAATAGAATTGTAAGCTCTTGTGGACTACTAAAACCAACATTTCTACAACACGATGAACATAAAGAGAACATGAAAAGTTTATCATTCATTAGAAGTGAACAGGTACATGAATGCAGAACTGGTACAACCCTCTCATAAATTAAAGTGAGGAAAATGTATTAAAAAGATTTGGTGTGGCCAGAAATAACAACAAAGAATATTACATTTAATAGAAAATGCTGAGATCCGAAAAAAATGCTTTGATTTTATATTGCAATTACATTTTGGGTAGAAAAACAACAACAACAACAAAATATCATAAAAAGCTTAGAAAATAAAATAAAACTAATATGCTTTTGCATATTGAGGACACATTTAATTATCCTAGTGTTATCTGTCTTGTACCTGAAATGATAAAGAAACCAGACTGTGCAGCTCAAGATTCCAACAGGCCAGTAGGTGCAGTGATGGACACTGGATTACTCAGCCATTTCGAGCTGCATCCATTTTCAACACTGACTTCAGAAAACTATCAAAACAATTTAAAGCTACAACTGCAGCAGAAACCAGCAAAACGTGAGACACACAGAAAAATATTTGCCAGTAGCCATTTCTGATCATAATAATGCTTCTCATAATTTTAAATTCACTCAGGAAGAGAAGCCAAAATAAAGCTGTACAGAGACAGAACTAAAGAGACATTTGAAATACACTGCACTCAGCATAAAATATAAAATGTGATCAATACACTCCTTTAAAGAGAATGCAAAAGGACTGGGAACATAAAGGACTTTATGATTAGTTAAAGGGTGAACAAGTCCAGCATATTTTTGAAGGACTGGGGGAGAAGAGGCTTGTGATATGTGGGCAGTGTTCGACATAAATAACATCTCAAAGAATCCAAAGGAATAAGAGAGAAAAGTCTCTGGAATCCAATACTGAATTCTGTCCAAAACCATGCAATTGCATACACAGTTGTGATGACCAACACAGTATAAAAATTATGCTTATCTCACATGAAAAGGTGTAAGAAATGGAACAAATAATATTGCTTTGTGAATTTTCTAGGCAGGCACAAATTTTATCATCTGCCATAATGTTGTCTGTTGCATTAGCAAAGACAGACGGCTATTAGTCTGACAGAAAAAAAGAAAATTAAATTGAAAAAAGATGCATAAGCAAGTCTCTTGCCAAGACAAACTTAACTGGATTTTAAGAATCTAAATAGGTAAAATTCTGAGAAAATTCTAAAAGCACATTCATGAAAAACAAAGTTCATAAAATAAAGTTCATAAAATCACATCAGTTGGAAAGTATTTCTAGAGGCCATCTGGTCCAACTCTTTCCTCAAAGAAAGGTCACCTTTTATCAGGTTGCTTAGGTCCACATTCAGTGAAGTTCTGAATATCTCCAGGAACTGAGATACTGTAAGCCCACAAGTTGGAAACCTGTTCCAGTATTTCACCAGTCTCCTGGTGAAAAGATAGATCTATCTGAAACAAGTCACTCACTTCTGAAAAGTACCTTCATTCTGCCATGAATCTTCTTGCTATGAATCTGTCTATGGTGTAAGCATTAGTATTTTTTAATCTATGGCTTCAAATACAAGGGCACCTAGTTTATCTTTGTTTTTTTGGTCTCAGGATACCACCCTTAGTGCAGGCATTTGTCCTGTACCTTTGAAAGCAATGCATTCTCGTTCCCTGGAGAAAACAGAAATTTTTATGAAATTGAGCTTGCTCATAAGGAAAGGTTTATAGTTTAGTGATGTACTTGATCTTTTCCAGCCTAAGGGATACTGTGATTCTATTATAGGCAATCTAAGTTTGTTACTGCAATTCGTGTCCACTAAATGTCCTCTTATTTGGCACTTGAGAAAAGCCTAACCATATCTTCCCAAAGACTGACAGAAGTTAGGCAGTTGTAGTCAGCAATCAGGTCCTGCAAAGCCTTAAATAAGCCTTAAATAAGCCTTAAATGATGGCTCAGCTTCTTCTTTTACTCTTTTGCTCCAGACCATCAACCATCTTGATGGCCATCTTCTGCTTTTTGCTCCAGCATGACATCTATCTTGTTTGGCACTGGGGAACCCAAAGTTAGGCTCAGCATCCTAGATTTGGGCTCAAAGCTCCCTAGATGTGGATTTGAACAGGAGAAGCATTACTTCCCTCCATCTGCTAGTTGTGCCCTGGCCCCTACAGCACTAGTTGCTGCTGGCTTTCACAGGTGCCAGCCCCAGGGAGGCTCCTGTGCAGCTCACCTGTGTGCCTCACAGCCACAGAGCTGACTGCCCAAGCAGGCAGTGCCTAGCTGGGCTTCTCCTAACAATAGATATCACTGCACTCACACATGTCTTCTAAATGGCATGATTAAACAGCTGAGGGAGAGGTTTCATGACACCTTGCAATGCATAAAGACTCTGCCAATAGAGGAGCAGCGCATTTCAAAATTAACAGATTCAATAGCTGAAAGATCAGAACTGTATCCACACTGGCAAAAACCATAGCTTATGAACAGACCCAATAGAAAAGCAAGATATTTTTGGAGAGAAATGAAGCAAAGATCAATAGATTTGGAGAGCAAATATTTATTTCTATGAGCCAATGAAGCAAGTTCCAAGAGTAAAACAGCAAACATTTGTGCTGCATTAACCCCTTCTGCAGACAACACTCTACTTGAAGCTGTGACTGCCAGCTGAAGTCCTCAGCTGTGGGCTGGGAGCAGAACCTGACTAGCAAGAGGCTCAGCAGGATGGTTAAGGGTTTATTGTTTTCAGGTTTGTTTGCTGCAATGAACACATTGAGAGAGTTCATTTTTTATTCCTGGCATCCTTTACTTTTACATTTGTAAAACACTTGTGTGTTCACTATTCAGATTGTACCAGCTGTTAGGAGACCCAGCAGGAAAATGACCCTCTGGAACCTGCTGTGTGTCTCCAAGATCATGTTCAGAGGCAAACTGCCAGAGAGGAATGGTTTGCCATACGTTTACAGTGACATCTTGAATCTGACTGGCTACAAAACTATCTTAATTTTAAGTTTGAACCAAAAGCATTAAAGCACTACTCTTGACCACACCTAAAAAAACCCACAGCCACATCCTCCTTTAACTCGGAGAAAAAGTTCTGAAAATATTTTTTTGCACAAAGGATGGTAAAATTGTTTCCAAATATGCCTTACTTAACGTTTACTTTCTTCATTTATTTTCTTCATGCTAAGTAGACAGAACGGAGTGTACTACATGTTAGCTCAAGTATTTCTCTGTCAGGCCTGAGTCTAATATCAACTTTTTGCTAAAAAAAATCAACTGTAAACACCATATTGAATATGCTTTAAGTCTAAGCCTGAGGCATCCTTAACTTTGCTGAGAACTGTATGAGCTCCAAGTTAGGTTCTTCCTTGTGCTTGTTATTACCGTAAGTTAGCCAAAACTAAAATTCAACTACACTCTTGTAGTAATTTTGCATTTGGTGTCATTTATTTGACAGATTCAGACCAACAATGATTAAAATTTTTATTCATCTATCTGAGACTCTTTGCATATGCAAAATAAAATATTAACGAAATCTCTAGCCATGTGATCTGGGAACAAAGACTTACCTTTTCTTCTTTTTTTTGAGTCATTATTTTCCACTTAAATCTGCAGTAAGAAAAAAGTGTGTTTGTGTATATTCTGGGTAACTTTCAGGTTCATGATGACACATTTTACCAGGTGTTTCCAAGACTGAAAATCCCCAGGATATCTACACTAATTATTAGCAATTTTAGCAATTAATATTAATGTGTTTCAAAAATTACCTAGCTATCTTGCTGTGCTGACAGGTTAAAAAAGGTTATTCTGGCTTATCAATAGTCCACAGCATTGTATTTTATCTCTATGAAATCTAGAGCATCTCCTCAAGCCTCACTTAATGTCATGGTATTATTTTTCATCTTTAAAAAAATATTACCAAACAACCCTCCAAAACTGAATTAATAAACACAATTTCTTCTTTTTAAGTCTTATCTCAATCTGTCATATGCTACCTCATGTTGAGTTCTTTTTCCCTTTTCACTGGAGGGCTACTTTCCACTCAGCCAGTTTTACAGTTCTAACAGAAGAATGGCACTCATACCCAGACAAGCAGCAGTATGATCACATTTGGAAGTTTCAAGTTCAGTTTTCATCAGAAGTTTATTTAGTCTTCAAGGAGATGCATACTAATGAGACAATTAAGCTGGAAAACCTGGAGCAACTTTCTAAGGAACTGAAGCCTGTGCTGAATCCTTTCAACCCTTATTGGTACATGTCCTGCAAAATTAGCCTGCTCAAAATACCACAGAAAAATGCTTTGGTCTAATTACTGAAATATTTCTTACAGTTTCACATTAGAAATAAAACACACTGATACGCAGAAAAATATATCTTTTTTAAGGGCATCAAGAACAACATTGCTTCAAATCAATCAGTTTGGGCAAAGCTGACACTGGAACAATTTTAAAAGCATCAAGAGAGTTGAAGTATTTTCAGTCTTTGAGGAAGGGAATATGAATGAAAGCACAGAGTTAAGGAGAAAAACAAGTGCTTTTTAAATACTTTGCAATCATACATCAAAATACTAAACCAAGACTGACTAGTGTCAGTATGATGATGCTAAAAAAAATTTGACCAGGAACCTTTTTGAAAATGTCAACCACTTCACGTCAAGGTATTCTTGAATCAAAAATGCTGTAAAGAGCTATATTATAGCTGTATTATTGTAGTAAATAAAAAAGAAGAAATGTCATACATGTAAGATCACAAATTAAACAACTGCACAATGTTCTCCTTTCACTAAGATGTCTAAGATTTAATTCTGATACTTGGTTGTTTTAAGTTTATTGCTCTGAAATGGAGCTAATAAGAAGTATAGGAGGGGAAAATATGTTTCAGATTCAGTCTTAGTGTAAAAAGACTGACTCAGCTCCCTTGATTTCATTTGATTTCAATTCACTTGTCTCCAAATGAAATAATCCCAATATTCTTAAAAGTAATTATAATTATATCATTAGTCTTTATCCAGCAGATAATTCAACAGTGACTATTTTTTTGAACATTAAGTTTCAGAAGCTCCCTCTTTCCAGGAAGGTTAATTACTCTAATGTGTTTATCTAGTTCTCTATCAGTAATACCCTATGTCACATGGCAATATCACTTTAAAAATAGGGCAGATTAAACAAATCTCTTTACTTGTCCTGTAAAAATATTGGTTGTGGTTTAAAATGCACTTTCGTAAGTATGCCATTAATGACTTGTCTTCTAAAACATTAAGGCATATGTAACTATGGTATTATATCCTTCATAAACCCTGAGGCAATGTTGAAAGAAGATAAACAGCAACTTAAACTCTAACTGCTATTGGCTTAGTCTAAGCTCTGAACAGATAAGATCAAAATTAAGCAATACTCAAATCTGCCTATGCAAAACAACATGCACTTGCTAAATTCTACCACAGATTATATCTGCAGATTTCATGTTTAACAGGAAACAAAGTGTACAGGTATGGAAAAGAAAACAATTTATACCACATTTTAAACATTTAGCTTTGTTGTGCAAAGTGCTACATGGTCTTAGTGTAACAGAAGACAGGTTCTTGCAGGATCAAGCCCATACCTAATGTCTAAATCAGCCAGTGCTTAACATGCATGCCCAGCTTTTGCTTCAGTGTCTTGAAGCTGAATTGAAATAATTCATGTGCTTAATTTTAAGAACAGTCCTGGGCTCAGAAGGGGGTTGCCCACCACACCAGCACCACCACCTTCTTGAGACAAATGCTCAGTCCTGACTGTGGAGAGGCTACCACTTCTGCTGGCACAGTGCTTGTCCCCATGATGAACAGTTTGGAAAGGGGGTAAGAATATTTGATGTTAATAATTAGTTAGGGCAATAAGGACAAGGATCTTAGAAGAACTAAAAAAAGCATTGAAATGAGCTAGAAAATAAAGAGTATCATTTCTATTTCAGTCTAAAGTGACATACAAGGTTTAAAAAATTCTTTACCTTTATATCCAAGATGATGAACACTCAGCTAGGTATTGCACAGAGGCAAGATCTTGGGTGATGGTAGCCATAGAATCATAGAATCAACAAGGCTTAGAAAAAGACCTTCAGGACCATCCAGTCCACCCATCTCCCCAGCACTGCCCCTGTAACCCCTAAACCACTGAACACATCACACAGTACCAGAGCCAGAAGCTCCTTGAACACCTCCAGGGATAGTTACTCCACCACCTCCCTGAGTTACCTATTCCAATGCCTGACCAGCCAAACGGTGAAAATACTTCTTCTGGGATCCAATCTGAATCTCCCCTGTCTCAGCTTAAGGCCATTTTCCCTTTCCCTCTCACTACAGGCACAGTAAAAGAGTCTGCCCCCCACCTCACTACACCTTCCCTTAAGGTAGTTGTTGAGAGTGATGAAGTCCCCCCCAAGACTCCTCCTGAGACTAAACACTCTCAGCTCCCCCAGTCATTCCTCATAAGACATGTTTCCTAGGCCTTCACCAGTCCCACTGCCCTTCTCTGGACACAGTCTGTCACACCAAACTCCTTCTGGAAGTGAGTGGCCCAAAAGTGAATGCAATACTCTAGAAGCACCCCACTAATGCTGGGTATGGGGGAATGATCACTTCCCTAGTCCTGCTGGCCACACTACTCTTGCCATTTGTCTTCGTGGTCACCTGGACATACACTGGCTCATGTCCACCTACTGTTAACTAGCATCTCCACATCCTTTTCTGCCGAGCAGCTCTCAAGCCTGTCCTCCACAAGCCTGTAGTGCTGCCTGGGGTTGTGCTGTCCCATGTGCAGGATTTGGTATTTCATTTCACTTAAAGTCATGCAGTTGCCCCTAGTCCACTGATTTGAGTCTGTCCAGGTCTGTCTTTAGAGTCTTAAGAGGCTACCTCTGAGTAGAACAACACTCCCACCCAACTTGGTGCTGTGTACAAATTCACTGAGGTGCACTCAATCCAGACAACCAGATCATGCTGTCATGCCTGTTTTTCCCCTAGTTTCCTCCCTTCTCATGAGTGTGTAGAGCCTTGTACACACCCCAGTGTGTTGCAGCTATAAACACCTGGGGTTTAACTGGTGTTTCCTGAGCAATTATACCAAAGGTGCGCTAAAAGGCTTTCCGAGAGATTCTAAGTCTTGGGGGGCCCTGCACACGTAAATTGTATTTCCTTCTTGGAAGAGCTGCTCAGCTAAAACATCACCTATGTTAACCCTTAGCTGTGGGAAGTGTGAGGAGACAATTTAGTTTTGATTTAGCCAATTTAGTTTTGATTTGTCTCAATCCTGCTTGTCAGAGGCATACGGGCGAGGGAGTGCACACGTGCCACTTGCAGGAGGCAGCCTTGTCTCTGGGCAGACTTTGCCCGGCAACACCTCACATGAGGCAGTCAGTAGGAGACACTGTACTCCCCAAAATGGCCTCTCCAATCCGACAGCAAAAGGTCTCCACCAATGGAGGGCAGACAAAGGTTTGACTGGACCAACAGTCTTCTGTCCACAGGCAGACTTTGGGAGGGGCTAGAGGATATAAAAATTAACTGCTGCTGGCCTGGCTGGCTGCTTCTTGCTTGCTGGCTCACTTACTCCTTTGATCTTGCCCCAGCACATTTTGTTTGTCCCTTTTGCCCTGGTCCCAGCATGTCTTTTGAGCTCCTGTTCACCCTCATGCTTGTCCTGCCTGTGTCCCTGAGTCCAACCCTGCCCACCTCTGAGCCAGCCTGCCACCGTGATCCTTGTCGTGATGCTGTCCAGGGTTCTGGACCTCCTGCCCAAGCACCCACTCACTGTGTGTCTGGTGGCCCATCACTGCAGGTGCCACCCCTGAAAGTCACACCTCTCTAAGAGCAGCACAGGCTCGTTAGCAGGCAGCTAGCACCCCTCCCTCCCCTTCCCATTGCGTGGGCATAGATAGCACACCCTGGTCCTGAATCATTAAAAACTGATATGATCGCAGACAAAAACCCTCTAACTAACTAAAGTTAGAAAGTAGTATGTTTATTCACCAGCAGGCGGCACAGGAGTCACCTCTGAAAGGTGTGACTGCCCCGAACAAGGTTCTTTGCCATCTATTTATTTCCCAAGATTTTACATACAATTCATATGCATAATCCCAGCACCTCCCATCCCCACTCGATATTAAAATGAGGCTATTAGTCCTTCACGTGTGCCCAATTCTTCTCTTGATTTGGGTCAGTGGTCTCGAAATGGGTCAGTTGTCTCAAAGGATGAAGTCAGGAGAGTCTTCATCAGGTCTCAGTGACCCTCTGGCATGATCTAAGGCCTCGTGCTTTGTGATGCAGTCCAGGTGCTGGCCATTGCTCTTACCAGTTTTGGTTTGATCTTATAATGGTTCACTTACTCTACATTGTTCTATACGCAAGCTCATAATAGCAGATAATTTAACAGTTAGCTCTAGCTTAAGCATCATTAACCTACTGTTTGCCTACCTAACTTACATCTTGGTCATGGAAATTGTTTCTACCCTTAGCAAAAATCTTAACTGTTTAAAATTATGATTTAGTGCTGCTGGTGGAAACGCCCACTTTTTCTCTATGTATCCCCTTTCTCTCTCTGTCTCTCCCTGCCCCCTTAGTCCTTTTCCATTTTCTTTCTTCTTTCCTGTCTTTTCCAGCTCTCTTTAGTTTGGGTATGTTATAGATAAGTAATGTGATGCATTGGCTCTTGCAATTAAGGGATGAATATTGTGTATATGTTAAGAGAAGTCCTATTGATGTCTAGTTATGTTATCATGGTCTTGTAGTTAAGACATTCTCTGTTCTTCCCACAGTCCCAATCCCCGCCCCTTTCCCCCCGATATTGTTGCTATCAGACACCCTTGGACGTGAAAAACTTGGGAAGGGAGGGCATGCACATGTGCCCCTTGCATGGGGCAGCTGGGAATAGAGAAGGAGGCACGGCTTAGCTTGTTGCTAAGGAGGCGCGGCATGAAAACACCTGACCTTCAATCAGCCTCCACCAGTGGATGGCAAAAGAGTTGACAGGCACACTTTGGGAGGGGCCAGGGTTGGCTGATGCAACCCCCAAGAGTATAAAAGGCGGAGCAGCCATTTTGTAGACGAGCATGTGGCAGACCGTTGCTTCTCACAAATGGGGGATTGTCTGGGATCAAAACCTCGTCTCCCTGACCCCAGCAGATTTCGAGAGGGAGTCCCACCCCGCCGAATTTAGCAGCCCAATTGGCTTCTTGTTGGGTCACTGTTTATCACAGGTTGACACCCCAGGGATAACAAAGGACCAAATAACAAAAAGGAAGAGGGGGAAGAAAAGGCCCCCTAAAAAACTGCAGGCAAAAAGATCTGGAGGATTGGGAGTATTTGCATGTGTGGGAGCTGAGAGTGTGCTTGAGGTGTGAGAGAAGTGGTTAGTGTGTGAGTGGGAATTGGTTTACAAAAGGCACCATTGTCATAATTAGTTTGGTCAGATTAATCACCCATAATCCAGGTGCACAAACCCCAGCTCCATCTGGTAGTGGACAGGATCCATACCTGGTCCATTGGAGTTCAAGGATATTGGATGGTTGGGCAGATAGAGGGTGGCACAAAGGAGGACATGGCAGCACATGGCAGGACAGAGAAGCACATGGCAGCACAGAGAAGCACATGGCAGCACAGAGAAGCACATGGCAGGACAGAGAAGCACATGGAAGCACAAAGGAGCACATGGCAGGACAGAGGAGCACAGGGCTGCAAAAAGAAGCTTGCCTCTGCCTTACCTTGGGGGGAGGAGGTGCCATTCGGCAGAATCCTGAAGAGAGAAGCCTGCTGGAATCTGACAGACACCTGAATGGCTCATGATCACCCCATAGAAGGACATTATGAAAGCATGCTACTGACATGGCAATATGAGATAGCTTGCTTAGTGAGAATTACCATATACAGAAATACTGTGTCTTGAAGAAGTGTACAAAATCAGCTTGTTTCTTTAAATACCTTTCACATTCCCTGCTGGTCTGAGTCTGTGCCTCTGTAGTTTACATGGGTCAGTTTGGAACTTTCTGAGAAACATTTCACCTCCTTATCTGTAACTGATGTGATAATTAAAGGTGTGTCCTCTCAAAAAGTGTTTTCCTTGGGGCAGTCTGCGACCCTTTCTGGGAAGCATTTTGTCCCCCTTGCTGTAACTCTTTGTGTGTGTCCTCTCAGGAAGCGTTTGGAGCATTTGGGGGAAATTTTACACAGCAACCCTTCCTGGGAAATATAATGCCCCATCTCTGCAGCTTGGTGTCATTAGATGTGCCCTTCTGGGGGAACAGTATTTGGGATGCCTGGAAGTATTTACAGTGCGACCCTCCTCAGGAAGCTGTTTTGCCCCTTCTTTCACTGTGTGCAAGGTGTCACCCCAGAGTACATACTATTGTAGACCGGGTCTCAGCTTTGCAGTTGGAAGTGAGGTCTAAGCCTGGGAAGAGGAAGGCAGCCATATGGGTGGGTTAGGGGTGGCCATGACAACTGCTATACAAGACAGGACTGCCCTGCATTGCCAAGATATAACGGCAATCAGGTTGCTGCAAGCACCTGTGCAGTCCCTGCAGGTCCACAATATGGACTTGCAGGGAAAACAAGAGGACAAAAGAGCGCATCATGAAAACTTGCAGCACGTTTTGGGGGACGTTTTAGCAAAGGACACGCTGATCCTAGAGCTGCTGGTCCTGAGGCCCCCAGTTCTGAAGCTGCCTGTCCTGCGACCACCACATCACGTCTCTCTGATGATGCCATGGCCAGAGCTGTCGCTCCCGTATATCCCAAAAGAGAACTCGCAGTGGCGTGCAGGCTGAAGCTGCCGTCTACGTTCACCTCCTAATAAAAATCGAATACTCATATGAGAATGATCAGGATTGAGCCCCCCCTCATAACATCGAAAGAGGTGCCTTTCACAGCTACAGAGTTAGTTCAACTGAAAGAGAAATTCAGCTGCCACCCCCACAAAATCTAAACTGAGTATGTGTGGCATATCTCTTTAAGTAGTGGACACCTTAGTGAGAAGGAAGCAATGAGCTACTGAGGCCATGGTGTTTTCCTCACCACTGGAGACTGTCGGGTGCTGTGGTCTCTAACCCAGAGGGCTGCATATTGGGCTGGTAGCCTAAACAGCCTGGGAAGAGGTGATGCCCTCGCTATGAGAGACTACTGACCAGCTGGTGGAGACCGTCCACAAAGCAGCCTGTCCACAAATGATGTACAACTGCAAACTAGTCCTCTTCCAAGAATGCTCCATGATACTCATGGTAGATGCTAGAGAATGACTCCTCTAATTACTGGGCTTCCTGACTCTCTAAAACCAGTTGGTGTTTAATTGCAGGGAAAGATACAGGGTATTAGTGACCTTAGAAAAGGTCACTGCTGCACTGCAAGGTACAATCCCCTACCCTGCGGGGGATGCCCCGACCCTGTTAGGCAAGGTGTGCACCTGGGGGGAATTAATTCAATTTGGGTGAAAATATGGTCCTGTAAAAGCAGCTGTGAGCAGACTGGAGGCATACCCATCTCAGCCCAAGGCTATCACCCAGAATTTCCCCCTGGTCCAATCAAGGGGGATGGGACCACCTGCTCACCAGACAGGCTGTCTGGGCTCAGGAGAGGAGAACGAAGAGAATCCCAAAAAGGGTTGTTATAAATGAGTTGATGTTTGGGCATGGAGTTATGTTATTGGTTAATATAGTGAAGTTATGTATGAATTGTTAATGAATTGTTATGTGCTGTGGGAGTGTGTGGCCACTAGGAAGGTTGATGAGGGTTCGGTTGGTGGAGTGAGGGGAACTTTCTGGAGTATTGCCTCATGGGGTGATGACAGCGGTTTGAGCTGTGGCTGGAGGATAAGCTGGCCTATGGGATCAGAGTATTCTGGAATGATTGGTTAAGACTGCACCCCAATATGGGCCAATCAGCAGCCAGAAAGAGAACCAATCAAAACAAGGACTGAGAAACGCACTAACCAGGAAACACCAGAGTCTTTAAAACCCCCACGTGCCCAGCACCTAAGTGGTTCTTCTTCCATGGAACTCGGGATTCAGAGAAGCACCCTGTGCTGTGCACAGTTATTTGTCTGTCTGGTTTGTCAAGTGGGACCTCAGCTTATCCTGGGTTCCTGTCTTTGGTGTTATTAATAAAATGAAGTGGACTTTCTCAGAAAGTCTGGACCTCATTCCTTATTTCAATTTTTGGGGGCTCACCTGGAATATCCACACCCTGAGATGGTCCCGGAGTAGGATGGGAACAGGAAGACGCGTCTGGCAGATTTTTTTTGGTGCCTGGACTTAAGACTACTTCGAGACCGCAGAAGGGACTGCTGGATACGTCCGAGACTATTGGAGGCACAGCAACCCAGGCAGTGAGGAGCGGGGCTCATGCCGCACAGGTAAGCGGTGTGAGTGGAGTTAGAGTGCAAGGGGGTGCGAGGACTCCTAGGGACCCCTGTAAGTGGGAGACAGGGAGTACTGCCCTTCTATCACCCTTACCCGCTTAGGCTTCAGTCCTCTCAAAGGAGGTGGGGACGAATACTAGATTCATGGGCTCCAGGCTGGGAACCTTTTCTCATGAGAAGGTCCCTGGGGTAGTGAGGTTAGTACCTTACAGCTCGGTGACCCTAGTAGGAAGGCCACTGGCTGTAGGAGGGTCTTCTCAATATCGAAGTTGGGGGGGAAGGTTTTGGCTGGTTTCACGGGCTCCAGGCTGGGAACCTTTTCTCATGAGAAGGTCCCTGGGACAGTGAGATTAGCGCCTTATAGCTCAATGACCCTGGTAGGAAGGCCACTAGCTATTAGAGGGCCCTCTCAGTGTCTAGATTGAGGGGGAGGTTCCGGCTGGTCTCATGGATCCTGGGCTGGGCACCTTTGTGAGAAGATCCCTGGGGTAGCGAGGATAGCACCTTACAGCCTGGTGACCAAGGGACGAAGGCCACAGCTGTAAGAGAGCCCTCTTGATCGGCTGGATCAAGAGCGGGAGGATTTGGTTCCACTGTAGTTTATTTTATTTAAAGATTGTCATTTTATCTTGTAAACCTAGATTTCTGTTTAATACCTTATTTTATTTAGGAATCTGCCATTTTTATTTCTTTAAGCCACCATTTTGATTTTATTCCTACACTACCTTCCATTTTTATCTCCCATGATATTTTATTTAGAAACTGCCAGCTTTATTTATTTTTAAATTGACATCTTTATCTTGTTTCCCATGCTATTTCTATTTCTTTAAACCACCATATATTTTTATTTTGTTTCTCACACTATTGTATTTTTATTATTACTGACACACTATTTTGTTTACTTATTGTTATCTTTATATTTTGTGTTTTATTGCTACCTGAGGAAAATAATAGTTGATTTCTTCTGTGATTTTGTGGGGTTTGAACTTTTGTCTCCATTCTGATTACAGGGCAGTGTGCGGGGAAAAGTGCCGGAAGGTCAGGAAAGAGAAAGACCTCATTTAAGAATATTCCTACCCAATAGCCCCTTGGTGGAAATGTTAGATGATTGGGATAGAAAGGATTTAGACAAAAATGACAGGATACTGTATGGAAATTTGGCCTAAGGAAAGTATTTCAGAAGGACCTGTTTATTTGCCATGGTACTGGTCTAGAGAGAAATGGTTATGCGTAGCCTTAAATAAGCACGTTAATTTAAGAAAGGTACTAGACACAAAGGAAATAAAATATGCAGCTTATTGTTTAGAGAATGTGGAGAAGGATAAGAAAGTGAAAGTGTATAAAGTGTCTTAAGGAGCAAGATATGGAAAAGGAGACAACACTTGGGAAGGGGTGGGATCCCTTGGACTGCTTCCCACTGCCTCCCCCTCCCACTCCACCTGCAGTCCACTGTCCTCCATCACTGCTACCTCCTCCAGCCCAACATACAGCTTTAACAGTTTACCCTATTTCAACCTCTACTCTCTCAACCGTATCATCCCCACCTTCATATACCTCTCTGGGACGTACCTCTCTTATTTCCCCTATACACCCTGTTTCACTCCCTATTTCCCAAGTGTCACCTCCCATTCTCCCAGGTCCCTTCCAGCTCTTCAGGTTCCCATAGATACCTCGGCACTCTCTCTCTCTACCTCTGTAATTCAACCCTGTCCCTCCAATCCCTGTCCAACATCCCAAGGTATTCCTATTCCCATCCCTGCCCCCAAAGCCTTCCCAAGTGCTCCTCCTTGTACTGAGGAAGAAATGTCAGGTACACTAGATGGTGGCCCAAAAGCTATAATACCAGATATCAGACTAGAAGAAGTCAGGACAAGGAGAGAAAATCCAAATGGATGTTACCTGTGAGGGAAGTACCCCTGGGAGATGGTAGAGGGGGCATAGGCTTTGTAAACGCTCCATGGACTGCCTCTGAGGTAAGGAGTTTTGAAAAAGAGATTAAAAGTTTGCTAGAGAACCCAACAGGAATATCGCAACAATTAGATCAATACTTGGGTCCTAGTATATATATGTGGGAGGAATTAAATTCAATTTTGGGTATACTTTTGTCTCCAGAAGAAATCAATTGATCTGGGCTGCAGCAATGAGAATCTGGGAAAGAGAAAATCAAGTTGGTCCTAGGGGAGAGGAAAAAATACCCCAAAATCCACAAAATTTGGATCCAAATGAAGAGATGGGAGGAGAAATATGAGGGACTACATAATTTTAATTATAAGACGGATACGAGAAGCAGTCCCTAGAGCCAACAATGCCAAATTAGCATTCAACAGGAAAAGGACTAGTCACCAAGTGTATGGCTCAAAAGATTAAAAAGAAACTTTCAGCTGTATTCCATTGTGGACCTGGAGAGTCCAGAAGGACAACTGTTAATAAAAATTCAATTTGCAACTAAAGCCTGGGTGGATATCAGGAGGAAATTAGAAAAGTTGGACGATTGGGAAAAAAAAGGTTTGAATGAGTTGTTAAGAGAGGCACAAAAAGTATATCTAAGGAGAGAGAAAGAAAAGACTAAGATGAAGGCGAAAGTCATGGTGGCAGTTGCAAGAGAGATCATGAGAACTGGAAAAAGTGAACCAGAAGGGGCTAGAAAAAGTGAGCCAAGGGAAACTGGAAGAAGCAAACCAAAAGGGCAAGTAGAAGAAGAGAAGAAAGTAGATGGGGCAGGAAAACATCAGGAACAGATCTGGTTTGCTACTACTGTAATGAAAGAGGTCATATAAAACGGTATTGCAGAAAAAGGGAACGGGATGAAGCAATAGAAAGAGAGCAGGATGCTTTGAAGAAGATCTTAAAAGGGGAAGATTAGGGGTGTCAGGGGCTCTACGCTCTGAGGGATAAAACTGAACATCCGAATGAGCCCCTGGTAAACTTAGATGTTGGCCCTCAGAGCAAAGATTACGAGTTTTTAGTAGACACCGGAATGAGTGTCAAAGAAATACTGGAAGGGTGTAAATTGAGTGATCGTAAATGTAAAATAAAAGGTGCTGAGAATAATTCCTTTGAAATATCTATTATAGAAAGGGTGCAAGTAAAAGGGAACTTTAGGGAAGGATATGCAGACCTGTTGTATATGCCAGGGCTAGATAGCAATCTTATAGGCCAAGATTTACAAGTGTGATTGAATATAGGTATGGTGCCAGAAGGAGGGCATATGGTGGCCAAAATAACGATGTTAAAAGAGAAGATGAAAAAGGTATAGATTCAAGAGTGTGGGCAAAAAAGGGAGGTCATGGATTGTTGAATATTCCTCCCATAAAAATTAGAATGAAACCCGATATACCACCAATAAGGGTCAGGCAGTACCCTATTTCTGCAGAGGGAAAACAAGGGTTAACACCAGTAATAAAAAGTTTAATTGAAGATGGAATTTTAGAACCATGTATGTCTCCACACAACACCCCAATATTGCCAGCAAAAAAGCCAGATGGTACGTATAGACTGGTACAAGACTTGAGAGAAGTAAATAAACTATCACTTGTTATCCAACAAGTGTTAGCCAACCCATATAATCTGTTGAGCAAAGTATCATCAAAGCATGCATGGTTCAGTGTAATTGATTTGAAGGATGCTTTTTGGTCCTGCCCTTCAGAAAAGGAAAGTAGAGGGTGGTTTGCCTTTGAATGGCAAGATGAAGACACTGGGAGAAAGGAACAATTACAATGGACCAGGTTACCACAAGAGTTTACAGAATCACCTAATTTATTTAGTCAAGCCCTAGAAGAACTAATAAAGCAATTTTCAGCAAGTGGAGAAGCACAGGTTCTGCAATATGTGGATGATTTATTAGTCTCAGGAGAATTAAAAGAAGATGTCCAAAAGACCACAGTCAAATTATTGAACTTCTTAGGGGATAAGGGCCTAAAGGTGTCCAAAAAGAAATTACAATTTGTGGAACTGGAAGTGAGATATTTAGGACATCTAATTGGAAAAGAGTTCAAAAAGTTAGACCCAAACAGAGTGCAAGGGATATTATCATTGCCAGCACCAAAAACCAAAATGAGCGTAAGGAAATTATTTGGGTTAATTGGCTGCTGTAAATTATGGATAGATGGTCACACGAAATTAGTTAAATTTTTATACGACAAGCTAATAAAAGATGAACCCATAGATTGGAATGAAAAAGATGAAAAAAACCTGACTGAACTGAAAGAAAAAATAACAACTGCTCCAGTATTAAGTTTACCTGATTTGGGTCGGTTATTTGAACTGTTTGTTAATGTTGAAGAAGGAGTAGCTTATAGAGTTATTGTACAGGAGTGGTGTGGAGTTTGGAAACCAATAGCCTATGTGTCCAAACTATTAGACCCAGTCATTAGGGGATGACCAACTTGTCTCCAGGCAGTAGTGGCCACAGTAATCTTAGTAGAAGAAGGTTACAAGTTGACCTTTGGAAACAAAATCAAAGTGTACACTTCCCATGACCTTAAAAGCATATTAAATAAAAGAGCCAGCCAATGGATCTCAGACAGTAGACTCCTAAAATATGAACTGATTTTGAATAACAGTGAAAATTTGGATTTGGCCACCACAAGAGCCAAAATCCAGCACAATTCTTATATGGTGACGCAGAAGAGGAATCAGAACACAGGTGTCTGGAAACCATAGATTTACAAACAAAAATTAGAGAAGACCTTTTGGAACACCCATTAACTGGAGGGGAGATCATCTTCATAGATGACTCATCAAGGATCATAGATGGACAAAGAGTATCAGGGTATGCAAGTGTTGATGGACAAAGTATGACCGTACTAGAAAAAGGAAAACTTCCTACTATTTGGTCCGCACAGTGTTGTGAGATCTATGTTTTATTAAAAGGATTAAAATGGCTGAACTACAAGAGAGGAACTATTTAAACAGACTCAATATATGCTTACGGAGTTGTACACACATTCAGAAAAATCTGGACTGAAAGAGGGTTTATTAATTCAAAGGGAAAAACATTGATCCATGAAAGTCTAATTAAAGCGGTGTTGGAGGCCTTGAGAAGCCCCTTGGAAATAGCAGTGGTACATGCAAAAGGACACCAATAAGGGAACTCAAAGGAAATAGAAGGGAATAATCTAGCAGACCAGATAGCCAAGAGAGCTGATAGAAGATACAGAAAAGGTACTTAAATTAAAAGAAGTGGAAAACAAAGATGATGGAGACAAAAAGAGATGAGGATATACCAGTATTTAGTGAAAAAGAGCAAGAAGAATTACAAAAACATGGTGCTATTAAAAATAGCAAGGAAGAATGGAAAATTCCCAATGGAAGACAAATATTAAATAAAGCATTGACAAGAAAAATATTAGAAAACCTACATGCCTCAACTCATTGGGGAACACAGGCTTTGTATGACCATTTTATGAGAACATATGCGTGTATTAGAGCATTTGAAATTGCTAAAATCATAACATGGGACTGCATGATTTGTCAAAGAATAAATGAGAAAATAATGTGATGACCACCCCCAAGGAGGAAGAGAATTAGCAATGAGACCCATTCAAAATACACAAACAGACTTCACAGAGTTACCCCAAGTACTAAGGTTTGCGTATCTATTGGTCATAGTAGACCATTTAATGCATTGGGTTGAGGCACATCCAATTACTAGAGCAACAGCAGAGGTGGTCAGTAGGATCTTATTAGAACAATTTTTACCTAGATATGGGGTAATAAATACTATTGACTCAGATAGAGGTCCACATTTACAGCAAAGGTTTTATATCAGATGACAAATGCTTTAAATATTGCATGGAAGCTCCATACCCCCTGGAGAACATGAAACTCTGGAAGGGTTGGAAGAATGAACAAAACATTAAAAATAGCCCTTAGGAAATTAATAGAAGAAACAAAGATTAATTGGCTTAAGTGCCTTCCCCTATCCTTAATGAGAGTAAGGACAAAATCAAGGGGAGACATATGAGTTTCTCCCTATGAAATGGTGTTTGGTTTACACTTTTTAACCACCTTGGGTAACACTGGAATTTATGAAGAAGGAGAGCAAAGTGTAAAGAAATACATACAAGCTATAACAAGCACTTTAGAAGAATTAAGAAAGAAAGGCTATCTCCCTCAAACTACACCTATTGATTTTAAAATCCATAAATTCCAGCCTGGAACCTGGGTTTTAATCAAGGTCTTGAAAGAGCAACCATTAGTCCCAAAGTGGGAAGGTCCCTTCCAAATTCTATTAACCACAGAAACAGCTGTCTGAACACAGGAAGGGGAATGGACTCATATCTCTAGAGTGAAGGGACTAGTCTCTGCACCTATTGAACCAACTCTGCTCTCACTTCTGCTCCCACTGAATGGACATCAACCAAAGTGACAGATACCAAATTAATCCTGAGAAAGAAGCCATGTGAAGGATTTTCTAAATAAACAACATAAGAGGGTCGTCCTTCTAAAATCTGACCCATGAGCCATAAAGATAACTATCAAGTGTTTGTAATGTATTTAGGAAGAACTTAACTTACTAGAATGTATGCCTTTTAAAAGTTTTAAGTAATTTATGTTATTAACTGTAAAATAAGTATTTTTTTAACCTTTAGTATTTCTTGTTACAGATCCTAAACTTTGGAAAAGATAGAACATCCCTCCCACCCTAAATATAGAAGGAAAAAGTTGATATAAAGAGGGAGAGTGAGCTCCTGTAACAAGAAGTATAATAGTAGATGGTAAGAACACTGCAGAGGGGGACAAGACCAGATCAGGATACACTTTTGCCACATAGAGTTGCTGATCCTCTGAATATGATTAAAAAGGGAGGGGAGACATGAGTGGGAAAGTGCCCTGTTTGTATGAACTCTCCTATTGATAGGCATTCAAAGAGGAGGAGCTATGTCTTGTGATAAATGCAACTATCCATTGTATGCAGGAGACTCCCGGATAGCCATCCTCAGAACCCAGTCTAATCCGAGCTCCAATTGTGTCAACTTTTTACAACTAACAACTTGTGTTGAGGATGGAAAAACCTATTGGCTATACGAAAATATAGGGAATTTTAAACACAAATTGCTGTGAGAATGTCCTATTAAAGAAAAGTGGATCTGCTCTGAAAAGAGACTGGTAAAACAAAGAACTTATGGGGGAAGTTATGAACCAGATCTAATCTGAGAAAGGGAAGTAAAAGAGGATAATCAAAAATGGGCATGAGAGTCAAGGAATAGGAGGAAAAAACCTATTCTTGGATTTGGCAGAAAAGATAAGCCATGAATTTAACATTACTAATTGCTGGATTTGTGGTGACACCCAAATGGCAGAAATCTGGCCATGGGAAGGGATTCCTTTAAGTCCACAGGATATCTTAAGAGTATTAGAAACGGAAGAATCTGGACCAGATGGGACCAGAAGAAGAAATGTGGAACTTAAATGCAGAAGTAATCGGTGAAGAGTGTATATGGACGAGAGGTTCCAAACACATCGTTTATGTAGGTGAGCTACATTGTAAAATATATTATGTGTCTAACGATACCCATCAATGGTGGATTCTGAAACCATCAAATTTATATTAATCCAGGAAACAGAAACAGGGCTGTGCCCTGGTTTGAAGGACAGGTGTCTGCCACTAAAGGCAGAAGCTTCTCTTTGAAACA
>JANRMJ010000079.1:13461733-13473012 GCA_025584955.1 Alethe diademata | reverse complement strand
GTTGGACAGGTGAAAATAAATATCTCTGATTACAAAATGGGGAATGTGTGTGATGCCAGGGCCAGGGTACTGATGTGAGCCTGAAGCCACTGCTGCTCTTGGGGCAGCTGAGCCTCCAGGCAAAGACCTGCTGGGGACCAGGGCTTGGGATAAGGGTGCTCTGTGTGTGCTCAGTTGGACTCTGGCTTTTAATCAGGCTCTGGAATGGTCCCCAGAGGATCTTGGTACAATGAAAGACCAAGGAAAATATAAGACTCTCTAGAAGACCCAGCTCATTTTAAAATTCACAAGTTTTGGAGAGGAGCAGTTGCTGTACTCCCAAGTATAGGAGAAGAATTTGCTCCCTGCCTGTGCCCATGGCTGGGAAAAGTCCTGTGAAACTTGTTTTAAACAGAAACTTTTGGCCAATAGTTGTAGTTTTCCTCTTACCAGAAAAGTTATTATTTTTCCGGCCATGTGACAGCATCATTAGAATCTCATCCTTTCCCTTAACCTTCATGTCAGCTGTTACTGAGTATAAAGCAAGTTTGACCATTTGTATGTTCCCCCTATTAAATGCCCTTTTCATAATTAATTTTACAGTAATTATCCCAGGGTGGTAAGTCTGGAAGATAATGGTGTATTCCAATGCAAGCATTCTTTTGGAGAGGGTAAACCAAGAGAGCAGGCACAAGGGACAGTGCAACCTTCACCCATGCCTCTACAACAGGATTGTTTCTCTGATATTTGTGGCTGATATTTGTGGCTGAAGGGACTTACAGGATACTGTTTTTCAAGGCAGTTTCCCAGGTTGCTCACAATGGAAGTCCTCAAGTAACCCTAAAAAAAGATGAAGATATTACATGACTATTTCTCGTGATTTATCATGCTGTGTAAGTACTGTGGGGCCAGAGGGAAGTGCTGCATGGAACACGGGTAGAGGTGCATGTTCCTGAATTATCAGCAGGGCAGGTTTCCTGCTCTGCCACAAGATAACATGAGAGAAAAGTGCTTTAGTCTGGCAAATGAGACTGCTCTCAGCAAGAAATGCAAAAAAAATAATGTCTTTTTCCTTTTATCAAAGCTGAAAGATGTGCTGCCTGATTTTGGGTACCCACCCACCTCAGCATGCCTGGGGCCCCTCAACCCTGGCATCTCACACCAGTCCAGCCAACACCCCAGCAAAAGAAATATTCCCTCTCAAGGAAACTGCAACACTGGCAAAAGCCAGGGAACAAGAACTGAAGGCAAACAAATGGGATTTCAGACCAGTTTTTTTCCCTTTAAGTAAGGGTCACTGGAGTGGCTGAGTGCCCTCCCACCAGCTTTCAGAGCAGCTGGTCCAGGACCCTCCTCCATCCCCCTCAGCAGGGCTTCACCCCTGTTCACTTCCGCCCTCACGCTGCAATGGTGCTGGTTTCAATTTTTTCTCTTGGCAACCTTTCATGAAATTACATTATTTATAGTCCTGTGTCCATTCACATCATCATTACTCTCTAACAATAAACTTAATAATGCCTTTGCAAGCCTTTGTTATTTGCTGACTGCTGTGGGGTGCTGTGTTTCGGAGCTATCGTGCACTTTACAGAGCCTATGATTTGTCTCTTGGGTATGTTATCTTGCTATTAGCTGTAAATAGGGATCTAGATAATGTTTTACATCTGTACCATTAAGAAGCAACAAATTAGTAGACTCTTCCCTAGCCACTTCTGCTAGCTCACTAATCTTTGTTAACTTCAGGAAAAATGGGGAAAAAATAATCACTGTTTGTAAAGATACTGAGAAAACTCCACAATTCGTATACTTGAGACTGTAAAAAGTGACATTTTTAAAATAAGATCTGGTTGAAATTCAATACTCCTTTTCCTGGGAAAGCCACAGATTGTTGCTATTTGTTTTCATAGTAAAATGAAAAGGAGGCCCAAAGCGTGAAATTTCCTTTACAAAATGAGATAAATATTAATTTCAAATCCACAATTTAGAACATTTTGTTTCAATGAAATGCAAAATAAAAATTCAGAATAAAAATCCACTTAAGGAAAAGATAAAAATATTCCTTTTTAGTGCAGCAGAAGCATTTCTTTTTAACGTATTTGCAAAATAAAATAAGCAGCCTCTAGATGTTCTCTGGGTAGTTGTTTTCAAAGGCCAACCAGACAGCAGCTTTCAAGATGCAGATAACTGAGCAAAAAATGCTGAAGTTGTCCATCCCCAATGCTGGCGAGGTTTTAATCAACTCCAAAAAGGCAGGGGAACAAATGCTTTTAGAAATTTCTTTCTACATTGAAAAAGAATCAGCCTTTTGGGTTTTTGAAAGTAGTGATTCAGTAGCTGAGGTTTTGAATCTTAAAGAGCAGCTTACTTTTGGAGAAAGGGGCTTTCCAGATGGACAGCCCATGCTGGACAGTGTGCTGAGGTGGTAGGACAGAAAAACTGCTTGGGTCCCTGCTGGCCCCTCCCCTCCTGCCTGCTCTGCCTGGGCTCTCTTTAAAGGGTGCATTCTGCTCAGGACAACATTTCTTAAATGCATTCAGAGGTTTGAGGTCTTGGCTGAACACAGAAACAGGTTGAAACACCTTGAATAGTTTAGACACCCAAAAGGGTTAATAGTACATCATTGCCTGGACACCAGGAAACACCCCACAGGCAGTTTTTTGCCTTTTTCTTACACACTTGATTTTTCATCTTTAGTTTCTCCTTCCTGGGAACACTGTCAGAACGTGACATTAATGGAATAGAATTTGGGAATTCACTGCCAACCCAAATGCATGAGGAGACCATTGGAGTGCACAAGATATGCTGTTTCTTCACCAAACTCATGTTTTTCCACCTCTTAAAATATTAACCAGCCTCATGAGCCAGCCTATTTGCTCACAGAAAACAGAGAGATTTGTTTGGTTGGAAACCATCACCAGGATGGAGAGCAGATCTGTCCACAGCTGAGCAGATAATGATGCCTGTGAATTTGTGGGTGGTGTTTGGAGAAAAGGGAAATCTTTTTATCACAGGATCAGTGAAGTAATATGAGCAGGGTTGTGATTGCCTGATGAAGCTTAGTGCACTTTCACAAGATCGAAGTAGCACAGGGGAAGCACAGAGATTGGGAGGGATATAGCTGCAGATGGGCACCATAGGATGAAAAACTGCAAAACACTGTTTTCCTGATTTCTCATGTGAAGGTATATGGGGTTCAGCACAGCTTAGCAGCACCTCACAGTGGTAGGCACTGTCCTGCAGTAAAGCATGTTGCAGCCAGATCACAAAAAAATGTCATCTGGTGACGTGTAGGATAGCACCCACTGTTAACAATGACTGATGGAAGCAAATCAAAGTTTTACGGAATATTCATAGCTTTCTTAGCTTCTCCCTTTCTGCCTTGAAATGAACTCCTGACACACTGGGCTAATTTTGCAGTGTTGGTTTCACTCCCTTCCAGCTCTCACTGCTGAATTTCACCTGGTCTTCTCTCTGTGACTCTACAGCTGGGCAGTGATCCTGGGCCCAGGGTACAACATCCCAGGCACTGGTGAAGGTAACTGGCTGCTTCTCACTGAATACTTGCCAAGGGAGACTCAGCTCCTTTTCTTTAAATTCTCCGTTTATCTCTGGGATGATGGGTGATTTTTGCTACTTGGTTTTCAGTTCATAAAAGCCAGCAGTCAGAGGAGTTATCTGTGATTTCACTCTCTTCATGTGCTCAGAAATGCTTCTAGGAGAAGCAAGCTAACGTTATGGTGTTACATGTCTGCAGCAATGAGAAAAAGAAATTTTTCTTCATAGAAATATGTGCTCTTATAGATCCACAAGGTGAGTTACTGCACAGTAAGAGACTTGTGGAACCAAGTTTGCAAATGTGGAAATAGAAACAGTAAGTTTTAGATCCTAGAGGAACTCAAGCCCAGCTCTGGATGTCAGCCTGTAATTGCTGAATATGTAAGAGCAGGAGGGATTGGGCAAATGCTTCCTTTATTTTAATAAATAAAAAATCCAAATAGCCTTCTTCAAAAGGATGTTGTAGAACACCCCTGATGGAAACAGGACAGCTACATGAATAACTTGAGGGTCAGGTCCTCAGTATACCATTAATTTGAATATACCATTGTCCTGGTATATTCAAATTAAGAGATATAAATTCTTTCTGTCCTTTGTCTCTTTGTATGTCTCCCCCTGCCACTTTTACTCTTCACCCCACCTGGTAAGGAATTAAAGCATCCCTGGAACATCAGGGGAGGAGGGGTAAAACCACAGCAAAGGTCAAGGCATCAGCTGGAGGCTGAACTGAGCTGGGATCTAATGCAGGTGCTGGACCTGCCTCAGCCTCAGGGGCATGTGAAGAGAGGCAAGCTGTCCCAGATTTTACTGCTCCCCACCAGCCTCTACCCCCCAGTCCCTGGCAGGAACTGTTTGGCAAGCCAAAACAGCAGGAGCTACCCTAGGGAAACAGGTATTTCCAGGTCCTGCATGGGCCTCTTGCAGAAGACATCTGCTGTCCTCTGTGTCAGGCAGAAAAAGATCCTTTTTTAAACCTAGACCTAAACCTCAGCAACTTTATTCTCCAAATCAGGAGTTGCACACTCCTGCACATCTAGGAGTGGTGAAGCAGCAAGGAGATGGTGCTGTTCCCTGGTGTACTCCTCACAGGTGCACCCAGGCAGTTAGTGTTATTATTGAAATTAATGAACACTGAAGAAGACCTCAAGCAGACCAGCTGTATAACATGAGGGTAATGATGACACTGAGTAGGTGCAGTAGGGCTGATTTAGAATGGCCCCAGGGGGAGGTGTAAAAAGATGAATGGGTCACGTCCTGCTGTACTTCCTGCAAGCATCTCTTCCTCTGCCGGTGAAAAAGCCAAGGAAAGGGAAGCAAAGACTAACCTAAGCTCACCATCTGAGCTCATCACCTTTACTGGGCAGCACACACTGCCAGGGCCATGCCCAGACTCTGCACTGACATCCTGACTGCAAACTTCTCAGGCTGCACCATCCAAGCCGCTGCTCCCAAGGGCTGAGCTGACTGGTGGGGAAGGGACATATGGAAGTGGCAGACACCTGCTGGGAACAGTGTTAGATAACTTTCCCAATGTTTGGGGGAGTTACGCTGCAGCAAACTCTGAAATCTCAGCCAGTGGTTCCCTATGGGGTCTCCCTGTGGCACCAGGGACAGTGGGGTGCTGTGGGGAAGATGACAGGCTTTGTTCCACTACAGGTACAGATTTAAAGGAGAGGACAATGAGGCTGCAGCCATCAAGCACACTGCCAGCAGTGGCAATGGAATAGAGCAGTGCTTGAGTGTTCCTGCTAGCCCCTGGGATGGAAAGGCACCCTGCAGTGGAGGTCAGCTGGTTAGCTGGTTCTCCGTGCTTGGTATTGTGACAAGTGTTTGCTGGCATTGAAGACTCATTGTAAGACAATTCACAGAGGCATTAGTATTTGGAAAGAGCAAGCTTGAGCAAAAGAAAGGTGTTGTGTGTGTAGTCTGCTAATGAACGACAGCCAGAATCTCAACTGATCAGGATGATGTGCTCAGGCACTGCAGAACCTGCAAAGGCAAAGGCAGCCTTCCCTTATTCCACTGGGGCTTGGCACAGGTGTCAAACACAGCTGAAAGTACATTCACACCAGAGGAATTGTGGATTGCTTACAGCAACAAGCACTTTCTAGCTCTTTGCAGGTTTTCACCCATGTCTCTTACAGTTGGACTCAATGATTTTAAAGGGTCTTTCAAAGCTAAATGTTTCTCTGATTCACTAGTTGTGCTAAGCATGAGATGAGAGAGAGAAACTACTTTCTACGTTTCCACATGCTAGGAAAACTGAAACAGAAATATTTATGATTGTGATACCGTGCCTATCAGCTCCTTCCTCATGCCTTGGGCAGCCCAGAGAGGGTGTGCATCCACCCCTGAGTAGGTTCAAAACTTGAGTGGATGCTGCTCTGAGCAGCCTGCTTTGAGTGATCTGCTTGAGCAGGGGGTTTAGACAAGATGACCTCCAAGGATGCCTTTCCAAGTCACACAGCCTGTAGTATTGCAAATCATGAGCTTTTAGAGCATTTTGCATTCTTTCTATTTCTTCAGGTCATTCATATTGCCTTTGTATGAAAATTGAATGGTCTATGGATAGATCCCCCTTTCCTGATAGGCCCCCTTTCCAGCCAGTGCCTGCTCTGAGGGCAGCTGCAGCATCACTCCCTTGACACAGTTGCCAAGGACACCAAAAGGCTTTGAACCCCAGGGT
Source organism: Alethe diademata (assembly GCA_025584955.1). Lineage (NCBI taxonomy): Eukaryota > Metazoa > Chordata > Aves > Passeriformes > Muscicapidae > Alethe > Alethe diademata. The sequence continues at coordinate 13,466,795 of JANRMJ010000079.1, read as the reverse complement.
CTGAGCAGCAAACTGAAAGATTGATGAAAAACCTCAACGTGAGACAGAATAGAAATGAGGGTTTAAAAGAAAAATCAACCAAACAAAACCTCCACCAAAATCCCTTTAGTCCCTACTGCAGCCTGCAGTCTGGTCCTTCCTTTAGTCCCTACTGCACCCTGCAGTCTGGTCCTTCCAAGGCTCTGCTCACTCCATAGTGGCCTTACTGGTTTTCCACAACCTCCTGTGCTCTTGGGTGATGGCCACATCCCCCAAAGGTAGCCTAGCCTCCCCTTTGATGGGATGGGATCAGCTTGACAGGAACTTTTCTACTGAGGACAGGACTGTCAGCAGATAAACCCAGGTTTTTGGAAGTGAGCAGAACCGGGGCTGTATTCCTGTCTGGCAATATGTCTGCCTTTGCACATGGACTACAGGGAAGCTGTTTCCATTAATTATTTTTCTGTCTCTCACCCACGGCTCCCAGGCATGTTCGTGGGCAGGTGCTACAGGAGGGTGCTCATGACAGGAGACCTACAAAAACAGGGGAAAGAGGCGAAGGAGACCTGCCTTCTGGAGCAGCACTAACTGCAAAAATCAAGCTATCCCATCTAAGGGTGTATCTAATTTAAAAAGAAAACAAAAATATTAGGAAAATAGATGCATTAAAGACTAAAATATTGACAGTATGGAAGATTGAGCTTCAGTCCTTTAAAGGAAAGAAATGTAACAATTTGGGTCTGCCTTGCTTTAATACTGTTTTAAATCACCTACTTGGAAAATAAATTAATGTATTGCAGATCCTCCACAGTGTAGGGCACTGCTGAAAAAATTCTTTGCTGAGGGAAAGGATGTCATTAACGTGTAGAGAGAAAACAGTTTGATTGATTTTTTCTAGAGCCTGTTTTAACATGTCTAAATTACAGTGTTTTCTGGTAGGTTCTGTCATTTCTTAGATGACGACCATCAACTGACATTTTTAATCATTGATTTTTCTCCTAAGCCACCTGCTTAGAAAAACTCTGCTTTTATCAGGAATTTGCTTTGAATAATGTGGAGTTTTAGCCTGTTTTCTCCAAATTACATATCAAATTTTTTCTTGGCATCATCACATGAGGGAATTCCTCTTTTGTAGCACCTCTCCCAGACAAATCCCTTTGCGGCTGAATAAAAGGCAGATAATCTTTGCTACTCCAGGATATTTCCTCAGGGATTCAGGAGCTGCATAAAATTACAAGCTCCTCCAACTGCAAGGTCTTGGTTGGCCCTTCCTACTGCTGTTGGGTTGTTTTTCAGCAGGAGTGAAGGGGATGAGAATCATCCTCAGACACACAGTAAATGGTGCGTGTGAAACTCTTTCATGTGTTCTTGTGCTGTGTCTGGCAAATTTGAGCTGCTCTTCTTGTGGTGAGGTGCTGGGAGGCTGCACAGAGCTGTGACCGTGACCTGGGGACCTGGTGTTGTTCAGTGGTGATGAAATCTGGGTCCGCATTTGAAAATCCTGAAATGGAAAATATCATTCAATGCTGACAGTAAAAATTATGCAGAAGGAAGGTTGTTCCCTTTTAGAAAACAATTTCTGTTCTTCATTTATGAGCTTATCCCTGACTTGCCATTTGAATTTTTAATGCATTAATTGTGCTGTGTATATTGTTGGAGACTTCTGAAAATGTCAGTGAAATTAGATTATGATTAGAGCAGAACATAAAGGCTAATTTAATTTAAAGTCATATCATCTTCAAACTGAAGTCCTGTGTCCAGGCTGTATCCTCTTACTACTCACTGCTTATACTGTCAAGGTACCCTGGAGCCCAAATTCTCACTGTGTGAAGGACTTTGGGAGCAGGGTCTTCTCTGCCTCTCTCTCCTCATCTCTTCCTCAAGGACCTGCGTTTTCTTTTTCCTATGCATGATTTATGAGCAAGACAGATACCACATCAGTTGGAGGCAGGATTAGTTCAGTGAGGAAAAAGCTGCAGGGAGGTATCCCACAACATATAGGCCAAAGAGGCTAAAAGAGCTGGGGTTTTTCAGCCTGGAGAAGACTCTGGGGAGACTGTAGAGCACCTTCCAGTATCTATGGGGGTCATCTACAGGAACGCTGGAGAGGGACTTTTTACAAGGGTGTGTAGTGACAGGACTCAAGGTAGTGGCTTTAAACTCAAATGAGCTAAGTTTAGATTAGATATTAGGAAGAAATCCTTCACTGTGAGGCTGGTGAGTCACTGGAGCAGGTTGCTCAGAGAAGCTGTGGGTGCTCCATTCCTTGAAATGTCCAAATCGTGCTGGATGGGGCTGTGAGAAACCTGGTCAGGTGGAAGGCTCCCTGCCTGTGGCAAGAGTGTTGGAACTAGATAATCTTTAATGTCCCCTACCAAACCAAACTATTCAGTGAGTGTATGATGAATGACCAAAGCCTGCTCCTGGCATGTCCTGCTGGGCAGCTCTAGCACAAATTGCCTGGGGTGTCCCCTTCCCAGGAGCAATGGTGCACATCAGCTTGGGCAGTAAGCTACAGTGAGCCACTTCCACTTATCTGCACAGCACCCTTCAGCCATGTGGTGACATTTGCACCTTCGTCTATCACTCAGTAAATGAAAATACTGCATTTGTTTTGCTGCAGCACTTCACTTCCATGAATGTCTTGACATTTATATACCACCAAGAGACATCACATCGTATCGGGATTTTACTCTTGTGGCATTATCTAACTAATTAAAGCTGTCACTACCTGGCTGAAGCAGGTAGGAAAGTAATAAAGTTGCTTGAATTTCTGATTCTATTGCAGTTGCAATGAAGGAGGCAGCTGATGCCATGGGGATGGGCACCATGTCCCTGCAGTCTGCCTCAAACCCTGCACAATGCACAGTGCCTTGGCATGCAGCAAAGTGCTCCGTTGCATGCTCAGAGCAAAGCTGTGTCCTCAGCTCTGGCTAGCACCAAGGCTGTGTCCAGAAGCTCCAGCACTGGAATGGGCACTATTCCTGAGCATATATGCATCTCTTTCATAGATCAGCAACTGTAAATCAAAAGAATCATGCTTTTTGAAAACCTAGGAAAGACCAGGCTTAAATCATCCTAAGCAACATGAGAAAAGCACTCGCCATACAGATGAATGCAGGCAGCATCCACGAGTACACAAGCCTATTTTTTTTCTTGCCCTATCTCCCTTTTCTGGAGTGCAGCATGGGCAAGCAGTGGGGCAGGCAAGCAATGAGGCAGCTCTGGGGTGATGCCCTAGGCTCTTGTGTGATTCTATTGTCCCAGCACCTCCTGCAGACAGCTTAATTGTCATCTGGAGCCATTTGCTCACTTCCAGCTTCTGCCAGGAACTTTAGGCTGTGTCCTCTCTTATGGCCTCCCTGAGATGTACCAGGACTGGGCCAAAGGCCCAAAAGGCCATGTTCAGGATGTAAACTGTGGTTTGCTGTCAAAGAGCTGTAGTATTCCATTAGCATGTTTTTGCTTGTGGATAAAATGTAACAGTTTGGGAAAAATGAACTACAGCTTTTACAAGCTTTACCAGACTGCAGGGCAAAGATATTTTTCTTCCTTTATGCAAATGGAAGCAGTTTCTCTAGCATTTATAGAAGAAACTTTTTCCTGGCTTTGACTGGGATAATTTCTTCTTTGTAGTTGGTACAGTGCTGTGTTTTGGATTCAGTATGACAATCATGTTGGAGGCACAATGGTGTTTTTATTACCCTGTGTTGAGGACATTTCAGTGTCCTCAGGTGCCCAAGAGGCTGGGGGAGCACAGCCAGTAGAGCTGACCTGACCTGGCCAAAGGGGTATTCCATACACAGAATGACATGCCCAGCACATAAACACTGGCAATTATCTGAAAAGGGGTCAATCAGGTATTGGGGACAGGGTTTGGCATTGGTCAACAGGCGGTGAGCAATTTATTGTGCGTCACTTGTTTTCTTCTTGAGTTTTATCTCATTTTATTATTAGTATTATATTTTGCTCCTTTTCAGTTATCTCAGCTTACAGATTTTACTTCCGATTCTCCTTCCCATTCCACTGAGAAGGGTCTGGGGTGTGGAGGGTAAGCAAGTGGCTGTGTGGTGTTTTGTTGCCAGGTGGTCTTAACCCATGACAGGGCTTCACACAGTCACGTATTATCTATCTATGTATGATACATTTCTTGGACACATAGAGATGTTCTAAGACTCACCATGATTTAGGTACAGTGAGATAGAGAGGGTAGAGGGTTCATCAGCTGATTAATCCTTCTTGCTGGAGTAGGTTTTTGTTAGTGATATGCCCATCACCTCTGCAGGGCTCTAATTTGAACAAAGAGACAAAGGCCTTCAGGGTGCATTTCCAGGGTGCCTCTTCCCAGGTGTTGGTGAGCAGTGCCATGTCCCAGGTACAGCTTCTGTCCAGTTAGTTCAGCCACTGACTTCTTGGAGGAGATTGTCATTTAAATCAGATTTTTTTTTTTTTCCTTCTGTTCTTTCTTGGAAATTGAGTGTTTGGCATATGGACTGCTTCTGGTTTAATGACAGGCCCCTTCCCCAGTGTGGGGTCAGATTTCCCAATTAATTTTTAGCTACCATACAACTTCTGACACATCAAAATTAAAATCACAACTTGGCTAAAGCAATAAAATTGGGGGTTGTTTTTACTTTCAAAAAAGACTGAAAAGGTACTCGATTGGACATAAAACCAAGTAGGTCTAATGGTCTATGTCAGTGGAAAACAAACTCACTAATAACCTATGGAACAGTGCTCCTTGGCACAGCCAGCATTGTGCCTCCTGCCACAGCTCATGCACTCCATGGCTGGAGGTGCCTCCTGAGATCCACGCTGGCAAAGACCAGAAGATGTGCAAGAAGCTGTTCCAGCTGGAGGCTGGCTGGATGCTGGACAGATTTCACACTGTGGAGTGTAAAGTGAATTATTCTTATCTTTAGTAGAAGTCTTGTTCATTTCTGTGTTTCATGGGAAATTAATGATTGCGATGGCTGGAAAGGCTGATGTGGAACAGAGACTAGGCAGAGCAAAAGGAATAAAACAGGTAGGTATTGAAAGGATACACCTTGGGCAGTGCAAGAGCCTGGCTGGGGCTACATCC
>JANRMJ010000079.1:13451373-13461480 GCA_025584955.1 Alethe diademata | reverse complement strand
ACACTAAGCAGCAGAGATTCTGAAAAATATAAAAGCTAAAACCCAAGGCATCAATTGTCTCCTGCTAAAACCTCTATGGCACTTCCCAATTTTAATTGTTACTACTGAAGCCCCCTGACTTTGTAGTCTCTCTATTCTCTCTTGTTAGCAGAACTGGTAATTGTATTTAAAAATACAACATTTCCTCTGGTGAGCTTAGCTCCTTTAGCCAGGTCAAACAAAGGTCAGAGGAGATATAATATCTCTTAATAAATATGCTTGCTGGTAAATGCTGAGGAGAGGAGAAAAGCCTTTCGGCTGAAACATATTATTAGCTCAGGATCAAATGACTATGTGTTGGTTATGGATAAATTTATCCTTTCACATAGAAGACGGTTTCTGGGTATCTGAAGAAGCAAGATGTGAAGAGCTTGTTTGGTCACAGAAGTGAAGGGCTTGGGCTTGTTTTAAGATGGAGCTTCATGGCTCCATGTGAGGGGCAGAACTGGTGGAGGGAGGAGCTCTGAAGAAAAGGGTGAGGTTTGTATCTCTGCTGACACATTTTTGTACTGTCATTACTCATGTCTGAGCTCTCTGGGATTCTGAGAAGGACATTTGTCTTTGGCTTTACCCAAGACAGTGACTGGTGAACCAGGGCAGAGGAAACATGCACTGCTGCTGCTGAAGGAGGAGTCTCAGTGCATGTTTCCTTGCCTTGCTCTGCTTAAATCTCTGTGGTGGTTAAAACAACAGCAGGAAATAGTAACAGCTGCAGTAGAACATCAATTTGCAGTTACTGGAGAGCTGCTGATATCCTCAGTATCTCCTGTTCTCTTCCTATGGGTGAATCTTGGTTTTTCATCATGGGCTCTGAGTTGGCTAAGTCTGTGGCCTGAGAATGTCTTGGCAGATGGGTGGATGTCCTGAAGTCCCTCTAAATTTGACTGTTGCTGCCTGGCACTTGGTCATCATGACAGTTCCCCTGGCTTGGCATTCTTATCTGAACTATCTGACCACTGTCCATTGCCCTGCCAATACTCCTGAAAAGCAGGAGATGCTGCTTTGTAAGGTTTTATTCCAGGTTGAATCTTCACAAAACTATCATCACTAAAATCACCCTCCTGTGTCCATCTGCTCTGCACTTTTTTCCAACCTTCCTTCATGAAACCACAAAGTTCTATTTAAGTGAAGTTTTTGCTTAGAAAAAACTTTATCTTCAAACATGCTCCCTCTTGTCAACTAGGCCTGTGATAGCTCAAAATATAACATCCACCAAGTGGAAATTGTTTGCAAAAAAGCTTCTTGTTTAACCATCTCGCTGATGTTCAGCAGTGTGTGGTCTTTGCTTGGGACAGAATTGTGGATTTTAGACTTCTCCCACAGTAACTCATGGGACCTGCTAGGTGTAGTGTGTATAGCACTAATTTTGGAAGCTCTTGGGAGCAGAAAAACAAGTTTTAGCTATCTTTTTCTGTTATATTCTTCAAGGGTAGGCAAATGCCACTGAATAAGCAATTCTGTGAGGGAAAAATAAAAGGTTACTTTGACAGGATGGTGCATACACTGAAACGAATGAATTTTTTTGGGAATTAAGGGCTCCTGGGAGAATGTGATGCAGCATTGTCCAAGGGTATGGTCTGTTCTAAAAAAAGCACATTCTTTTTGTTTGCTTCTGCACTGTTTGAATGTCTTCTGAAAACTTCCTAAGTAACCCACTACAGACTGAGACTAAAATCTCAACAGGGTAGGGGTGCAGCACCTACAAATTCTAGGACGATGAAGGAAGGTAAATGAGGCAGCATGTGCATTTTCCTACTATTCATGCTGCTGTTGTGTATGCTTTGCTTGCTCTGCATGGAAAGCAGACATAGAAATATGTGAAGCTTTCCATGTGGCAGCAACCCTGCTTACTATTTATTTATTTTTTTTTTTTTAATGCATGGTAGGGGATGAAAATAAAAGCTTAACTGTGAGGAAAAATACTGTGAAAGCATTGATTCAGTATCTGAATTTCAGGTCAGTCAATAGGTCTTCAGCTCCTCACTGCCTAACTCTTTCCTTCTCTGTTGCAGCAGGGTACCCTAGTGTTCAGTTTTGGTTAACAGGAGATGAAAGACTAAACTAGTTAATCTGTCAGGGAGATTTCTTTGGAAATTTCTTTGGAAATGCCAGCAGGGTCAGGCAGAAAGTGAGAGCAATGGCCCAGCAGGGAGACAAGTCTCCAGGCAATTCCAAAGCCTGGAACTGAGTGGACATATCTGTGTACGTGCAGGCAGGTAGATGTGGTGTGTCAGTGGCAGTGGGTGTTCTTTTTTCAGAACAACACTTCCTACTGACGTTTTTATCTTTCAGTAGGGGATTTTTGTTTTTGTTTGAAAAACACAGTTTGGAAATAAGCGTATTTACATTACATTTTTGGTTTTAAGCACTTTATCATGGGTAAGCTGGTAAAATAATCACGGCTAACTTAATAAAGAAATCCAAAAGGTCAATAAATTGTTTATTACTATAGCTAATAATTATTTATAATCATAAATATCCATAGGACCATCTCTAATGGTAGCCATGGGAGTCTGGCTCATTGTTCAGGGATCCTTTACAAAGAGTCTGCATAGAAATTGTGACCAAGGATTATTAAAAGCTTGTCATTTCACAACCTGCCACTTCCCTAAGTGAGGAGCATGTGGATCTGTAAAGTCAGCACCTTCTGCAGGGGTGCACCACACTTCCATGTGTGCGTGGAACTCTCGTGCCTTGGAACAGCAGGAGTTGCTATGTTAGGTGAGGTTTTCTGCACAGCTTTGTCATTGTCCATAAGTAGAATTAAATCAGTCTGGATTGTTAGGAACATTTTTGTCACTCTTCCCAGTTTTCAGAAATCCTACATATTCACTTCCTGCAAGAGGAATAATTGCCTTGTCCTTTGAGGGCAGCCTTTCATTTCACAGGAGCTAAAGTGTGTATGCTAGTGACCCCTAAGATGTAATTCCCTCTTTCTACTCAGAACGTGCAGCAGCTGTGCTGGTGGTGAAGAACACAATCAGTGCCCTCACTCAAAGTGAAAAACTAAGGTTACTCTGGACTATCCAGGCAGTGAATGCACCCATTGTCACTTGTTTATTCTTCAAAATCATGCAGTGTTCCTGCATGTTTAGTCTCTCACATGCTAGGTCATGCATGTATGCATGTACTCTCAGCTGCTGATGCTTTTAAGCCCTAGAGACCATGGCTGAGCAATAGCCTTCTGCCATGTTTTAAAGACCCCAGTTTTGCTGATCCCATTGAACACCCTGACTCTCTCTGGACACCAATGCAGCAAAATCCACACAGTGCCCAGTACTGGGCCAAAGCAGGCTGTGAGGACAGTGCTATGAGACACCAGCAGGCTCTTCCAGTGATGTGGCTGCAAAGATATTTTTAAAAGCCCTTGAGTCTGCAGAGTTGGACTGCTTTGCACAAGAAGCAGCTGGCTTGTAATTAATTCTTTTATAATATTAATGACATTAAACAATGTTTTCCCAGATGATCTGAACAGAGATTGTTTTTTCCTTTCACTGCATTTATATTTTCTCTAAAGAATAAACTTTAGAAGGCACTACCAAAAGCCACTACCACAGTGTGCCCCTGCAGAGGCTGTAATACATGGTATTAAAGTCTCCCTTCTGTGTATGCATTTCTAATCAGGATTGTACAGATTTTATACAGGTTTTTTACAGAATGCACATCAGTGTAGTATCTGAAGAGTTTCCATGGTGCTTCAGCCAGTTACAGGTCATTCTGTAGTATGTCATCAGAGAGAAAAATGTAGTTGCAGAAAAACATTTTACTTTGTTTAGATTTGAGCTGTTTGGAGTTCTGGGTTTTATTAATGGCTACTAGTAGTTCTGGTGGCCTTAATAAAAAGCTGTGAAACTGAGGTTCATTGCATGTGATGATGGGAATGAACCTCTTGCAGAGACAAAGATAAAAACACTATTCTTTGATGCCATCCAGCATCAGCACCATGAAAAACAAAGTGAACTTCAGATTGAACTCTGCCTGCAGATGCGCAAATAGAAATCAAGTCTTCCTGAGCTATCAAATGTATCTCCCACTATCCCTGTCTGTCACTTCTTGTTTTCCTATTCACATGTCTACCAAGCCCACTTCTGCATGTCATCTTGCCTATTGTCCAGGCTGAGGGACTGCTCCAGACACTCTTGTGGCTGACCACTGTCCTCCCACTTCCAGTCTGGCATTATTATTGGCAGTTTGCACCTTTTGCTGTAGTGTCAACCACACATCTCTTACCCTTAAATGCCTCTTTCTGTTGTTTAGTTTACCCATCCTCTATTTCAAGAGAAAAATTCCACTGCTCTTTGCCAATTGTTTCCAATGGCTAACTGCTCCAGGATGGCCTCACAGGGATCAGACACCCATTTTGATGTGTGCCTACTCTAAACCACATTAATTTGTACTTCAGACAAATTACTTCTGTTGTAATCTAAAAAAAAACCAAACAAAAAACCAAACAAAAAACCCCCCACCAAAACAACTAAAAAGAAAATTTAAATTCAGATTATGTTACAACAGCTTTTTCTAATTTGTAATAATGTTTAATGTTAGCCTCTGAATGAGGTAAGACCATAACCCAATGGATATGAGCTCCAATTATACTTCTGAGCATGGTTACACTCACCTTCTCCCCACCCTCAGGAGTATTTCATTATCCTTTACAAAGTGGTATTCCAGGTGAGTCCATAGCTGGTGGCTTGGACACTCAGTTAGGTGCTGTGTGCTCACACACTTCTAGGTCAGCTTTTCTAGTGCTGTGAGGATCTGGGCAGGCTCTTGTGGTCCACAGGGTCTTTGCAGCTGACAGCAGGGACACAGAGTGCTGATGACCAAAAATGGTAGGTGAGGAGGGAATCACAGCATTTAAATAGGTGACTGCACCCTAAAGTGGTGACTGGGAAGTTTTAGGGCTCCAGTGATGCAGTGATGCCTTGAGCTGTTCCTGGGGCTCGTGGACACGAGGCCAGCCACAGTGATCTGGCCACTATCACCCACCCCTTGTGCAAAATGGAAGAGGGAAGGGAGCTCAACCTGTTGCTCCCTGACATGGAGTGGACAATTTCCAGTTGAAAGGCATGAATGCTAGGGCAAGGATTTTTGTTGCAGCATCGCCATCAGGAGGGGGAATATCACTGAAACAGGATGAGCAAGTGGTTTGATGTTACCTGGAATATTTTTGTAGAAACCATGGAAACAGACTTTCTCAAAATTAACAGCAGCTTTGCTGTCTGGGAACTCATTCTGCACCTGCTTAACCTGTTACTGGCTGCTAATCCCTTTCCTGTGGTAAGGCTGCCTGAGCAGGTGAAGGCAAGCATTTGAGTACTTGTCTGAGTTTGGTCATTCCACCACTAAGGCTTCAGAGGAACAGCAGTTTTGTCAGTGAAATCTCTGTGTATACTATGAGTGTGTGTATAACTTCCCACCAGATAATTTTAATATATTAATGTATAAAAGCTCTCACAGTTTGCTGTTTGTCCTGCATTGTTCTTGTACGTGGACAAATCACTCTTCAGTGCTGTGTCAGAAACAATTATTTATGGCCTGGTGAACGTCTCATTTTTCATTATATTTTATCATTCTGCTTCATACTAATTACAAACTGGAACTGTTTATTTACTCAAACCACAGGGGCTCAGCAGTATTGCTAGGTACTCTGCATGGCAATGTGAAATGCAGAGAAGAGAGCTGCTCTCTGAGTGGGCTTGTTTTCCCCATGCACAGGCTGCCAGCATTACGGATGCGTGGCAGAACCCACACTTCACTTATCCTGCCAACTTGTGTGTATTAGTGCTATTTAATATTCACTGTGAGGAGGGTATTTTGGAGGACTTCTAGGGATCAGTTTAGTCTCAGAGCTGTTTTATTTGATGAGGTCTGGTTTGTTGTGGTTTTTTTTTTAATGGGGTTAGTAAATAACATCTTATCAGAAGCTCTTTCAAGAGCTTCTCTAGTTGTACCCTGGGGCTGTTTTGTACCTTGTGGGCTGTGGCAGAGCATATGCTGCTGGGTGGTGCTGCCAGGCAGATGTGGGGGCAGCTGGGCAGTGCTGTGACAGCTCCTGTTTTGTCACCCAGCTCGCACAGCAGGACCAAGTGCAAGGGGAAGCCACCAGGTAAGAGACTATGATACTTCCTCCTTACTTTGCGGCAACTTCCCAGGCAGCTGATCTGCTCTGCTAGCCTGACGGTGAATAACAGTAATTGTCATAATATGACACTCTTACCAAAGATTTCTGAACTGTACTATCATATTCAAAAGGGAGAATAATTAATTTAAAAAAAAAAACGCAAGCATTGAAGGCCTATACTTCTTGAGGATTTTTTTTACTAACATGAATCACTGAACACTGTTATTAAAATAAAAACCTTTGTCCTAGTTGCTGCAAACAGAGCCAATGTTTTATGGAAGTTCTTTTAGCTGCAGCTGCATAGAGCCTGATGCTTTTTATTGAGTCAGAGAGAGAAAGAATGTGAACAATACATTAGAGCAAAAGGAAAATCTCATAATTTTTTGGCTTGATATGGTGATCCATCTGTAATTCAATATCAGTCATATATCAGATGGTAATAAAATCACTGTGAGACAAGGTACAAATCTGATGGCTATTTTTTTTAACTGAATGGAGGTCTTTTCAGCCTTTTTAAGGGGCTCTCCCTGCTAAGAGTACAGAAATTGCTTTTACTTGATCCAATTTCACATTACTACAGAAAGTAAATTTCATGCTACATTTCATTTTCAGATGTAGGATATAAAATCATGAGCTACAAAAAGAAAGTCGTGTACTGCTCCTATCCTTTGTCTCATAATACAAATAAACAAACAAAATGCATGGAGAGAAACAGAGAATTTCCTATGGAAAAAAGCCCTACCATACAGGGGTGAAATCAGGATTCTCTGTACCTCCTATATAATGTGTGATATTATGGCTTTATTTATTTAAGGGACAGTGATTTGCACAGTGGAAGGTCAGGAGTTCACACACCCTGCCTGCCTGGGTTCCTGCCTGTGGTTCTCACTGAATGCATGACCTGTCATTCACTCCCCTGGTCAGCTGATTAATCAATACAAACACTGGAAGACACCTTTAGTTACTTAGTCTGACCTACACTCCACATGCTATAAAACTTCACCCTAACTCACTGATCTTTGTATGATTCATCTTCCACAAAAATACCCAGTCTTGATTTAGAGAGACCAAGTGATGGCTGAACTTCAGTGTCTCTCAGTGCTTTGTTCAGCATCCTCACCTGCCAGACTTGGTGTCCTCATCTCTCTAAGGTGGAGATGTCTGCCAACCATTCTTGTTTTACTCTTGTCTGTGACAGAGATGGCTGGTCTTTACCTATATTTGAAGTCCAGCAGGTGGCAAAGGGAGACCTCACGCACCTTCTGAGCTCTGTAATTCTATGAAACCCTGCATTATTTTATCCAGCCCAAAAAGACATAGTGATTTTTAAATTATATCATTAATAGATTCTAAGACATCTAGCTGAGATCAGAAGTTTGCCCCTTATTTTTGGCTGAAGATTAAGCCTCAGAAGAGGATCTATCACCTAGTAACGGACAAATCAGATAATTGACCTTTTATTTGAAAGTCTCGAGACACTACTTTGCAGGAAAAACATAACATGAGAATTTTCAAGCAACATGGAAGAAAATTCACTACCTGAGAGATTAACATGTTGATACACTAATGAAATACAGCAGAACCTGACCATATCAGATCAAACCCAGCTGCATTTCTTCATGTATTGATTTCGCACAGCCTCATTTTGATTGGGGGGGTGTGGAGGGGTGTAGGAAGGGAGAATTAGAAAGGTGCTTTCTGTGAGAAGTTGCGAGAAGCTTCCACCATGTCCAGCAGGGCCAGTCCCTGGTGGATCTGAAGACGGATGTGCCACTGGCCAAGGGTGGTCCAGGTAGAGATGGTGGTTAACACCTCTGTGAGACTATTTAAGAAGAAATCTAAACAAAGCTTGTGGAGCAGTTTTAATTTCAGGGAGAGCAGAGCAGGGTGAGAACATGTGAGAAGAACAACACGGAGACACAAGGTCAGTGAAGGAGGAGGGGCAGGAGGTGCTCCAGGCACTGGAACGGAGATTCCCCTGCCCCTGGTGCAGCCCATGGTGAGGCAGCTGTGCCCCTGAGCCCAGGGAGGTCCCAGGGATGCAGAGATCACTGCAGCCCCTGAAGGAGCCCACACCAGAGCAGGGGGTGCCTGAGGGGAGCCTGTGGGACACCTGTGGGAAAAGGGCCCTGCTCCAGGAGGAGCAGCCTGTCCTTGAAGGATTGCACCCCATGGAAGAGTGACTGACTGCTGCAGGAGTTTGAGTGACCCACTGCTGCTGTCCATGGATGGACTCACGGCAGCAGATTGCAGGAGCTGCTGCCTGTGAGATGCACTCATGCTGGAGAAGTTCATGGAGAGCTGTCTCCCATGGGAGGGACCCCAGGGTGCAGCAGGGGAATGACTCCTCTCCCCCAGCAGTGAGAGAAGCCCCGGGTGATGAACTGACCACAGCCCCATTCCCTGTCTCCTTCCGCTGCTGGGGTAGGAGTAGAGCTAGGAAGGAGGGAGGGGTGGGAAAGGTGTTTCTAAGGATTAATTTTACTTCTCATGATCATGCTCTGATTTTGTTAGTATAAATTCCCCTCATATCTCTTAAGTTGAGACTGTTTTGCCTGTGATGACATTTGATGAGTGATTTCTCACAGTCCTTATCTCATCCCATGAACCCTTTCTTACATATTCTCTCCTCTGTGCAGCTGCAGAGGGGAGTCAGAGTAGCTTGGATGAGGGCCTGGCATCCGGCCAGCATCAACCCACTACAAACACACAAGCAAGTTCAGTAAAAAAACACCAAACCTCCCTCAAAACATCAAATTACACCATGTAAAAACTAATGCTACAAGACTAATAGATTAACTCCCTAAAGCGTGTATTTGAATGCCAAAAGCTCATATTCCACTTTGCAATAGCAAATGCAGGTTCATGTGTATTTTAAGGTCTCTTGAGACAAAATCTAACTGTTTCTCCATTATTTCCTCAGCATTGTCAGAAGACAACTGACTAACCACTGTAATTAATTAATTTATAGGATCACTACAGAAATGGTGCAAAGAAGACACGAGTTAACCAATGCGATACGTATAAATTGTGTATATTTGATTCAGAAACCTAAACAGTGAATTAAGACTGATTCTCCATAATGCCAATTTTTCAAGTATATTTAAAGATTTCAAGTATTTGAATGGATATATCTCCATCCAGCTGCCATGGATGTCTCACACACCTGTTTGAGGATTCTGGCTAAAGATCCTTGATCCATTTTGCTAGTGACTGCATCTTTCCTCAGTCTTGCTGCTACGGTTCCAAGATAGTCAAGTGATGCAACTCTTAATGCCATTTCTGTAGATTTGTTACTGAACTGGTGAACCTAAGACAAGCAGAATAGACATTCAAAAATAGTAATTTATGCCACAGAGATTCTTCTCACAAAAGACTGCTTTGCCTTTTTAAAATTTCCACCTGCAAAAACTTCCACACTGCAAAAAATTATGTAATTACTATCACATCACACATACCACATTACTTATTTTATATTTATGTTTGTTTTTTATTAGGTCTCTCTCACTCTACATATACATCTGTCAGAGTTTTTTTTTGTACATATTTTCATTAAACGAACTAGACACCTAGCACAGCAGATCTCCAACAGCAGAGATTTTAAGCACCATAATGCCATCTCCTCATTATTCACATAAAGCTATGTTTTACCAAGAACAGGACCATACAATATTTTTTCAAGAAGCTGCTTGAATTACTGTGTAATTACAGTATAATACTGAAGAGCAACACTCAAAAAACACACTAACAAAAATAGTCCCATTCTGGAAAATGTCATAAGCATTTGCTGTAGTTGTAAATAACCAAACCATTGAGTTGTTTCCTGGCTCTGTGCTAAGGGAATAGTCCAGAGAAGATACTTAATATGTATAATTACAGCTATTAGGCTGACTTTACTCCAAATAAATACACACACTTATTAGATGCTATGAAATTACACCTTT
>JANRMJ010000079.1:13392481-13403818 GCA_025584955.1 Alethe diademata | reverse complement strand
CTTTCCTGTCCTCTCGGTATTTTTTCTTTTTAATGAGATATTAACTATGTTTGTAGACTTAGGCAAAATACATGTTAGAATGCAAACCATTAATTGATTCAGATGATCTCTGGTTTGAGGGAGCACCTCAAGGTTTTGCAAGACCTTTTTACCACCATCCTTCCTCTCTAAGGTGTCTAACTGAAATGAGGTTTCAGAGATGCTGAAGCTCTAATGTCTTTTAAGCTTCTTTTGAGAAATGTTCACTTCTTGCAAGTTTCATGTAATAGCTGCTCATATTACACCAGTTTTTATAACGCTAAAGATACTTTAGAACAATGTAATAGCAGCTGGTATTTGTCAGAATGTTTTTTTCTATGGTTTCATTTAGACACAGGTGTGCCCTTCTAAAATTAAGTGTCTCTTAGTTTCTTAGGATTTACACGATTTGTATCTAGCATTTTATTTGCTACACTGAATATTGCTGGTGGTTGAATATATCCTGTATAAAACTGTGTACCTCCAAGGCATAGGAACCCAGCATCTGCAATTGTTACATCAAATTCCTATGGAGCTGTAAAAATCTTTCAGTGTAATAACTTTTCATTAACCCACAAACTATGGAATATTCTTATGGAATATTGGCATGATGAGAAATTATTCTCTTTTGGATGCATTGTGGTTTTTCAGGTTAAATGTCTTGTTTTAGAGACTATTTCTTGGTTTGAGAAGATATGATGAAACTTAACTTGCTTCCAGATGCAAAAAATTGCCTTTGTTATGCATCACCATTAAGTGGCTTCCTCTACCGAAGGAGGCATCATGAGGCTGTTACTGGTACCTCCGTCTCACCAAGATCTCTCTTACTTTCTCAAAACCTCTTTCTAAAAATTGTCCATGGTTTTTTGCAGTGGACATTTCTCAGAGCTTTGGCAGTAATAATACAAGCATTCACACCCTGTTAACATGTTTAAATTGAAAACAAGCCAACCAATTTACAGTGAGCTGTGCCAGTTAATCCCTATATAGCCTTTAGCAGTGGGCAAGTTCTACAGGCTGTAAGTGCAGAGACTGATCTCTTACGTTGGCAGCATGATTTTGTTCATGTAACAGCAATGCACACAGACTTGCTCTTTGTGAAATTAGCAGAAAAACTTACATGATTTGAGTGGCATAGCGTTAAGATCTTTGAAATTTGTCCTTCTGTTAGTGTAAATTGACACAGACCTCTTATCTGCTTGTCTCACTTTTAAAATGCCAGGTATGGCAAATAGAGTCTTATGGGGAGGATGGCAATATAGTTCATATGAATTTACCTACTAGGGAGGATGGCACACAGACTATAGGTATCAGTGCAGTTTAAATACTATCTTTTAAGAGTAGATTTATTATTATATTCAACATACGATGTGGACATGCTCAGTATTTAGTACAAGGGATTGCATGGGATTGGTTTCATCCTTTAAGAAGAAACAACATTCCAGACATTCATAATATTTAGAGGAAAGTTTTCTCCCATATGTCTACAGCTGAGCATTAATAATGTGTGCATACTAGCTGTTAGCATATGACTAGTATTCAAGTAGTTAATGCAAGGTATGTGTGTAATCCAAACCTTCAAATCTTCGTAGTTATAACTTCCAAATTTTTCACTGTTTTTGAAGTTAGTGTTTAAGTACTAAAGTATTCATGCCATTTTGTTTACATTGTCTTTTTTTTCCCCTCCTTGTCAGAAGAAGTTAACAGTACATTTTTTTTATTTTTTTTCCAGCAGGATTTAGACTTCCCTTGCGCAATAGGAATACTGATTTTGACCTTAATTCAGCCGATGAAATTCAGTTCTGGAGCCAGAGTTCAACAGTCAGTCCAATGCTAATGTTGAAGAAAACAAGCTATTAGCTTGAAAATGTTTTCCATTGCAGAGGGTGTTCCACTGTATTGGGGAGGAAATGTTGTTTTAGAAATCATCAGTACATTTCTCATTGTGTCAAAGGAATGCTTGGAACTGCGGTGATACACTCTGTTGTCTTTGCACAGACATGCTTGTATCATTTTAGCTGTTGCAAAGAGAAGCACAAACCCCATCATACTCTGTCATGACTGTATTTAAACAATATTGTTTAAGGAATGTTCTGTTCGTAATATGTTTAAAAGCGTTGTTCACACACCCTTTTATGGCTCAGTTGCTAAGCTTATACAGGTAAAAATTTATACTATTTACCACCCCTTATACTTTTGTAAATAACAAATCTGTGCTGGATTTTGCTGGTATTTCAGTAAGATCTCATTTCATTCTCCACAGTTCAAGCTAGGTCCTTTTGTTTTCCCAACTGAGATGAGACAGAAATCTCTAATATAGCATCTGCCAGCTTTGTCAGAAACTTTTCTATTTGAATTTCTTCCAAATATGAGGATGATACATTTTCTATGAGGTTTTCTTCTTTCTTTGAGCTGACTGTGTCTGTGTTTTCTTATGCTGCAAGTGGAAGATTTTCTTCAAGTGGTAATGGTAGCAAATAACAGTCTTTGAAAGTGAAATACAGACTTTGGAAACAAAATAATGTGTTAGTTTCCAGAAAATGCCACACATATTTAATCTTCTATTACTATGACAGTTCAAATAATGAAATAATATATTCTTAGGACTTAGTGTCAAGGTGTATGTCTTCTAGTGCTTGCAAACTGCCTCTTGCGTTAAAGGATCTGCCTGGCTAAACTCTAAACAGTTTGACTAAGAAAAAGGTGGAGTAGTGTGGATTCTGGTCTTTTGGGGGAGGATATCTTTTAGTAGTTGATAAAATGTGGCTTTTTCATTGCCTGTGCCTCTTTGACCAGAATAAGAAATAGGTTTTTGAAGGCACTGCATGTTTATAGAACTGAAATCTTTGTGCTGCCAAGCTGAGGCTGAAAAGTGAAGTATGGAGAACCTGTGTATTCTACTGTGTCTATGCACCTTCCTTAATCTGAGCTGATCATATCAGTTATGTGCAGTGCAGTAAATAGACATCAGTAGGCAGCATTTCCTTATGAATTGTTACACTTACCGATCAATAAACTTTCTTACTGACAGTCTTTAAATATGTATCTGGTTTAATATCAGAGTCTTTGTACAAATTGTGTAATCATTTGTTGCCTTTTCCCTTGGTGCTAGTATTCCAAGACTCTGAGAAGTCCATAAGAATAATTTATGATGAAGAAGACTATTTTCTTCCATAAGTAACTCATCTCTCCACCAAAACTGGTACTAGCCTAAGATCTGCCATATGAGCAGTCTTGATGCATGCTAAGGGCATGTCTCTATAGTATGGGTAAAATCTTCTGAATGAATTTAAGACCCAGAATATCTCTTGAGTGCATAACTTTCCAGAGCTATGATTCTTCAAGCTTTTGTTTCATAGAAGAGTTTCTGGTTTCCTTGTGCAGATAAAACCTCTGACCTCAGCATGTGTTCTCATTGCTAGAAGATGCAACATGAATGCTGCAATTCTTGTGAAAGATATTTGCCCAGGACCTCATTGGCTTCTGTGGTTTTTCAGGTGGATTTTTTTTTTTTTTACATATAAAGTTCTTTGTCCATCAGCTGGAAAGCAATTGCTAGACACAGTAGAACTAGTTTGGCTCACCTCAAGTAAGAACCAGTTGTCAGGTGGAATATTTAAATACTCTCCATCTTTAGAAAAAGGCTCTGAGACTTGAAATTTCTATTTCCCACTATCATCATACTTTGAAAAGAAAGAGTTAGACCTCATAGGGAGTTATTTTACAAAGAGGATGATATGTGCTAGTGTCAAATGTCAAAGATGTATTAGGATATTGAAGATGGTATGGGGAGACTTGGGAGAAGCAAGTTAATGCAGCTGGAATATATTAGCCTTTTTTGTGAATGATAGCACTGCTAGGTTGACATAACAGCTCTCTCTCAAATATTTTAACTTCCATTGTAATAGCTTGCAAATATTCAAGTGATATTTTGTTTCTTGGACAGACATTCCTCATTCTCAGCCCCCAGGGGAAATTCTTTCATTTTAGAATAGGCTAGAAGTTCTTCCTTGTTGGTTATGTAGACACAGAGCACTTTCACTGTTTAAATGTGATTAGGAAAGTCTTTAATTTTGATCTTGAATAGCTGATGATTTGGATTTGGCTTAAGAATGAAGGGTGATTGTCTTTGAGAAGTGGGATCTGTTTCACCCTTGTCTGTCTGCTCATGGTCAGCAGAAAATACCCCTGCTTCAGTTGCCTGAGTCCAATTCTGTACAAAATTAGCTTTGCCTAGAACTGTAAACTGATGATGCATGTAAACTGTAATGCAAATTGACCATTAGCTTTTGACATCCATATGTACCTAGAAGAGTTCTCTCTTTTTCCACTCTGCCTTGCACTGAATTATCAGTGTTTTTCTACTAGAAATAAGAAGCTTATGTTTTCTTTTCTGGTTAGAAAATGAGCAAATAGCAGAAAGCTCTTTTTTAATTTGTTGATGCTCTTCTTTTTACATCAATCACTTATATCCACGAAACAGTTTCTCACTGGCCTTGCACATACTAATGTGTCATTTCCAACTCTTTCAGAAATATTTCTGTGTGATAGTTTCCTGTGGCCTTTGCCATTAATTTCTCCTGCTGTGACATGTTTCTAGCACACACAAAATAAAACTATTTGGTTACTCACACTGCCATAAGAATCAAACAGTTCAAACCCTTCAGTTACTTGCCCATCTGCTGCTAGAGGTAATTCGAAACTGCCTTTGCTTGGTTTCCCAACAGGGGCTGTTCATTAATCCAGCAATCTCTGTCCACGGTGTCTCCTGCGGCTCGGTTCCAGCAGAACTGCCTTCTCCAGCGTGCCTTGCATCCTGCCACCGTGGCAGGTGTGACAGAGGGAACAGCTTTGTTGCCATCTGGAATTATTTCTGTCTTTCCAACTCAGTGAACTGCTGGGGTTTTTTATCTTGTCTGAAAATTTCTTGATTGTACTGTGTATCCAAACTGCCCTTACCTTCTGATAGTCTTTAACTTTGTGTTTGGTGTGTGTTTTATGTTTGATAACTTCCTACAGTTCTTACTATAGTGCAGCTTGAACTCTTGTCTTTCATGCAAAATAGATCTTGCTTTGAAGATGCTTAACTGTGAGACACACTCAACGGTGTACGCAGTTTAAAATGCAGGACCTAGGTAGACAGAGTTATGCAGACTGTAATTTTAAACCCCTTAAGAGTGCTGTGCAATCTCTTCTACTATTCTGTATAGAAATAATAATTAAAATGCTCACTAGTTTTTTAGAAATTAATTGCATATAATTTATAAATACCATTCAGATTTAGTAGACAGATTTGTGTTTAACCATTCTACTCTTCAAAAAGCAGCCAGTGCCAAGGAGAATAACTTCCATTCCCATCCTGTCCTTTCTTCAGAGTAGGTTCAAATTACAGGTGCTTAATTTGTGAACAGATCTCCTTGTGCAATCCCTACAGTACAGCCTGTGGGACACTGCAAACAATATAATTGGGAAGATATGTGGTTTAAAATCTGAAAATTTGGATTTTAATCTAACTTTTGCAAAGTTGAATGGTTTTTCTTTTGGCCTGCTGTAGCAAACCTTCGTTTAATCTCTTCCATTATTTTGAACAGCTATATAGTCTCAGCTAATAGCTGTGCATAAAGACTGAAATGTATAATTTCATTTTAGAAAGTCCAGATTTCTGTTTTTCTGTCTATTTTAATACCATCTCAGTTTTCACCATAATCTAATTTAAAACAAATTGCTAAAACAGTTTTCAGAGGCTTTGCCATCCTTTGAAACAGTGTCTCTCTTCATATTAAATAAAGTTAATCTTTGGTTCATCCGGTTTCTTACCTGGTTAGGTCACATACCTCATGCTTAAATACTTAGTGTTTCAACTGTGAAAATAAAATGTTGCAGAATACTGAAAAAAGATAGAGGATGGAAAGAAGAAATGGATTTTCTTTTTGTGGTTCCAGGCTTTGCTCCCTTCTGTCGCTTAGGATGTTTCAGATGATTGGAGATACATGACATGTGCTTCCGCCATCAAGGCAAAAACTCATCCATGAAGTCTACTGCATTATGAATTTTGCTTCTAATTAAAAAAAAAAAAAACAGGATAAAGGGCAGTGAACTAATCTAGCCTTTAATAAATTCTGTAGCCATTTTTTTTAGCAAACAAGCAAAAACAAACTCCAGTGAGATGAATACTGTACTTCATGCTTTACCTGTTGTCATGCTGTCATCCATAGTGGTTTTGTATTAGAATAGATTTAAAAAAAAAATCCTATTAGACATTTGGCTTTTATTTATACATTAGCAGCCATGCAGTTTGGTTTTATAATTATGAAAGGTTGCTAAACTGGGATTTAAGTGAGAGTAAGAAAAATGTAGAAAAGATGTGTTGCATGTGGTGCTGTGCAATCAAATTAGTGCTTCAGAACTTCAAAGATTATTAGTTTGTTAGTTTTGCTAAATCCTGATGTTAGAACTTGGACCTTCAAGATACATGCTTCAAAAAAAAAAAGCTTTAGGTTGGTGTCGGTGTTCACACCAAAACCAAATGTTGTGTTTATACCTCTCCTGAACCAGCGTGTGACTAGAATCGTCTTCTAGTGTTTCACTCAGATGCCTGCCATTAAAAGGTGGAAGAGAAATGGAGAAGTTTGACACATTTTCATTAATTGTGAAGCTGCTGAAGATCTTACGACGGTGGTTAGAAATCTTAAGACATCTGCTAGAAATCTCTGCCCTGTTTTCTGATTTGTAGGCTGGGTCTGATAATCTCAAGGAGATCACTGATACTGAGGCTAGCCTTGCTTGTAGGAGGAGGGCTGTGTTGGGAAGTCTGCTCAGTGGGTTATGGAGAATTTCACTGACCCCTAGACTGTGCTTTGGAAGAAAAGGAGTTCGTTTTATACTGCAAGGCTCACAAAAGCTTTTGGTGGATTGCTACTTTCCATCCACTGTGCATGCTACCCAAAAGTTGCTTTGTCAATGGGGAAATTTGAGCAGGTGCTCATTCTAGGTGCTAGCACAGGAATCCCAAGAGATTTGCTATTTTGGGATTAGTCTTCTTTCTTTCTGTTGAAACCCTCAAATTTTGCAAGGCTGTTCTGATTGTGTAGATAATGTTCACAAATACTGTATCAGAAGCCATGCAAGCTGGGGTAGTGGTGTCTCTTGTATTTCATGTGTGAGAATGTGTGTTCCCATAATGTGATCCAAAAATGTGAGACACTTGGATAGGTTCCCTCAGACTTGAAGGCCTGCATCTCCAAAGGTGCTCATCTGTGTGTGGTAGGTCAGTGAGGAGATCACTTTGAAGCTGCTGCAGGAGACACCTGCCAGTTGATTTTTCCATTGCTGGAAAACAATGAAGATTGTGTTGGCACTCTGCATGGCAGTGTTGTAGGAGTAGGAGTAATTCATTCACTGGGATGGAACAAACAGGCTGGATGAAGCTGATTGTGAACAGAAATTCCCCAGATAACCTAAGCCTCAAAAACGGGGAGGAGGATATTGATTGGAAGAGGCAAAGATCTAGCTTGGACACTGAGTAGCAGGTGCTGTCTTTGCATTCATCTGCATCCTTGCTCCACTAAAAAAAGCAGTTTTAGGGGGTTGAATCAGTATTTTTTGGTATAGAAAACCTGTATGTTTAAATAGGACACTTAGACCATGTGAATTCAAACCTGGAATTGTTTGTTTTGGGCCACTGTTTGTGTGTTGGTTTATTTAGTTTGGCTTGTTTATAATGCTTTACCTTTTCCCCCATCTTGCATAGTTCTCTCACCTTTTCTATGGTTGAAGTGAAACTTTGCCAGTGGTATGGAAATAGTCAGTTTTGATGAAATGTAATCTGCAAAGCATTACTCAGTTGGAGTTTTGCCTTCCTCTGCTTCTGGTGCAAAATTGACAGCTGTTCTTTCAAGTAGGAGAGATCACCTCAAAACAGGGGCTGTCCAGGATGGGAATGGGGAACATATGTCTAGACATGCTTCAAGGCTTATCTAGGAGTACAGGCTCTTGCTGTGAGAGGGAGCTGGACTCCTGCCTTTAGCCAAGTGTTATTTAGTGCATGTGCCGAGTGAGTGTTTTGAGAAACATTTTATAAGTTGACAATACATAAGGAGAAAACAAGCCAGCTTTAGTAATTTTTGGATGTAGCTGTATTATAGGGGAAACAAGCCAAGGGACACTGTGAAGGGCATGAACAGCACGTATAGGAATGAATGCTGTTACTTCTGCTGTGCGTGAGGCGGAATTTCCTTTAGAAATCGTAGTGTGGAATGTGGAGAAAACTGAGATTTCAAAGACCAGTTTTAATGAACTGGCTAGCAATGCTTCAGACTTTCCTCACTGAAAACAGCATATGAAACAATAAAACCAGCACTGACTTCTGTGAGAGATTAGGATGATGTGGTCGTGGTGGTGGTACCACTAAGAAATGGCTGGCTTTTTTGCCATCATGTATTTGTCCCTGTCACATCCTCCTGCCCTGCAGGGGTCAGAACAAGTCACTGTGAAGTTGGGTGGTCTGGTCCCTGTTGGGATTTCAGTTCCTAGCTGCTTATTAATATGCTTTGTACACTACAGAATTCTTACAGTTTCCTTTGAGGCTGCATCCTTCACAAAACCAAGAATAATCTCTGCTATTGGAAAGTGTCTTCAGTTTTACAGGACAGCCCTGTTTGTATCTGGATAAATAAACAGAAGGAGGTTTAAATTGAAACAGGGTTAAGCTGAGTGAAGGTGGAGGTCTAGGGCTCCGGGGAGAGGTGCTGTCCTGAAGGGAGATCAAAGGTGCAGTTAGTTCAGTGCCTTGACTCTGGTGTCACCTGATATGTATCGTGGAAAAGGCTCAAGGACAAGGTGAGAATAAAGGGATATATCCCCCTACAAATATCCCTTTAGTCTTCTGACCTGTGTAGTTTTCAGAACTGGATTTTACCTTTTCAGCATGGCTCTCCCAGATGTGCTAAGAGAGGTAAAGTTTCTTAATCTTCAAGCCATCTGTCCTAGACTGAATTACCTTGAATTTTCCTGAGAAGGAAGATGATGGTGCTGTGTTGTAATTTTTGGATTTTATTAATTGGTTTCATATTTCAAAAGGTATTCAGAAGTGCTGATAAACAACTTAAATTCCTTGAAAGCAGCTTCTCCAAGTCAAGTGCACGATAATGCCTTTTCATTTTGAAATTGCTGTTGTCTACAAGACCATGCTGTTCTTGCAATGCAGAAGCCATGAAGCAAAATGCAATCCCTTTTACATCTCACTTTCCATCAGATGTTACTTCAGCTCTGTCTTTAGTGCAGGACACAGGCCAGAAGTAGTTAGAGGATATGTAAAACCAATAGAGATATGGAGAAGTATTCTAATTGGAAATGGCATTTGAAAGTAAGTGGGAATAGGATAACATGTCTGTTTTTCTGCACAAAACAGTGCTTACAAGTTATTATGTAAGACAAAGTAATGTGTTTTTAAAATTCCTGACAAACCAGGAAAGATCCAGGAGGAGAGAAGGCAACTACTATGTTTAAGGTGAACTCTTTTTCTTAGTTCTACTTAGTTAATGGTTTGGATGCTTTTTTTTCCTTTGGATTAGTTTTCAGCAGTTTATTGGACGACAGGATTCACTCACTGAGAGGGGAATTTTTGACATGAATCTAACCAAGTCTGGTTTTCCACTGCCTTATGCCATGTGTAAGTGCAGATCTGTATGAAATGTCACTAAATCAGAGCTGTAACTGTATTTTTACTTTGTGTACTATGCAGGGTGAAACTGAGTATGCCTCAGCTCTTGATGAATAAATTGCTCTAAACAGCTGAAGCAATGCTGACTAGATGATGAACTTAAATATGGCCCTCTAAAACACCCAATGTAATGGATTTGTCAGAAAGAAAACTACTGGCTTATGTTGCTTATAGTCTTTAAGTGAACCATTATAAATAGCTACATTAAAGAAACAATAATCTATTTTCAGAGGGAAAAATATCACAAGATTTATGGTTCAGCTTTATCCAAAAATTCCATTATCTTTGCTTATGACCTAAATATAAATCAGGGCAGGTTTGGGGATTTTATCTATTGCATTGCAAAGTCAGTTGACACATGCACGGTGATGACTAATGGTGCTAGATCAAATCCTTATGTACAGAAGAGGAGGAAATAGCATATAGTCTAATTGATTATTTTGAGGCTGAAATACCACTAAGTAATATTTTGGGTTTTGTCTGTATTGTAATGATGTTTGAGGTAGCAGGCCTTTCACAGACTTGCTCCTTTTTACTGTAGAAAATATTGTGTATTAAATTTATTTGTAACAATACAATTTAATATTTAAACCAAAGTATTTCAAAAACAAGCTAGCTTATTTTCAAAGTCTTAACATATCTTTTAAGATGTTGATGTAATTGAGGTCTGAAGAACTCTTGGAACAACAATAAGTAAAGGTTGAAATTTCTGGGTTTTGTCTCCCATAGCAGGTGTAGTGATTTTTTTCCTGGAATTACTATGGAATTGAGATAGGCATTGAAACAGAAAATACTCTTTAAGAAAAGGCTGTAAAAGTTGGGTTATTTGAGTCTGCATATGGTTGTTTCATAACAGCTCTGTTTTCTGAAGCCCTGGAACACCAAGGCTCATCATACCTCTTTTGAACAGCTTCTTCCAAAAGACCAATCCACTTCATTTGGTCTCTGATCTAGCCTGATTTTCATGTTGCATTGCTCTGTGTCAGCTTGAAAACAGATAGTGTAAATTATGCTGGGGAGAACATAAAAGTAGCTGTCAAAAACACTGCATAGATTTCTGTATTGCATTGAAGGTAAGGATTTATGGACTTTTTGATACCTAAACTGGGCATTGGGAAGAGTAGTAGAGCTGGAGATTCTTGAGACATCACAGTGCAAGTGATGAGACATGTGGACTTCGACATTAGCCCTACCAAATAAATACAGCTCTACACCAGCATGTGAAAACACCCCATGACTGATGGTGGGGCTGGTCTAGGACAGGGTTTCTGATAATGGCTTTTGCTGATGCTTGAACCAAAGACATAGGCTTAAAGCTTGTCTGAAAGAAATGGCCAAAACATGGAAAGTGTATGCATGTTTTAACTGTCTCCATAGCCAGCCTCCATATTATACACAAATTATAAAGGATTCTTTTTCTCTACTATGACAGGATGTTTTCCATGTTTTCTTGACAGGAAAACTTAATTACTTGATTAAAATAGGGGATGCTGAGGCAGGAATAGAAAATGAGCCTGTGTTTTATAATCTTAATTTAGAGACTTGACCTTTAAACCATGCATTTTCCTAAGCATAGAGGAGAAAGAAGGTATACAAAG
>JANRMJ010000079.1:13349190-13360458 GCA_025584955.1 Alethe diademata | reverse complement strand
AATGAATATTAATTGACATGTTCAAATTACTTATACATGTGGAAAGACAAAGTATTTGCTGTATTTTTTGTTCAGAAGGAATATTTACATACTTTTGAACGGCTGACGTCTGCTTCATTTTGTGTCAACCAAGTTAAGCCTTATTTCCTTTTTGTATTATGCTGTAGGGCTTCTTTATTTGGGTTACAAATCATGGAAATTCTCAGAGCAGTGTGTAGTTTCTCATTACTGTCCACATAGGAATACCTATTTTTAGGCTCAAATATGTACACAAAAGCTTTAATGAGGAAAAAAATATTTTTCTGACCTATCCTACTTGCAGTGTTCAGGTGTTTCTAACTGTAGTGTTTACACACACACACACAATTACACACTTCTCTGTGTTTTTCATTACCAGTAGCTAAAAGCTGCCTCTTGTCAGGTTGTTCACATTAGTTTTCTGCTGTAAGAATTGTGCTGGCTTTCTTGACTAAAGTAGTTTTAAGAAATAGTTTAAACAGGTACGTGTGCCTACTGGCAGTGTTGGGGTCAAGGTTTTCTACTATGTTTTCTGCAGCTTCAGGCTGCCCATGTCTGCAGGTCAGAAGATAGAAGACTAGTGATTTAATACCTTAGTCTTAATACCATTAATACCATTTTCAGCCTACTGCTCTAATCAGTTGATCATGTTTACACAGGGACATAATCTGGCATAAAACACTACAAAAATAAAATGGAATTCAATGGACAAAGAGTGGGTTTGCAAAATCCATCCCTTCCTAATATCAGTAGATGTGCCTTGTTTTAAACAAGACTGGATTTACTTTGATTTCTAGATTAGGGCAGGTTACACTGAGCAGAACATTTAATGCATCCCATTGATTTTCTCTGTAATACTGTTGATACACAGGTCACTGATCTAATAATTTGTTTTGCAATTAGAATTCTATATGCAGATCTAGTCCCCAAGGATATCAATGTGTAACCAGATACTGCGTTATCTAATCAGGTTTTGCAAGAAATGTATTATCACTTCAAGCTTCGCAGTAGAAAGCTTCATCAAAATGGAAAACTTATCTAATATCTAAAGCAAAATTCAGTTCAAAGAGATAACCACAAGAAGCAGGTGCATACAAAATTTAAAGACATTTCTCAGATTAAACAAAGCCAAATCCAAGCTAGAGTCTAAGATGATTTGTCATGACTCCATTTATTGTTAAAGAAGAAAATGTTATAGCTGCTGCTTCAGTTTTTAGGGTTTATTCCAGTTCAGGTAAAGTAGCATTGCTCTCAGAAATGACTGACTAGCAGAATTTCATTAATGTGATACTTGCTACAGCATATGTGCTTTGGAAAGCAATTTTGAAAAGCACCTAAAAAAGCATTGGTGACAGGCAAGACTAGTGCTCTGAACTCATTTAGATGTAGGATTTGGATCTCTGAGTGCCTAATACTGCAGTCTATTTCCAAAATACAAGTTCTGCTGACCTTGAAGGAGTTTTGCACACAGTGTGTCTCAGGCTGAGCAGCAGACCTGCTTGCTGCTGCGAGTCTGACCACAGCATCTACGGCTGGAATAGCAGGAGTGTAGATCTGCCAGCAGCTGGACAGTGTTTCTGTGTAAATTGCCAGGTGCAAACACCAGGTATTCTGTAGGGTAATGGTTGAAAAGGGTGATAAGCATCTCCTAGGGTCAGCTTATGTCTCCATAAAACTGCTTTCATGTCGATGTCTGAATGCTGAACGTTGTTAATTGAGGCTTTGGAGACTGTGAGGTTTTACAAATGGACATGCCTTGAGACAGAGAATTTTGTAGATGAAAGTGCCAAACATATTTGTATTCATATGCCATATGTATTTATGTTGTAGAAAATGGTCACTTCTGTACATAGGCATATACATAGGCATCCCATTCCTGTGAAGAGCATGCAGCAGAGTTTCTCAATTTTATCTGTGGAATGCAATGCTATTCTTGGCTCTATCTGTTGTACTTACTTAGCAAAGAAAAGTAAGGAATTTTAGAAGTAAATTTAAGAAGGAAAACAACATTCAGTAACCTTGTGGATGACCAGATGAGGCTTGAAATTAGGATCAGAAAGGTTATATTCCTTGACATTTTTCCAACTCCTATTTTATCTGGCTATGAAGGTGTGTGTGGAAGGATGTTGGCTTGTTTTGGTTTTTTCCTTTGATTCTACAAACTAGACACTGAATTATTCAGTGTGCAGGGCCAAACTCTCCTCCTTGGCTCAAGGGATTTATTGTGTGACTAACTTTGCTACCAGAATTGCTTTGATGTTCAGAGACTACTGGGTTCATTGAGCCTAAAAGCATAAGTAAGAGCTGGAAGAGAGTGACTGAGGACCCAGACAAGCAGTGAAACAGACTTTCTTTCAAGTTCCTACAAGGTGTTGTTGGGAAAAATCCTGCCAGACAAATGTACTCTTGTTGAGGGAAAGGGCAGGGGAGGTGGTTGGTGGATGTTGGTACAGGTCAGAAAATTATTTTCATTGAGAAAAACCTACTAAAGGCTTTTAATATATGAGTACAATGCTGATAATTTTTCTCTCTTTTGTTTTTAGGGTCTCATGACTCTTTTAGCTTCTACATTGATGAAGCCTCTCCAGTCGGGCCTGAACAGCCAGAGACAGTCCAGAATTTTGTGTCAGTTTTTGGGACTGTGGCTAAAAAGCTGATGAGGAAGTGGTTGGCTACTCAGACCATGAACTTCACCAGCCAGCTGGGGGCAGGTATACGCTATTTTGATCTCAGAATTTCCACCAAGCCCAGAGACCCAGACAATGAACTCTACTTTGCTCATGGTTTATTCAGTGCCAAAGTCAAGGAAGGTCTGGAGGAGATCAATGCATTTCTCACTGAGCACCCAAAAGAAGTGGTCTTCTTGGACTTCAATCATTTCTACGGGATGCAGAAATGCCATCATGAAAAGCTTGTCCAGATGCTCAAGGACACATACGGAAACAAAATGTGTCCTGCTATATTTGCCCACGAAGTCAGCCTCCAGTACCTGTGGGAAAAGGAGCACCAAGTGCTAGTGTTCTACCACAGCCCCGTGGCTGTCGAGGTAGCCTTTCTGTGGCCAGGCCAGATGATGCCAGCTCCCTGGGCAAACACGACGGATACGGAAAAGTTGATTCAGTTCCTGCAGGCATCAATCACTGAAAGAAGAAAGAAAGGCTCCTTTTTCATATCTCAAGTAGTGCTGACACCAAAGGCTAGTACGGTGGTGAAAGGGGTTGCAAGTGGTCTCAGAGAAACGATCACAGAGAGGTGAGTTTGTGGTTGGTAAGGTGTGCTGGCTGTGCTGAATGTGGATTCGTAGTGCTGCTTTTCCAATTCCTTTTAAAGGCACTCCAGCAGATGCGTTTCTTCCGTGCTGCTGTGGGCTAGTCAGAACTCTGCATAATCCTGAAATATTTAAAGAGAAGCACATTGAAGGACAAGTTTTTGCACCTTGAAAGAAAATCTGCCACTGAAACATAATGAAATATTAGGGAATGGCTTAACCTTCTCTTTTTTCTGATTGCAGGTTTTGTTTTGTTTTCCAAATGTGGTTTCTTACCACAAGCACTGATACTGAGTCTAGGATTTCCTTACTGGAAAATCTCTAGACAAATCTATCTGTATTATCTAGATAATCTAAGTTTTTATTTGTGGATCAGGCCTCAGATATTGGATTTCAAAAATTTTTGTCCTGGCTCATCAGCAAAGCCTGATGCTGCATAATTTGCCGTTACACACCTCGAAGATACATAGTTTCTCTGTCCTATATGATCACACATTGTGTCAAAGACAGCAGGACACCATTAGAGAGAATTTGACTTGTTAAAGTCTTTCTTCATTTATCACACAGGAAAGAGACAGCAGACCATTGGATAGGTTCTGTACACGGAACAGTTTGTTGACAGGCCATTAGTTGTTATGTTACAAAAAAAGCCACCTGTGCAAGACATGCATTATTTATACCATTCTGACTTTGATAAATCACAGCAAATTTTGATCTTAAAGGCATATATTTGTGACTCTGTTCTTGACAACTTGGTAAGAAAACTGAAATTTAATACCAAGGCACAAGAGCTATTTTCTTTTTCTCCTTAAGAATAAAGAAGTGTTGCAAAGCGTAAATAAAATTTACCATGGGGGTCAGTGGCCTTCTAATGTTTTGCTCTCTGCACAGATGTGGCTGTGACAGGAAGGTCTGTTGGGAGGATATCCCCTTCTATGAGACGAAAGATGCAAAGAAAACATGCCTCATGTTTGAGAAAGATTGAGCTGTTTTCATGGCAGCTTTCCAAAGCAGCTGTTAACTTGAAAAAACTTTACCTGACGTGGTAAAACACTGACGTGGAAGGTTTTATGAGCACTAGAATGTGATTTAGAAGTGCCTGTGTGACTACACTTGCAGTTGTTGGTACATTCTTCATCTATGTTTTATGGGCTCCATCGGACTGGAGAGTCTCCCTCTCTCCCAAGTCTGAAGAGCACTTCTCTATACTAAAACACTGCTTTGTTGATGGATTTTACCAATAAACACCTTGTTGTTAAGGGATTTTTTCCCCTAGTGAACATCTTTCTGAGTGTTCCTTACAACATGAAGTAGCACAATCAGGAAACTAAGAGGTTGTGCTTAAAGCTTGCTGTACCAATAAATTCACCATCAAACCCCATTTTCTTCATCTTTGGCTTACAATGTGCTTTTTAGAAGCTGTTTGTAATGCAGACTTGAAATAGATGCTGACTGTGTTTGACTAAGCTTTGAAGTCTTAGTTGAACTCTTAGTAGAGCCATTGAACTCTTAGTATGCCTTTCCCAACAGCAAATCTTGAAATTGTAACTACCTTCAAAAGTCAATAAATAATTGGGCTGAAAAACCTGGAAATGTTGTTTTGCCAGATTTCAACTGAGAATTTTCACATGATTCCCAAGTGTGTAGTCACATCTGCTACATGAAAAGTTGTTTCCTTTTCTGCATTAATTCTTTTAGCCATTATGAGAGAAATAATCCTTCAAAATAATCTCCAAGGCTAATATTTAGTCTTCCAAGTGTGGCATCTCATTCTAAATTTTTATTTTTAATATAAAAATACACTGTAGGAAGAAACAGGCTTGGAATTTATGATAATGTAGAAAGTGAGCTTGTCTTTTGGGTTAACTGCTTTAAAAGTAAACATCAAATATATTCAGAACTGCTCCTCATTTTATGATGATTCTGTTAAAAATAAATAGGCAAGCAATTAAAAGATGAAGTACAATTTACGCAGTAGAATTTGCACAGTTGTTTTCAAATCTCACTGGTTTAAAGTTTCAGTAGCTTAAAAATATGTAATCCATACAAAAGATACCAAGATATACATTCCAGCTGTGCTGTGTTTGCTACTTTGAACCACCACTTAGTAAAAATATTATTTTGTCTTTTTCAGAATAAATACTCAGATCAAATCCCATCTTTGTGTCCAGGTAGATACCCTATGTGCTTTTGTTGCCAGTTACTGCATAGGCTTATACATTATCCTATTTTCTTCTTATTAAGAAATGCTGGTGAGGCACATTCTTACATTATAAATGTAATTATCTTGCTTTTGAAGCAGTTTTGTGACCATACTTGGATGGGGTTCTTCCCTCCCATTGAATTTTAAAAGTTCTGAATGCAAATGAATAAGGAAAATGAATTTTTCAAATACTTCTAGTGTAGGGGCTTGGTTTGGTTTGGTTTGGGTCTTTCCCCCCTAAATTAATTCTTATATTTAAGAAATGTTCCTTTGGCATTTTTGCATAAAACCTGTAGTAATGTATTTTGTTTTGTTTCTCCACCTGTACAGTGGCCTTTTACATATTAACCTAGTTTTGAAAAGAGAGCAAAGTTTAGATCCTCTCAAATGCAATAAAACATATCAGGTTTTGATCTCTGAAGTTGTTTTTTTAGTCATGAAATTGTTTAGGATTTGAAGAGCAGTGGCTACCTTAGAGGGACAGCATGGTTTCCCTCAGTCACAGCACCCCTTGGACTAGGAAATCTGTGAGCAGACCCCATGCTGCAATCCCATCCAGACTCCATTCTGCTATTTTGTGGCTTATGTTGGGAAAGAACACTATTTCTCCATAGCCAAGAAGGCTGGTTTAATGGCTTTTCGTCATGATTGCCTGTGGTGGTGGAGGTCCACACACATACTGCAGTAGAGCAGCCTTCCAAGGCAATATATTTCAGAAGGAGAAGGGATGTTATTCCTTAACCTGTTCCCTAGAGCACAGATATGCAAGTTGTGAGGCTCAAAATAACCTCAATTAAAAAAAAAAAACCAACAAAACACCAAAACATTTTCATGCTCTTAAGACTCAATTCAGTGAAGCTATACCAGGAGTTTTCTACTGATAATATTTGCTCACAGCTTTGCTGTCATCACAGGAAGTGTTCTGTGGTACAGTAATTGAAAGAAGTAGAAATTAAAAGTTGTCAAGATTTCTGTCCTACACAAATACGAGAGGACAAAGCCATTTCTTGTAAGGTTTTCCTAGGACCACAGTTCAGTGTAATAAAATTTGGTAACACAGATTTCACCTTCATTACTTGAACGAGGAGAATGGCTTGCATGTGTGCATATTGTGTTTCTTGGATTTGGTGAGAAACTTTGAGGACTATCAATGTGTTTCCAGGCTTAACATTCTATCACGCACACAGTTTAGATGCCAAGAAATGCTCTTTGATTAGTAAACAATATATGCTAAATGAATTACATTTGCAGTGCTCATTGAATTAACTTCACAGTGAGGCAGCTGCTGTCAGTGTATCTGAAACGTGATTGTGAGACACCCTTTTGATTAGTGTAGAGCTGTTCCTAATAATCTAGTTTGCCTTCTGATTTGCAGTGAAATTACTAATTTTATCTATGACACTTGAAACAAGCATGATACTCTCTTTGTTTTCTCTGCCATTTATTAATGTAGCAGAAGAACAGATCTTCTTCAGAAGATGCAGAAATCCTGTGGTACTTGTACAGCTTTCAAAAAATAGAAAGTAAACACATACCCCACCAATTGTCACTTGATTTCCAAATTAATCTCTAAGGATAATGTTTCCTGTGGCTCACATATGACTAAATCCTTGCCTACCATGCTAAAGCTTCCTCCTTAGCAACGAAACCAAATTAAAAAAAAAATATCCTGCACATGAGAATGAACCTTTTGAAGTGGAGGCAAAGCATCCAATCCACAGTATTAACAGAAGTGGTGGTAAGTAGGCCACAGAAACCGTGAGGGGAAAATCCATTTCTGGGTACAGTCATAAACTAAGCAGAGTCAGATTTAGCTAGAGAATAGATGGATATTGTATGAAAAATGATCCCTGAAGTTGCAAGAAGTGGCATTTTTGGTGCCAGTCAGCTGAATTTTTGAGTTTCTGGGTGGAAGGAAGAGTGGGAATTGATCATATTTTAACCTGCACTTCATACTGACTGATGCCATTCTTAAACTATTTTATATGAAAAAGAAAAACAACAGAAGTGGCAACAGTGGCAACTGTATTTGCCTAATTTTCTGCATCCTTCTTGATTGTAACCTTGGTATCTGTCTCTGTTGTAGGCTGCAGGAGAGCAGCAGGCTCCAGTGAGCTGGTTCTGATTTTAGGACTTGAGAAGCTGATGTGTCAGGTCTTTAGCTGCTGAGAGGTGAGGGGACACTCAGTGCCTCACTAATGTGTGTGGTACAAGCATGCCTGACAACACTGTGTTTGCCTTAGCACATAGCTTTCTTTTTTTCTTTTTCTTTTTTAAATTGATCCTGATGACAGAAGGCACAAAATGGCATTCTGGTATATTAGTAGACTATTCAAAAGAACTCAGGGAAATCCAGACCAATCCTTAGTATTTCTGTTCTTCCTCAAATATCCTTAATTACTTTTCCAGTCTTTCTACACAAGAGGCAATCTCTGTGTTTGCACACAGAACAGCACAGGAAGATTTCATTGGAAGAATCTATCTACCACGTCAACAGGCCTGCACAATGAAATCCCCAATGGGCTGTGTATTGGAGTGACATTTCATCATCAGACCATCTGTCTGCATGAGAATTTTAGTATAGCATTCCCATAGGAAGGGCTGTGTGGCTGTGTCTGATGGCTTTGGTCGTGAACTTGGAACAGTATTAATTTGTTGCAAAATACAGGAGCACAGATTTTTAATAACTTTGCTAAAGCATTTATCTACATACATACTAGTAGCCTGTGGGATTTGGTGGAGGAAGAA
Source organism: Alethe diademata (assembly GCA_025584955.1). Classification (NCBI taxonomy): domain Eukaryota; kingdom Metazoa; phylum Chordata; class Aves; order Passeriformes; family Muscicapidae; genus Alethe; species Alethe diademata. Next base: position 13,352,221 of record JANRMJ010000079.1, on the reverse strand, counting down.
GATTGGTGTGGTGATCACCACAGTGACCTCCATGATCAGTGGCTTGGCTTTTGGGTGTTTGCTTGGGGTAGTTGTCTTGATGCAACAGGTAGGGTTGTCTCACAATTTTTCCCTCTGTTCGGTGTGCTTGTGAGTTTTATCATGTTGGGCATCAAAACACCTGCTTACAGTTACTGTGTGTGCTGTGTGACTACTTGTAAATATACTTTATATTTCCCTGTCATCACACTCTGGGTACAGTGTGACCCTGCACATACAGACAGCAGCAAGTGTTTTTCATCACCAAAAAGGAAATGTTCATTCTCTCAGCTCCACTGCTGTAAGCTGTCTCTAACATCTACTTGTCTCAAAGATTTCACACTTCAATCTTTACGGCTGCTGTAGTGAAATTGCAAATGTCTCATTAAGTTGCTTGGGTTTTCTTTGATCTTTTTGCATTACTCAGATCACTAAGGAAACTCAAAAGCTAATAGATGCTAACAAGTGCTGACCCCAGGGAAAATGCACTTGCTAATGTTGGGCCTGGGTGTAACTGCTTTTACCGAATTGTGAAGGAAATGGGTCCTTGATGGGTTGATCCTTCTGCTTTTCATTTATAAGGTACAAAAAGAGCACGGAGCTTTATACAAACAAGCTTTTCCAGATGTATTAACAAGGTGGTGTTCAAGTTGATAATAATTTTCTTTTAAAAAAAGATGTTTCACACAAACTCAAGCAAATACAGACTCAGAGATATGGCAACGTGTGTGTCTCTGTGTTGTATTAGCTCTTGTATGCTGCAAACCATTGCTTCCAGGACTGTATAAGTAGATCTACATGCACATCCTTGTCAAAGTTTAAGTAGAGACCTCAACAATCCTGCATGAACTACATGCTCATTATATGTTTGAAAGTTTGAATTTTTAATCTTCTGTAGCTGCTCCACAGTCCTAGAGGGGTAGGATGTGAATAGAAATGTCAAAACAAAGTCCTGTCAGCTCTTAGAACCATGCTGAACATGCTGTATAATTTCTGATGGGTTCGTGCAATTCTCAGCAGCCTCTAAAACCTTAGAGGGCTTTCAAATGCAATCTGGAGAGATGCATCCACACTGTCCCCAGAGAAGTCACCTGCATATCCACAACTTCTGCAGTGGGTATCTCCACTTGGCTGGTAGGAAAGATTTAAAACAGGAACGGGTGTTAAAGGAGTCTAGCAACAGAAATCCCTTAAATCCATTTTCAGAAGATACACCAAGCCTGCAATTAATTTAGTTAAATGCTTCCCCGTGCTTACAAACAAACAAAAGTAGCCTTTGTGGGCTGAGTGATCAGTTGGGTGTGCAGGCTACAACCAGAGATGTGTTGGATAAAGCACGCAGAGGAAGCAGTAGGGATTCTGGCACACTGCTGCCACAATTGTACAAAAGAGATCACTGCACCAAGGGGCTGGAAATAGTGAAAGCAGCCAGGCCAAAGGTCTTTTGATGTACCACCTTCTGTGTGATGCAGAATTTCCATAAGCTATAAAAATGCCCATGTTTTTCTTCTGTTAACGCAGAGGTGACACAATATTCCCCCTAGGAATTTGGTAATGCCTGTGGGTTGTGATGTAATTTTTTCTTAAGAAGTCACTGTCCCTGTGAAAGATTCTGGTTTCATGAATACAAATTCTGCAAATATCTAGCCTTCTTTTATTGATCTTTTCTTTACAGCTTTACTTTTAGGCAAATGTTTAATAATTATATTTTTCTCCAATAATTTTTTTTTTGTATTTTTTTGGGGTTTTTTTTGAGTGGAGGGAGAGGGCTAGGTCTAATATACAAACTTGATGTAGTCAAAGATTATAATAAGAATTTGACTGCAATTATAATGATATAATTGCATGTATTGTCCTGGGCTGTGTAGTTGCCCTAGAGAGCACAGCCTGTTATATTAAAATGTCTTTCAGTGTTTATTTCAGACACTAAGAAAAATAATAAAAGACATATCTATAAGATGCTGAATGATCATACAGTGGGATTTGACCTTTGGCAATATTTTAATACTGTAGCTGTTGATCTGAGGGTTTTTGTAGCTAAGCAACTGTCATCCAGAATGTATTATATCATAAAAGAGTATTAAGATATGAAGGAGACTAAGTAGTTAGAGTGAAATAGGAGCCATGGTGAGATGCAGGCACTTTCCTATTGAACATTCTTGTTTTCAGAGCCATAGCACAAAGGATGAACCTTACCATTATTTCTTCCATAGTGAGGTATTGAAACTGGCACCCTGCACTCTCAGTTCTGTGAGCAGGCACTGTTGTGTAGTAAATCAAGTATGAAATTAGATCTTGGGTAACAGACACATTAATTTTGCTGCTGGACAGCAAAGAGGGACTGCCATGGATCTTTATTTCCTTCTTACTTGGATTTGGAATCGAAGAATCCAATCCAAGCTTGGAAGAGATCTCCAAGATCAAGTCCAACCTTTGACCAAGTACCATCATGCCAATTAAACTGTACCACAAAGTGCCATGTCCAGTAGTTTCCTGGACACTCCTGGGGATGGTGATTCCAGCACCTCCTTGAGCAGTCAGTTCCAATCCCTAATCACCCTTTCAGTGAAGAAATTCTTCCTGACATCCAACCTGGTGCACCTTGGGGCCATTTCCTCATGTTCTGTTGCTGGTTGCCTGGTAGAGCAGGTCAACTCCGCTATGCTGCAACCTATACAGCCTTGTAGAGAGCAAAAATTTGAGCCTGCTTAGCCTCTTTTTATGCCGGCAAAACAACCCCACTCCCTCAGCCACTCCTCATTTGACTTACTCTCCAGACTCTTTCTCAGCTCTGATGCTCTTCTCTGAATTCATTCCAGCACCTCCACGTCTTTTTTGGAATGAGGGGCCCAAAGCTGGGCACAGGATTTGAGGTGCAGCCTCACCAGCGCTGAGTACAGGGGGACAATCCCTGTCCTGGTCCTGCTGGCCAGGGCAGGGATTGCTATCAGCACTAGTGCTGATTCAGGCCAGGATGCCATTGGCCTTCTTGGCCACCTGGGCACACCCTGGC
>JANRMJ010000079.1:13312727-13326543 GCA_025584955.1 Alethe diademata | reverse complement strand
TAGGTTGGAAATATCAAAAGTAAAAAAAAAAAAAAATCCTTATGTAAAAATTGTGAATGCCATAGGTTGATCAGCATGGCCTGGCCTGGCCTGGCCATGTACAGCATTCTGCTTTCAGGAATTGTGGCATCTTTAAATAAAAAAACCCAAAAAAATACTAGAATAATTCCCTGTCCCTGCATGACCTACTTAGGAATTTCTACATTGCCTGCACTACACCTGCACTATTCCCACAGCCAGGTCTAGCTCTCCCTTCATGGCTTATGTTTAAGATGCCTGATGCCAAGAGTAATTAGGAAAGAAGTACTAACTAAACACAGAGAGTGTCCAGCTTGTGCCCTCTGGTTGGAGTAGGGTGCCTGCCCTCCAGCAGCACATTTGGTATGAGATCAGCTTCAGTCAGATCCACCTGAGCAGTGACTGAGGGAAGGCACAAGTCTGATTTCAGAGCCTCTTCAGTTGTCCAGTTAAATTGCAGCATCTTCCCACTTCTCTCCTTTGCCTCTGCTCAGTGCTGCTTATCTGGACTTGTCCACGCACATCCCTTTCCCTTCCAGCTGTGAGTATTAGATACATGTCAGCCTCAGTACATGATAGCAGTCCACTTGGTCATATAAGATGTTAAGTGTGTGGGGCTAAAAGCTGGTAGTGGGCCTCATCTGATGTCCCAGTGTCTTTACACTCCAAGTTATGAACACACATCCTCTTAAAGAGGTGTCACCTTGGCCAATGAGTATCTCCTCAGAGGGAGGTGCACTTAGGGTTTTTTTTTCTGCAGTAAGATGGCATGTACTAATCTCCTCCTTCAGCCTTTGGTCCTACAAAATTTGATTGGGAGAAATCCTCAAGTAGCTGCAATTAATTTTCCTGTGAAGTGGGTTCCTTAAAGCAGAATCCTGGAGCTATGTGCAATTGTTATTACTGAAAATAAAAATATGTGGTTAAAAACACAATTTTAAAAAGAAAAATAAAAATTGTATGGGCTCGCCAGGACAGTTAAGTTTTTGACTGCCTCAGTTATCAGTAGTTTAGTATCATCTAGGTGATGATTATTAGCATGTTATTGCCACACTGCCTCCTGACACTGTTCAGGGTCTCTGTACAGAAGCCTTATTATTCCCAGTGAGCATTAAAGAATTTGAATGACTTGTCTCTGTTTTGGTGGGAAGGATGATTGTGTAACACTGAGAACTTGGAGCTCCCTGTGTGTTGTGCCCACAAAGGTTCACAGAGCTGCACCTTCTTGTTTTAGGATCTGTTTAATGGTACTTTAATAAATGTTGTGTTAAAAATGCCTACAGTTCTGTATAGCAAATGTGAATTTTTATGACAAGAATGCGTATTTAGAGTAAAAAAAGGTAATATGAAATCCAGTTTCTTTGTATCCAGTGAAACATCTAATAAAGCTCTGGTACCTGTGTTCTTGTTTTATGCTTCATTGCTTCGTTTAAGGCTTTTCATGTCGGACGCTTTTTAAGCACAATTTGGTGTTATGGGGCAGAGGCATGTATTAGACACAGGCTGTGCTGTTATATTAGAGGTGTACTGGACTGCCCTTGAGAGCATTGCACTGGGAGTGCCGTTTCCTCTTGGCTGTTATAGGCACTTTTCAATACCACAGGATGCTGAGAGGTGTCTGTGCTGCTGGGGGCACAGCAGGCTCTTGGTACCTCTTTTCCCCAGTGGGGCTCTCCAGCCCTGTTTACCTCAAGCAGCAAAGCACAAGAACAGTGGTGCAGCATGCTGGCTCACACCCATGTGGTACCTGGAAGGCAGGGAACTGCACTTCTGAAGTGCCAGTCTATGTCCTTGTCTCCTTGTTCCTGTGCCCTCCCACACTGCTGCCCAGCTGAGCTCTGCCACCATCCCAGCAAACCAAGCCCCGTCTGCCTGCAGGTGCACTGGAGCAGGCTGTCTGCTGCCTCACATCTGGCTCCAGGACATGCCACTGGGCAGCTGAGTCCCTCCAACTTCTCCCTGGTGTTTCCTATGGGGTGTGGGGACCCCTCTCAGAACAGGGCACAGGAAACTTCCCGGCAAGAGTGCTTTGTACACAGGAGCAGGGCCAGAAACTCAGCATTCTGCAAAAGTTGGGTGTGGCAGCTTAAAAGCTTAAAGCCTTTCTGCATGGCAGAAGCTTGAGTTTAAGGTTTGGGTTACTTTATCTTCCTAGCAAGTCCAGAAATCTTGTTTTTCAGGGCAGACTTCTATTGCTCACTTCTATGGTGTCTCAGGCAAATCCAGCCCTCCTACTCTTTGTGACCTCTCACTTGGCCCTGGTGAAGGCAAAGAGCCGGGTGCAGGCTGCAGGGTTGCAGTAGAAGAGGCCATAAAAGATGAGCAAGTCTCTCAGTTACACCCTGCAGAAACCTATGAATTAAATTTGCCTGCTGCTTAAAATGTCTCCCCACTTCTTCCTACCCCACAGGTCTTACCAGCAGGACTATGCTAATTGGTCAGTACACAGAATAAATTTTCACCATTGCTAAAGTGGTTGCTAAACAGCAAATGCAGCCTTTAGTCTGGACCAGTATCTGTCAGCCAAGCTTCAATCTCTTCTTTAAAATGTTGGAAGGGATACCAAATTTTCATATGGTTATCAAAAGCTAGCTAACCTGCAGAAAGAGGAGTAAAAATCTGCAGCTCTTGGCAGTGTAGGGCTGCTGGACAAGAGCATGTGGGGGGTGGCACAAATTGCAGCAGGAGCTGGTCACCTGGAAGAGACAACAAACACGGGGTTGCGTTTAGCATGATGGCTCTTAGTACTTTTACTCAACATCCAAGTGTTCAGGCTAGATGTACTCTACAGGCATCACTGCTGGGAAGGGGCAGGGAGATGTAGGGGTGGGGTTGGCAGAGCAATATGCGCACAGAAGCTGCCTGCAATTTTGGACGACCCAGTTGTTCCAGTCTCCAGCAGCATTTCACACCCTTGATGCCTGGAAGATAGGCTGGAAATAAATCCCCTCAGACTGGTGTCTATAGAGCAGGTATTTGTTTATTGCAGGGCTGGTGGTGAGACTCACCCAGACTTGACAAGTGCCATGGTATACTTATACAGTAAATATTGCTTAATATCACTCTGTCTACACTAGAACATCATCATGTGCTGGAACTAATTTACACAGCATGATCTCATTGTTATTAGATAGTTCTTCTGCATTGCACTTGTGCCTCCCCAATTCAGGGTCGTTGAGGGTCTTTGATAAAGGTTTCCAAGGTCTTCACATCTGAACTTTTCAACTTTGTCTATGAGCATGTGCAGTTACAGTGTTCCTTGGTCTGTCTGGACCTAACCAGCCCAAATTCTTTATTTTGTGGCTAATTGGCTTTGCACTTGCTAATTTTTCATTAGTACTGTACTTACCTATCTCTAAAGCTATCCACATGGTGAGTTTTTTCTTCTTTTTTCTCTATTCAGCATTAAGCAACTAGTTAACCATATACTAGCTATTACATTGTATAGGAACTTATTTATATCAAGTCATATAGGTATAAAAGTTATGATTCAGGCTATATAGGTAACAGGTTATATAGATAAATAAAATGCCATTATTTAGATCATATTGATATCAGGTTATATAGATATAGCAGCTTATATTGATATCTTATAACTCAAGCTATATAAGCACCTGGCAGCCTTGAGCTAAGTTATATAGGCTTACCCTTTAGCAGACCAATGTGCACCAAAGCCAATGCAAACATCCACCTGGTGTTCCTATCTTAGACAAACTACACTTAACATCAGAGACCTTGGAAAGGGAGAGGGATTTTATTGGAGAGGGGGAGGATGCTCTTGAAGACCCAGTACTTTTTTGTCTCTATCGCAATCACACAGATTCAGCCCAACCTGGAAGTATGGCCTGAAAGACATACCTGAGCACCTTCATCTTAAAGCAAAAGTATTTGAGCCAGATGATGCCATGGAAATAAAGAAACTTAAAGACTAAACAATAATCTGCAGGCAGGTGGGAGTTTGCAGTGCTTCTTGCTAGCCATTGCTCCCTCACAGCATTCTGATTAAAAGGAAGAGAGTTTTTAAAAACTCCTGCTTGATTTACAGGATACACATGCCCCTTTCTCATTAATGTCATGGCATCTATGCAGATACATTCAGTTTCTTTGTTCCTGTACAGTTTCCAGGGTGGCAAGCATTACCCTCATTAGCAAAACTATTGTCTGAACAAACCACTTCTGTTCTCTGAGTAGCCTTCACATTTCTGAAGCTTGTGAAGTTTTCAAGGGAGAATTTAAGAGCATGGGCTGGGATGTGTTTTGGACATGTTGGGTACCACACTGATGAAATAGCCAGGATAGATCCTACCGAGAAGTCAAAAAAAGAAAAAAAGCAAAAAGCCTGTTATTAGCCAGTGGTCTAAGTCCTCTGGCTCTGCTTTTCTATAAACTCAGAAAAGCGGAACCCATGTCTCAGTTTGTATTCAAACCCAGGAGGAGGGGGAGTTATGTTACTGGGTAATATCTGAATGAATTCATTGTTCCTAAGTTTCCACGCCCTGCCTGCCCCAGTGCAGATGTGACCTACTGTGGCCAAGAATATTGACGCCAGCCAGGGTTTGCCACTTTCACCTTTCCCTAGTCCTGAACTCATGAAAGTGGAAGTCATCTGACACCTTGCAAAAGGTTTTAAAGGGTTGGTTTCTCAGTAAAAATTCACCACATTATTTCCCTGCAGTAATGGGAAGATTTGCCCACATTCATTAAACACTTGACCCAAAATCTGAACAAACTTATTTTTCATTGTGCCATGTATCTGCAACCCTATAAAATACATCTCTGTTTTTCCTCTAATTACAGCACTGAGAAATAGGAAGTGTGAAAGCTGTCGGAATGAAAAATGATTCTATGTGTACTTTTATCTTCTTTAGACCTTGTTGCTCATATAGAGTCACTGCATGCTCCCAAAGTGGCCAATACATTTTAGTAATCCATTGGGATTGCTTCAAGGGCAAGTGTATGGTTTTAACTGAAATGAAATATGCAATTAACAGTGAATACAAACAGCAAATGTCTGCAGCCTATTTTCCAGGCTATTGAGAAATGTAGATTTGTCATCTGTCTACCTTTCAATCCTCTATTAACTGTTACCATCAGCACTGAAACAAACTTTAAATAATTAAGCAATAAAATTAATTTGCTTTGGCAGTCAAAAAAGCAAATCACAGTAGCGATCATGGGGAAAGATATAGGGACAAAGTAGAGCACATCATTATGTGTTCACCCAGGCACCATCAATACCAGTGCAGTTTGGTTAGCCAGCATTAAGGAGCATGTGGCAAGCTGAAAAGACTCAGTCAAGGGAACAAAGATGAGCAAAGTTACAACAAACAACCAGATCAGGGAAGATGAAGTCAGAACTTCTCACTGGAGATGAGGCTGACAGGAGGAGGTGTCAGAGCTGGCTACCAAACCATGAATGGCACAGCTGCAAGTGGTGGCCCACAAGCAGCAGGATGAGACATCACCTGCATCTTTCCAGAGGCACCTTCAGAGCAGACATAAGCAGAGGGTTTCACCTGCTGGGTAGTTACACCACAACACTTCTTACCATGCGACGGGTATTGAATGTTTTCATCAACCCAAAGGAAGATCAGGCAGGTTCATGAATAATAAACTAAATAAAGGTTGCTAATATGGAGGCAGTGAGTTTATCTCAAGTAATTCCTATGTTGTGAATAGTTTGGTGCTGAGGGAGTGCTTAGGAGCAGTTGCTTCCTAGCAGAAAGAAACAAATATTACTTCTGATAGTAAATGAGGTAATCTTGCAGGCAAATCAAAATCTGATAGCACTTGTGTAGTGATGAATAGAAGAAAAGTTAGTTTGTATTATATGCATGTGAAGATCAGCCCTGCTTGGATAGTGACCCCTTGAGCACACTTCTGATTTGTTATCATAGGGTCACAGAATACTTCAGCTTCATTTAATTCTGTATTTAATCCTTCCTATTACCTTTGGCTGGACAGGATTATCAGGTGCTGAAAACACTTTCTGGGAGAAAAAAAGTTTTGTTGTGTCTTCATTCATCTAGTCTAAGTACTGATTTTCATGAGACTGCCTGGATGTTTTCCTGGTCCACATTTGGCTGACAGTAGTTTTGTGTGCTAAATATTTGCACATATAATGCAGAGCAGAGTGGAGAGCCAGGAGTACTTTATTAGCTGGAGTCACAGCTTGTCACGGATCCTAGTATCAAACCGATTCATGTGCCTTGTCTCCATGGTCCAGTCCAACAAGCTATTGGGTCTTCCTGCTCCATGTTAAGGAAACAAGGACTATGACAGCCCTTTCCAGATCAAAAGCAGGCTTCCACATTGAATGCTTCTGGGTGATTAACTATGTAGTTATACAAACAGGTAATCACACCCGAGATTCTCGGGGTATGCTGTGAAACAGCAGCGCTGCAATTAATCAAACATTTTGGAGAGGAGTTTGTCACCTGCTTGAATTACTAAAGCTCTAATATGGTCAGATCAGGTGCTTTTCTATAATATGAGGATTATTACCCTGTACATCTATTTGTGCAGACAACATGTTTTGCAAGAAAATCAGGTAATCTATATTCTCCTTACTACAACAGTTAAATGAGCAAGCTAAATTTGGCCCGAACTTTTTGTATATCTGCATTGTTGGCCTGTGTGTGGTGGGCAAGGCAGGGGGAAGCTTTTTCTAAAAGCTTCTTGCAAATTCTGACAGTACCACTGAGTCAGTGAGAACTGACCACGTAGTCTGAGCACTGTGATTTTAGCCCAAAGCTGAGCAGGAGGTATGGGCCAGGGCCCATCAGCTGCCCCCTCTTTGGAAAGCAGCAAGGACAAGCTTGTGCATGGCAAGGCAACTGAAAATTAATGCTTTGCCACATGTTGCAAGCAGGTGCTGAAGTACTCTTGATGTTTCAGCGAGGACTAAGGCTAGCTACATTTACTGCTGAAGAGGAGCATGAAAATCCTAGCCAGCCATTACAGAGTACTTAAGATACAGGACATTTAGGCTCTTGGCTTTTATCAGCAATAATTTATCAAGAGCTGGTGCCCTGAGCTACCCATCCACTCTGTCCAGAGGAGCATGCATCAGGTAGGATCTCAAGTTTCAAAGAGTTCAGCTAAATGGTTCTGACTTCATAAAATTTGGCTGTAGTTTAGCCTGATCAGGAGGAATTGGTGATTTTAAACCAGAAATAGGAGCAAATGAAAGCAAATGCAAATGCATCCTTCCTGGTCTGTTTGCAAGTGAAGGAGGAAGCACGGCTGCTGCTGCTGTTCTCAAATGTCTGTCATTTTCCTTCTGCTTCATTTTTTAAATTAAACCTTGAGTCCTCAATTACAGCTAAAAGGACTTGACAAAGAGAAATGTAAATCAACAATTTATGATGAAGCTACTTTTCAGTTTTCAGGGCTCTTCTTTCTGTTTGTTGAAAGCATAAGTTGTGCAAAGGATGCAGTTAGCAAATATGTATGTGTAAAGTGCTTTAATTTGCCCATAATCATAATCATAATGTTTATCAAAGGAAAGCTCTGAGGAGCTTTTCCTCTGATGTTCTCTTTGTGCAATGAAGATAAGATTTTGGATTAAATAAATACAACTCTTACAGTAAAAATTAAGGATAATTTGAAAGACCAAGTTACTGATACTCAGAACTTGCATACACTTTGCTAAATTATTCAGTGTACCTCCTGCTACTTTTTTTTTAATTGGTCCTTTTCCCAGACATTCAGAGGAAATCTCTTGACCTCCAAGAAAAGTTAAATAAATAGCTCGGAGAATTATGCTCACAATTTTTGTAATAATTTTTAGTTCCATAGCACTGAGTAGAATAATAGAGAATTGGACTGGAATGTCTCACTTCACATATCAAACAAAAGGCTTCAACCTGCTGCTGCTGCAAGGCACTCTTTTCTTCTCTTTCTTGGGCATGATGGACAGAAACCAGGACAAAAACACTGCTAACCAGTGGTGTGTCATGGCAATTTTTGGCAGCTCCTATTACAATGTTTTAGCATTGCTTAGATCAGGTGAGTGGGGAAAAAGTGTTTTAGTGGAATTCTATGACGCAAAATATCAGTATTAACTTTTGATCTGTTTTATCTGGTAGGACCTAGCGCATGTTCAGAAATAACTTACTAAAAATATAAATGGGATTTATTCACAGGTTTGTAGAAGTTCTCTTTTACCTAAAGGCAAGTGGTAAATACTGTAGCATTAATGATCTGAATGCCATTTTGATGCATTTGGAATTTATCCTACTGAGTTGCAAGAACTTTTTTGAAAAGCCAGGTAAAGGAGGTGAACCATTTGAAGATTTGTTAGTAAGTCTAAGTATTTTTATTTTTTATATATTTTATTGTCTCAGAAAAAAAGAAACAGTGATTCTGCCCCATAAGGATCATATATGCATAAGTGTGAGCACTTTAATGCACTTAAAGGAGAGAAAGGACACCCTTCAAAGAGGAGTAGTCCAGTGTTTTTATAATTTACAGGATTGTGTATTTATTTGGAGTTGGCTTTTTCCCGTTTTGAAGCTTGTTTACAGAAACACACACTTTTTCAACACTAAGCTGCTAACATGTCTCACATTAGTGATGCAAGATTACTGAGCTTCAGCCCCAGGCAATTCCCCATGAACAGGTCTATGTGCCAACTGGTTTGGAGCTCTTCCATTCTCTCCTCCTGGGCTCTTTTATGTTGCATAAAACACTTAAATACTGATAGTTGTGGAAAATAGAATATCTTGATTCCAGTCCATACTCTCCTAGTAATTGGACAAGTTGGAAGGGAGCAAAATGGTTTGGGGACCTTAGTGTTGTTATTTTGTGATTACAAAGGGGTGGGTAGCTTCAGATGAGTAAAGGAGAAGAGAGAACAAAACAAAAAAGAAAAAAAACAACTGCTTTTTTTCTCATACATCTTTCCTTGAATTGCTGTACAAATATCTGGAGGAGATGGCTCAGAGCACATTGACCCTCCAAACAGAAAACTCTCTGCAAGCAGATGATGATTCTGATATGTATTTGCACACCCAGTTTGGGGGTCATGTATGATCTTTTAATGGGCAATTGTCTTGGGCTTGCTTCTTACAGCATTTCTGCTGCAGGGTTGTGCCCTGGTTATGCCCTTTTGCCTTGGAGCTTGCCTCATAGGCATTTATACCTCTGTAAAGTGCATAGATTATATGGGTGCTTTAATTTGCACACACTCTGTATCCACTCAGAAAAAGCATAAAGCCTCGGGGACGGGAGCTTCTCTGGGGACTTTTCAAACAGCTGGGGACAGCTGTGGTGGAGGCTTGGCATCCCACACCTGCCTGGCTGCCCAAGGGTGAGAAGAAACAGCCTTCCCATCTGCTGGGAGAGGTTATGCATAATTTTGGAAAGGATATTACATTTTAAAGTACAATATGACTGTGAGTTTCTATGCCTTCAAGCTGTTTTTAAAACCAGCATTTTCTTTGACTGACTGTTGTACCTAAGCTGTGTTATTTGAGATCCTGTTAATTGCTTATGTCTGATGGAGGTGGCTCTTCTATTTCTTCACTATATCTCAAAGTTTGTCTTCAAAAGTGCAGCTAGCTCTCCTGTCTGGGTAACACCTTCCTAGTTCCCAGTCATGTTAGGACATAAGCAAGTCCATAAGCAAGTCCAGGTGCCCCTGTGTTGCTGCTGTATGTTCAGATGGCAGAAGGAATACTTCCTCTGGAACACTGTCTCCATGCTACACTGATCCTGCTGCTTTGAAGGTGATAAACTGTGCAACCCTGAGCATATTTGTGTGCTGCTCAAAGAATTTTCAGGAAATTCAGGAGAGACGTCTGACTCTAATTGCTCATTCTTCAGACTAAACTGGGGCTTGTGCAAATCTCATCCTATAAGGACCCACTTCTTAGTTATTATAAAATCCATGTGGTCCCATTGCTGTTATTGAAGCAGAATATGTATTAGCTTATTGTCTGGGTCTCATCTGTGTTTATGTCTCACTTATGTGTAATTAAACCGAATCCATTCCCCTGGGAATCATCAGTGGTTCAAAATACTCCCTGTCAGACTGACCTCCATTTCCCATGAATAGATTGTTTCACTGGTATTGATAGTTTTCCAGATATATTGCAGTGGTTAATTGTGAACTGAGCTGTCCTCAAGCCTCTCTACTGGTTCTTCTATTTTCAAAGCAGAAGACTAGCACAGACGTTTTTCTTCCTGGGGAAGGAACAAGAAAACATCTACTTTCAGGACAGTGTCCTAAAAGTGATATACAAAACACAGTAAAACACAGTAATTCAAACACTGATCCATACAGTCTGACCATATGTTAGCTCTGGACTTAGCACTGAATAGGGCATTAAGTAGCAGTGTTTGCTTCCCCTTACAGGGAGTGATGGTAGGTCTGCAAACACACTCCTGAGTGCAGACAACAAGATTCTGCTGTGACTTCTTACAGATCTGGCTTTCAGGGTTATCCCTGACAACTTGAAAAAGATTGGTTATTGCTCATATTTATAAATTCTTAAGTGAATAGTGCAGTGAGACTTCAAGTGACATTTAAGATTCTAAACCAATATTATAGTAGCACCTCTTCAGCATTCTTGTCTTGTGTTAGGCAGAAAACAGCCTGGCTATAATAAACATGCAGGCATGCTCAAGGCTATATTTGTATCAAGTAAGTTGTGATTCCTCTTGGGAGAATATTCAGCACAAGCTCCCTCTTGTACAACACTGTGCTGAATGTGTCTTACAAATCCACCATACATAGTTTTGGTTATATCTTGCTTATAATCCAGTAGTCCTTAAACTCCTCTGGATTACATCATCTTTCATTTTAGCCAGATTGTGAGGACTTTATGCATGGCTACTATGAGGCATCAACCGGTTCATGTTTAAATAGATAGCTCATATTTTGGTTGATTTTTTTTTTTTTGTAGACCATGGATCCTTCCTTTCCTCCACCTTCCTAATTCTCCCACCAAGATTTTATAGTCATCAGAGCAGTAAAACTGAATTCCTGTCAGTAAAACCAAATCTCAGCTGGTTCATTCATAAGGAAAAATGAAGCTGAATTAACGTGGTGATATAATACCTTTTTATTTACTTATCTTGTTCAAAAATAAATAAAATTCCTTCTTGAGCTTGGTCATACAGAATGTGGTCCTCTTTGCTGTCATAAGCTTCTCCAAACTTCCAGCTCCTACTTGTCCTACTAATCCCTTCTCTTGATAGTCGTGTTTTGTTACACTCATTGAGTCTGGCTGACAGAAACAGAAAATCTTCTCATTTGATTTGCTCTTATATTCTTAATAAAAAATAAATCCAGCCTGTAGTATCACCAAATACCAAAATAATTTTAAAATGAAGAGTCCTTTACTGTTCTTCCCAATCTGTTTATGATCTTTCTTGTGTAGTGGGTTGACCCTGGCTGGGTGCCAGGTGCCCACTCAGTTGCTCTATCACCCTCTCTAACACTGGGACAGAGGAGAGAATAATATGCAGAATGACCAGCAGGGTGAGATAAGGCAGTTATATTGCAGCAAAAAAAAAGAAAAAGGCAGAGATATGTGTGCACAAGAGCTAGAGAGGAAAAGGATCAGTCTTTACTTCCCATCAGCACTGATGTTTGGACACTCCCTGGGAAGCAGAGCTTCAGCACATATATGGTTCCTCCGCAAGGCAAACACTGAAAACTCAGAAATAAACCCCCCTTCCTCCTCTCTTCCTTAGCTTATATATCTGAGCTGACATCATATGGTATGGAATATCCCTTTGGGTCAGCTGGCCTGGTTGTGTCCCCTCCCAGGATCTTGCCCAGTCCCATCCCTTTGAGGGGGAATGTCAGAGGGACAGCACTGCTCAACAGTAGCCAAAACACTGCTCTGTTATCAACACCCATCCAGCTTCTAACGCAAAGCACAGCACTGTGAGGGCTGTGAACCTCACCTCGGCCAGACCCCATACAGCATGACCTTTCTAATCCCCATCTGAAGGAACAGCCTGTTTACACCCAGAGATGGAACTGACCTTGGCTGCAGCATTGCAATTACACTGTCTATGCAAAATTCAGACCACTGGCCATTTTCTTACCTCTGCAGAGCAGAATTAACACTGCAGCTTGATGTTAATGACTCTAATTGCCTGTAATGAAATGAAAGATATTTTGCATGACCTTGTTGGCTAGGGTGAATAACAGAAAAAAAAGGCAAATCTGTGATATACGTTGCCTCATTTGTTTCTACAGGTTCCCTTGGGCTAAATTACTGCAGTGATGCACTCCGCTTTCTTCACCATCATTAGCAGTGCTGAAAACCCTCTCATTATGACTATCTTTACAGGGCAAAGGTGGTGTTGAGCAAGTGTTCATGTAACGTTCTGTATGGCTGGCAATTGCAATATGCTGATGCTGCAGTAAATGTCCAGCTTGTTCCAGGTTCTTTCACCAAGACTGACTTCACACGTTGAAATGGGAAGCTGTATAGACAAGCCCACCATCTTGGAATACCCTTTCATAGTCACCATTGATGCCTTAAATTTTAGCTTTTATAATTTTTAGATGCTGTACTGCATTAGTGTATAACTCTGAACTTCATATAGAGTGTTAGTAAGTTCCCTTCACAGTTTGGTCAGACAAAAAAATCCTTTCTCAGGTGGGAACTAAGGTCATCATTTCAGCCTCAGGCCTCAAAAGTATAAACAAAAGTGAATTGGGGGGAGCAAACTGGGGAAATGTGACTTCATTACCTGAAGCTATAATTTGAAAATTAAACCCTGATATGCAAACAGACAAAAATTATATCAGTCTGACAAACCTGTACTGTTGTCCTTCTTGGGTGTAGTCTCAGCGACGCTCCTGCACTGCCCAAGGTGTATCTTTTGAGGGCTTTTAATAAATACCTACTTCATTTTCTAACTCTGTATAGCCTGTGTCTGGGTAGCCTCTCCAAGGCATCACCATGAAGCCTATGTGCAGTTTGCAGTGCCAAGTTTGTGGAGCCATGATGGCAATGTGGAAGCAGCCTGTGAAGGAGAAACCATAGCCAGGGCAGCCCAGAGTGGTGCCAAGCCTCTGTGCAAATAGGATTGAGTGAGTGAGTGCATGTGGGGCTGGCTGGCTGGAGAGAAAGGGACCCTTGTGGGACAGCAGCAGCAGGTCCTTGCTATATGACCATCTGCAAGGAAAGATGAGTCTAACAGCTGTGCTCGTTATGTACTGTGAATGTATAAAGAATCTGGGAGCAGGACTATCCATGCCCAAACACTAGGAATAGAAGGATTTAGTGGAGGAGGTGTGGGTGGGAAAGCAAGCCTCAAAAGGCCTGCAGTTAGCAATGATGATGCAGCAGGGGCCCAAGCATACTGTGTTAGCCAGGAGATCTCCTTCCTGTGGGGTTGTATCCCGGAGGGCACTGTAGACTTGAACCTTCACCAGCTTCCTCCATCAGCAGACATCTTGCATCCTGCATCCCTGTGGTTCACAAGCACAGAAAAGCCTTTGTGGTATATTCCCCTTTCCTGCACAGCACTGTCTTCTCTCATCTCTTGTGGGAGTTCGTACAACTGCAGGCAGTGAAAAGGGAAATCCAGGGAGTTCCAAAATGTGTGATGAGAAACAGATCTGGCTGTCAGAGATGTCTTTATCCAAGAAAATTAATAACTTGAAGATCATGTAGGGGATGTGGAGATGAACAGATCTTTCTTTAGGTAGATGAATAAACCCCTGAGTATAAAAATAGATTAAGAAAAGGGCAAGAAAAGTGAGTGACTTGGCATAATCCATAGAAAAGGAGATACGGGACTAGATGTTGTAATTTCTAGTTCCTAA
>JANRMJ010000079.1:13293749-13304261 GCA_025584955.1 Alethe diademata | reverse complement strand
CCCACACCCACACCCACACCCACACCCACACCCACACCCACACCCACACCCACACCCACACTCCCCAACATGATGATGCTCATCCTACTGCTGATGCTCCAAATACTTCCAGATTATTAATTAAACTCAAGGAAGCAGAAAATTCTGCATAACAGAAAGAATGCCTGACTTTGTTCATTCAACAAGGTAGCTGAAGAGGGAAGCTGATTCCAAACCCTGCCTCATAAAACCTGCATCTGCTTGTCCAATCCTTGGACATAAATTGTTTTTCTTCACAGGTACTGCTGTTCCCCAGAATCCTCCCCATTGATACAAGCCCTCTTCTCCAACCTTGACTCTGCTCTTTAACCCACACGTCCTTCCTCTCTGCAGTGGCAGCCAGGGAGGAGGCAGAGGCATGGGATCCCTGGTGAAGCAGAGCACAGACAGGTGCCTGGCTGCAGGGCTGCCTTCACTGCTGTGCCACGCCAGTGGCACTGCCACACCTGTCCTCAGACAGCCCAGTGAGGGACAGAGTATATAGGATATTCTATGATTCACTTTTCTTATTGCCAGAGGCTGTGTTAGAGCAGCTCAGTATTGAAGCCATTCAGATAGCCTTTGTGCTTAAAGGTGTCTCTTTATTCTTTTTCTGTTTCAATATCCTTTCTCATGGGGGGCATATATGGAGGAAAAACAACTCTGTGAATTATTAAATTAAGTGCAAGGTGTATTTTCCTCCCACTCCTGATAGTAAATTTTCATCTGCCATGTAGGGGTGAAATATTTATCTTGTGCTTTGTTTTCAGGAAGATTTTTAGGGGGAAAAAATGTCTATTGAGTAGTACCACTTTATGCTCTTAAAACTCCAGACTTGTCAGAACACAGACAGCTGAAGCTATGTCTGTAAGATTAGTGTGAGATGAGGGATGTAGTGCACTAAACTTTTGCTATTCATTATCTGAAGAACTGAAGATTGGTGGTAACAGTCCATAGATACAAAATTTATGGGACAGGATGAACAGCTTTTCCCATCTCTGTACATGGTGAATATGGAAAACAGCAGGGGATGTCACTTAAATTGCAGAGCTGTTTAATTTCTAGTTTGCTTACCGCTCAGAAAATGTTGTGGTGTTTGCCCCCTTCCTTCTGCTCTTTCCCCTTTGCAGTTCTAGACTTTCTCCCTTGACCAGAGGTTTGCAGTGAGAACATGGCCTGCTCTAAGAGGGGCGTTAGAGGTTGACTTGGGAGAATAACATATTTTTTCTGAGTTTGAGGAATTAGATATAGGATGCAATAGATGAGATATGACCTTGTGAAACCCAGCTAGAAATGCCACAGTGTCAGACAGAGCACTCACTGAATTTCTTTGAGGTAGTATTTCCACATCCTTTGAAAAAAGATATTTTATACAGACATTGCAGCAGAGATGAAGAGATGTTATGTTTATTTTTCTGGATAAATATTTCCTGTAGAAATAATGCAACTGAGGCTGTGAATATGTACATAGACACTTCCAAAGCCTGGGGGCAATTAAATGGCACCTACACACTGACCTCTTTGGGCTGCTCCCAGTTTCATTCCAGTGTCAGTGGTTTTGCCTTTAAGGAATACTGCACCAGAACTTGCAAGCAGAGACTTAGTAAGGTACAGCAGGTATGGGAATATATTTCTGCGCTGACGCTTTTCCATGTGAAAATCAGTTCTAGAAGGTAATCTGGTTTGTATAAGCCATCATTTGCCATGCTGCTGACTGAATTTCTAAGTGCTTCTATCTCTAGCTGACTGTCAGGACAGAAAGTGAACACAAACACGAGGGTATTTTCCATTCCTTA
Source organism: Alethe diademata (assembly GCA_025584955.1). Taxonomy (NCBI): domain Eukaryota; kingdom Metazoa; phylum Chordata; class Aves; order Passeriformes; family Muscicapidae; genus Alethe; species Alethe diademata. The sequence goes on along the minus strand of JANRMJ010000079.1, from coordinate 13,302,447 downwards.
CAATGCCCTTGCACATCCTGTGGTGTAAGGGAAAGATGCACTTATGCAAGCACTAACCTCCATCCAGGGCAGAGAGTGAGATTGTTTTGACGATATCCATAGACAAAACCTTTGAGAAATAGGTATAGAAATGGAGAGCAGTCCTTCAGCGACAGGCAGTGAGCTGCCACACTTGTGAAAAACTCCTTTCTTTAGTCACCTTGGTGACAACACAAATGTCTACTTTGCTGTTCTTGCCCAGACCCTTTGTTTGCCTCATCACCTTGCCAGCTTGCAGATGAGCTGACAGCCTCCTGGGGCACATCAGCAGCTGTATGCAGCCAAAAATTGAGTTAGCCCAAGCAGTGCTCTTTGCTGCTGTGGTCTATGTGTTTCCTGCAAATTATTTAAGTTCATATGATCTCCCATTTAAGCAGTTAATATAGATGCAGTCGTGCCATTCTCAAGCCCTGGCTTTGGTGTGAGGTCTGCCAGTGCCCATTTACCACCAAACATTTCTGTTAATGCTAAGTGTGGTGCTTGTCTGTGAGCTTTTTCTCTAATTACAAATGGCTTTTGGTAAGACTGCTTTTGTAAAAGACTACTTTGACACTATGTGAATTGTCTTGTCCTTTATAATATTTTAAAATTTAAAAACTTTTTAGTAAATCCTTCTTTTCCTGACACGAAGAGGTAAAAAAAACATAGTTTCATAGCTAGAAGGTTTTAGCCATCTGCATTATGTACTGTGAACACTGACTTGCAGCTCACAGCTGTGGTTTGTTCCTGCAAGGCTGGGAGAAACCAGGCATCTCCTCCTTGGGATCACACTGGGGCTGGAAGGGCTGCCTTCAGTGAACTGTGAGTGCTGAGGTTTTAAGGATGCACTCTGGAGAGTAGAACACAGTATTTTTCACATAACTTTAAAAAATCCCAACCAGCAGCAATGATAGAGCCAGTGATGATTATCTTGATTTCCTATGACAAGTTTACACAATGTAATAAGGATCTGGCAGAACATAATTTTTCTAATTTGAGGCTCAAGTTGTGTAACAACACTTCTTGGCCAAGCTCAGAATTTAAAAAAAACTGCAAAGGCATCTGGAAAATGAAGATATGCAGGAAGCACAATGTTTTTTTTTCAAGGATGTAGATGACCTTGGCCCTCAGCAAATTGGGAAATATATTTTGAGGACTCTGAAATCTTGACATATTTCTGCCTGTCCAGTGGAGTCAAGGGGATACAATGCAGGATTGCCCTCTGCATGGAATCTTTGCCGGCTATTTGGGAGGTCAGGGATTCTATTTCATACTGTGATGATTTTTTAAGGGCTAACTACTTTTTTTGTTTTGTACTTTCCATTTTTCTGTTCTGCATGTATGTGTTCTCTCATTCACCATTCTAATCCCTACCTTGGCACCTCAGTCCTGGGGTGGTGCCCACGCTGCAGGAATGAGGTTCTCAGTCCTTGTTTGCTGGCAGCTCTTACCCAGGGTCAGTGCACAGCTCTGGCCATCGAGGGCAAAAGGCAAACAGCTGTAAATAACCTCAAATATATCTGGAGTTTTGCTTTCTCTGGGAGCCCTCCTTTTGTGGAGACAGTGCAGCAGCAGACAGGAATCTTGCCTTAGCCTGGACTGTCTCCTGTTTCCTTGTGAAAGCAGTAATGTGTTAGAAGCATGAGCCTTCCTACCAAATTCTCACTCTCTTGCTGTCAGACTGAAGGCAGAGGGGTTGTGAAGCTCTCTTGGGCAGCACAAGGAGACCTGCAGTGCATTGAGGCACTTTGCTCTAATGCAAATATTCTTTGATTCCTCTTGGGTCATCCTGGGCAGCTGCATGGGTACAAAGAGTTGGTTCTCCACATTTCAGTAGAACACATCTCCCTGGGAGTGCAGATGCAGGGGCCACTTTGTTTTGAGCACTTCTGTCACCAGATCAATTTGCCTTCATTAAAAGATAACCAAATCAAACAAAGCCTCTGGCCTTTCATTTGACAGACTGCAGCAAACCACACCAGGGTTGCATCAGTCTGCTATATACACTGACTTTTCAGGGAACAATCTTACAGTAAGTTAAAAAGGAGGATTGGTTTTGGTTGGCTTCAATGCACACTCATTACAAGACATATGGAGAAACGTTCTGTGGGGTTTGTTTTGTTCTATTTCTTTAAAATGTTGAATTACTCTCTCGTGTGCTAATATTTATATGGCTTCTGATGCACTGATGGGTTGGTGTTTTGTTCCCTGATGAGAATAGAGAGTGTTTTTGTATGTACAGCACAGTGAAAGAATGAAGCAAGTAATTGTTGTGTAGGGCTTCATCTTTTTTCCAAGCCAGCATTGTTGGTGCAAGAAGCTGGGAAATCAGGTAAGGAAAAAGAAAATATCTGTTCTCTTCTTAGTCCACTGGTAAGACTGCTACTTTCTCTTGTCTTACCATATTTTGTATTTGATTATACTTGAATCTCTCTGAAAGGATTGTTCATTGATGAGCTTTCCATGTAAAAAGTGCTGCAAGTTCTCACTTCACAGCAGCAAAGTGCCTTTCCTTGCCAGGGGAGGAAGCAATGCTTGGATTTGATGCAATTTCATTTTTTTTCAGCAAAGTATAAAAATCATAATAGCATATGTGGCTAAAAACCTAAAAGAAAAAGTTGCACAATTTATTTCAAACTTTTTGAAATGAAATATTTTGGACTACAGTTTTGAAATAAGTACTTTGGTTTTAAATGTTCTGTTGGGTTTGGGAGGGGTTTTGAGGTAAACCAAATTTATAATGCTCAACTCTAACAGCCCATCACATTTAGTGTTAAGTCACCCTCATGATGACGCTTGCACTTTTTAATTAATACCTACTTTTTCTGGAAAATGTGGGAGGCTTTTTGTTTGCTTTATTTTTTGTTTTGTTTTGTTCTGGTTTTTTGGGGGGTTTTGGTTGCTTGGGTTTTTTTTGTTTGTTTTGGTTTTTTTTGTTGTTGTTGTTGTTGTTTTGGTTTTTTTTTTGTTTTGTCTTTTTTTTGTTGTTGTTGTTTTTTTGTTTTTTTAAGTTTACCAAGTATAATTATTTCCTGAAGTCTGCCTATAACCTTCTGTCTCAGCAAATAAAGTTTGATTGACCACTGGAGTGAGAAACAGGCTAGATGTTCTGTTTCCACTGCTGGTGGAAAATTCAGATGAGCTTTGAATAGTGATGGTTTTCAGTTTCGACAGTCTAGTCAAATCTTTGAGAAGGGAGAATTCACTGCAATAAAATGCTTATGCAAAGGGGGTTTATAGGCATGTGAAAATTAATTGGTTACAGGCTAATAGATGGAGCTGCCTAGTCTTAAGGTCTTGTTTGTTGTTTTACATACTGTATAGGAAGAACTCTTATATTTCTATTCTTATTTCTAGAAAACACTTTTGAAGATAATTCTGAGCAGTGAAGAACAATAACAGATCTTTATTTGTCACATTCAAAATAATTTATAAGCAACTTCTGAAACAGAAATACTGCACAATTGTGTTGGCACTCCTGATAAATAGGTGGTCAAAAAACTCACTGTGCTTTCCGGTCCTTGAGGTATTGACTGAATTAGTGCTATGTCTGCCATGCATGATTGCCCCTTTCTAGGTGCCCTGCTTAGCACCTTTGAATTTTGAAGCAGATTTATAGACTCTGGATTTTAGAAGAGCCATCTCTATAAGAACTCTGGCATAACTGAGTGATAGCTCCCTGAGCTTTTGTTGCTTGTCTCTGTGATGTAGATGGACATCTCTGCCGTGGGCGTGATGGTGCCACTGCACCTGGTGCTGCTGAGCCTGGTGATTGGGAGCAGCCAGGGGTGCTACTGTGAACATTACCCTTGGGGGCCGTGGTCTGCCTGCTCACAGACCTGCAATTTCGGCACACAGACCAGGCACAGGTAGGGCCAAGCCATCTCACTACTTCTGTGAAAAATAACACTTCTGGAGAGAAGCACCCATGTCTGAAGCTCCACCTTCCACAATATATTGAGAAAAATTGTCATGCTCAAGGGTTATCACATAAAAAGGTCATATTTTAATTGCAGTGCTTTAAAATTACAAAATTTTGTATATAGAGCATTACTGCCCGTGACGCAGGGAAGGAAGGGGAGGGCTGGAATTAAAAGATCCTTGAGATCCCTCCCAACTCAGACCATTCTAATCCTATGAGCCAGTGCCCCCAAACAAGCCAATATCTGCCAATGGATGCAGTGAGGCAGGAGGCAGGTCCTGCAGTGGCCTTGCTAGCAGCCTGCTTTGAGCATTCAGCCCCTGTGGACACTCTGAGGCCCCGCTCTGGCAGCACTTTGCTGGGCACAATGCCACAGGAGGGGAGAGCTCCAAATTTCCTCCCTTCACTATTAGTTTTAGGACAGCAGATGATGTCAAATAAAGATTCAGCAGCATCAAATTTGATGTAGCTCTGTGGTATAATCTAATCTTGTGAGAAATCCCCTCTTTTCCTCCTGACTCTGTCTGTAGCTGTCCTCTGGGACATCTGAAGTGACATGAATCAAAAAGAATTGCTCTTTAAACTTAAGGCATATTTGGATTTTTCTTGTAATCAGCGTTCTGCAACTGCATATTATCTCTCAGGGGTTTCTTAGTTGGGTTCAAATCATTTTGTCAGCCTTCACCCACAAGTAGAGAACCTACGATCTGTCTGTTCTTTCATAGCATATTTTTTAAACTTTTTTTTAGGCAAATAAGAATGGATGACTATTATAGCCAAAACTTCTGTGACCAGCTGTGCACAAAGCAAGAATCCCGTACATGTAACCAGCAAACGTGTCCTATCAACTGTCAGCTTGGAGACTTTGGCCCTTGGTCAGAATGTGACCCATGTATTAAAAAACAAGTAGGTAGAAAATGGATTATGTGAGTTAAATGCAAGAAATTATGCTAAAGAGATTTCCTTGTTTCAACTTTACGGCAATTGATCTGGAAAATGTCAGTTTAAGTTAACGAGGGAAATTGGTTATGAACTATACAGTAGGTGGTGAACCAGTTAAAATAAGCAGATAAAACCAGAAAGGGGTGATTTAGTAGCGTAAATCCATTTATTTGCTGCTTGTGATGCTTATGATAAACTTGCATCAAATTTCCACTGCCATAATTAAAAGTGAATTTTTTGCATAAAGAATCAACTTCACATAAACAATAGACTGTGAAGAGTTCATATCTGCTTATGCAGGAAAAAGTCACAGAATCTTAGCTCATCCATAACATTCTGTGTGTTCTAAAGACAAGAAAAATAGAATCAAATCATCTCATGAAAAGAGCCAACAGATCCTAAGTGCCGCTGGCTAGAAATTCTCAGGCTGTATCTTACGCTGATAGTCAGGATTGAGACTGGTGTTAAGAAATACAGAGCTCAATTCCCTGAACCTTCACAGCATGCACAAACCCCCACGCCACCCCCACAGGTAGATGTGCTAATATCTGTGGGACAAACACTCAGGATGGTGTTTTTTCCCTTGGGCTCTTCTCTGTTGACAATGGTACACTTAGAGACAGTAGAGAGGGAAGAAATGAAAAATCAGGTTCAAGTGAATTTGACCTAAACAAACCAAGCCCCCTCAATGTAAGATTGTAGAGGACAGAGGGAAGTGACAGCAGATTGTGTGGGGCAGTTGTATGGCTGGTGGGCATGAGCTTTGAAGCTGACCATGAGAGCAGCTCCAAGGTCCTGTGCAGACCCAGGTTGTGGCCCTCTGCATGAACCCTTTGGTTTCAGAAATCCATGCCTGAAAAGCAGCCCTGAAAAACCTATCGGACATCGCAAGTATATATTTGCATATATATCTAACTTTCTGATGCCCAAAAAGGGTGAGACCCACAAAAGGGGTTCTACATGAACCAGCTTGTGGGGTTGCAACTAGGATGGGCAGTATAAGAGCAGAGCAAGGAGAATCAGTGGGAGACTGGGAGACAGAAAGCTTCAAGAGGTGAAAGGGACTGTTCTCTCAACTGAACTGGTTTCAGTTCCCTCTTGTTTCATACCTTAGATCCCTATATAAATGTATTAATTTTTGTAATTTTAAGTATTGATGCAACATATATGCTTCTTCAAGGAAAAAGGTGCTCTTGTGGACTGTGGTCCATTTTCCCCTACAAACTATAAAGATCATTGTTTGTGACCTTTATAAATAGGAACAACCAACAGAATGGAGGACCTGGCTTACAGTGTGAGAGTGAAGACTAGTGTAAGCAAATTCCCATTGATGGGGAAGGATAAAGAAGTAGAAGCTCTGACAAATAAAATAGCAAGTATTATGGAACTGAAATTGAGTGTAAGGAATGGTTCTCACGAGCTTGAAATCTTTCTGGTGTTGCTTTTTGCAGTCTCCCTTCAGAGCCACTTGGTTACTGATTTTTACTGGAATCTTCCTGCACTGTTGTCTCCAGGGTCTGTTTATAAGGAGGGAAGTCTGTAAGGAACTATGCTTTTCCAGTGGGAAAAATTTTTAGTAGGGAAACTGTTCGGGTACATGCAGACAGGTCTCACTAGAAGTCCTGTAAAGTGGAGTGGAAAATGTATCTGAAGTGCTTTATTTATCACCCTTCAACTTTACTGTTCTGTGTGGAGGGTGCTTCTCAGAGAAAGAAAACTCAGTGAGCTCCCAGAAACTTTCAGGAAAAGCATTTTTGTCCTCTAAAGTCATCCAGTCCTTCTCAAGCAAGAGATCCCACGTGTGGGACTCAAGCCACCTGGGTTGTCACTGTCAAGGTATTTCTAATTCAACAGAGATAGTAAAGAACAGGAAAAATCTCTGTAAGCTTGTTCTTACATAATTTCCTACTGTTCATACTGAAGATGTAGGGATGGAGTTTCTGATTCCTTTGGTGCTGTAGACCAGGTGGTCTGCAGTTTAATCATTTATGCTCCATCAGGGCTAATGAAGCTCTTGGATACCATTTCCCTGCCTGCCTCACCTGGGATGGTGGCACAGTGGAATGGAAGGACAGGAATTACTGATTATTTCCTTCAGGGCTCTGGCTCTGATAAAGCTTCAGTAGCACTGAGGTGTGTGGCTCTGCCTGGGGTGGGACTTAGCCACAAACACAGCTCACAAAAACAACCCTGGGTTTATTTCTTCTGCCTTTTAGTTCCGTACCCGGGCGCTCCTGCGACCGTCCCAGTTTGGGGGCCAGGCCTGTACAGAGCCACTGGTGGATTCCCGCCCATGTTTCCCAGCCAAGCTCTGCAACATAGTGCAAGCTGACTGCAAGAATAAATTCCGGTGTGAAAGTGGTAATGATAATCCTCTCTGACTGCAGTATTACCAGTTAGTTGAAAGAACAAAAGACATCCATATATTCCGTGCATAAATTCCAGGGAAAAGGGATGGGGGAGAAAAGTTTATGTGAGGATTTTATATGTATTAGTAACATCTTATCTTTTCAGTTTCTTCCATAAGTAATTAAAATGCAGTCCTTAGCCTGCGATGTCACTATGATCATGATAGCTGGACAGGAATGTTGTTCCAATTATATTTCTTTGCACAAATTTTTCATATTTAAACATAAGTGTAGAGTTTGTCTGAACATAAATTCTCACTATTTTTATTAGGGGCTTGTGGCTGTTTCTTGTTTGCTTCAATTTAAATATACCTGATTAAACTGAATAATTTGATCCACATATCCTTTGGCCAAATTTAAAATTAAGTCTTTGCAGCTTTGAATCGAGGCAAAACTCACAGAATTAAAACAGTCATTTCTTAATTGGGATAATCTTGGCCTTCTGCTAACTCAGTGATAACATCTATGGCAAGCTCACACCTTTGCAAGAGAAAAAGACAAGACTGCCCTTTTCTGCATCTAGACATGATGAACATTTGCTGCTGTTGTTTCTCTGGTGCAGGTCGCTGTATTTCAAAAACATTGGAATGTAATGGAGAAAATGACTGTGGGGACAACTCTGATGAAAGAAACTGTGGAAAGAAAAAGACTGTGTGTAACCGAAAGTATGAGAGCATCCCAGGTGTGCAATTAATAGGCAGTGGGTAAGCCAACCCTACTAATTTTTTTGTAAGCTTTAGCTGTTACCTCACTAATTTGCATGAACAAAATAATTCCCAGTTATCATGTGAGAGCATTCATCAAAGCATGTAATCTCTCAAATTAGAACTGGCAAGAAATTATAAAAATACAACAAAACAATCAGGTTAGGACTTGCCTGCTGCATCTTCCAGTGCTGCTCTGCACTGCTGCTAGACCAGATGAAGAGGTGTTGAGGAACACTGCCCTTGAGTGACTTGTTCTGTCCCACAGCAACTAGAGCATGTATGGGCAACTCCCAGCTCATGGAATCGCTTGCCTCTACATCATGCCAAGTGCTTAAGAAATTCTGAGGATGTTCCTCTACAGATGTTTGTGTGTGTGACATTTCACAGGACACCAACTACTTCCATGCTATTAATTAAAGCTATATAAAGCCTAAACATGGGATGCCTGTCCCAAGCAGATTTGCATTTCTTGATTGAATTTTGATCTCAGTGTGGTCCAGTAACATCATTTATGGTAGAAATAGAGAATCAGTTGTTCATTTTCCTAGAAACATTTTTAAGTTCTCCACTTGAGACTGACTGCCTTATGCTGACTGTGGGATTATCAGTAAGGTTAGGCATTGCTGGAAAGTAGGAGACTGGATTGATGCTACTGCATTTTTCAGGTGAATTCAGTGTGAATGAGAAGTTGTTGTAATTCC
>JANRMJ010000079.1:13239885-13252763 GCA_025584955.1 Alethe diademata | reverse complement strand
TTTTATATATAATTATAAAAAATAGAAACTGGCAAGTAGTAGATTAATTACAAATGAAGCTTCAATGCATAACTAAATGTAGTTCATTTAACCTCCAAGGTTACTTGACTCTGCTCAAGGCCTTCCCTAGCTCTGACTCTCTTGTATTCTGTGAACTGACCTCAAGACATACATAAACCAGAAAAGCAGTTGCTGAACATTTTATATAAGTATTGAGAGAAAAATTGCGGGACCAGATTACTTAAAATATTTAGGTGTTTAAGGATAGGAATAGCATTAGATTGCAGAGTTATTACAAACCTGGCACTTACCTTTGCACAATTGTCAATGGCCTCAGACCCTAGGGAGCTACCTAGTGGATCAGCATCTGAACTAAGCTCGCCAATTTTAATTTTGAGATGTTCAGAGTGCTAATCTTGTCTTAAAATTGGAGTAATCATGCACAGCACTCTTGGTCTATGTGTGTGATGGGAAGTATGCATGCTTCACTGAAAATTCTACTTCGAAATCACTTGAGACACACCTTCACAGTTTTGTCCCCCTACTACAGAAGGGTAAGACATATTTGGTATGTTATCCTGAAGCTTCCAAACTGCTCAGTTCACTTCCATAAACGTGGCCAGATTTCATATCTAAAGCTCACACTCACTTCATAGGAGTGTCTTGATAGGAGACATCACCCAGTCTATGCAAACCAGCCCAGGTGTTGGAGTGCTGAACTCTTTGACACACCTGTTCATCAGTGCCTTTTGGTATTAAGTGTCTTCTTGTTACTTCTCTGTTTTGGTTATCTCATTTTTCTGTCTCTCAAAGAACTGAGAGACTTTCTCATTTCCTTACATTATTTCTTCTGCATTGCTTATTGCAGAATATAGGTTTAGATCAAACAGGAGACAGCAAACTCTAACCTGCAAGTTATGAAGTCAGGAAAAGTGACATGACTGTGAAAACTGCTGTGTAAATGTGTGATGAAATTAGATTACTGTGCTTTTCATAACCCTCTAGTCTCTCAGCAGTGAAAAGAAATCTGCTTTATTTCACTAGCTCATTGCTTTGATGATTTGTGTCCCAAGGGCCTCTGTTTTAACTCTTCCTCAATCCTCTAAATCTTGAAAATATAATTTTATCTTTTTTCATCTACTTCATAGATCAAGCAAAACTTGCCTTCATCTTTTGTCATCCAACCAAATTCCAGCACTGCTAAAATCCACTGACAGTTCTGACAAGGCAGGTAAGTGATGAAGAGGACATGGATTGAGGTGTAAACAAATCCAAGTACAATGTCTCTTCCTCATGTAAGGAAAGTTTTCTCCTCTGTCATAGACTGAAAACCTAAGAAATGTAATTGGTCTTGAATAAAGTGAAAATCTAATTGCCAAATTGAGCCTGAACTTACCCACACTCATAGGGCATTTTGCACACACATTGTGACTGATATACTTTCTCCCATGGCTGACATTTAGGCTCCGTTTCTTCTGTTTTCACACTGGGCACTGAAGTAGAAGAACATACAGATATTAAGGGTCAGAAAAACAGGGCTGTTAGAGGTCTAATCTGAAATTATCAGTTGAGTTTAAAAGGCACTGAATTTTATAGTCATGACATAAAGTCACATCCTACATGGTCATTAAAAGTATCTACTACAGGGAAGTAATCAACAGTATTAAAAAGATACGATACACTTTGCAAAATTACTGTTCAGTAATTTATCCATGGGTCACCAGCCAGATGGAAAGAGACAGGTACTATGTTAAAGCTTAAACGTTCATCTCATTTCTGCAGTTATTTGTTTCTGCTAAATTTAGCACTGCTGAATCATAGCTGGGAGCAGTTTTGTCATTAGGTTTCAGAATTATTGACTTCCCTATTGTCACTAAAAAAGCTAAGGATCCAAACCCCTGTGTGAACCCAAATAACTTTATACTCTGATGGTAATAAAACTACAAGTTCCATCACCAGTCCTCAGTTTGCACTAACTTTTAAAATAAAAAAAAATAGTAATTATTGGGGAATTTTCATGATTGCAAATGTACCTTTCCTTAAGAAGAGAGTTGTACTCTAAATTTTGCTAAATATTTCTTTGTAGGTTTCTATAGAGTGTTAACAGTAAGGCTTTGCTAAATCCATATGGACACAATTTCTAATAAGATTTTACCCTGATTTCTTTTCAGATTGGGTGTCTGCTAACATGGAAATTTAGTATTTCAGATTGTTGCCTTTCCTAAAACAGATTAATCCCTTACAGATTAAGACTTGCTAGATAAATTACCAAAGAAGAATAAAAGGAAAAGAAAAAGTAAGAGTTGCAGTGCATTATGATACAGACAGCAAGCATAACTCTGTCTTCCTGCAGAGGGAAAATTTTCTCCAAAAATCACTGCATTATCTTTACCCTCTGGGTAGCTGGTTGCATAGTGACTAAACACTCCCATCCAAAGTTATGTATACCATTGTGTCTGTGAATACTTATCTTCTTAATTTTTACCCTTCTTATCTCATACTTCTTGAGTTTTTAGCTGTTCTTAATCCAATTTTTGTCCTTCGTTTTTTAAACTTTTATACCAATATAATGCCTCACAATATAGGCAAGCACAAGCTGTTTCTTTCTTTCTGATGGAAGCATTTGAAACTTTCTAATTATTGCTGGAATTTGAGAACATGATGTTAGCAAAAAAAACACAAACCAAATGAGAATCAGTCACTGAGGCTAAGCCTAAGTAACTGGTAACTGCAGTTCAGAACTGCTACTCTGGAAGTTTAGCAGCAGCAAGTAATTTATTTACAGCTGTGCTATTCCTTCAGAAAACATTACACTTCCTGTTGATGTGTTTATGACAGCAGATGACTTACATCAGGAATCTCACAGGACTGTTGCCTTTTGATGTCTAAACCTGACTGTCACTTTCTTCTTTCTGCAGTTGAGGCAATGTCAGCAGCATTAGCTGATAAGGAGAGGACCAAAAAAAAATGCAGGACATGTGCTAGTCTCCTGCAGGAGATGTGCTAGTCTCCTGCAGCAGTGGCTGTTGACCCCAGTCAAGGGTCTCCCCAGGTGAGTATCTGGGACCTCAGGTGAAGATGTGGCAAGCTTGAAACACAAGCTGCTTGGGTGCTTCTGTGTCACTCATCAGCACCACAGCAGGGCTCGAGAGAAATTCTTGTCTGTCTTCTATGGCTGGAAAAGATGACTTAGAGCTGCTTGAAGCCATAGCCTATTTCCCTTTCTGCCACTGCCTGCCCATATCAAACTAGAGCTTTAACAGCATGAACTTAAAGCAGCATTTTCCCACTGCTTCCAGTTTCTGGATATTTACTTCATATCAGCTGTCTGACTGCCAGATCAGCAAAAGCAGTCACCCAGCCCTGTCTTCCTGTGTCACAAGAGGGTCTGGTGCACTGAGCAGCCTCCAGACAGAAAAACTCTAAGGTGTAGTTATACGGTGGTAGCGTTATACAATGTGCGAAAAGTGAAACATATTTGGGTGGCAGAATAGATAGCATAAATCCCAGGCAATCTCTTAAAATAGTTAGTGACAACACTCAATGACAATAGTGAAGTGGGAAGCAAAAAGCCTGAACGAAACATCAGAGAAATGCCTTTAGGCATCTTGTTTGAACAGCCCACAGGAAACACATCCCCATGTTTTCTGTGCTTCTTCTTGGTGATGTAAATACGGCTTCTCTATCACTGTCTCAGCAATAGCTCCAGACATATCTAAACTACATAAAGCTTAGTTGGAAAGAAACTCCTGCATTGTACTTGAGGACTGTAATGGCTTACCTGGTCTTTTGCACTGGATTGTCTTCACATCAGGAGACCACTTGAGGCTAGGCTCACACAAAATGGAGTGTGCCCCTTCCAAATGCATGCCATGTAGACAAGACAGAGTTATTCTCTCACCAATCTCATACACAGGTTTCCATGGATCTCCTTGCAAACCTCCCTCCAGGTCAGGCAGGAGACAAGCAGTTTCTGTGGATTGAAGTATTTCAGACAGCCACAGTAAATCAGTGGATTGCATAAAGCAATCACGTATTTTATTTTCTGTATTTGCTTAAAAAATTGAATGCTGAGGTTAGCTGACTTTCCTGTAGAAAGGTCAGGATATTAACTTATCACTCCAGACAAACATGCAAAACTAAGGACACAGAGACAATCCCTTCTCCTACTGCCTGCAGGTGTAGCCCTAGCTGTATGAGAACTTCCCTTGCCTTAGGACCCATGTTTCTGTTGATGGTTCCTACTAAGCAACAGCTTCCTAGTAGAGGGATATCACACATATGGGACCGTGGGAAACCATGTCCTGGTATAGACAGGGATGGCCTTTAAACAGTGTGGGCTAGCATTTGTAGGCAGTCAGTCCTGCTTGAAGGGAGAAAAGGAAGATGTTGAACTGCCGTACTGAAAATCCTCATGGTTCTTGCATAAAGCCCTAGGATTGAAGTAAGCATCAATGCTTGTTTCCACAAGAGGCAATTCCTGGGTTGGAATTTAGTCTCCCTCAGTTCCAGCCTTTGTTAAATCTAGACTTTATGAGAATGTTTCTAATTCAGCATTAAAATATCTGGATTCACAGTAGAAGTCAATTTAGACCTGATTATGTCTAGTGAACTGGGAAATACAGGTGTGCCTTTTTCCCTTATTGTAGCTGGAAAGCAGATGTTCTGAGAGGTTCCATTGGAATGGAGCTGTAGTTCAAAACAAGAATCAGTTAGACATACCCTGGCAATATCTCTCTCCAACTTGCCACTCTAAATTACTGCGACACTTAGCAACAGGATCACCAACAAGGGAATATCCATGTTTGCATGCATAAACAATGTTTTTCCCAACAGGGTATGAGTTTTCAGCATTCTGAAAGAAAAGGAATAGGTGAAATTTTGGATATAAAATATAAGAACTACCAGCAGCACTGAGCTCTCTTTGTTTTCGGAATGCAGTAGTTGAAGACAGTGAGAAGTATTATTGCTACTCTACAATGCAGTGATGAGAGTGTCTGGAATACTGGGGGCAATCCTGGTTATGAAGCCACTAAATTTGATCAAAAGCAGTATGGAACAGTGCTCTCCTGATGGTGTATAAACAAACTGCAAATACGGCTGTTATAAAATATTAGCAGGGCAGGATAAGATCTTGAAAAGCCTTGGGCTGGGGTGAGATCAGTGGAGAGTATACGGCTTTGCCAATTTTTAGGATGGCGTGTTATCAGCTTTCTAAAGGTTAACATGGTGGACTTGAAGACACAGGTTTTTCCTCATTTTATATTTCACTGTCTTCTACAGAGAGATCTTATGAAAAATTGAGACCACTCCATGAATTGCAGGGTTTTACGTTTAGTTTGTGAACCAAAAATACCAATATAGAAAAAAAGAAAAATCACTAGCGAAAGAGGGAGGGCAAGATTTTGGATCTTTCTGTCGGTTGCAGTTGTGCAGAGGCAGCTAATGAATTGTAAACTAATCCTTTCATCTTTTTATTGAGCAAAGAGACTTATGACAGCATCATAACATGAAGAAGGCATAATCCATTTCTCCAAGGGAGGAATTAGTCCCCCTTGTCAAATAGGCCTAAGCTATGGTGAGCCAAGTATCTTGCCAGATCTTCATTTCAACAGAGAAAGCAGAATAGTGAGTTACAGAGTGAAGATTCCTAAAATATTTTTATAATTTTATTATGGACTTCCTGGATGACTGAGCATTTTTTCTCTACATTGTTGTGATTTTATATGTAATTCACATGGCTTAGTAACTTTTTAATACATATATGGAATAAAGGACAAGTAGATGACTTTTCTCTGTAGGTACCATGGTCCAGGGAAGCAAAGATCTTGTTCTAGTTTTGAGCGTGGGGCTTTTTTGGTTTTATATAATTTTTAGTTTGAAGTTTTGGATACCATTGTGTAAACTTCAGACAGTGAAAAATGCTGCAAGAGTGGCTATTCACTAGGTTGGATATTAAGCTTGCCAAGAGAAATACAAATTTGCAAGTGAATATCTAGATTAACTGTAGAAAAGACATTGCAGGTAGGGATAGAACAGATAACAGCAACAGAAACAACTTACTTGAACAAATCCATTTTCTAAGAGAGGAGGAGGTGAACAAAATTCTGTAGGATTTATGGATAAATCAAAACAGTGTGGTTCAATCAAGCTATGAAGCAAACAAAAGTACAGTTTAGTTTTAATGCAGTCTTTTTTCCTTTCAAAACGCTACACTCCTCAGTGAAGCCCATTTTCAAAACACTTATGTGTACATTTACATCATGATTATGCTGAAATTGGGCACTTGCAGGCTATCCAAGAGACTGGCAAATAGAATGCTGTCAAGTTTGCTGGCTTTTACCCCATTTCCTAGCCTTGTCTTCTGTGACATTCACAACTTCCGAATTGCATTTTCTTTCAACTTAAATATTAAAGCTCAGTAAGTGATCTCCTTGAATTCAACAGTTTATGCACCACTCCGAAACAAATTTTCAAATCTTTCAGCAGTTGTCTCCAAGTCTTTTTTATTACTTACCGAAGATGCTGCAACTCTTCATCTTCACATGCTTTGCTTTCATGCTGCTCTCCCACGCAGGCCTTCCCACCACCTCGTGGGGAGGGGTTGTTACAGGTTCGACTCCTTGATTTCCTTCCCCCTGAACAAGGACTCCAGGAAGACCAGCAGCTCCATTGTCCATCAACAACACCTGTGCAACAATTGGCAATACTTGGTTTAATGTGAAAACTACTCTTTTTAAACCACTCTCTCTTTAAAGCCTTCCCTCTGAGAGGTTTAAAGGCACAGGCTGCTCAAAGCCAGAGATAGCCCCAACTCTGCCCTTACAGAAAACTACATGCAATCTTCCATCTTTCCCCAGCTTTGGCATAGGTATAATTCCACAGAGGCTATATATTATCAGTGTCTGAGAGAACATAAAAACAGCTATCAGCTATTACTAATTATAAAACTAAAAAGTAAAAGATTTTGAAGTCATTGATAATTAATTTAGGGTATGTACTTACTTACAGATGATTGTATTGAGCAAGTTAGTATTGTCCACTGTATTTCACACTAATAATAAAACCAGCTCTTTGCTAAGGACTGTTTAGACATGCTAAACAAAGACTCAGGCTTGGCATGACCCTCCCCATGCTGTTTGTTTGCAGATATCCCACCCCAGCAGCCACTGCCTGGGTGTGCAGTGGGACAGACAGACTCTGGAAGCAAGAAAGCACATTTTGCCACTTCTAAACTCTCACAGTTTAAACAGTGCTGACCTGGCTGATCTTGCACGAGAGTTCCCAGCTCACAAGCTGCTCCAAAGGTGTAAGGTTTGCAGTAACACACACACTGTGTTCCTTCCACAGCCGCCTCACCACCATTCTGGCAAGGCTGACATTTGCAGGGATCATTTTCAGCCATATATTCTTCAATGGCTTGTTTAAGGTAATGCTTTTTGACTGAGGAGCAGGGCACTTCCTTTACCAGCTCATATAATGGTGTTAGCTACATACAGTAGGAAAACATGCATATTAAATAATTATGACTGGGATATAAGAGTTTATAAGCACATTTCATCACACAAAATAATTTATGACGTATGCTTCTGCACATGGGAGTTAGCACATTAGATGGTCTAATTTGCTAATTAGCTAAAATCTTATGGTAGTATTTAATATTAACCTTTTTATGAAAAGCCAGTTCTGCTTAAAAGCATCCTTTAAAACTACTGGTATATCAGTCATCTTTAAACATATTTGAGCTATGAGAATACAGGTGAGATAAAAGTACAACACAGACTACCAATGTACAGTAACTTCAACTCTCACCCAGATATTACCAGCATCAAAAAATAAGGACATTTAAAGAGCCTACTATGGCATTTCACTGAACAGTGATCAAATGTAAGAAAAATTGAAAATATTTTGCCTTTAAATTGATTAATTTATGATATTATATGTCTTTACATTTAGCTGAAAACTTCCTAACAGAAATATTTGGAGTTTATACCATTCTTGAGTATGTGGGCAGATTCCAAAAGGGACATAAACAAGGTAGCAGTGAATAGGGCCATGCCCAGGTCTGAAGTGTCTGACTTGCGGAATCTCCAGTTATGCTAAACTTCTGGATGCAAAGTGAAGGAGGACAGATAAAAGGGATATGCAGAAGTTGGCAAGTGAAGTGGAATCCACAAAGACGTGCCCATATGCATTTTGGGAAAGGGGCTATCTCAAATCTGGTCTTTCTCCAATGCCTACATGACCCTCTATTCTTAATCAGAACTCCACTAAAGTTACTGAAGGCTGGTATTGACCTGTTGATGGACTTAGATTTGTGATGCACCTGATCATATTAGCTTCACAGCATTTCTTTCTGAGTACTTTCCTTTTTTATAAAGTGATCTGAAAACAAAGTGAGTGTAGATCATGGCATGATTAATTACCAGCTGTAGCTTAATAGTTTCTCCCCTTGAGGTGGTCCCATCTGCTCACCTCTGCTTCAGGAAAATAGCCTTACCTTTTTTTTAATTACTCTAGGATAGTCTGTCACTGATGCAGCCCACACAGTGTACATCTGACTGTTCCCAGCAGGATTATCCAGGTCTAGATAACTAAGGCCAGCAACAGCACCTGGGCTTCCTCCTTCTATGTATGGGTCTCCTTTAATTTTATTGCCACCGCTTCCTGCAGAGTCAGGATAGGAAATACACAAAATGTAGGCATTGCTATGTTTACAAATGGAAATAGAAACAATACACACAAAAACTCTGCTAGCAAGAAATGAAAGGACTCACTGGTGCAGTTCAACCATCTGTGCCTGGACAAGAGCTCCCACACTGATCATATATAGGAGGTATCTGTTTTTCCTGGTGTCTTGGCAGCTATAACTTAGGGTGTCCAGAAAAGTGCTATTTACTGGGAAAGCATTAGCAATTACTGACAAGTGCCAGAGAGCCTTTTAAACCAGACTCTTGATGTCTGGGTTCAGCATGTTGGGATAGAACTCATCAAATTATCAACACCCGCTCCTCATTTTGACAGCTATTTAGGATGAGATGAGAGATGGATACATGACAACTGTGTGAGTCACCATTGAATGTTCACCTGAAGAAGTCAGTAGCAGTTCATCCAGTTTGGTGCATTCCGTCTTCTTCTTTTTCACAATAAGTGCATTCCAGCCTGATGAGGTACACTTGTACAAGTCTGTTATGCTGACACCTGCAGATAATCCATCCATCAACAATATTGTACACAGAAAGTGTGTCAGATTAATTTCTGAGTTTCCCACTGGCTAGAGAGGTCATGAAATACACTTAAACTAGAAGGTAACTAACTAGCATTTCTGTGTTGTGGGGAGATCCACACATTGCTAAAGCTTATTGATGGCATGAGGTGTATCTGGGAACAGCTTACAATAGAATTTATTTTTTCAGCAGTCTGTAATTCTACAGCACTATTCCAACTGATTACCATTATAGGTGCCACTCTGGTGTTTGCTCTGTAATTCTTCCTGCTTTACACAATTTTAACCAACCCTCACCTCCATGTAACCTTTAAACTTTAACATTGAGATTTATATTCAAGTGTAGCCTGAGGAGGTCCTAAACTGACTATAACTTTTTTTTTATATACCCGGAGCACTGCAGGCCACAAACATAGATCTAGAACTAAATGCTGTGATTTGAGCACATTTTTTAGTCTTCTTTCTTTTGGCCATGAAGCAAATGTGGTATCTCGTAGAAGTTTGTTACTTGATTTTACACATTAGCTGGAAAAACATACATATAAATTTTTATTCTTGATTACTGACCTTGCTTTCTGCAACAAACACTCTAGTACTTTACCTTCTGCTTTCATTTTGTCAGTATCAATATAAAAAATAACTTTGTAATGTCCTCCTAGAGACCCAGAGTGCAAGAAGTGTGTGCCAAAATGTTCAATAAGTCTTCGGTAGACGCTGTACTCGTAGACGACTGGAAGGTTGAACAATTCCTTCCAGAAAGGCTCCGCAAGAGTGAGAAAATCTGGGCGGTTGTTAATAAACTGAGCAACTTCCACAGTGTTTTCAACAACCATCAGCTGCTTACTCTGGGGGAAGGAAAAGCCATCAGTCATGCTCCATGTGACTGTCAGAGTGGCCCCTAATAGCCAGACGGCACACACAGTCTATTGGCAACTAACCAACAGCTTTACAGAACTGTTAGATATGTCTAAGCAACACAGCAAATGCAAAAAGAACACCCCAAAGTCATGAAATATGGTGGGACCTTTATTTATAATTGCTGCAACTTCTTTCTTTTCCTCCTGCGTACTTGAAAACTAGCATAAGGACAAGTGAAATCTCACTCTTCAAAGATAATGATGGCTTCCAGAATTAGAAGCCTGGCAGAAGAAAGTTAACAAGCTTTGTCTGAAAGCAAATCAGAGGCAGTACAGTTCTTCTTTGCACCCTGTTTTTTCTAGGTAAGGCCTTTGTTGTAAGGGGCTCTAGCCATTTTGAGGATGCTGCTTAATTATGAAATCCAATCTGCCTATACAATACTTCACTTCAGACTCTCAAAGTTGCTTTTGAACTTGGTTATGCTGAGTCTCAAAATATGTCATTGTTAGTGTCTGCTTTGGGGCCATAAAATGCATACATTTTTTACTTGATTTTATTTTCTGTAATATAGAGGTTGTACTTCATAATTGAAAATTACTCTCAAATTATTTATCTAATGGTCCTTTTAAAATAAGTTAAAGGCATAAGCACTCTGACCTTCTGGCTCATAAAGACACCAGATTTCTCTCTTAATGGAGTTCTACTAATGGAAAATGCATTATAAAATAAGTTAATTTTAAACACAGAAGTATTTCAAACTTTTTGCTCCACTATATTGACCAAGAGGTAGCAGAAAAAAAAAAAAACCAGGCAATAAACCGTTTGAAAAAAACAAAAAGATGAATCAATTTTGAGAAGAAGCGAATGACTTCTCCCTTAAATAGGGAGAAAAAGAGATAGCAAATAAAGTACTACTAAATAGGTAAGATGGAGGAAATAGAACCAGCAGCCAACTTCTTTGGATTGATAAGCAAACCATGATCTCTTTTTAAAGGTTTTATGAGATATTTACTGTAATGCACTTTGTGCCAAAAAAGTCTTAATAAAACAAGAATTTCATCTCACTACAAAAACACATTAATAAAATAATGAAAATATTTATGCAAAATGTTAAGCTACAGGGACAAATTATACATACCTTTTGCAGATTTTTATTCTGTGTGTGTTTGTATCTGTTTGAATTTTCATACCGCTCTACAAGTTTCATGTAAGACCAGGTGCTGTTGAAAAACTCATAACTGAAATCATTCTGAACTTTAACCTAGAAGGTGAAAGATAGATGTCTGTACGAAGAGCTTCATGCAGGATATAAAAAGGATAATTTATAGAGTAGAACAAGGTCTTTGTGATGCAAAATAAGCTGATCTATTTTTCAGGCTGAATTCATTTTAGATTTCATAAAAAGTACTGTACATTGTTGGAAAAGTGTGGGAATGTATTCATACATATTTGTAGATAAAGTATTTATGCTATGCAGTAAAGTACATTACGGATTTTTTGGCACACTTTTGATAAATGTGAGACCAAATCACTGAGAGAGTGACTTCAAACAAAACATTTCTGGAAGATCTACACAAAGCCCTGAATTTCACCCCCCAAAACATTTCTTAGTGTGCTTATGCTAAGGAGATTAGCTTTACATTCAGTCTAACTGTGAGAGATTCAGAAATCACATCTAAGAAATTAATCTCTTTTTTTTCCTTTTATTTTAACAAGACATGCACCAAATGATATTTCAAAATAATAAGCAACTGCAGAGAGGGTACAGGTGTCAGTGAGCAGTGTTTAAGGAAGTGTACCTGCCAAGGTCTCCTGCAAGCTTTGCATCATTCTCCCAGTTTTAATCCTGACTATAAATACAAAGCTATGCTTAATGGAAACCTACCTGAAAATTATAAGCGAGAACGCTTTCACTCAGCCTGTAGTACTCTCTCCTATCGCCGCTAAAGACCTTTCTGCATTGCCCTCCAAAACTTTTTGTATGAATGACTCTTCCCTTAGTCTCACCAGTAATAATATCAAAGCTACAAGAAGAAACAGAGACAAAAATTACAGAGCCATTAGAACTAAGTACTGTATCTGTAAATCACGATCACAGGCAGATTTAACCAAGGGGTTATCACTTGACAGAGTTTTATACACGCAGAACTGCAGAATGCATAGCATGATACAACACTGGAAAGTGAAATATCGGTCTTGATTTGTCAACAAAAATTACATGTCTTCTCTATAAATCAAGACATTTACATCTATCTCAACTGATACTAAGTTTTATTGTTGAACAATTACTGCAACACAGAAAAAACAGGGAATCCATTCCAAAATTGGGTCAGTGTTAATTATATCTGAAATGTATTGCATGAAAAATGATAAATTGACACCAAAGAAACTTAAAACAATTATTTTGCTAGGCTGCAGTTTGGAGGTATAAACAGAAATCCATTTGAATTTAGAGTGCTCAGCAATGAACAAAAAGAATGAACATTGCTGGCTCATTTTTTCCATGCTGAATATCATGCGTTACTAGTTGAAATTCGATTTCTTATCTCAGTAGGTGCCTTTCAATAGCCAGAACAAAACACTGAAAGCTTTATTCTCTGCTTCAGGTCAAAGGACCTGTACATCCTGCACTGAACCTTTGGCATAGTGGAAGCAGTTGTACTGAACACTTCTGCATATGGGATGTTTTTCCATAAGCCCAGGAAGTCTTCTCTGTACACCCAGAGCTTGCAAATACATAAAAATGTAAGTGCATTTGGTACCAGAACTACTGAGCCTGGCACAAAACATTACC
>JANRMJ010000079.1:13139683-13157553 GCA_025584955.1 Alethe diademata | reverse complement strand
TAGTTAGGGAGTTTCAATGCAAGAAGAATAATCCTGTGGTAACTGCTGAGTAACAGAGATTTTCACATTCAGAAACCACTTTTTTCCTTACTTAATGTAGGTGACTTCATTTCTAAGTTAGGTTCTACAGAATGCTTTTTCTCTAAATAGAGCAGCCATTGTTAAGGTCTGTTTCCATGCTGAGTTACAGGGATTGTTTCTATAATTATATCATGTGCACTGCACTGTTTCTGGTAGATTCCAGTTCTCTATTAAAAAGAATAAATACAGTCCAGGAGTTTTTCAACAGTACTTGCACATTTACTATACTTAATCCTCCATGTGTTTGTCTTCCTGAGTATTCTGTTATGCTTGTATAGGGTGTAGGGTTTGTTGACAAGGAGACACCTTCAGAAGCAGTTAATCTACTTCTAATAGAGTTGCTTAAATAGTTTGAGTGAATCATCCTCTAGCATGCTTGTTTCTCTTTGTGGGGATTGAAATGAGTCCGGGTGACTGTCTGAGGTCAGAAAACTAACTTCTAACTAAGAAAACTGAGTATGATGAATCCAGTCCTTAGTTATTGAAGCAGTGGTTGTTGCCTGGTAATCCCAGAAAACTTGAATTTATTTTCAGGTTTGCTTATTTTTCTTCCTTCTTTTTCTATTTCTGATACAGGTCCTGATGTCTTTACATGAAATGTTCCCAGCAGTGCATGCAGCAGAAATGGCTGTCCAGAGAAACCCACGTTCCTGGGATGCCTGGCAGACTTTGGGACGTGCTCAGCTTGGATTAGGAGAGATAGCGCTGGTAGGATAACAGAATTAATTGTGTGTGAGAAGGAAAGTACAGAAATACCAAGGTTGCTGTATATCTGTATGTATATCCTTGAACACAGACAAGGAAAAAGATCATTATTACTTATGTCCAGTGTTCCCTCTGCTTTATTGTATTTCACAAATGCTTCCTGTGTGGTTTTGTTGCTGGACTTGTGGAAGACCTGTCTAGCTCCAAGACTTTTGTGTCATATACTATATTTATGTGGTGGCTTTATGCAATAGAGCAATTATGCTGACATAACTGCACATGCTGCATTCTGTGTGTTCTGCTACAGTGCACCTCACCATAGTTTAAAGATGAGGGTAATGCCAAGTCCAAGGATCAGCTGATTATTCAGGCTCAGTTTTTATGCATGTCTGCTGATAAAATTCTGATGTCTTGTTTTCCTTATGTCCAGCTTATGCAGCATATAATATGTGCTCATTCCTGCTTTCCTCTGCCTCCCTGACATCAAATTTTGGTTGAGGTTGCTTCTTCGTTTAATAAGAGAGCAAAAAGCCAGGGATGCTCTGCATCTTTTTTTTCTGGAGTATAATAATTTTCTGCTAGTTTCTGTGAAAACACAATGGGTGAACTTTCAAATTCAGACACATTCACAGAGGTCTATTAGAAAAACAATGCATCATGACCTCTTAAATGAAAAAAGATACTGATTTTATTTTGAATAGACGTAGCTGCGTGCTTTTCTGATACAAATAATTTTGTTAGTAATTTAGAGTGTTTTTTGCAAAGTTGCAATGTTTGGGCTGAAAATTTACAAGAATTAAAAAAATGATAGGGTGTTTTTGATGGAGATTAACAATTCATGCAAAATTAATTTTTAAAACGTAGTAAGGAGCAGTGTGAAAAACCCCAAACCAACCAAAACAAACGCAAGCAATGTGAATCACCTAGAGTCATAGAATGGTTTGGGTTGGAAGGATCCTTAAAGATCATCTAATTCCAATCCCACTGTGCCATAGGCAGGGACACCTTCCACTACACCAGGTTGCTCAAAGCCTTGAACATTCCCAAAGATGGGGCATCTGCAACTTCCCTAGGCAACCTGTTCCAGAGTCTCAGCACTTTCACAGTAAAGAGTATCTTCCTAATACTCAAAGTTCCCCTCCTTCAGTTTGTACCCATTACTCCTTGTCCTGTTTCTATAGATCTTGACAAAGACTCCCTTTCCAGCTTTTCTGTAGCTCCCCTTCAGATATTGGCAGACTGCTATGAGGTCTGCACACAAACTTCTCCAGCCTGAACAGCCCCAACTTTCTCAGGTCACCCTCACTGAGGAGGTGCTCCAGTCCTGTTAAACGAAACCTAACACAAAAGCTGCGTGTTACAGATGTGCAGTGTGTTCCCTTTGTTGGTGCAGTACCATAATATGAAATATCTCATGTAAATCCATGCATATCTGCATTTCAACAGTGGTAACATTCCATGGCTTTTGTGGTGTAGAAGGTAAGGTTAGATGGTCTGGTCTTTTCCTTTTAAGTGTATGAAACTGTCACTGTAAATTATGCCTGAGAATTTTAAATGCACTAGTCTCAGGAAACTTAGAGTTTTATTTCCTTCAAGGATCCTAATTAACTGATGCTGTTTATTCTGTAAAAAATGCTGCAGTTGCTGTAATATCAGTTAAAAATAGTAATATACCTGTGCTAGTTACAGCTAGCAGGTTGATTCACCAGACCCTATAAGATTTTTCTACATAGACTAATCATGAAACACTAGTGGCACTGGATATCTTTATTGCTGGAGACCTGGTGTTCATATTGTATTAATTTTGTTTTATTTTAGAGTAGCACTTCAGGTCCTCTCTTAGAGTGCATTGTTGAGCTTAATCAGAAGGGGATCTAATTTATGTATCTGAGACTATTCAGTGATGCAAAGCAAAGCATTTTAAGTGGGAACAATCAGAGATTGGCATCAAAGGACTTCAATCATCTGAAACACTGCTCTAGGTGCTCCCGTAATTGTTAAATTGACCTTACTGTGGTGAAGAGGGAGGGAGGAGAGGTTATCACAGGTAGTTTGCCCTCTTAGTGTTTTTGATTGTCCCTGAATAGGGAGCCTGAGGTGTGGAAACTCCTGTTGGTGTCTCCAGTGCTTTGGTACTGCGGGTACTTGATTGCCTTTCTGTCTGTAGGTTGAACTGCCTTCTGATAAATATGTTCTCACATACAGAGAACTTGGGCAGTTATTCTAAAATGCAAATAATGTTCACTATTTGTTTTTGAACCAAGCTATTTTTAAGGAATATTAAGAGGTTAAGACTGAAGGAATTTTAAAATAAGAAATGAATTCACAGCTGTTGAACTTGTGGAATCTTCTTGACCAAGTGGTTTAAGTCATAATTATCCTTTTTCCCACTAGTCTTTCATTGCCATAATTTTCTATTTTTTCTCGTATCATATTTTTTACAAAGAAAAGTTAATAAAGCATAAATATCAAGGCTTTTTAGTAATTTTTTTTTTTTTTGAGATTTGGTAATTACTACCCTTCTGAGAAACTGTTTCTTCTGTTACTTTGTTTCATTTCTCTCCCACCAACATCTGTCTTCATTACCCACATCCTGCCAAATATCTGTTGTGAGTACTTTTATTACTTCACAATGAACGATGCATTTTTTCTTGGGAAAAGAACAATTTACTGTCTTAATTTGAAGTTTCCCAGGTCTAAAATCAAATCTAATGTATATTATGAGCTATGTAATAATGAAAGAAAGATAGATGTGCTTGGATTTAGTTTTTGTCAAACTTGTGACAAAAAGAATGAGGTAACTTGTTTGCTCTTTTTTTCCCTGAATTTACAAAATAGAGTAGTTCAAAAGTAATACTTAAATGTGAGCAAGGAGAACTTTATTTCTGTAAAGGCAGAAATTCCTTAAATTCTACAAATCAATGTGCAGAGCACACCTGAGTAAGCATGCAATGTGAATGTAGTAACTGTAGAAGTATAGTCAGGCTTGCAGTATTTCTCTCTTTTTATTGCAAATACTTGGTTTTACAAATTACATTTCCTGTACTGCTGATGACATCTTAACTAATTAAAAATTTCACACTAATAGCTTCATTGGAACAGTTCCTCCCATGAGACAGGGTGAACCCCATGCTTTGATTAATCAAGGAAGAAGAGAAAAAAAAAAAAAGAGAAAACCCCAAAACTAATCACAAAAACATCAAGGTCCAGTTGAAAGCACTGAGTGTCCCATGTGGAGAAGTTCATCAGCCCTGTGACACTGTCATGGGCAGCCAGCTCAAGTGGCCCTGGCTGAGTAGGGGCTTGGCCCAGGTGACCTCGGGAGGGCCTGGCCAACCTCAGCCATTCTGGGGCTCTGTGACTTCAGCTTTACCCCATTCGGGGTCCCTGTCACATCTGGAATCACTAAGTTGAGAGAGTAGATGTGTAAATATGCACCAGTTGTGCATGGGTTTTGTTTCATGTTTTGAAGGATATGGTTGCCTGTATTCCTGCTAAGTAGTTAGTGCTTTAGCAGTCTTTAAGTGTGGCACAACATTTTATCAGAAGAATCATGCCTTGAAAACATGAATCCTCAGATTAGCCTTTTCCTTTCGTCTCTCTTGAAAGAAATAGTTTTAGGTCTTGTAGATAACGATGGGAGTTTTGTACTCCCAAAGAGAGAAATGTCTGTGTTTTATTGGAATGCAGCTAATTAACATAACTAGTCTGAATTTGAGATAATTTTTCAACATGTTACAAATGTTAGCGTTTAGAAACTGAGTATTTTGGTAATAAAAAGGAAATTGGTGGTTGGCCTTCCACTGAAGTCAAAGTATTTAGGAAATGCTAAGTTAAGAGAGAAAGTACGATGCTTTTTCATTTAAAGTGGGGCTCTGTTAAATTCTTTTCAACAGCTTTAATCAGTCCAACTGAGTATTGAGGTAATAGCCAGTAATATAAGCTTCCATAGGAAGGTCCTGTCCATCTCCTATAGGTTAACCCTTTTTTCTTTTTTAACCACTGTTGGAAATCATAAATACATTTTATGACAGTGATTGTAAATACACGAAAAGATCTTCTTGTCAGAGATGATTTTTATTTTCCGTCAAGAAAGCTGAAGGGCTGGCAAGTCTCCAAAAGTTTAAATGCCCTACAGTTCTGCCAGGGATACTCAGTTTTTGCAAGTGATTATGGCTGATTCAGCTGGCGCCTCCTGTTTAGTTACCTCAGGAAGATGCTCGGGACTTTTGAGGAGTGTATTTCTCAACATCAAGACCTTGTAATTGAAAGCTTTAGCTAAATCAGATGGACAGGATAAGACAAACAGGGATGTTGAAGAAATTTTATTTGACCATTGTTTCAAAATTCCTGTAATAATTTTGGCAGTATAATTTGGTAATAGAGAAGTAAATGTTTTCTTGGATTTTCCTGATTTGCAAGGTGAAAGTACTGATAACACTTATGCTTTATTTTCTTAGGCTAACTATGTAAATTTCTAGGATGGGATTGATTTTTGTGGTTGTTGTTTCCTTGGTTATCATGGAGCATATCCTTGCATCTGGTAGAGCACATTTTAAGAGGTCTGTGTGGTAGGAACAGCCTGAAGCAGTGACTTCAGCAGAACATGCAGCAGCCTTGCAGGGCTTTGGAAGGGAAGGTAGAGGTCCTTTAGTCCAACCCCCTGCAATCAGCCAGGGCATCTTCAGCTAGATGAGTTTGCTCGGAGTCCTGTCCAGCCTGGCCTTAAATGTTTCCAGGGATGGGGCATTAACCATCTCTCTGGGCAACCTGTTACAGTGTCTCAGTAACCTCACTGTAAACATTCATTACATCTAGCCTTTATCTACCCTTTTTCAGATTAAAGTCATTGCCCTTTGTTCCATCACTGCATGTCCTTGTAAAAGTCCTTCTCCAGCTCTTTTGTGGGTCCTGTACAGGTACTGGGAGGCTGGACAGCCCCAAGGCTCCCAGATTGTCCTCATAGTGCTCCAGCCCCCTGAATCCTCTTTGTGTCTCTCTCTGGGCTCACTCCAGCAGGTCCCTGTCCCTCCTGTGCAGGGGCCCCAGCTCTGATGCAGTGCTCCAGGTGGGTCTCAGCAGAGCAGAGCAGAGGGGCAGAATCCCCTCCCTGCCCTGCTGCCCAGGGGCTCTGGATGCAGCCCAGGACACGTTTGGCTCTCTGGGCTGTGAGTGCCATGGCTGGGCCGTGTCCAGCCTCTCACCCACAGCACCCCCCAGCACTATGCTGACTGCTGTAAAAACACACAAACAAAAAGAAAAATCCATATTAGAGATAATTTAACACAGAAAAAGATTACTTCACTGATAGACATCCTTTGAAACAGGTCAGAAAGTGTCAGCAAAGTGTAAAAAATGCCTAATGTATACTTTGGTAGCAGATACAACCTCTTAAAATTCTCACCTGGCTTTTTTTGGGATTTTCTGTATACCAACAGTTACTAAGTCCATGTGTTACAGAAATTTGTAAAAAAACAGTGCAGTCTGGTCAGAATTGCCTTTCACACTTGAAGACTGCAAACCAGCAGAGGAGACTCTACTCATGGGACAAATGGAAGATTGTTTGCTACAGAATACTATGTAGTGAGACATCTTTAAAATGAAGCTAGAAATGCCGATTTAATGTCATGTCACTGTGTTTTCCTACAGTGCAACAGGCAATTGGAGAAGGAGATTAACATCTCCATTAGGAGAAGAATAAAAAATAGCACTGTTCTTTTCTTCTGTCTTAGTAGAAATTAGTGGCTTTGGGCACTGTTCCAGTGGCAACATAAAATTTTAAATGGATGGCAAGTGTGTCAGTTTAAATGGATGACAAGTTTTTAGTTTTACATTGCTGCTTTAAAGTTAATCCCTCTGATCTTTTGCAGCACTTAAAAATTTACTTTAATATTGTATTATTTCTTTATAAAAATGTCAAGCACAAAAACCCTTTTCTAATAGATTTACTAAGATGATCTTTTTATATTGTATGCTGTATTGTATGAATCATCAAAGCAGCCTTGACGCTTACCAAATGTTATTTGTTGTGCATGAACATAACTATATAGACAGGTTTTAATTAGGGGACCTCTTTCATGGAAAGCTTAAAAGCAGATGGTGTTTGTTTATATTCTGTTTTCAACAGAAATGTAAAAATGAGCATGTAGTGTTTACTTGTTATTCATGTGTCCCTGAAAATTAAAACCTAACAAAGTTGAATAAAGTGACACTGTTTTACAAGAACTAAACTTCAGTTCTTCTTCTGTTTAAAGTTCAACGTGCTCCTACACTTCGTAGCTGGCTGTGGACAATAATGAAGCTTTTTTTTTTCTATCTGGAATTGAAAGGCTGCCTCTTAAAACAGCAGTAATATCGATAGCATAGGCAGCATGTCTTGAATCTTGATTTTGTGTCTCTCTTCTGAGTTCCCATAATATGGAGTCCATATATTAATCTGTGCTATCAGAAAGATGAACTATTAGTTTCTGTCCATGCAGAAGAAAAGTTGTGATTTTTCTGAATTAATTGGCATACTTTAAGTATTTATAAACTACAACGGAATAGGAACTGTGATTTACCATATGTCTTTAAAGTTTTAATATTCAAATTGCCAGAACTCTGCCCAAATATCATCCCAATCCATATCATCACAGTTTTCCCATCTTACAGGAGGGCTTCTGTACATGTTATGACAAGATTTTGATCACTAAGGTGACCCATTTTCATAACTCACTGTACAGTCATAAACGGGAAATACACTCATGCTTTTGTGTACATGTGCCTGAATTTGAGGAGGTAGGTTCAGCCTTGGCCACTGTTAATATTACTAAAAGACAATGCAGTTGTAATTCTTGGTGTAGCTATTTTCTAGTATTGTAGCAACCTCTTCTTATTTTAGATAGTCACACTTTTTTGTTTTTAATTTCACAACTTCTCTGTTGAGGATTTGTATTTGTGAGTATTTTCCCATTTGAGCTGAAAGAAAGAAGAAGCATCACTAACTACACTTACTTCTACTAATATTACATTGTTTATAAGATTATAGAAGTTCTTTCAAAGTTTGGAGTTTGTTTGGCTCCTGTGCGTTTATTTATGTATTTTTATAACCACATACCTGTTCGAGAAACGGTTTACCATGCAGCTAGTATTAGTGTAGTATTAGGTCTATATGTGAAATGACTGCATTCTAATTTAAAGGCAGCAATGCCAGTGATACTTTAAATTCCAGTCATCCCTTTTCTGTATTTCTTTAAACCATGTCTGTCTGCTTTTGCAGTTACGTACATCTGATGATGAAAGTGAAATAGGAAGTTATCCAAGACATAGCTTTTCTTTTTACCTTTTTAATAACAGTATTGTTTTTCATATATGAACTCTTTATTTGTGCCCTTTTTGCCAGATACCTATCTTATTTATGCATTTTTTTCCTTTCAGACAAAATTGATTAGAGGTGAGGCTGCTATTGAACCAAGATGACGGAAGAGTGGTCCAATAAAGACAGGAGTAAAATGGCTTTTGGCTTTGCTTAACTGATATATATATGTATAATTTTTTGTTGTTGTCAATTTTTATTAAAAAGATAGGCTTTAAAGTGTTCCATCTTTGTTTCTTCCCTGTTCTGCTTATAGGCAATCCGAAGTTTCCAGGTATCCTTACACATCTTTCCAATGAACCCTGAAGTATGGAAAGAAGACCTTTCCTGGGCAAGAAAACTACAGGAACAGCAGAAGGCCACAAAGACTGAGTCAGTGCATGCACTGGCAAGAGGAAAAGAGCTTGTACAAGAGTCAATCCCGGACTACGACTTTGAAAGTGATGAAATTGTGGCAGTCTGTGCTGCCATTGCAGAGAAGGAGAAAGCTCTTTCAGCAGCTAAAAAGATGGTGATTGTGTCTGCTTCAGGCACAGTAGAGACTGTTACTGAGCAGGACAATCGTCCTGCAACTCCCGATGAAACCCTTTTCATCAGGGCCCGGTAGGGCAGTCTCATGGGTTGTCATACCCATAGGTTTAAGAACTATTGTTATTTATTGTATTTTGCTTGCTTTGTGTTTGTTCTTTTTTTATTAAATGATAGGATAGCCTACAAAAGTTAAATAATTGAAGTTATCTTTCTTTGGCTAATTAAAAAATCAGTGACTTGAGTTGTTCCATCCGTATTTTTCAAAAAGAAAGCCAAGAGTTGATTCTAGAAATTCTAACAAATGTTATGAACAAATGTAATGTTGAAATGCTTAAAACTTCATTCTAACATCTGCTTTCATATTTGTGTATTTCATCATTTTACAAGTTAATGTCTACATTTTCCCAGTCATTAGGAAACTTTTATTTAAGCTGTAAAAGTGCTGTGGTTTATCCCCAGCTGGCAACTCAGCCCCACACAGCTGACTGGGTCCTGGTGGAATGGGGGAGAGAATTGGAAGAGTAAAAGTGAAAGAACTCATGGGCTGAGATGGAGACAGCCTAATAGGGAAAGCAGAAGCTGCACATACAATCAAAGCAAAACAAGGGATTCACCCACCAGTTCCCATGGGCAGGCAAGTGTTCAGCCATCCCAGGAAAGTCGGGCTGCATCACGTGTGACTTGGGAAGACTCTGAATGTCTTCCCTCCCCCTTCCTCCTTCTTTCCCCAGTTCTGTGTGTTGTGCTGTGGGTTGGGACATCCCTCTGGTCAGTTGGGGTCAGCTGTTCTGGCTTGTCTTCTCCCAGGTTCTTGTGCACCCCCAGTCTTCTCACTGGTGGGGTGGGATGAGGAGCAGGAAGAAGTCTTGACCCTGTGCAAGCACTGCTCGCAATAATGAAGACAACTGTGTGTTATCAACGCTGGCCAGCACAAGATCAAAACCTAGCCCCCTACTTGCAATTCTGAAGAAAATCAACTCTATCCCAGCCAAAACAAAAAAAATTACATTTAAAAATTATTTAAATCACTATTAATTAACATTATTTTTCTTCCAGTAAAAGTGTGAGCTGTTTTCTGTTATCGACAGTCTTTGTGTTCATTAAGATTACTTGTTCTATGAGAAAGTTTCCTATGAAGCAGGGATGGATTATTATTTTGTATGTCTGTGTGTGACAGATCTGATTTGTAGCCAAATCAAGTTGCTTTCCTCAGTGAGTGGGTTAAACACTTTCTGATTAGATGAAAGGAAATGCTTTACCAAACAAGGCCCTGAATGCTTAGTTACAACTAAATCTTTCACCAGAAGAAAGAACAGTGTTTGTGACTGAAACTGGCCTTTCCTTATCTTGTACGCTGTGCTACAGACATCACCAAAAGTAGAAAGGTGGGAATAGGAAATAGATAGGGCTGAATTGTGTTGTATTTGGGGCTTTTCTTTCCTAGTGAGGCTAATCTGATAAAGGGAATCAATTTGCTTTTCCCAATTCTTATGACCTACCATTAAAAGTATGCTCTTAGGGAAAAAAAAAAAACTGTTTTCCAGTGGAGCACTGGTAGAGTCTCCCTTTATCCTTTTTGGATTTTGGATGCAGTGGTGG
The DNA here is from genome assembly GCA_025584955.1 of Alethe diademata. NCBI lineage: Eukaryota > Metazoa > Chordata > Aves > Passeriformes > Muscicapidae > Alethe > Alethe diademata. The sequence goes on along the minus strand of JANRMJ010000079.1, from coordinate 13,147,283 downwards.
GTAATGAGGCATACCCTTGGAAATTTTTTTCATGTTGATTTTTTTTTCAGGGAAAGGTGGCAGTTGGTTCCTCTCACAGACAGTTCAGAGAAATGAAATCAGGCTGTTTCTTTAATGTACTCTGTGCTGAGACTCTTGTTTCATTGTCTTGGAGACATGGTAGGGATGATCACATCATAACAGTACTGGAAAAAATGGTCAGCTGAGGAATTCCTGAAGAATTCCATTTGGGAACATGTAATTTTTACTTGATTTTGAACAAAAATTTGTGTGGTAATAGATAGTTTTGTAGACAAGTGAAACTTCTGAAATCAGTCATCTTTGCACTTTTCAAAATAACACATTTTTAAAAATAATGTTGCTTGAGAAGTATAGTGTTTTTGCAGTGGAAAATGCATTGCAGAAAAACTGTCTCAAATCATACTTTCTATTTATCTGATATCAGAATATCTTTTTTTAAGAGGATACATACAGTTTTTTAAAAAAGACATAATTGCCCTAATGTACTAAGTTTTCGTTAATTTTTGAAAGGTTCTCCCTGAATGTTTTTTTGTATGTGTGAATTTTTAGATCTGTGCTTTCATGAGCACACATTCACACAAAATCACACCTTTTACTATCTACTGAGTATTTAAAATAATTAGAACTACAGTGACCTAAATGTATTAAGAAATGTAAAGCATCATCATGCTATATTTTTATTTCTTCATTAAGTCCAGAAATATTTTAAATGCTTACTGGATAAGCACTTGATTAAGGTATAGTTTGATAGTGTAAATTATTAGAGTTGAAGGATTTGTTAATCTTCTTTCTCCTGTCAACTTAATATAATCTAGGGAGCCATAGGAAGAGTTAGCATTAGAGAGGGGTTTGGACACATTTCTTCAAGAAATCTTCTCTGGCTGGAAAAGGATATGTGAGATGCCCTAAGGTATGTTTTTATTTTGAAGGAGCTTTGCTGTATCCACCTCATCTTTTCTTTCTTTGCACTTTGTTACTTGTGTTAGTGTTCTGTCTTTACTCATACAGGAAGGACTGCTGCCCTTCTCTCAGAGGCCCGTGTTATCACAGAATCTGTTTCCACTGAAATGATTCACAGAGTTCCTATTGACTTCAGCACTGCAGGGCCAGACTGCTGGAGGGGTGTACATCTGCACCATCGGGCTGTGCCGGGCTCGAGGGGTGGTGGTTTCCATCCTGCGTACTGAATGTGTTTTCCTTCTGATTAGATTAGGTTTTGAATTCTAGGTATTGTCAGAACTGTAGTGTTTTGTAGAGCAGTTAAGTTCCTGGGACACTGTTTTCGAACTGGGGAGAAGTTCAAATATTGGTGATTTCAACACTTTTTTGTGCAGCATGCCATGTTTTGCATGTATGTAATTTTCTGGATCAGTTTGCCATTTGAATAAAGTACTGGCTTCTGTTGCTTAGTGATGCCTGTTTATTCTTTGGGTTATAACAAAAAGAAGTATTATTTCCAATTATTTAATAATTGGCTTTTGTTTCTGGTGAACATACTGATTTGTTTTAGTAAAAAAGAAAATAAGACATCTCAGAGAAAAAATATTTAATAAAAGGTGACGCTCAGAGCTTTGAAACCTTTCAGAGATATCCACATGAGATGGAGCAAAAGGAGGTGTTGTCCAAAACAGGATACTAATGAAATATACTCCCCCTTTGACATCAGATAATTCTTTTTGTTGTTCATTAGTGGCAGTGAATGCAGCAGCTTTCATGTGTTTGCCTTCCTTCCATATGAATCACATATTAAAATGCTCAAATGTTGCATTCAAAAGGAAAGCTCAAGAACAACAGTGGGTTAGATGGATTAATTTTGCTTGATTTAAAAGCCTACAGTTAAGCATTCAAACATATTTTTCCCTTTGAGTCCCTTGGTATCCAGTGGAAAGAAACATGCAGCCTCACAGGGCCATTCATATGCCTTGTGTTAGATAAGTATCAGAATGAGTTGAATCAGCCTCCCAAGGTGCCTAATTATTTCCCTTGACTACAAAGGAAGCTCAAGGTGACTGACGGGCAGTTAACCTCAAATGCTGAAACCAGGCATGTGACTTCCATTCTCATAGATGGAGATAAGTATCTTTAAAAAACTTAAATGTACTGACAGAGAAATAAATCCTTTCTGACAATACTAGAGGGTAAAAAAGGAATAAGGATCAGATAACATAACAGTGACTCTTACTTGATAATACCATAAGATACTGGATTTTAAAAGTAATCATGGAAAGGGATAAAAAGCAAATGGAGCAGTTTACTCTGGGTTTAGAGATCAAGATCAGAGAGGCAGCATTGGAAACTTGCTTGCCCACGCAAGGTGAGTTCCCTCCCAATCCTAAAACCAAGGGAATGGAGGTAAAATACTAACGTTGAGGTGGTATCTTAAATTTATTTTGAGTTCACAGAATTGCTATAAAACTATAATGACTGTGGTTAGGACTGGGGCACAGGAAAGCAGAAGCATGTGGATTTGGTTTGTTGGCAGGTTGCAGGAACTATGTGTTTATTGTAGGTGACTAATGTTAACACAGTGTTCCCAGATGTGCTGGCGTCCTTGGGCTGTGATATCTCTAGAGGGGCTGGTTCTGGAACTGGAGGGGCTGATGGTCATGGATGACTGCTGAATCCTGCCAGGTGTGCTGCCTGGCTTTGAGGGCTGATTTCCTAAGAGCCATGAGGCTAGGAGCTGTAAGGGTTGTAAAGGATAAATGATCAAATGGAAAGTTTAGATGTGGGGATCGAGCTGCCTTTGGTTTCAGAAAGCAAGAGATTCGCTGGCTTTCTGTAAAGCTGGCAGGTCTAGAAGAGGGCCTGGAGTGCAAAGGCCTGGTGGTATTTGGTAGCTCTAATACTAAATCTGCCTTAAGTGGAACAGGCTTGCTGTTGTGTCTGGCAGCAGAAATAAAACCTCAAAAGCTTCCTGACTTAGGATGTTGGCTGTGCCATTTGAAGATAGCAGATTACACTGATCCTGTTAGTGCATTGGCGCTGGGCCTGTAGTGCCAGTTCAGTCAGGCAGCACGGGTGTTCCCGACAGCAGGAATGTGTGAGCCTGATTGAAAACAGCCCAGGTCCTTTGACAGCACATCTCACTCCCTAAACCGTTCATAAGGCTAACTTGCCATGGATCAGAGGTTCAAACCAATCTGCAGATCTTCACAGAAACCACTGTCTGGTACAGATAGTGGCTCCTGTCCTGCCTGTGGTGGGTGGATCCTCCAAGGCCTGGCACAGGACAGGGGCTTGGATTGGGTTCGGGCTGGGGCTTGGGGTGTGGTGTGGGGTTGGAGCTCGAGCAGTGTCTCTGCATGGAAGGGGGTCAGCAAAGCGGTGATGTGGGATGTGCGGGCAGGACAGACAGCTGGAAGAGAGGGAGCGGGACTGCCAGTCCTGTGACTGAGATACAAGTCTGGTGTAAGAAATTTTTGAATCGGTACATTTTCTATGAACACGGAGGACTGGGGAACATAGATGCTGATGTGAAAGGCCTTTCTGAGGGATATGGATCTCTGGGGTTTGGGAAAATAGGGAGATATAATGTGTGAGAAAGGAAACCCTTTCGTAGATATGGTAACTACTCATAACACCTAGCAAGAAAATAACCTTTTAACCTCCATGTGGCAAATTAGACTCTTCAAACTTGTAGCCCTATTTAAGAAGATTTGTTAAGCTCAGGGAGGCTGAGGAATGTAGTTCAGTAATGTCTGTGGTCAGCATTGGAGGAAGGTGCTAAACCTGAGCAGGACTGTGGGGCAGGTGAGCGACATGTGATGCAACTGTCCCCCTAATAAAAGAACTTGCCCAGTCCTTCTGCCCAGCTGCTTCTGAACACTCACTTGTGTTTGCAACTAGACAACAAAAGTGCTCTGACTTTGCCTTTGTGCACTACCATGGATCTGTGGCGGGCAATTCCAGTATTGCTCAGAATACTTTGTGGGCTGTTTGGAAATCATGGAATTCATTTCTGAGGGAGTTCATATTGATGATGAGCCTAGTCCACTACTGATACGTTGTGAATGCTGGGGGCAGGAAGACCTCAGGCCTATCATGTTTGCTGAGGGAAGCTACTTAACATGGTCTATTCTTGCTTAAAGCTCTTTCAGATCATGTGTATTTCTCATTAGTAATGATAAAGAGTAACAAAAGCATATTAATGAAATAATTTTAAAAATACTGAGCCCTTGCTTATTTAAATACTTACACACTGTAGATATTTAATTCTGTCATTGCATAAAGTACCAATAATACTGCTGTGTTGCTCTGGGCCAGCTGCAAAGGTGTGTCCCATTTTGGTACAAGAGGTGTTATCTGCCAATGGCAGTCCCACCTTCCTGCTCTGCCAGGTGCTATTTCCTGTCCTGGGAAGTATGGCAAGTCTGTTCTACTTGTTGGTCACTAGTAAGCAACAGACCATAGTGAGGTGGTTTAATTGCAAGGAATTCAGGCAGATCTTTATCTGTAGCTGCAGCAGGAGCTTGGGTAATACTGTTCTCCAGTTTAACTGGTGAAAAGTGGCTGCTGCTGTTGGAAATATTTGTGTAGAGATTTAACTTCACTTTCTATATGTAAGAAGGCAAACAAGCTCAACTTCTTCCTTGTTAAAGGAAAACATCTTTGTCAAATAAAGAATTTTTGTGGCTCTGTGTCAGTGCTTTTGGGGACAGTTTTGAACAAGACAGCTGCTTCTTGCTGACGGTGATCATGCTGTGGTGTTTTGGAAACTTGCAGAACAAAGTATGTTTTGGCAGTAGCTGAGTGCAAAGCATTCCAAAATGGGAGGCTTGTTAAGGCAAGGAGTTGGCACTGAATGGCAGACTCATGTAGACATCTGAGATCAAGCAGAACATTTCCATTTAATTGTGATCCCCAAAGTTGCTTTGGTCGGTACAACTGCTTAAACATCAACATAAGGCTCAAGATTTTCATCACAATGTAGCATTCACATGAAAACACTTTAAGCAGCATAACATGCTTTGTATTTGACAAAACATCCCCCAAATATCTGTACAGAATTATTTTGAAACACCGTATTTCTGGAACAAGATCTAACCCTTACAACATAAAACACAAACTCCTTTTTGTCAGTGGTTAACAGCTGGTTTTGGTGAGTGTTTGTCATCAAAACTCTAGCAACAAATGCTTTTCAAGGTGTTTAAGACTGAGATATAGTTCTATATAATCTATACTTTAAATGAAGATTCTGCTTCCATGGTTTCATACATTTATTTGATGGAGTATCAGATTACACAGTCATAAAATTCTATTTACTATTTAAAGTAAAATGATAAATGTTATTTAAAAATACCTTTATTACATCAGTGATGCTTTAACTAAAGTGAATATTAAGACTATTAACCAGGAGTTGAAAGTTTCAGGCCCTGATATTGAAAGCACTTCTATATGTCCTTAACTTTACATGTAAGGAGTTTCCCTGGCAGCTGAGGGACGACTCTGATGGGCAATGTTAAGTGTGTGCCTAAGGTGTGCGGACTGTGGGCCACAGTACTCAGAGAGGCGCGTGTGTGTTACACAGAAAAACGTTCTCAGAACATAAATAAAATTTGATTTTTTAGTATGTACATATACTGAAAACTAATATTCTTAATTGGAAGGATGTGTTTTCTTTTTCTTTCTTAAAAAGGCATATATTCCCATTTCACTCAGAAAGTGCTTATGTATTCTCAGCTCGAGAATTACCTCATTAGCTGTGAATCTAGCATGGACAACAAATCTAAACCAAGAATGCCGTATCAGCAGGAAATACTGAGGGAAGAGAAGGCTGGCAATCATTTCCATATACCTTGTATTCATAACAAACCTTCTCATAGAGAAGAATACACTTTTAAATATTTTCAATCCTGATATATATACAATGATAAAAATTCACATTTTCATGCTTTAGTGAGACACTTTAAAATCCTACTGCAGGCAGCTCTCAGAGCAGCTGTGTCCAGTTCCTAGCAGCTGCCTCATATTCAGCTCTAGTACCAGAAGCATAAACTCTTGATAGCTGAGCAGCTACAGGGAAGGAGCAAAAACAATTCTACCAGACTTGGAAAGGGAAAGAAAAAAAGAAAAAAGCAAGTGATGGGGTCTTTCTATTTCCAGAGGCACAGTAGCTCTACTGTGTCCCACAAGAAGACAAGGCAGTTCATGCTTCCAGTCCCATCAGATCTGCTTAATACCATTTCTGATGGCAGGGCCCAAGTGCAATGTCTGTTTCACACAGTCCTCAGTAGTCTAAAGGAAATGTACGCATCACACAGCAAGAGAAAAATAGCCCTTTGAAGCACAGCTGAACCCCTCTTCCCACGAATAAGCAGAACACCTATCTATTGCACCAGTTTTTCCAATGTACCAGGAAGTATCCCCAGGGTTGATGCCTTTCATGGCTATCTATATGCACTTTTCTGACAAATTCAATGTCTCTGTGGGGAAGGTGACCTGGAGCGGGCCACTCTTGGATGCAGAGCTGGCCCCGCCCCCAGGGCTGATTTCGCTCACCAGGAAGGCGCTCTCGGAGCCGTGTCCCTGTGAGGAGTCCGAGGTGCCGGAGCTGCGCAGCGTCCTGACGGACGCGGTGTCGGACTGAGCCGAGCCGGCGCTGGGGCCCGGCAGCAGCACGCGGCCGCCGCCGCCGCTCTCGCTCAGCTCCGGCGGGTACAGCAGCGTCTGCGAGGTGCTGCTGATCTCCCTCAGCTCGCGCGAGATGAACGAGGGCGACTGGCTGGACATGGCAGAGGAGGTCCTGCGCCCATCCACGCAGTTGAAGTTGCCCCCCGAGTGCTGCCTCCGAGCCCCCCCAATGCGGCAGAAGAGGCATTTGATCTTCTCGATGGCTTTGCTGAGCACAGTCTTGCGGAGGAGGATGTAGATCCACGGGTCCAGAATGGGGTTCACCGAGGCAATGCGGATGGCTTGCAGGTCAGGGTTTTGCCTGACATCTTCCACTGATTCCGGCCGGTACAGCTGGTTCACAAACACACGGACCTACCCAAGGAGAAGGGGGAAAAGGAGGACACAATTACATCATTGCATCAGGACAGAAAAGCTTACACTTCAAAGCAGAGATCTAGATTTGCAGATTGTAAGCTATGACAGAAGAGCAGGCTGGCAGGGTTAGGCATCTCAGATTGGCAGTGATGAATTCATTTTTGGAAATAGGAAACAAAAAAAAATCAAATTAAATTGTAACACCTTTGTTACATGTAGAAAAAGACTGGCTTTTTCCTCTCTCCGTCGCCTCACACTTAATCCCTGAACTTCCAAATTTTGGTTGGTGTCTTTAAAATTTCCCAGGAACAAAGATGTAAATCTGTATCCTTTTTTCTTGGTATACCTCAGGTCCCATGTAACCTGCAAAGAGGTAATGGAGTGGGGAGACCTGACCAGTTCCTCTAGCAGAGGTCTAATAATCACTTAGAAATGAAGTGAAACACACACAATAATCCAAGTAAGCAAGTCCTGAGTTGTCGATTCCCAAGTTTAGAAATGTATTTTCCTGGCACCTGTCCTTACTGGAACTGTTTATATAACTGCAAGTGGAAGCCCAATAGGATAATAGAAATAAAGCAACCTAATC
>JANRMJ010000079.1:13109803-13123328 GCA_025584955.1 Alethe diademata | reverse complement strand
CTTCTATTTTTTACACCAATATTCTACATGATCAGAGGAATATAGAAGAACTTTTACATGGATTGGGAGAAGACATATGTCATACAATTATACAAAAAGCCTAGGCAATTAATCTCAGTGCAGGCACTTTGGTAAGCTATTTTACTAATGTGGGATGATTCCAGAATACCAATCCAAGATCACTTTTGTCTAAACATTAGGCAGACGAAAGAAGGAGGAACCTAGAACAGCTTTTCTAAAGTCATACATAGTGTTAGTACCAGATTTGCTATTTGCCAGTCCATTGCAATCTCATGGATTTTGTTGCCTTTCAAAGTGGAAATAACTTTGGAGCACATAGACCCATTTATAGTTGATTTAGTTAGTGCTTTATGTTGTTTCAGTGGTAAGCAGTTTGCAAAGTGCTAATGCCTGGTTAATTGAGACTGTAAGCTTGTCACACAGATGAGGAATGTCTGTGATAGCAATTAATATATTTTAAATTGGCATAAGTAAACTTTGAACCACTGCACTGCATAACAACAGTTCACAATTTATTAAAGAGATGTATTAGCTTAGTAATATTTTTTGAGATGTTTGTAAGTGATGTGCTTCTTAAATTTATATATCTTATCCATTATTCTGACATTTGGCTAAAGCTGAGTTACAGACTGGAACAAAAATTAACTCCATTCTCTTTAGAAATGTAGATAGATAATAGTTTTAAATAATATACACATTGAATTCCTGATGCTGTTTTCTTCACCAGCTGGAAAGCCTCTCACTGTCGGAAAGGCATTTAGTATGTTTGACATTAAGGGTGGGGGAATGTTTGTGTAATTATAAATGTTAGATTTGCAAATACGCCTTTTGATTGCAACAGCATGAACTTCCACATGTCAACAGGAATTTTAACTTCACGAGATAATCCTTGGTTTATATACCTTGGCACCTTGTTCTTTTCCATATAATTTCAGTATGTATATTGCCAAATTGTAGCTGAATTTTGCATGTGTGCACATGAGACATTTGGATAATGTACGTACTCTTTGGCTAAACGTTGGGTTGCTCCAGCTAGTGTGTGCAGCTGTTACAGTTTTGGTGTTGTGATGAAAGCTGAAATCGCACAGCGTATGAGTAATTACCTGTAATCCTACAGGCTTGTGATATCTTGTGCAGTACTGCTGAACCTGATGTTAATTCTAGAAAGGCTGTTGGTTGCTGAGGTCTGAACATTTTCAAGGAACTCTACGTGATTCTTTCCTAGTTATGTAGCACAAAAACTTCAGTGCTCCACAGTGTCTCCACGGTGCTTCACAAGTGGTTTTTTTTTTTATATGATGGTGTTATTTTTTTCTTCCAGCTGGAGAAATTATTTAAGAAGCTGATTATGGATTCAGGAAACAGAGTAGCTGCAGTTTTCATCTGCTCTGAGGAGGACGGAAGAAAGAAGATTGAAGCTGCAACCATGTTGTGAAGGATTGCACTTTAGCACTGTTTGCTTTAGGATGGTAAATGAATTTTCTGTGTGCTTCCCATCCTTTCATAGATAATGCATGAATTTCACATGCATGACACATGTTGTCGAATACTGGAAATGATCTCAGAAGAATGATAACTCAGGATATCTTAAGTATTTCTGTGGTATGAGAGACCCCTTGAGACATGCTGACAAGAAAGTAAAAAGAAAAAAATGCCGAGGAATAATGTTTCTTGTTGGATTATAAGGGTCTCTGGAGATCTCAGAGTTTTATGCCATCTCTTTTGTAATTTCTCCTTGTATGTGTACCTGTGATATGCTTACTACAGTAGTGCTTCACCCTCACCCTCCTGAGCAGGTGCAAACATAGCAGTGTTGTGGGACACCCTCTCTGATATGGCAGATCTCGAAGGAATGTGTGATAATGTGTGTGATATATCACTCAGTTCATGGACATGTATGCCATGTGGAGAGCATTCCTGCATAATGTCCTGATGCATATTAATTAGACGAGCAAGACACTCACAATGTAAATCAGATCCTTTCTTGGAATTGTACTGATTCATATCACACGTCAGAACCTAACCCAGTATGCTCAGTATGCCAGAAATAACAATCTGTTTTACAAATAATCTAAAGTATTTTTTGATACATTCAGGGAGAGAGAATGTTTTATTTTAGTGATTAATGGTTAATCATGTTAATTTTATTAGTGTGATGAGAGAAGGAATATTATCTGTAAGGGTTGTGGAAAGATGGTAGCTTTCAAGAGAAATGGTGTGGCGTACAAATTGTAGACTTGGTGATAAGACTGTAAGTGTTGGAAGAGAGGAATACAATGGGAGCCTGTGGAGAAGTGGAGTTGGGGAAGGCTTGTTTTGTAGGTGTACTTCTTTTTCTTGGAACTTCATTGTATATCCTAAGGGTTGTCTTCCCTCTATTTCCTCATGACTTTCTGTTGGATTACAGTGAATGCTCTCAGTCTGGGCTGCTCACATTGTTGCCTTGTGTGCACCCAGAATTGTGCTGACCCCAAGCGACCAAGGTATTTTCCCACTCTGGCAGTGACACTGTTTCTTGATCTGTTCTCTAAGCTGCTAGGCACTACTACTCACAGAGAAAAGCATGAAAAGTTTCTGCAGCTTCAAGCTTTGCTGTACCTAGGTGCTTGGTGTTTCTGAATTTGCATCATTAAGGTTAGATGATTAGGAAGCCTCTAGGAAAAGTTAATTACCTGGCAAATCCCAACAAGCTGAATGGAGAGCTGCTTGGGAGAGATCTTGAAAACAGGGGGTACTTTAAGCAGTGTCTTTGTCGGGAAACAATGACCTTCAAGACAGGCTCTCTTTTCTGAAATTAGCCATATGGCCTTTTTTGTTCAAAAGCTCCTACTGTTCTTGCCTGCCACTCCCAACGTGTGCTATGCACTACCTCAGCAGTTAAAAGGCAGCAGGCTTGCATTCAGTTCCTTCCTCTGCCTGAGGGAGCTCTAATCAGCATCTCCTATCTTCCAGGAAAGTATCCTGGCTATAAAATACTGAGTTGGGATGGTTGCAGTGTCTCCTCTTGAAGGTGTTTTGCTGCGCATGGAATAATTAAATATTAATTGGGAGTGCGAAAGAAGATCGCTTTGCAGATTAGCTCGAACATCAGGGAGCAGAGAGTTTTAAACCCTAGCTCCAGAGAGTGCTTGTTGTTAGTCCTGCAGTCTGTGTTCAGCCTGGTTTTCTGAGGATGTCCTTGATTAGAATGCCACAGTTAAGGGAAGCAGCAGAAAGTGGAACTATCCATAGATACGAACAGAAGTGAAACTGATTAAAGTTAAAATAGTACTAAAGATGTCAGCTCTCTTGTGCAATAGCAGTTGAGTGTGCTGGTAGGCAAGTTTAAGTAACAGGGATGATGCTGAGTATCTAATTTTGGAATTTAAGCACCAAATTAAGCATGTAGCTCCTACCTCTAGTGTACTTATACAGATCTAACCATAAATGTCAATGCATGTTGAAAATGTAAGGTACTTTTACAGTCCCATGCAGTATCTTGTGCTGCTATCACTGCTTTGCTCCTTTTTGTGTTGTATGTATCTGTCAGACCTCCTTGTGTCTTTTGCTTTCACAGCTTTCCATTTCCATTTTTTCTATCAAGAATCTTTGGTTCTTTTTTGCTAGATTCCATGTCTAAAATCGCTCTGCAAATAGACTGTGCCATGTGTCAAGGCTGTTTCTTACCTGGAGGTTGTTTTTAGTCTTCATCACTTCCTTATTGGATTGCTTTGGATACCATATAAACCAACTTGACTAATGTATGGCAATGATGGTATCAGTGCTCTTTGTGCTCACTTTTTTCTTACAGAAACTAATCAATGCATTTTATCTGAATTACTATCCTAGTTTTTGATGATTATTTTACTGGATAGTCATTGGTAATCACCTTTTAAGAGATTAATGGCTCATCCAGAATTTTATAAAAATATATAATGATATAAATAGTAGAACTTGTCTGTACTAATAATATTTTATCAGTGATTTAATCTCTTCCAGTGTTTGGGGACTATGCAGTTTATAGGACTTTGTTCTATTTCCTTAGTAAGTATGATCATCAAGAAAATAAGGCCTTTTTTTCCCCCCCAGTTTCATTACTGGTTCAGAAGGAACTGGGATGATAATTGTATTTGCAAGATGTAATCTTGATACTTTTGCTTATCAAATACTAAGCATAGAATAGTGCCTTCTGTTTTTAAGGTTGTCATGGATGTTAAAGTTAGCACTTTACTGAAAACGAAATCTTTTTAGCAGAACCCAGTCAAGAAAGGTAAATTGCATGTGGTAGTTTTTCATTGTCAAAAGGCTTTGCTAATATGTAGTTTGCTTGTAAGACTCTTCCAGTAGCTAAGAGAGTGGCATATATTAGAATTCTACAGAAATTTCTGTAACAAAATATGTGACATTTTTAAACTCTACTGTCTTGAAATTGTTAATACAAAAGATGTTGTAGACATCAACTTTTGGAGCAGTTCCTATTCACAAAGTTTAATGCCAGAGGCAGCTGCAGTGAATGTTTTGAAAAACTTGAGCACTTTGAAAAAGTGTCTGTTCTTGCAGGACCTTACTGGAAGTTCTGAGCATTGTGTTTTGTCTGGGAATGAGAAGAGAATGCATTAGAGCAATACCTAAGCTCTTACAAACCTGATATCAAGTGCTTTTTAATAGTAGCCAGAAACCTGTTTAGCTGTCTGAAATATCTAACAGCGTGGCAGATTAATGAGTATTTTAGTCATGCAGAGAACTGCAGTATCCATTTTAGTAGACCAATGTGGTCTTTTAAAAATAGTATTTGTTTTATCTGAAGGACATGCAGATATTAGTATCATTCCATTTTAAAGGAAATGGATCATCATGACATTTTGAGAGCACCAGTAGAGGTAATTTTGACTATTGCTTACCCTCTGATTGAAAAACACAGTGCATTTTCATTCAGCCCCAACATAAAGTATCTATGTCTTTTATCTGTGCAGAGACAGAGTAAGAAGCACATTCTCTTTCAATACTTTTGTTAAATATTTACTCTGTTAATTTAATTTTTTTTATCTGTGCCCTGCTTTAAGCCAACTAAGTGCAAGTATGGTTTTCATTCAGATGGATGAACTCAGTAACTCAGTTACTCCAGGTGTTTAGCCTTGCAATAATTTCTGGCATCATAATTGAAATCTAAATTAACTGCTTTTATGCTTTTTCATTCTCTGTCTCCCAAATAATTTAGTATTACTGATAAAACGTGATTCTCCTTGTGAACTTACCAATAGAGCTGTTATGATGCTGGCGTAAGGGGAAAAAATATGCAGATATGCTTGGAATTGCCCAATTAGTAATGTGTTTCTAATTTCCCTGTAGCAGGGAAGTAGTGAACAGAGCTTTTGATATCCAGCCAAGAAAGTTGCATCATAAAGGTTTTAATGACAAATTAAATTCCATTAATTGTGACCTGTTTCTATGAAATTATAGTGATATTCCTAAGTCAAAACAGATTTAAATCATGCTGTGCTGTTCCTGGCTCATACTTTCAGGATATTTATGTTATCAGAATATTTACTGAGTGGTTGAACTGAAGGTATGTTGAAAATGTTATCAACCATTGTAGTGATGAGATGCACAAATGGAATTATTTTCTTTTGTCAGCTATTTTTCACTCGCATTTTTGTTCTTTTTTGATGTTGACACTCTTTGTGTCTTTTTCACTTCATTCTTCATGTTTGTTTGCTTTTTGTTTCCAAGCAGCCTCATTTGATTTGAACTTATTTGTTCATTGCCTGGGAGAGACATGAACAGTATGAAGACCTGGTAAAAAGTAGTATTGGATAACAACTAGCATAAAGTAACACTGTGTGACAGTTACATGGCCTCACTCAGAGTATTTAATTTAATTTTAAAAACTTGACTTTTTAAAACCCTTTTTCTTATGTTGTGTGCATGTTTATAACCCCTGAATCTGTCACTTTGGGTTATTCCTGGAAATGGTGCAATTTGTGTATGGAGCAGAGTGTTAAAATTAATCTGGGCATGTGTCATGTCTTCAGATCACAAACTTAAAGCCATTTCTGAACTTCTGGGGGCATATGGTTTTGAGGAAGATTGCAGAGGAGCATAAAAGAAGAATTACATCCTAAATTTACATTTAGTTTCCTCTATGCACTTTAATTTGGCCCTCAGAATTTGTTTAGCACTATCCTTGGAGTCAACAGAACTCTTGAGCACTAATGAGATACAGAAAGATAAATACACTTCATAATAAATTCATGTTACTATCCACTCAGAACAAATTTTAGGGAGGCAAATGAAAATTAAATATTTATAAATAAAATGAACTGAATTGCTAAACAAATTTCAGTCTTTAAGAGGAAGGGGAAGCCTTCTGAAAGCTAAAATTGCTGTTACAGTAACTGGAAGGCTCAAATATTGCACAAGAGATTTAGCCTGACAGCAGATGAGCAGTTTAGGGAAATGAACACCCAAGCAGCTCTGTTTCCAGTAGAAGTAATAGACTCAGCAGATTACTTGTGGGGATAACAACCTCAGGAACGGAGGGCTACTGAGGTGTTTAATATTTTTGCTGGTTTTAAGCCTTAATGATCTATGTGTTAAAAGCACGCTGAGAAATGCTGCTGGAAGTTTTTAAAAAGGGAGCTCAGACCTCAGTACAATTGTCTTCTCAGCAGGGATACATACTCTTACTATTTCTCTCTGCTTTTTGCTTGCTATTTAATCTGGACGTTTTTTTCTGAGCTTTTGCCATGATAGATGGATGCTGTCTTTTTGCTAAAAATAAACTTGCTTTTTAAGAAGAATTAACAAAGAATTTGCTTGATGTCCTGCAGAAACCTGCATTCCACTGATAAGCCTTTCAGTTTTAGATGATTGAAAGGTAGATATTTGTCTTCATAGAGATTAGATTGCAAGTAAAAGACCAATAGAAAGATTTCACCCGAATAATGGCCCTGTGCAGGTCTTTACAGGTCTGTACTGTTGTACTTTTTATGATATTTAGCTCATGATGAGACACTGAGAGGAATATCTGAGAGGAAATTCATTGCTTGGTTTCAGTATGACCTTTCAATCGTGCAGTGAAAGAAAGACACATTTTGTAATATTTCCTCTGTTAGGTAGCCTCAGTTTTGCTTTTCAAGAATGTTTCCCTGGCAAGTCCAGGATTTCCCTCTTTCTCTCTTGAGTCAGAGGACTACCATTTCCTTGGTAGTTATAAGGTTCTCCCACAAGTTTCTCTGTACTTTTGCTTCTGAATAATGATTTTTCTCCAACTTTTTTCGGTTTTTTTTCTTTTTATTTTTTCTCTTTCTGCCACCATACCTGTCACCGTCACAGCATGACTTCTGTGAAAATTGACTCTTGGTGTTGCCTCCTGTGTCTTGTATCCCTGATGATGTGTATCTGCATTCTTTGTACACTGTAAACCAAGAAAAATGCCCAGTGTTTTTGTTTGTTTTATCCGTTTCCAAATTTGCAAATACAGATGTGCTCCTATTGCAATAGTGCATCATAATGTGCCTATTTTCTATGTATATATTGCATACAGTACCTTTTGTTTAAAGAACAAAACTGCTGTTGGTTTTTTACACAGTTAATCATTCCTGAATGAGATTTAAACAGATGAGAAAAGAAAAAGAAATTATAAGGTTTTGGTTTTTGCTATGAATTATTTTCTGGTATTAAAATAAGGAGATGCATTCTCCCAGCAGAACTGGAGAACTTATAGTTCTAAACACTCAGAAATCATGTTCTTGGTTGAAGTATTTATTTTAAAATGCAATATAGCTAGCAAATAAAGTATGCCACCTGCCTGTAATCAGGACCAGACAACATCCTCGAACAGAAGTGAAAGTGGACAAATTGACTGAGGTTGGGATTGTCCTTCTGATTGCGTAGTAGTGAATTGTGTCAGCAATTCACAGAGACAGAGAGAGGAGCAGGGATATCAGAGGCTCTGGGGAGGGTGTTACTGTATGAATGCACTGGCAGTTTCAGGAGCTGTATTGTTTTGAGCATGTGGCTAATTGAGGCTAATTCAAGTGGTGTAAAGCACACCTGTCTAAAGCAGCAATGCTGAGACCCAGAGATAAAAATACATTTCAGACACATTTTTAAAAAGGTATTTTAAATTAGGTATTACCAATACCTCATTTGCTGGCAGATGGAGATTTCTTGGACTGGAGAACAGACAGTGAGGCTAGAGAGCCAGGGCTGAAGTGCTCTTATTCAGGGTGTCAAGACTCTTGGTGCCAGCACCAGACTTGGGGCACTTATGTTCTCATGGTCATCACTTTGTAAGCTCTAGGACTGAGAAGTAATTTGGTCTTTGTGTTGCTAGACTGGCTGGTGGCAATGAGTTTCAAAGTGGGAAATTGCACCAAGTGAAAGTGGTGATTTGTTGGAAATCTGAAAGGTGTGATGCTGTCTTCTCAAGCCTTATAGGCAGCCTGGGAATTCTTACCAAAATCATAATTTCAATGGAAATTGAAAACCCTAACACAAAGTTTTATTCTATGTACATTTATGTATCCTCATAACAAAAGAAATCAGTCTTCTCTTTAATCTGAAATACAAAATTTCCAACCTCATAATATTTGAAATATCAAATTCCAAAGGTTTTAACACAGGAATTGCAAAAATTTATGTATCAGATTATTTTATACCCTTTCTGATATATAATATGTTTGTTTATTCTAGAGATATGGAGTTATTTCCTGAAAGTAATTCACTGACACTATTTCATTGTGCTTAGAAACTCTGTGGCATCGGCTTTCAGGGTTCTTAAGTTTATGAGCTAATACTAGTGATACAAGTTTTAACAAAAAGAAAAATCATGGAACAGCGCAGCATGAATTTGGAAGTTCTATGCAGCGTTCATTTAGTGCTTTTTGTCTGCAGCTCTCAGGTCCCATAACTATCAATTCTACAGAAACAATCTAAAGTCTTAAATTGTTACTCAAAGACTTTCTGTGGTGGAACTCAGTGGCACATGAAGAAGTTTATAACTTCAGTTTTGTGAAAGTTTGAAGATGAACCTAGCTGGCTGCACTAACGCAGTAAAGGCAAGGAGAGAAGCATCTCACATTTAGAGGATTGCTTTGACGTTTGCATCTTCATTGGAAAGAAGCAAACAATTTGATGATGTGTAAAATTTTTTTGTTCAACAAGCACCATGGTAAAAATCTCATAACCATGCCTCAAGAAGAGTAGAGAAATTTGAGATAAATAAACAGGTTTCATGACTTCAGTAGTCTTACAGTATTATCTAGGTTTCTTCTATAAGGGAAAGTGTAAAACTTCTTCCTATTTTAATATGCAGTTTTGTCACCATTTAGATTAAACTGGGTGCAGGCTGCTGCTCTATACTTGATGAATTTTTTTTCCTATAGGTGTTTGTTGACTCACATTGGGGTTTATGTTTCTGAAAGATTGTTGCCTGGAGTGCTTTCACCTCAATTTGGAGGTTAATTTTCACCTTAATCTGTATCTTGATCTCACTGAATGAGAGCATACAAAGGCCTGTAGGAATGTGCAGCTGAGTTGTTCCTTCCAGCAGCTGCCTGAGTTCAGGGGTTTGTCAGGTGCCATAGAGACGTTCCCTGAGACCATGCAGAACTGACCTCTGAGAGTGACAGTCCGTCTCATCTGACCACAGAAGGAATCTTCTTGCCTTGCTGAAACAGTATTCTTTATCTTAAAAGATAAAAACAAGTGTGATCAATCCTGCTCCCAAAGTCTGTGTTTCAGATATTGTATCATGTAAGAGAGGACTTGTGCTGAGATATGGGCAGGTACCTTTAAGAAAACAGCATTAATTTAAAAATCAATTTCCATGACATTTTGTAAGCTTGCACTATATTAATAGAAAACTCTTATATTAATTTTTATATTATTTAATTTAATTTATCTTTTAAAAAATCATGTTGCACAGAAAAATAATTTTATTATGATTTAGGTTTCCTTTACAGTGAAAATACAGTGGGTGGGTTGGATTCTGGAACTGCCGCCCATGTGAATAACACCATGAAATGAACAACTAGAAAATTGGTGTCAAAATTTGGAGTGAGCCCATGGTCTTTAAGTTATTAATGTTGAATCCAGTGCCTTCAGCATTAATATCTATGGGTTTAATTAGTAAATAATTCAGAAATCTGTCTCCTGTTTTTCCTTCTGTCTCTTAGTGTTTCATATTGTTTGCCCACTGATTTTAGTTTAATTTCCAGGTAAAGTATTTTTTTCTTTCAACTTTTCCCTAGCATATCTCAGAAATCTGCAAAATATGTGAAGAAATTGGAAGGAAATCTGTTGGTTTGTTTATTGCAGTGTGTTTTTTCCAAGAATACTTTATGAATACTAATTTTTTTTTTCAATGAATAAAATATTTTCTTAATCATTGTGGGAAGGTGACAGTGCTTCAGTCACTGTAAGTAAAACAGAATTCTCCTACAGTGTTCTCTTTCAATAAACCCCAGGTTGGTTTTTTTTTAATACTGTAAACATTATAAAGATATTAATCATAATCTGGAACTGAGCTTCAACTTTAGCTTTCAAACCTATTCCAAGGAATAGGGAAGGAAAATACTAAGAATTTTTTGTATGGACATGTCCTCTGTCTGGATGTTTTTTTACCATGGAAGTAAACTTTCTTTGTGTGCTTTGGCTCTTGTTTTGTACTGCTCATTCTGGAGAAACAAAATAAAGGAAAAAAAGAGGCTTACAGAAGCATGCTTTTGACCTGAACACAGCTACTACAGAGCTTCCAGTTTTCCTGGTATTAAAGAACAAAGAGACTTCACTAAAGCACTGGATAATAAAATGAAATAATGGAAAATGTGTCTATGAGTTTAAAATTGTTGTAGTGATACAATACTGTGAGGACTATGCCAAAGCACAAAGGGATGATTTATTCCTAATTTTTGTTGCCAGTGTCCTCTGTTGTTAAGTACAACTCAACAAAACATTATCTCAGAATCAATAGAGAGCATTCTTAATGTCTATCCTGTGTGTGATAATTCTGATCCAAACCTTTCCTGTCCAGATCATTTGTAAACTGACACTGGTCTGTGAAAATCACATGTTCAGCCACCTGCCTACGAGACCTGAATTCTGTTCATCTTGTTCAATATTGACTGGTGCAAATTCTTTGGATCAAATTGCCATTATCATTTAGGTTGAATTACTTGATGCATGAAAAAAGGCGTTGATTAAAATGGAATTAAATGTGTGGGACTCTCTTCTGTGGGTAAAAGATGGAATTTTCTTAGCTGTTTCTTTGAAATCAGAAGATCTGTCTGCTTTTTTCTATGCTTTTTAAGAAGGAAAGTTGGTTCAATTCCAGATCATATCACACTGCTAGTGCCTTTCATTTGTGTGCTTGATGACTATAAAGTAAGGTAGTTATTCAACAATTAACATTTTCATCTCAAGATGCAAAACCATAGACACCTAAGTTGATGTTTTCTGGCTGTATGTCTATGAAACCAAAACTTCATTTTCAAAATATTTTGTTTTGAGGCTTGTATCTTGTTTATCTGTGCTGTGTTAGCAGCCTCTGCCTGTGTTACTTTTCTATGTCTGATGACAGGTAGAAGTACCTTTACTAAAAAATTGCTTAAATGCCTGGTTTTACTGAAGCTACAGCTGTTAACTGCAGCAGGACTACAAATTTGAACATCAGCAGCCTCTTGAAAGAAAAATCTGGCTTAGAACAAAACTATCTTAAAGTTCTTCTTCAGGATGAACTAAGGATTGACACCAAAGTTTAAGTGCAACATAAAGATTACAGTTTAGTCTGGCTCTGGACCTGAACATTCCAGAAATATATTTCATCCTCTTTAAAGGCTGTATGACCAGAGTCCTGATATATACTTCTCTTGTGTATAAACTGTTCTACCACACAAGTATGGAAAATACTGCATAGAAGAACTATTTTTTGTTGTTGCTTTAGATACAAACTATTGACATTCACCTTTAGCTTAAATTGTGTGGATAATTTCCTTGATTGCCTTTGATGGGCTCAGTTGGGATTAGGGCATGGGTCATTGATTTCCTATACTGGGAAAATGCCATTCGTCATTGCTTTGTCATTACTGCTTACATTACTAATGATCTTAGAGGTATAAAAGTGTACAAATCATTGAACATATTTGTATCTAGGAGGCCTGTTTTTTCATTTTTAAGTTGGTATTTTTGAGCAATGTGGTATTACTTGATAATTGTTTCATTGACAGCTGTAGTGCTTTAATTTTTTCTCTTTTGTTGGCTTGGACTGCAGGTTTGTGTTCCCATACTTAAAAAGTTAGATGAATGCAATAAAGGAGGAATTGGTTTAAATAAAATAATATGAATGTGTTTTGATGGTCCCACTTATTTGAACAACTGCTTTTTGTTAACATTTCTTCATTGGTGTTTCATTTGGACAACTCCAGTGAAAAGAAGGTTGACAAATAAAGCCTGTACAATCATCAGGTATACAAGCTTGGCACATGACTCAAGCTTGATGTTTGTTCAAATTTCCTTTTATAGAAAATGTTTCTTGTGAAAAAAACAAATGATATCTACGTTTGATTCAACAAGCACAGCTGGCATTTGTATCCTTGAAGTCACTTGAGTTGCTTATTGTCTTGACATTAGTACCAATGGGTTCTAATTGTTTGAAGCACTAGAAATATATCTGATTTCTTTCCACACCTTCTCCACCTTCATTTATACTCTGAATTGTTAAATCATACCATTTCTATAATTCTACATTTTAGGAATTGCACTACAGCCTTGGATCTTCTCTATGGGCCCTTCACCCTCTGTACAAAGTCGTTGCATCAATCTTCCTGCCTATGTAGCTGAATTTCATCATTCACTGAAGGAATTGTGATTCTGGAAATAAAAAACAAATTACAGAGGCACCAGACTAATTAATTTGTAGAATAGGACTTTTTTTCATCCTCATTATGTGGAAAGAATAAAATAACCTCAGAAGGTTTTTGTTTTTTAATTAATGACTGGCAGAAAGGTGGACTAAGTATTTTTTATGTCTGTGCAAATCTATATTATGATGTAAGAAGAAAATTCCCTGCTGCTTAGAGAACGTACCTAAAACCTGTAAATGTTAAAGAGCCATGGATTTTTCATACAGAAAAGGGATTGCTTTTAAATATCAGCAACTAGTTTGCTCCAAATAGCAGAATCTCATACAGGAAATGAATTAAAAATCTCTCTTACTATATGAAGATGTGTAGTCATCCTGGAGTGAGTAGATTTCCTGTGGCCTTTTAGACACTAACTGCAATAAAACAAGCACTTAAATTTTCTCTTTACTAAATTAAATCTCATGCAGTTGTACTTCCATGCGTAAGATTTATGGTTAAATGTAATAAAAAATGCAGACCAGCCTGTGTCACAGCCTTATTTCCT
The DNA here is from genome assembly GCA_025584955.1 of Alethe diademata. Classification (NCBI taxonomy): domain Eukaryota; kingdom Metazoa; phylum Chordata; class Aves; order Passeriformes; family Muscicapidae; genus Alethe; species Alethe diademata. The sequence goes on along the minus strand of JANRMJ010000079.1, from coordinate 13,109,918 downwards.
ACAGGTAACCACTGCAGTCAGTGGGCAAAACTGTTGTCAGGGGGACTGTTGAGTCTCTGGAAGGGCTGTACAGATGGGCTTTGCAGATAGGTTGTAGTTTGTTCAGAGAGAGTAT
>JANRMJ010000079.1:13098650-13109793 GCA_025584955.1 Alethe diademata | reverse complement strand
TGCCTCTCGTTGAGGGTTATGGAAAAGCGAAGTTAAAATTTATTCGGTGAGGCTCAATGCTGTGCTCACCTGTTGGTGTCAGGAATGCTGTGTCTCTATCATCAGTTTCATCAGAGGCCATTCAGCAGCTGTGTGTTTACGCAGAGCCTTTACGTGCACAGCACAATATTCATTCCAGCAGCCTCAAAACTGGAACAGGTTTCTGCATGATCTTTTTCCTTTTTCCTAGATCAACTCAGCCGTCCTCACTTGTGCAATGGATCAAAGTGATCTATAGTTGCATTGGAATATTTTAAATAGTGTGGGTAGCTCCTGACTATCAATATTAATCTTTCACCAGCAGGAATCTATACCATCTGTGTACAGAAGGGCAAACTAAGCAATCTGGTATGTGATATTATAATTTTCATATAGTTGTGGAATGGGTCTGTTTAACTTCTTTAGGCTACCAATGTCATCACATGAGAATGAACAATATTTACTGTTTTCTTTTCAAGGAGGCACTGGAAGGGGAGGTCACTTGTAATCCAGGGTTGAATCTCCTTAAAAGAGAAGTCCATGATTTGCAGTGGTATTTGTGAATCAGGACCATCCCTGAGCCATCAGAATATGATTGCCATTGCACCGGGCAAATGTAAAGTGGTGTGAGTGTTGAGCTCATGCCACACAGACTTCCAGGATCTGAGTGGGCTAATGTTGCTTATGCCTCACTGTGTCCACTTTTACAGGAGACACACTCATGCAAAGGTCAAAGGAGGACTGGAACTAGAAATGAGATAAGACAGACAGGAGCTCTGCCTCCTAAATAGCTACCCATCTCTTTTAATATGATGGTAGTGTGGACAGTTTGATGTTTTTCAGCCTTTGCTACACCAATAATACAAAAATCCTGAGTAAAGCAACATGGAGGAGTGAAGCAAATAATATGTATTAAAATATGTAATAAGTATGTATATTTGAATTAGAAGAATATAAACACTTGCACAATCTCAAACAAGTAAGTGTTGTTCCAACTAACCTTTATAGCAAATTTGCTGTTGGTTCATTAAGGTCAGGAATTTACCTTGAAACAGAAATTCAGGTGGAGTGAGAAGTTAATTGGCAGTAGCTGTACTTGTCATCAGTGAAAGTGCAAATGGATTTTCTAATGCACGCTATTATCTCGAATATATGGTATGCTGTGGTAGCACACTGTGTGCCATATTCCTCACCCTTTCATGTTACTCCCCCTCATAATGACTCGTTCTGTATATTAAGTGTGGAAACTGTTCCAAGAGTGAGACTGGCACATTCTTTACACAGCTGAATTGACACGTCTGAAGCTGCCTCTGGCTACTGCTTATAGACTGCCTCGCCTTTCTTTCATGGAGAATATATTTTGCCTAATTTTAGTCATGCAAACCCTTCAGCGTGATGTTGTCATAAGTCCTTGCGCAGTAGAAGGCAGCAGTCTGCCTCCTTGGCCATATATGGCTTTTGTGTTGTTGCCATATGCCTGCTCTGACAGTACCTGAGTATCACGTGCCTTTCATTTTGTGTGAACTAAGCACATTAGGGGGAAAGGAGAAGGTTTCCTGCAAGAGAGAAAACTAGCTATCTACCTGGGACTTACGTAATGAGAGTAATGAAAAACAGCAATGAAGTAAGGAAAAATAACTGTAATTAATTCTATTTTATTTGATCTTCCCCCCATTGTAAAGAAGAAAATACGTCCATAATTTAAAAATAAAATAGCTCAGACACTGGTAGTCAGGGACAGGGTTCCATGAGCTGCTTTATGCCAGAAAGCAGTACCAGAACATCTGATGGCATCAGAACTAAGTCTTCTCTGCTGCTGTGCCACCAGATCAGCCACTGCAGTGCCTGACCCAGGCCAGCTGCCCCTCTTCCAGGCAGTTCCTCGGTAGTGGTGGGGAGTGGGCTCTGTCTAACATCTAATTCCATGTTGTGCCCTCTCTGTTTTGCAGACCCAGGTACTTCAGTAGTAGAGATCTATTGAGCTCATTGCCAGGTGGCTTCAGAAAATGGTCCTGGTCCCTATGTTTATATATGAAAATACTCATATACAAACAAACAAAATACATATATAAATAAAACAAAAACCTTAGTTCTATAAAGAGGGGATTTACAAATCGCATGCAATTAGCAATTTATTCTGAATATCAGTGAGCCCGGAAAGTTTAACTCCTGTTAGTGTCTCTGAAAGTTGGGCTAAAATTTTAGTCACTCAGGCACATGCTTTGAAATACAAGTTAGTTTACTAGCTGCCTTTGTGAAGCCTCAAACTACAGTCACTCTTTGATTCACTTTTTGGACTGAGTTTTCATTTTCCCATCTGTTTTTAGAATGTCAACTCAGCTTTAAAACTTAAGTATGCTTCTTCTGAGGCCTATGCCAGCACACCTTTGCTTTCATGCATAGAAGCTCTATTTTAAAGAAAGCATAATTTATTATGTTTTCACATTTAAATAGGTTATTTGACATTTCAGAGGCCTACAATCTGTCTTCTTTGCCTAAGCTTGACCTCTGCCAGTTGTGTATTCACACAATCATCAAAGTATTCATTCCTGCCTTTCTCAAGTTCAGCTTTGATGGTGGATTTTGGTGACCACTTTTAAACTGCTTTTCACTGTTTATTTCATTTCTTAACAGCTTCTGTTTCTTAGCCATCTCCATCGCTGATGTACAGTGGCCATCACTTTTTTTGTCTCACAGACGTAGGGAAAGGACCAGAGTAAAACCAGTTTGGTTGTTGGTTTATCTCAGCAAGTTGCAGTCAGCTCTGTCCATTACCAGTTAGCTGAGGAAATATAAGAAATTGCTTCTAAAACAATGGGTAATGTCCCTCCTAGATTTGGCTTACTGCTTAATCATACTGGTTTACTGTTCCATCCAAATTGTTTTTAACGCTGATGGTTCTTAAATTTTTAAATTGCTTTGTGATGTACAGAAAAAAAAAAGGCAGAATATAAGTACTTGGCATTATTTTAATGCTTCATACATATTAATTATGTGTTGGATATGAAGTATCTCCTATTTGTGTTTGTTTCTAATGTTTTCATGTCAATTAATTACCTTCTTCTTGTGTCATGAGTCAGGGATAAGGAGAAACTATATTTGCTTTCTCCATACTTCATCAGCATGCACATTTGTCATTGTTGGCCTGGTCCTTTCAGAAGATAATGGGGTTTTTTTTCCCTTTCTGGTTATTGTATGTGGGGTGTCCAGCCCTTTGATCATTTACACTGTTTTTCTCAGAACATTGCCCAGTTCTGCAGTATCCTTTTTGAGACTGGGTAATCAGGAGCACGTACAACATTCCAGGTGAGACTCCACCACTGATTTATATCATGGCATTACAATACTTACTGCATTATTCACCATCCTATGTCTTATCCTTCAAAACATCATGTCTGCTTTTTTTACCACAGCTCAGCATTGAGCTGAGGTCCTTAATGAGTTTTCTACAGTGATACCAGACTATTTTCAAAAGTTCATACAGTTAATTTAGGATGATGAAAGTACACTCTTCCTTTTTTCTTCTGTCCAATGTGGGTTATTTTGTATGTACTGAGTTTCATTTGCCACTTTGGCGATTATTTTGGTTTCTCTTGTAAACTTCTCACAGTCCTGTCTGGACTTGACCACTCTAAATAACTTTGAAGCACCTGCAGTTTTCCTTGCCTACTACTCAGCCTTTTCCCCCAGTTTTGTTTCAGTTATACTTGAAAAGAAACAAACACCTTGATTTTATACTGGTCAACTTACTTTTTCAGTAAAGCAAATGGAACATTCACCATTGCTGCTTTTTTTGCCTGTGTGTTTGCCAATTTTGATTATGAAAATACTTCATAGCTCACATTTTCAATAGTCTCTACTTACATTTTGAAAGGGACTTTTTTGAAATCTGATTTTTTAGAATGTTTCATTAAGGTACCCGCCAACTCGTGTTCTGTGCGTGGTGATTTCTAACACATGAGCTATTGGCTTCTCACAGTGCTGCTGCCTAAATCTACTTCTCTAATTTTCACCCCTCTGTCATGTTTTTCCATGGTGCAAGGAACAGAGGTCTTGCGTTCTTGCAGTTTAGTAGCTGGGTAAGTGAATGTCATTGGAGACAGGGAAAAGCATGGTTCAAAATGTGTCATTCATATGGTTTCACTCATTTCTTAAGGTTTCTGATGATGACTCTCAGGCCATTTGTATCAGATTTTAACCTGTCCTTACTGTTACAAAATTTTCCTGAACATTTCCAGACTTTCCTGTTGCTTTCTTAATCATTGTTCCAGAAATTTAAAGTAATGGTTTCTTTGCTTGTCCATCCAAGACACAGGAGACAGATTATTCCCCCTTTTTTTTTTTGTGTTATCACAGTATCTGTAGAGTGTTTTTAGATTTCACCTTCACTCTTTTCTTCCTTAGGGTAATAGTTCTCAATATTTTATTCAGAGTTCATGAGCTCTACATTTCTAATTATTATTGTTCTATGCTGTATCATTTACAGACCATGCACGACTTCCATGCAGTGCAGTTCTACAGACTGGACACAGCTGACACTTTTCCAAAGCTGAGTAGAGCCAAAGAAGGCAAAGTTTTCCTCAGGAAGGCAGTTTCAAGCACTGGAAAGCAGAAACATTGAGAGTGTCAAAGAGAAGGAAAGCCCCAAATCTGCAGTTTGTTCTACTGGTGCTTCCAGGAGAAGGTTCCACTGATGTTTCCAGATACCTGTCATCAGGTGGCATCTCTGAATCTCAGTTTGTCTCCTGAGACTTTGCTATCAGGACTGAAAAGTACATTTGCTGGGAGAGGTAGCATGAACAGCTTCAGCAAGTTTGGCTGTGTTTACTGTTATCTGACATTTTATATTACAATTTTGTTGAGTGTCCCAGTTGATGTTTTCACTGTAGAAGTACTGCTGCAGTATCATTCCACAAAATGATAAAGTCTATGAGATACCTGAGCTAAATATCTAAGGTTTTTTTAAAAGAACTTTTAAGGATGAAATTATGAAAAGACTGTTTTAATTTTATTAGTGGGATGATTCTTTGTCTTCCGTGTTTGGGAGGGAATGAGAAGGACCATGCCTTCTTGGTATAAATTACTTGTTTAAATTTAGTTTGCCTTTGAAGAGAATTTGGCTGATTGTGGTAGAGAATCCTGTTTTTATGTGTGGATCAGATACAAGAGGATTAGGGTGTAAAGTATTTTAGGCTTTGTAACTTTAAACAAAATTCAGAATTTGAGAAACCCTTGAAGAGTCACTGTATTTATGTGACTTAAACAAGATAGAATAGTCTTAATCCTAATATTCAGGTGGGCACTCTGCAAATATGAATACTCTGCTGTCTCTGAAATATCTTGTGTTTTGACAGCAGAGGAAAGAGGCAAGGCAAAGAGACAGAGTTTGTAGAACGGTGTTTTGTAGAATGGAGCCCACAGGAAAAAAATAAATAAGACAAAGAATGAACACTGCTCTGATCCTGAATTATGGGCCACTGTGTACATTGTTTATCTGACTGAAGGTGTTCTGAGTTCTGCAGATGAAAACCAGCTGTTGCCTAGCCAAAGCTGTCAGTTGGCTCACACAGTAAACATGAGCTAGATGTAGCTTTGGTTGAATCTTTTATTTTTCTGTTTCTCCCACAGTTTATTTTAATTTTGTTTGTTTGCTTTTTGTTTATGTGTTTTTCTTGGAAATAAGGTAAAAAGAACTGACAAGTGTCTTGTAGGTGCAGGTGCAATACTGCTTCCCAAAAAGATTTTTTAATATTTCTTTGAACATTCTTGCTGAATAATTGCCTTTTGGGACATTATTAAACACATTCTTAACTAATGATCATCAGTGTTTGACAGTCAATAGAGAAGTAAAAAATGTTCAGATTAGGCCATCTTTGCTTTGAATGTCACAGTCCCAACTTTTATTTGTTGCTCTCTGTTTGCCTAGCTTTGTAAAGATCCTCTGATGATCTCACAGCATTCAATCTTGATTATCTACAACAAGGTTGTGTCATCTGCAGATTTTGTTGTTGCGTTGCTTGTTACCTTTCTTGAATTACTCATTTTAGTATGGCAGAGTACCTGTCCCACCTTCAGTGTACTAATGTATTGTTCCTTTCTATGTGTTTTCTTCAGATTTCAGTCTGTACCATGGCAGATGCTCAACCTGTGTAAAAGCTTTTTCTAATGACTCATATAAAATTTTTCTTAACTATTTACTTGCAGAATTAGTATTTTGCTGCCATTTGGAAATTGACAAGGATTTTAGGATTGTCAGGTGTTAATGAGCCTGAGCTCTGAAGCTTCACCAATTGATTTTCAGGCTTTCTTGTGGGGAGGGTGAGGAGGAAGTATCTGTGTTGAAGTCATGGGTATGAAAGCAATTCACACCAACATGCCCAACCAGAATTAAGTAGTTCTGCTGCTGATAACCACATAACTGTGGGGCTAAGCTTGCAATGTATGTTTGGAAAGCTATGTAAACCTCAAATGGCCAGCTAGCACATTGCAGCTTTCTACCCTAGACAGTGTTCTATCTATTCCCAAAAGAGATAGTGTTTGTATAGAAGGTGTAATAAGTCTTTTAAATGCAGTCTAAATACTTCAATATTTTTGATAGTACCATTGGAGGTTTTCCATTAGGACAATATGAGCACATTTATCTTTGTATTTGTAAACTATGTAGATATTTTTGGGAAGTCTGTACTGTGGTTTCTGCCCTCTGTTCCATGGGCTCATAGAATATGCATAAACTTGACCTGGTAACCTTTGATTTCTTGCATTTCAACTGCAACTGACATATGCACATATCTCTGCTCACACAACTTGGATATGAAATGTCTAAGAACTATATTACATCCAGAGTATTGCTATTATAGGATGGACAATGTAAGCTGAATGTCCTTTGCACATGCTGCACGGTACATATTTGTTCATTATGATAAGCTGCTTATAAACACATCTGTATTAACATTTACCATCTGTTTTGCTTCTTGCATAGTCAGATGATGTGGCTGTCTGAGAATCAGTGAATTATTCTAAATGGCAGTTTTATCATCCTTGGTTTTGTTTGCATAAGTCTCTCCTCCTATTTCTAAACATATCCTGCTAGTCTTGTTAACCGTGTAATTTATTTTTATCACTTATCAGCTCTTATTAAATATGCATAGATATCATTTTAAAGATAAAATTCTCCTACTTTTCACCAGTCTGAATATATGTGAATTTTGGATATCTACAGTTATTTCTCACCCTTAGGACAATGTTTTCTGAAAGAGGACATTAACGCTTAAGGAACATATGCATATACATATACCTTGGCAGGTACACAGGTGATTACTGTAATTAGGAAAGGAGAGCCCAGTGCATAATGCACAAGTAAACACATTCAGAAGTAACTGCTCAGCACTGGATGTAATTGTGTGACCATGTCCCAACCACAGGTATTTTGCAGAGCTCTGAGATTTTGATGGTTCTGTGCCAGTTGCTGAAGACATGTCCCAAGGTATTCAGCACTTAGCTTTTAGGAGGAAACCCTCACTTGTGGAGTCTGCTGCCTTCCCTCTTCTTCCCTGTCCCACAAATAATTTTCAGCGACTAGCCTTGTCAGACTGTGGGCTCCAAACCCACGCTGTGCAGTAAGAACCCTCTGCAATTATGGCACAAGACATCCCAGGCTGAGGTAGTTTAGGCTGCATCTGAGGATCTTACCTGGGATGTCATTAGGGTAGCAATGGCCATGGTCACCAGCTTGGTATGAGTTAGGCTGTGGCCTGAAGAGCTCTGTGCCAGCACCACACTGCTCTCAGCTCTGGAGGTGGCTCGTGTGGAAGTATTTCTGCTGTCCCTGCAAGGCACGGCTTTGTCTGTATTAACACACTTTTATACTGCTCTGTTAACTTTGCTTTTCATCTCTGGCTCAATTTATGCTTTCCAGCCTTAATTGCTATCAGTTTCACTGCCTCTCTTGGGAAAGGTTGTTCTTTCAAGTCTGTGAATGTGTGGAAAAGGGTTTATGATGTCATGTGTAACCGCTATTTCATTCTGTTTGGGAAAAATCAATGCAGCTTGTTAGGATTTTTTAACCAATGTATTTCAAGATATATCTTACAGCGAATGCATAACACAAGTATGCCATGAAGCTGAGACATAAGGCACAAGAGCAAAATCACATACAAAATCCATGCTGTTGCAAAATGACAAGAAATATCCATTCCAAAAATGTTTGTTTGACCAATTCCATCATGAGAGCAAATAAAAATACCCTTGCTATTTTAGGTTTATGATGAGTATAACTTATACAGCACCAATTCTACCCATGGGCCTATTCATCTTCTATTGCACTATTATGCTTATGCGTCATCAGTGTGACTGGATGCTTTTTCTTTTGTTTTATTCTCATTAAGCCAGATGTCCGCTTTTGTAGACTAATTTGGAAATGTGAGGCAGGATTTATTCCTTAGACAAATCAGGCCATCTGCTCCATAGTGGAATGACAAGGTCTGGGACTAAGGATGAGCTGGCAGTCCAGAAAAAAAAAAAAAAAGGTCTTCCTTCTTTGGGTGAAAAAAAAAATTCCGAATCTACTCATTGAAATTGGTGCTGGCATCTGTTGTGATGCTAAATTGCTTGTCATGCCATGATGACCAATAAATCCAGGTGACTGAAACTGCCAGGTTCATATCCCTTGTCCCTGAGATGCAGGTATACTTGGAGCTAGTATAACCTGAATATTCAGAAATAATGCTTATGTAAAATTGATTTTAAAGGAATGGGAGGAAAACAACAGAAGCTTGCTGTCACATGCAAATGGCGTTTCTCCAGAAGGCTGATAGGCTTCTGACAAATCCATTCAATCTTTCTGAGTGATTTTCTTCTGCATAGCAAATGACAATGAGCTTATTGAAGAATTTAAGTTCTCAGCTCATTCCTTAAGTAGGCATCACTCACATTTAAATACACATATAATTAGTATCTCTCTGGATTCTGTAGGAGGGTTTTATCTTGCTAGTGTCATTCCTGTTCGGTTCTAGCTGTACAGAAACAAGGAAAACCAGTGAGCTGATGACATTAAAGTGTGTCATGTCTAGTGTACAGTTTAGCTGTATAAGTATGTCTGATTTGTTTTGAGGAAATATAAATATTTTGATCAGATGCCAGAAATATGAGATAAACTTGTCTAATTAATAAAAAGATTAAAAGACAAATAATGAGGCATGAAGCTCATAAGTACATACACCCACAGAGCCCCAGTACCCACCTACATTGGAGTGTGTGGAAGGCCTCACAGATGTTTCTTTATCAGATTCAGATAGTTGTTTTCCACACTGAGAGCAAACTCAGATCTTAAGAGGGTGTAGATGTCTGAAGTCTGAAGAATATAGTGAATCTCCTCTTACATCTACCAACCTCTACATGAATTTAATTTTAATCATTTCAGTAACTGTGCTTCTTTACAGGCAAGAGTAATATTTTTACATTTTAAAATTTTTACACAGTTTGAACTTCCACTTGAGCTCAGCAATGAAGGTAACTGATTTAAACAGCACTGGACAATATCAGCTTTCTGGGTAAAACTTTTGTTTGGAATCATCAGTCTTTCATGTTTTCAACCTCCAAGTGTTGCATGACACAGTAGTGTGAACTTATTTAATTTTCATTCACCATAATTTCTCTGATATTTTTTGAAGATTAGTTTCTTCTGTCATATTTAAAATTAGGCTGTATTTATTTTTAGAAGTAAATGCAACTTCTCTGGTTATAGTGTTAGGTATAGTATAGTGTCTGGTTATCGTATTAGGGCTATCAATATTCTAAAATTATTGTCATAAGTTTCCATATAGATAACCATAGAATAATATTATAATATTCTATTATTCTAATAACCATGCCCATGACCATAGAATAATATTCTTATTTCTTTTTTAAAATACAGTTAATTTGTCCTTTTGTATACTCTCATTTGCTGTAAGCAGCAATTAGTTTTAATGTTTCGTTCACAATAGACTACTTACAGAACAAACCTTTTTTCATAGCAAGTAGGAAAACTCTCCTATTTCACTTTGACATTGACAGGACAGCATATGGCAAAGACTCATCATCCAGGCTAAGCCCACTTGTTAAACAAGTGGAAAATTGAATACATGCATGAACTTTGGTCTGGCTCTGCAAACATGCATTGCTAGAGTACAGCTTACACTGAGTTTGTATTACCAATAGGATGTGGATTCCTGACCTAAGTAGGAGAGGTTTCCAGTGTTGCAGTAGGAAGCTCACAGACCAGGTTTCCTGCTCTTGGGAAATGCTGCTGCTATTACGGGGTTTTGCAACCTACATGCATTGACTCCCACAGATGATCAATACAGGAACTTTTTGTTTAGGCATCTGTTTTCCCAGAAGTTTATAATACCACTGTTTCTATTTTAGGACAAAGTCTGGACAAGCAGAATCAAAAATTGAGATCACACCGCCTAAATAGAGGGCTGATGATGAATTAGGCAAGAAAGGTTTTTTGTTTTTGTTTTTGTTTTTTAAATTTTAGATAATATCTATCCTTGTTTTTAAGAATGGTTTGGTGTTATTCCAGTGAAGGCAGCAGAAGACCTCCCTCTGACATTAACAGAGGAAATGTTCTATTTTTATTGAGTGTATTTAATATAAAATCCTTGAAAAGTCAAAGAGAACCATCTGAGTTTTTTCTTTTAAGTTTTGAGAACTAGCTGGAGTTAAAACATAACACTTAACATCTCCAACCATTGAGAGTTCTCCTGCTGCGCAAACTCATGACTATCCTGTATTCTGTCAGCAAGTTTGCAGGGGAACTAACCTGACAGTAAAAAGTCCTACAGTGGTGTTCATGAATGCTGCTTCAGGGAAGGGAAGGCTCTCAGAAGAAAGGTTTTTATTAAGTGTGCCAAACTATATTTAACTGCGTAACAAAAGGTGTGGAGTTTTAAAAAATAATTTTTGTGTCTTTTAAAAATATTTTCTTTTATTAATTTGACCAAGTTGTTTTTTGTTGTTGTTGTTGTTGTTTTTTGTTTTTGTTTTGTTTTTTTGGTTTTTTTTTTTTTTGGGTTTTTTTGTTTTGTTTTGCTTTGTTTTTTTTTGTTTTTTTTTTTTTTTTATTCACAGCAGGCCAGTGTAA
>JANRMJ010000079.1:13062574-13074998 GCA_025584955.1 Alethe diademata | reverse complement strand
AGATACCAGTAAGGAGGTATTCTGCCCATTTCCTCTTTTAAAATTCTTTGTTTCACAGAAACAATTTACTTGGGACTTCTCCTTATTTTCTGGCATAACTTGCTGCAAATATCTGGCAAAACATGTAGTGAAACTCATTTGAAGATATCAATAGACACTAGCTGATATTTAACCTAAATATCTCAAACAGTGTGTCTGAAGCTCATAATTGCCATGCTAGTTGCAAACTTTTAAGTATTTCACTGTCCTTCTGATAGAAAGTGGTCCATGGGCATGTGTGTCCATGTGAAATATCTTTGTATGCACAAAAGGCCACACAGATTCACTGAAATCTGTTATTTTTGGCATTTCTGAGTTAGAAGTTGTTGAGTGAAACTAGGGAAGGATCAAATCCTCTTTTCTATGGACATACGTATCCTAAAACTCTCCAATTATTTTTTTTCCGTATCCCAACACACAATACCCTGGCAGAATACATTTAGAGTTGCATGACAGGTTATTTCACATATTAATAAATAACTTCAATAAATATTGTTCAAGAACAAGTCATGTCAGATTGAGACTCTGATCTCAAAGGGAAAAGTACTCACTTCTTCTATTTTGCACATAAAATTATACAGATCTATAAAACAGAGAAACAGAACCAAAACAAGAACTGACTATAAATAAATAAATAAATAAATAAATAAATAAATAAATAAATAAATAGAACCCCCCCATAATTTTCTAACACATGTGGCAATAATTTAATGTGTATTTTGGCAGTAGCCTTCCTTGCTTAGCAACTCTGAAATGAGACACACTGGATATTTTCTCAAGGGAGCTGAGTGCATTTCAATTTTTGGAATGTTGATAACACTACCAAATTACCACTGTGTTTACTTCAACTTTGTTTAATGCAATTTCTTTAATCTTTTTGGTCTAGCTTTTAAGGCTCAGCTTTGTTCCCACTGAAATCAGACAAAAAAACCCACCCAAAACAAAACATATATAATGCCATTTGGGCTACCCTAGGTGTTGCACAACAATAGGTCTGGGATCCCCAACACAAGAGGGACATGGAGATGTTGGAACAAGGCCTGAAGAGGCCACTAAGTCAATTGCAGAGCTGGAACACCTCTTTTATGGTGTTCCAGCTGAGGGGTTTCATCAGCCAGGAGAAGAAATGGCTTCAGGGAGACCTTGGAGTACATAGAGACCTTCTGCTACATAAAGGGACTTACAGTAAATCTGGACATTTTATAAGGGCATAGTTTATACATAGGGACAATGACCAAGGGGAATAGATTTAAACTGAAGGAGGGCAGGTTTGATTAGCTATGGGGAAGAAATTAGTTATTCAGAGGGTGGTGAGGCCCTGGCACGAGCTACCCAGAGAGCTCCTGGGCGCACCATTGCTGGCAGTGTTTGAGGCCAGGATGGGCTCTGACCAACCTGGTCTAGTGGAATGGAAGGTGTCCCTGACTGTGGTGTGAGGCTTGGAACTTGTATGGTCTTTGAGGTTCCTTTCAACCCAAACCATGAATATTTATTTTACATTTGGGATTACATAGAAAATCGCTAGTTGTAATGTTGGGCCCTGATCCCTGGTATCTGTAGGGCTGCTGACACCAGTTGCTTTAATCACATAAGAGACCTTTGCTTAAAATCAGAAAAGTTCATGGAGTAAATGTCTAAATGTCTGTAAGATAAATATTACAGCATCTACAGCTATAGAAAATTTCCAGACAACTTCTAGTGTTACTTATCTCCAGAATATTCTCCCTTAATAAAAACAAACCCAACAAGCCTCAAAATTAAACCACTAAGTTTAATGATCTAAAAAATTATTTAGGGAGCTGAGCACTTCCTGAAAGACCTTGAGTTTCCAAAGTCCTGCTATACTTTATAATCTCACCAGAGGTTCAGATTCCTCAAGGTGTCAAGTTACCCAGCACACATAAGCATTTACTAATTAACTTTGAAGTGGGCTGAGTACTTTGTGCATGGGTTTGCTTCGGAAAGAAACCTGATTTTGATTAATGACTTGTTTTATTTAAATTATCTGTATCTGCAGAAATTATTGGGTTTTGTCCAGTGAACTTCCTTATTTCAGTTGAGGCAGAATGATTAAACTTGAAAAAAAACCTAAAAAAATCAAACAAAAAAACCCCAACCAACCAACAAACCAACCAACCAACCAATCAAAAAAACCTCCAAGAAATTTTGTGCTGTTTTTGGGAGAGGGAAATGGAAATAACTGTTTTACATTGTGGCACTACATAGTTTTGAATAAAAAGTATCTATTGGAATTGCTGCTGAATATTAGAATTGGTGTAAAATAGAAAATTAGAATACCTAAATGGTAAGAACAGAATTTAAAACAAAGAGAGAACTTTTATGGAGTGATTCTATATTTTGCAATAATACTAATTTAAAGGTGCAGGGGAGACTGCAGTTTCTGGTAAGTAAAGGTCTTACAAAATTTCTCCATTGTGAGTTCATGCGGTTGAGGGGCACTATTTGTCCATATTGTTTATGGTTAATGCCAATTTGTCTTGTTCTCATCAAAGTGTATGTCTGTTTTCCTATGTCATTTGTATCTTGTACAACGCAATTCTCATTATTGGGGATCTTTTCCAGAAAGTTATGTGACCCTGCCTAGTTCTGGAAATTAGTGAGTTAGGCTGCTCATCTTGGTTTCCATCCTCAACTCCCTCATTTACTTTTGGGGTTTTTTTTGAACTATATTCACTTAGATTATGGTTTTAGAATATAATTAGGAATATTTTATAAATAGAGATAAAAATTTTTGTGTTGAGAATTCTGTAACTCTGACAAAGAATATGTTTCCCTTGTAGGTATCCTTGTTATGCTGGTAGTTGAAAGAAAACTTTAATCAGTACAGCCTTTGACTATATTATTAGAGTTACTTGCCAACCGTTGGAGCATAACAGAACAAATCAAATCCATGTTGTGTGTGCTGATTTAAGAATTTTATGAATTTTCACAGAAAAAAGAAAGTAAATTTTTCTGAAGGAAAGAATGCTGTTAATCAGAAACATCAGGCAAGACCAATCCTTACCAGGAAACGGTTTAGCTGGAACTGCAATGTGGAATTTTTTTAAATTGAAAAAAAAAAAGGAAAAAATTTCTGATTTAATTTTTCTATTGTTGATATAATTTTTAAAGTTATGAAAATGCCATTAAAAATTTCAACATTACAAGAATCAAGAGATTGCAGTGTATTTTGCAGGACGGTGGTGTGACACTTTTTCCCAGAGCTGAATCTATCTGTTTAGAGCTTGGGTCAAAACTTACAACGCACGTTAGGAATAAACTTGAGAGCAGAGTTGGATGAAATGTAGCAGTGAGAGAAGTAAGTGCCTTTAGGAAGAGAGTAGAGAGATTTCACTTTTTGCAGAGCAGCTCACCTACAGACTTTGTGCTCAGCTGGCTTTGCTGCAAACCAGTTTCTGTTTCCTAGAAGTACTGAACTAAACAGCACAACAGGTTTAATCTACTTTGTGCCCTTCATATGCATATAATACACAAATGTAGCTTATAATTTACCATGAGCAATAAGTAATTTACTGTTTTTTTGACATAAACAGAGAATTTACAAAAAATAACTTAGAAGGGGAGCTGTATTCTTTCCTAGTTAATGCACCCGGACGGCACTCTGGAGATGTGGGTCTACTTGTAATTTTTCCAATAATATTTATAAGTTTGAACAAGCCTTTTCATGTCTTACCATCTCCTCTGTGCCTTTTCTTTGGACACAACCTTGAACAGCATACACATAAGTAAAAATACATTAATGTCATTAATGCTTTTGAATGCTGTTTTAAGAAACAAGAAGAGTAGTGGTGCTTGATTCCTGTCTGCAATCCCTTCATCTGCTCTCAAAAGCATGTGTCTGGGCTCCAAACAGAAAAAAACGATGAAAAAAGGTGTTACTTGTATTAATTAAGGAGAGAAATCTAATTAAAAAATGAATACAAGACTATTGATACCCTCACTCTACAATCCTGAAAAAGCTACTGAGGAATTGTTTAGCTGTCTGCCTGAAGAGAGCTACAGATCTTCCTGTTACTCATTCTCAGAGAGCTGTGAATTAAAGATTGGCTCCTCCTGAACATTGCTGGGAGCAAATGACCCTGGTTCCTGTGTCAGTGTTTGTAACAGGTACACCTAGGGAGAAGCATTAGCAGGAGCACCAGCATTTTTGCAGCTGATCTTCAGAGATTTGCAATGATTGTGGATTGCTGCTGTGCCTCAGACAGCATTAAATGCATGTAATGCACTCAGGTTTGATCTTTCTTCCTAAAGAGAATGAAGTAAATATAAGGTCCTTGTGTGGAGGAAAAGAACTTGTGTGACCTTTGCTGCGTGGTAAGGCAATGCCAGCATTTGTTCCTGCAGAGTGCTGGGCCAACAGATGTCCTGCCACCCCTGCCAGGAATTTGGGCAGAGGGGACAGAGTTTACACTAGCTGAGATTCAGCTATGATGGCTTAATTCCAGGGAGATGCCCTCTCCTTGCAGAAAGATTTCAGGAAATAGCATGTAGCTAGCAGCAGCTTACGGTGCCTGTCCAAAGAACATCAGATAATGAGACCCTCTGGGAGACGTGTGACTGTTTCCCTTTTCCATTTTCAGGCTATCCCCCAGCTCTGACAGCTGCTTTGTGTCTGTTGGGAAATTAGTTATCCAATTATCATTGCTGCTTTCCCAGTTGCTTTTCCAGTGCCTCTATTAAACTGGGTCAATACACACAATGGATAAAACCCCAATCCATAGAGTTACCTGTATCATTATTCAGAACCCATAAACTTGGTACACATTTTGCATTTCTTATGGAGTTTTGTGTTCTCTGCAAAGCCTTTTACTCCATGTTCAAATTAAATAGAATAGCCATCATAGTAATCATAACAAAATCCTACGTACTGTGTACTTTACACAGTCTAATAATATCCAGACATGTATTTTCCAGTAGGTTTTGAATCATGTGGTTTCAGAATCTCAGTTCTCATTTTATTAAATGTCGTAGCTCTCAGGATTGTGAAAGAAAAAAGAGGGGAGAAAAAACAATATCTCATTACCTGAGAACTGATCAGCCTGAGCTTCATACTACCAGATTTTGATAACACCACTTAAAAGTAACTTGTCACCAGACAAGGACAGGGATGCATGATATTTTGTATGGTGTCATGAGATCCTCCTCTGTTCTCAGTATTACTATGAATAAGGCATGATAAAGCTTTAAGATTTGTTATGCACTACTGAAGTTGTTGGCTTTTTTCACAGTGCTCTGGTTTCTTAGATTGAAAAGTATGTTATTTGTTTAATCTAGGTTTTTAGTAAGATCAAATGTTTTTATTTGTCTGAGTATGGTTAGGTTCATGATAACTGGATAGCTTCCATGAGGGAAATGAATGGCAGGATAACAAGCAGCTATATTTCCCTGGGACTGCCAAAACTCTTTTAACTTCGCTCTCATGGAGATTCACAAGTTGTTAATGGGGGAAAGGAGTGAAAATATAGTTATCTACTGTCAGAATTCTCTTTGAATTAACTCTGTTTATCTTCCTGTCAACTGCTCTAGGTCCTGACTTTCAATTTTAATAAGAATTTTTTTTTTTTAAATGAAGAACTAAACATTATCACAACTAAACATTTCATCATGGGCACTTGCCACATCAGACTTTGATGAAGAGAGATACAGCAGCATCCTCTGACCACAGCTGTGGGACTTCAGCTGACTCTTTTTGCAGTCTCCAGAGTCTGATCCTGCTGCTGGCCCTTACGCTATTCCCTTTTCCAGATCCACCACCATTCTGTCTCCTCTTCCATTGCATTTGCCAAGCAGCTACTTAGGAAATCTCATCAGAATTCAGGATGTGGCCCAGAATTGTCATCAGCTGATGTATTTCAGCTGTGGGGAAAATGGTAAGCCAGGGCCTAAGAAACAAGCAGGCTCAGTCTTTATGAGCAAACCCTGTCAACAAAAACTTACTTTCCAGACGCTGTTGCTTAGAGGATTGAGTTTGCTTTAGGAGCAGGATAGCAAGGTTGTTTAATATTTGTAAATACAGAGTATTTTCCTACAATTTTGTACTTATGAGTGGGTGTCACACTGTCTGTGTGCAGGTTTGCATAGCTTTGTTGGTTGCTGAGACTGAAAGTAAGCCTAGGTCTACATAACAATACAAAGTTTGCCCTTAATTCTTAGGGAACCAATTTTATTGTTTATTAAGATGACAAAATTTAACCTTTCCCAATGTCTGTAATAGTTTAGGAAATTTAAAATAGAGGAATAATCAAATCTTGTTTGGGTCAATGGAAAAGTCAAATGAAAACATATCCACTGAATTATGCCTCTTTCCCTACTGTACAGTGAAAGAATGAGAAAATTGATTTGTCCTGCGTAGTTCAGACAGAAAAGCTGGGATTGTACAGAAAATATTTCTTGAATAGCAGCATCTTCAGTTGCAAGAAAACAAATAAAATCAGAAAAAAATCTATAACTGGTATGTTAGCTAATACTTGGAAAATATTTGTTTTCATGGATAGAGATCACAATGGAACCAGAGCTGATGATAGGTAATACTCATGGATCAATTACTTTGTATAACTCATGATTAGCTGAGGAATTAAGAGGCTTATCAGAAAATAACATTATGTTGATAATCTAGCAGCCACTTGTTCTTATGTCAATAAATGTGGAATGAGCTTTATTGGTTTTTTTTAATATTAGAAGTTTTTTTATATGTTGTGGGTTTTATAGATTTAACACTGGCTGTGTGAATGAACAGCAAGAGATTATTGCTTATTTGCATGAGCATATAAACTCAAGCAAATAAACTCATGCAAATAAGTTGTCACTTTTTTACTTTAAATTATAATTCCAGCAAAAAATGTTTAAATATTTTCGAATATGTTCTAGAAGTAATCAGTCTTTGATCCTTGTCAAAACCAGGAAGAATAAAAGAATTTCCAATGTTTGTAGCAATAATCGATGAGGCTGGTAAATCTGGATAAAATTGATCAGCTGACATATAATCTCTAAAGATATTGTTTGTTAAACAGCAACAAAACAAGACGCCTGTATTCCATATAATCAGAGACTGGAGTAAAGATGAATTTTCATTGGTATTTGGTGTTCTTTT
Source organism: Alethe diademata (assembly GCA_025584955.1). NCBI lineage: Eukaryota > Metazoa > Chordata > Aves > Passeriformes > Muscicapidae > Alethe > Alethe diademata. The sequence continues at coordinate 13,067,848 of JANRMJ010000079.1, read as the reverse complement.
TTAAAAATATTGCTATCTTGATCTGTAATTTATTTTCCATTAGTGTGTTAACTTCTATTGATAAAGAGTGTTAAAGGGCTAATTAACTAAACAAATAATTTCGTAATTAAAATTTTCTAGTGAGTTTAAAATGTAGTAAAAATAATAACTACAAAAAAATCCCTCCCCACATGAAAGAAAATTAAGCTGTCTACAGTAAGATTGGGAAGTTCATCTCTGAAACCATGTCATCTCAGCTCTGAGCGTCATCTTTGCTGCATAGCATTTTTTAAATGCCCATCAAACATTTTAGCTTTCTTGAAACCCTCTGGATGTATGTAAGGGAACTGTCTGATTGATATGATATATCTAATCTAACTGGCAAATTGGGCATTTTTCTGAGAAAAAATTATTCAATATGCAACCATGAAGGAGAAAGCCAAGACCAAACCACCAGGTTTCCTTCACTTAAAATATCTCTCAGTTTCAAAAGAGGCCTCAAATTTTCTTGGGCTTTTGAAATAGTTTTAAATTATCTTTAATCTTAGAGGCTATTACCTTCTGGGTTCCTGCCTAGCAGTGGCAGATAAACCATAAATATTAATGATTCAGTAATTAAAGTTACTGTGATTCTAAGAAATACAGTTGTTATCAGTCTCATTGAAAAAGAATATTTGTCCTTTCCTCATGTCTTTTGCTCACACCAAGGAACATGTCACAACACAATCCTCTGGCAAATATGCTCATTAAGATTAAGCCTAAAAGCAACCATATTTTTACAAGTTAATTTATTGTATTAAACTACTAGTTGAATACAAATTACTGCAACAGAATAATTGTATTTATAAAATAGCTTGTTTGACATTTTAAAAACAGAGCAAATCACATGGAAACAACAAAAAACATAAAATATTTCAATTTTATGTTTCTACTAAACTGATATGCTAATTTGTAGTCCTTATGTAGTGATTGTGTTGAGAAATGTGGCAGTTTTGTTTAAGATGTCTTTGAAATAGATGAGTGTGTGTTTCTAATAAATGTCTTGGTGGCTGCCACATTTAAGTCCATTTTGGAGCTATCTTTCATAGAATCACAAAATGTCCTGAGTTGGTAGGAACCCACAAGGATCATCAAGTTCAAAATGCTGGCTTTATTTCATTATTGAAGAAACCTGCACTAGTAAACTACTTTTACTGTGCAATATATACAGTAACAGGTTTTGGACTGCCTTAAACAGAAAATATGTCTGGAACTGTGGCTGGAAGTAGGATAATACAAATGTAATTTATGAAATGTAAAGTGATTAGGAAGCCTGGCAATAGATGTTAAACTCTTTTTCTGTATACCAGATATCACTGATGCTTTACTAGGGCTATAGTCAAAGATCAGATTTTTAAAAAGTGGACAGATGGCTGAAGAAGAGATGGATAGAATGTAAATTATGTATCTAAAAGTGAAAAACTGCTTTAAAATTCTTGACTAAGTCTTGACTAAGACTCTGGCTATCATGGCATAACCTTTGCCATACAAGGCATTCAGAGAAATTTAAAAACAAACAGAATCTTTGAAGTTTTGTCTTGTGTATATTTGCACCTACCTTGTTCTCATTCCTCTCTGTGGAGGAATCCTGAAATAAAGGAGCACTCAAAAGCAAAGCAAAATGGAAAACACATTTTGTTAGTGGCACTCTGACTCTGCTTAATATAGTCAGTGAATCCCAAAGGGCAGCACTGAATTCAGCATAAGCTTGAGAAATTCCAGTCACCTTTCTTAAAAAAAGTCTGATGGTAAGGGATAACAATCTTTTCTCTGTCCATACTAGGCTGTACTGTGGAGCTTGTGACAATTTCCATATCACCATTAAAAAATCTTTTGTACTGGACACACGGGTATCATGGCATCAGCAAATTCCCTTTATTTTTCATAGAACCTTCGTCACCAAGTGGCAAAGTAGTGATTGTGGCATCTTCAGATGTTGGTAAAGTCCAAATTGAATCAGCAGCCTTTACTACAGCAAGTGTTTAAGTTTACATAAATAAGCTACAAACTGACACAAAGAAAAAGAGGCTTTCAGCCCAAAGCTGAAAATTTCAGAGCACTACCCAGAGGTTATGCAGGCAGTTGTTTCATCACAGTTTAACTATTGATAAAAAAATCAGCATCCACTGCATTAAATTAAGAATCAAAAGATTAGCTGATTCTTAATTTGGTCTGCTGTAAAGTCAGTGTCTTACAAATTCAGAGAGACCAGATGCTTTCATGAATATTTGAATTATCTTTTAGTTTGATGAAAAAAAAATGAACAGTAACCAATGCTGTTGTGAAAACAACCTTTCAGAACTGTTCAGTCTACATCTCTGGTTTCACTGAAGTACATGTAAATTTTTAACTAGCTATGGACTACTTGCAAGGACTTTACTGGAATTATTTTAAAAGTGTGGGAAATAGAATTTTATTGTCAAGTGAAGAGAAAAGAATATTGGAAGAAATTGTCAAAGAAGGTAAAATATCCTGAGATTTCAAACTGATTCTCAGTGAAGTGGTGGAGTCACTGTCCTTGGAAGTGTTAAAAAAACAAATAAACATGGCACATATGATTTAGTGGGCATAGTGGCATTTGGTTGAAGGTTGAACTTTCTGATCCTAGAGGTCTTTTCCAAACTTTTCTACAATTCTGTGATCTGGAAAGCAATAAAATGCATATAAGAATGTGTCTAAATCAACATCAGCTGCAGAGAATCAGAGTTTTGACCTATAATATGGAAAGACTATGGAGAAACAGACAGGATGATAATATGAAGTGCTTGAGTAGCAAAAAAGGATAATTTGCAGATGGATTCTAAAGAAAGATAGAGGCAGTTTCTAAAACTTTAAATACTTTGTAAAATTAGCATATCCATTAGCACATATTTATTAGCATAAATCCAACAACGTCACTTTGTGTTTCTTTGGCTCTTTTGCATATCTGAATAGTGTTTTTTTGTTTTTTAATGATTACATCAAAACAATGGCCTCTTGTTCTACCAATTGCATATGTAGACTGGGATTCCTCTTGGTCACCAGCAGATTAGTCATCTAGTCCAAAACTGGATGTTTGAGTTATCTCAGTAGTTTGTGGTAGAGAAGGACTATTCCTTTTAGACAGGGTGGGTAAGATGTGCAGTTCTTGAAGGGTCTCTCCCTGGTTAACTATGGCAGTAGTTTATCCTGTCTGTGTACCTTTCATTTGGGGACTATTTGGTGAGATGAATCTAACCCACAGACAAAAAGCCAGGACATTTGACATGCTACTTGGGACCTAGGTTACTGTAACAAAGAAAAGATGAGGGGCATCTATAGTTAACTTAGAGACATATGCTTATGTAGTTCACATGCATGTAAAACTTGCAGTTTGGTCACTAAAAATGAGAATGTATTTGCATTTGCAGTATTTTTGTCTGTTTTTCATTAGGTAAACATAAACCATTTTGATACAAAAGTGGTTTTTTTTCTGAATGCAACCTTCTTCTAGAAAGGCTGACTCTTTTCTTGCATGAAAACCAGTAAGTTTTGTCAGGTTTCCCCATGCAATGCTGTTTTCTGAAACCCTGTAACCCTGTATGTTATGACATGCTGATGAAAGCCAATGTGATTCAGTAGAAAAACTTGTTCACAAAAACCATCTCCTAATCCAGTTAGCTGTTTAATTGCAGGTCTGGGAACAGCTTGCTTCTGCATATATTCAAATTTTAATTGTCTGCTGAGTATAGATATTTGTATAATTTCTAAAATCCAGGAGCTGTCAGACAGTCTACTACCATTCTAAGGTGAGTGCACCTGCATAGATGCAGACAATAATTGCATTTACACTAATTCTGTGCAATGGAAGTCACGTGCAAGATAAGCTCTCCAAGGGTTCTGGAGAAACATAAGCTCATAGAAGCAGAAATCCATTTCACACAACGTTTTTCACAAAGGACATCCATGTGATTTTGTCTCCAGCTCCTGGTCAGGACTTCTGACTTAACCTAGGGTTTTCTGCAATTAGACATTTCCTTGATCACACTTCTGAAATGCCAGAGTTCTGAGGTCCTTCTGGGTAGTCAGTCATCTCCCTCACCACCTTTGGGTTCTTAGGCTTTTATTAATGTAGGGACTCCTTACATAAATGGACAACAAGGCGACTAGAACTGCCTTGAGACATCTCAGTCATGCGGGAACAAGGGGATTTGCCACACACAGAGTTGCAAATCATTGCCAGGTTTCTCCCATTTTCATCAGAGGGTGAATAAAGCGATGATGGTAGGTAAGAGAAAGCCATCCTGGTTCTGCTACTGCTGCTGCTGAAGATGCAGGCAAGAAAGAAAGAAAGGTGCTCTTGCTGCCAGAAGAACTCTATGTTTCTCATAAATCTTGACTCTGAGTTGGTGGTGGAAGCAACACCAATAGACTTGCCTTTCCAATGCATCATGGTCTGTGGCTGCCTTGCCAATCCTGCAGAAAACTGCTCTGGGTGATTGCTCTCATCTTTGTCTAGAGCTGCTCCTGATTATCTGTGTGAGAAATGCACTGTGCATGCAGTGCCTGAATTCCCTTTCTCTAGATACGCAACTGCTTTATCCTGGGAGATTTAGCTCACATACCTCACACAAGGCAGGTCAGAGAATCATTTTCCAACACAGTCAGTACAGAGCCAAATTGACTTTTTTCATGGCAGTGCCTCAGAAAAGCTTGTTTATATTGTGCAAACAACTTTCAGGGGAGGAAAAAGAGAACAATCAGTTATTCATGCAACAGCATTGGTTTGGCTAGAGGAAATGTTCCTAAACCCTTACAATTGTTTTTGAATGCTAGCCAGTGTGAAACACAGAAGTAATGTTAAGCTAAATGCAATTTCAAGTAGCTAGTGGTGAAGGAGCTTACCAAGGAAAAATGTCTACAAGCATTTGGGGTACCAGGCAAAAGGAAGGTGAATTTTCTCAGGCAAGGAACTACAAACTAAAACTTTGTCATCATATTAAAGGCATATTAAAAATGAAATACACAATAATTAGCCTTCTTAGCAATTTTCAGAGTAATTTTAACCTGAGACATATTTAAGATTATTTTTTCTGTCTGATCTCTTTTATGATGTGTCTTTACTTGTCCTTATCTAACACAATTGCTTTTAATTAAGGTAATCTGGATGTAGACTTGGCAGCTGTTGCAGTGGGGTAAATCACAACCAAGTCCTTAAGTGCAGTGCTGCAAGAAAGGAAGAAGACATCAGGGTGCCAATTTACAAATGATGAATGACATTCTGCACTTCCACATTAG
>JANRMJ010000079.1:13032575-13046821 GCA_025584955.1 Alethe diademata | reverse complement strand
TTGCATTTCTCCCTTGGAAGATGAAGATTTCAAATATAATTTGAATTGGTTTTCAGAATATTTCATGACTCAACATGCTGAATTACTTGCCTATCCCCTGGCTTTCAGCCTGGAGTTAGCTTACTGTCATGTCTACAATCAGTTCAAAGTACAAATGAAGTGCCCATGAGCTATCATATTCCTGGCTTGCCTCCTTCATCACTCCTCTTTAGACCCCACAACTTTCTTCCTGTCACCTAGTAGCTCTGTGAATATACACCTCTCCTAAAGTCCCTCATTAGATAGGGCAGTAGTCCTATGCGTGAAAGACTAGATTTTCATTATGTCTTACAAGCACGACTAATAACAAAATTTCAGGAAATCAATAAACCCACAGAGTTTTCAGCCTTTTCATAAAAAAAAGGAACCAAGTTGCTATGGAGTTGCAACCCTGACTGGGACTGGGGCACAGGGAAAGAGGCAAGATCTGCTGAACACATGGTCTAGGTGGGACTTAATCATAGTGCTGTCATATAAATATAAAATGTATGGTTTCTGGATGAGGATGTCAAAACCATGTAAGATAATGAAATGACTCAGGCTGACTGCCACTGTAAAAATCAGGATGCCACAACTGGTTCTGCCCACACTTTGACAAAGTCAGCTTTTGTAGACAGGTAGTTATACACAGACATGCAATATAAATCCAGGAAGGGTGCTTTTATTATGTTTTAAGGCCTAAAAGTATCTAGATAGACTTTCCCACTAACTTATCAATAAAAATTTCTTCTTTCTCCCTCGTCCGTGTGTATTTTGGCAGCTTAGATCAACAGATCCTCAAAATGGGACCTATCTCTTATTCTCTGTTTGGTGTGTCAATGAATAACAGGGAATTTTGTCACATGACTCCAGGCTTTTTGATAATTTGAAACATTAAAAGCAGTAGTAGAGAAGTACAAAGTGCTGAGGGAAAAATATAGGGTTTTCTTGCTGCAGGGATCTTTTTACAGTATTTTTTCCTTCCTTGTAGTATTTTCATTCCTATCTTTGAAGAAATAACAACTTAACTTTCCGGAGATATGCAGATAGGACATTGTCAATAACAATGATATTTTATTGCTTGACATTTTCACTGGTATTTTATTGCTCTACCTTAAAAAAAAAAAAAAAAAAAAGCAGCAATCCCTATCAGAATGTGCTGATAAGGCAGATCTATCTTAGGTAAATACATTGCCTTCACATATGGCCTTTTCTTCAATAAACTTTTAAGATTTTACAAAAGCTCTTGGATATTAATAATTACTTGATTCCTGAGGGTTTTCAGTTTAATTTGTCTTTTCAAGGTCTTCAGTGTTGGCAATATGTACTCCCCAAAATGGTAAAACTGCTTGCTGTCAGACTGCAAAGACAGGACAGGGTAGTAGCAGAAAGACTCTTGGCATGGCACTTCTGTAACCCTTGGGGAATTTCATGATCTTCAAGATGGACAGGATAAATCCCCAGTGAAGTGTTGACAGCCCTGAAATATTTAGGATTATTAAGTCAAGTCTAGAAAGCAGAGGGCTTTTCTTTTCTTGTATTATAGCACCTTGAAATGTCTCCCTGCAGTAATTTTTGTAAACCATGAAATTTGACTATAAGATAGATGCAAGGCTCAACAAAGGAAACTAAGTTTTAAAAAATTTTGTTTCTTTCATTTTAAAATTACCAGTAGTTGTTGTGAAGCAAACAACATGCATGTGAATACTAGCAAGGTGAAATTTCTGACATGTGTGTCCTAATCCTAAAAAAATGTTTGAAAGAGTTTTGGTGTGAGTCTGTTTTAGGACTGTGGGGTGAGGTTAAAGAAAGATTAATTAGCTAAGCCTCAAATTAAACCTAATACAGACACAGTTTACTGCTATTTACCTTGACTTAGTAACAGATAGGGTTTGCTGTTGATTACAGCTGACCTCACAGTGACTTCATTTTGTCATCAGACTTGTTTGTAGCAGCTTGTAGAATTAAAAAAAACCCACTTCTGCAGCAGATGAATGCCCTGGCTGTTGCCAGCTGCTGTGAAAGCTGACATACAGTGCTGCTGTATCCTGCAGATTCCCCTGAAGTTTGACAAATAGTTCTTACAGTTGTTGAGGGTAAAACAATAAACAAGTTTTCAGAGCTTTTTTCATAACAAGTTGACCCTGAAGCAAGCTGATAGAAGATGATCTGTGGAAGTTTCTGACACTGATTCTGAGCTACAAAATGTCAGAGCTTTAACTCATATTCATCACACTTGGAAGTTGATGAACTCTGCCAACTCTCAGCTGTCCAGTCATCCTTTTACAGTATTGCACAATTCTTTTCTAGACTTTGATATAAGAGGACCCTCAGAACAGTTTCCATTTTAGGTATCCTGACATATGCTGGGGTTAAACGTGGTAGGGTCACAAAAGTGCTACTCACTTCCATGTTACTTATTTCCACAAGGATGTCACAAGAAGCATGACAAAGTCATAGCTCTGACTCAAAATTTTAAGAGAGGCTCCTATTTTAAGTTTTGAATGTGACCTGGTTTAAAAAGGAAGCTCTTCAAGGTTGTTCAGTATTTACTGGTGAATATCTGGATGTACTTCTGATATTGGTGGTGATGTTTCAAGCCACCTACAGAAACTCTGTATGTAATCCAAGCAATACAGAAAAAAATCCCTTTGTATTGTGTCACTCTTTTGAACATCTTTTACCCATGAAAACAACTGTACATTCTGAAGAGTTAGATGCCATTCCCTTCTCTAGCAACAATTTGTGTGAATTTGCTCTTCTGATTGTCCAGAACTGCTCTAACTCATGAATTTCATTAAAAGTATCTATTATTGGGGAGCCAAAAAGAATTTATTATGTTTTTATGTGAAGAAATCTTCACAGAGTTATTGTTTATAATCCGGATTTTCACTTTTAGCAGTGTTTTGAACTAAGCTTCCAGAAAAGTATCTAAAACCTGAGGGCTAGCATTTTTATCAACAACTTTGAAATGTTTGAAGTGGAAAACCTTATTTCTTCTTCCTCTGTGCTTATTTCTTTTTTCATGTGGCAAGAAGCTGTGAATCACCCTGTGTGTAGATTCCAATCACTTGTCTCTCCTCTGCTTATCTTCATATGGATGGCAAATAAGAGTCAATACAGAGCAAGTGCATGGAAATGCAAGCCACATTGGAGTATCAAAATGAAAATTTACCCTGCTTTTGGCATCATTTTTCTGATCCTCAGATTTCCCCAACTTTATGAGTATGATGACACTAACTGACATTTGGAAAGTTTCTCAAGATTTCCAAGTTCAAAGGCCTAGCTAACTGTCATTCCACTGAGATAACCCCCCCATACATTGCATCGTTGTGCCATTGCAGAGATAATAGCAGTGGTAGCAGTAAAAAGGGAAAGTTGTTTTTTCTTGAAGGCATTAAATGACAAACATACTAATAAGGTCTAAGCTGAGATCAAAGACTATCCTGGAATTCATGGGCATGTTTATGTTTAATTCCTTTAAGCTTTGATATAGCTCTCTACTAAATTCATTTACAGATTAGCCTTAAAGTCTCAGATTTCCTGGTTTACATGCTTTCATTTAAAGTGGATTGCACTTGATCCATCTGTTTGGTGAGACTATTGTGCTTTTGTCTTCCTCGTAATAAAACTTCCAGGGGTAGGACATTTCATGTTTATCTGGCCGTTGCAGGAAACACCATCACTAACACTTGAACAAAGGTTCTTACTGTTGACTGCATAGATTGTTTTTTCCAGAGCAAGAGAACAAAGATTTCAGATAGCTATAAACAGTAAATTGAAAGGAAGTTTGGGGTCAAAGGGAAAAAAGATTACTCAGATTTCTTTTCATCATGGTTGAGAAAAGGTACACAAATGCAGATGAAAACCATTGGTGTTTACTTCAGAGCATGTAAGCCACTTTCTAAAGCCTGACATCTCCTAGGGACTGCAGACCTCAAAACACACCTCTGCCTGCTCCAGCCACAAAACACTGGTATGTGTAGGCAAAAGGCCTTGAATTGTCATAACAAGCTAACCTATTTCAACTAACAAGACATGAGTATTAGCCATTATTAAATGCAGAAAAGAACAAGTCTTTGTTTTACAATGTCCCAGTTGGAATAGTAACATTGGACTGGAATTGGCCCCAGAAGTGAGAGTGCATGCCTTGCATGCAGACGTTGGAAAAGTTTCTTGTGCGTCACAGCCTTCTGCAGCCTGTTATCCACAAAACTTTTTCTGAAGCCTTTAAACATCTTTTAACAAGTCAAGACCTTTAGTACTAACTTCCAAAAATCACAGAAAAGCAATATGCCAAAGGAGGAGAGCAGGAAAGATTACTGCCAAGCCAGTGTTCACAGTCCTGCAAGAGCAAAGGGATTGTTAGGTGATAATGCCTGCAGGAGTCTAGAAAATAAGTGAATCCACTTCCACAGAATGATGCTTTGCCTTCTCTGCTGCCAGCTGGACCTGGAGGAGTAGTCCCTCCAGCTTTAGCACTGAGAATATGAAAAGAACACTCTAATTAGACTGTGAGAGACTTTCAAGCAGTGTTGAATTTCCTTTCAATGAGGCTTGTTTTTCTACTCCAGGAAATACCTCTTTTATGTTTTATGTTCAGATCACCGTGGAGATACCACCTTCACATCTCCTTCATCAAAATATAAGTTTGGATCTAAATATAGTAAACTTGTGATGTCTTTCTGGGTAGTCCATATCAGTGCTGGAACATAGTAAGATGTAAGTATCTTGAAATGTACATCCTTAACATAATTTCTTAACACAATTCTTCTAAGATCACTCAGGTTTAGACCCTGCATGAGCTTTGATCCACCACTATGAAAATCCCACTGAACATCCTAACAAGTATTTTCTTAACAGTGCTACTGTTTTCCATTATTATGATAATAACAGTGTTTGGAGCAATAATAATAACTGGTATCAAGACCAAAACTTTCACAAAACATTTCCAAGGAGTTTTGTTGCCTTGCATTTTACAGTGAAACAATAGTGTGCTAAAACAATAGCAAAGATTTGGCAGAAAAAAATTTGCTGTAAACTCCATATGTAAGGAGCATAATGGAAGTTCAGTTAAGGGAGGAGCATCTTTTCTAGATGATTTTGATGCAATTTATTTCAATGCCAGCTGGTCTCAGAAAGCATCTATCCATGTAGAAGTATCCTTTGGGAAGACAAATTGCATTAAAAGCATTTCTATTATCAAGAACCTCTCTGAGTGAGATAATTGTTCAGCACATTGTGCTGTTTTTAGGATGTGATGCATGGGAAACTTTGAAGATTGTTTTGAGAAAGCTGGGAAAATCAGCTTTTTCTTCCTATGAGAAAACATATAAAACATGCAAACACACATATACAAGTAGATATAAATCCACATTATTATTACCATTTCAAAACACATTTACTCTTTGAAAATACTTAAGATAAGTTTATAAAATATGATGGGATGAGGTGAATTCCCTTGAGACAAAACCTCCTAACCCTGCATTAGCTGAGGAACTCCCAAGAAGGGTTTTGCCAGGGAAATTTGAACAAATCTTGGACTATCTCTTTTCAGACCTAAAGACAAACTCAATTTATTTTCCCCATGAACTTATTACCAAAGATTTTAAGTGAAAACTGCAAGAGAAGATGACAAATCAGTTTAGAGAAAGAAGGAGAAAAGGTCTTTAGTATTTAGGGCTCAACTACAAGAAAGATGATACTAGAGCTGTTTTTCACTTGACTTTACTCCCTTAAATATATTTTCTTTGGTGCTGAGATACTGATCAGCATACTACAGATACTGTAGATAGTCCTGATACTGCTGACAGTGGTGGGTCTAGAGAGACCTAAGATTTGCAGCATGCCATACCAATGACAGAGTCCTGTGTGGAAAATTTGTCATTTTTTCCTCGTGCCTCACTTTTGGCTGTGGATTTTTCCACAATAGTTAGAGATTCCAAAGGAAATAAGAGCAGAAGCAAATAAATGAATGGACTGTGGTTAGAAAAGGAAATGTTTATTCAAACACAAGAATAATGCCAGTTGTAGAAATCTGGATGCTTCTCATATATTGTTGCTTCTGAGGACATCCAAATGGATGTTTACTTATGATGAGCAGTATCCAAAATGTCTACAGTTATATACCATAACAATTAATCTGTTCTCAAAGTGCTACTGGATTTTTTTGAAATTCTATTTTGCTATAGACTTAATCTCCTTTGCTGTTTGCATTCTGTTGTTTTCAGACACAGAGAATATTTCATTTACAGCTACCAGGAATCCATACAGCACACATGCTTTGTATTCTGTGTGTACTAGTACTTGTTAGCACATAATAACTATAGCATATTACAGAACTGTGTAGGAATGAAAAAGAAATTCATCTGCTTGTTTAAACACGTATATATTCAGTGTATGACTGGAAAGGCCTTGTCATTATGGTAGATGATATGTATTTTGATATGCAAAATTGATCTGTTTTGAGCTAACTGAACTATAAAATTAATCTGTTTAATACACTGGAAAGCAACCAGCAGCATTTCATTTTCAAGGAGTAACTGGAGATCAGCTTTGAATAGAGCAACAGTTAAGGATATAAAAAAACCCCAACTTCATCCTCTCCCCAAATTAATACTCTTTTTGCCAATTTCTGTCACTTATATTGGCCTCAGAGGTCATGACATTGATGTACATGGCCTGAGAATAATAAAAATAACAATGATGGTGATAAAAGCACCTGGGAACTGTTACTGCTGCAACACAAAGCTGACAACAGTACTGTCTTTCTTTCTGAGTGTTTAGGGTGAACCAATGACCTCTAAATTTATATACAGTTGTTTTAGTTCAAAATTCAGTTCAGAACCTATACACATTTTTTTTCTATTAACTGGTTTTAAAGAATTCCACATTCCCTTGCTTTCAGATGAGTTTACTGCAATGCTGTCATTATTTTGTGTCTGAATATCCCTTGTATTAATTTTTCCTTTTATTTATTTTCCATTCCATACCACAGATGAGTCGGAAAATTGTTGCTGTAAAAAATTTCTGGGTAATTTCCATGATCTTATCTGATGGTGGAAAAGCAGAATGACTCCAGGTCTTCTTCACCTTCAGGGCACTCACAGTCTGTAGTTTGAAATTCTGAAGGTCAAACCACCTCCTCTGGTTGAGGCCAAAATAGATCTATGACCTTTCAGCATTGCAGATGGTGTCTGAACAATCAGAGAACCTTCCACACAACCAAGAGGGTATTTTAAGCATTCTGTATAATGGAGCTGAGAAAAAATGCTCTTAAATCTCAGCTATTTTTGCTAAGTAGAAAGGAATGGCTAAAGTTAAAAGGGGGTTGACATTTTTTCTAGCTCTCACTCCTTCTACATCACATTCTCCTGCCATTTTTCTTACCCATAAAGCAGATGATGCAGCTTTTCTTTTTAAATGCAAATTTTAATTAATTTTAGGAATTAATTAAATGTCAGGCATCCTGACCAAACAATTTCTTCATCAGGCTCATGGAAGATAATGAATCTTTGTATTATTTTAGATAATGTTACATTAACATTCGCTAGAAATAAATAAAAAACAACTACAGAATATGGCTATATCAATTTCAGACCTTTTTATTCTGCCATATTTGTGAATATATCAGTACAGTGTGACATATTTTCAGTTTTCCACATATAGCATGGGAAGAATAATGTTTCAGTAAAAGAAATGTGATCATATATCCTACTGCTTAGCGTAGTAGATCAGATTTGTGTAGCAGAGCAGAATTTAACAGTCTTGTTTCACTACTATTACTGCTACTGTTGCTGCTGCTGCTGCTGCTGTTAAAAATTTCTAAACTTCTCCATGAAATTCCTTGTACAAAATCACTTTAAGCAATATGGCCAAAATTATATAGAAGGATTTTTCAGTTAAGTTGTTGAATCTATATTTGGGTATCTGCTTGACTTTCCACTGCTGATAGCCAGAGTGTGTTGGATTTATGTAAACTTTTGTACAGAAATCATTAAAATCTATGGGATAGAAACACGGAATATCCTGAGTTGAAAAGCACCCACAAGGATCCAACTCCCTGATTGAGTCCAGCTCCTGGCTCTGCACAACCCCAAGAATGTTTTTGTGTCCCTGAGAGTGTTGATCAAATGTTTCTTGAACTCTGGTAGGCTGGAAGTTGTTAGCCAAAAGGATGCAACTCATTGGATCTAGAACTGCCAATGTGTTTTTGTTGTGTGTGCATCTGGGATATTTAATAATGCTAATCTAGAAAAAGCTGTCAGAACTAAAACCATCCCACTCTTCATGCTGATCACCACCAAACAAACAAGCTTGTTAGCTTTGCACTTCAGCTTTGCTCTTGGCTGTTCATAAGAATCTGCCTGTGGTTTTAAAGTAAAATGGAACATTTTGTTTTGAGAATTTGTGTCTCTGAGAAATTTGTGAACAGAATGAAGAAGAGCAAGAATAGCCAAATACCGTGTCAGTGTCTCATGTTCTCTGAGGCTGGATCCCCAAGGACATGCTGTCAGTCAGGTTAACTCCTCTGCTCCCAGATCTTGCTGTCCCCTGAGTGACAAGATACAGCTCTGTAGAAATCACCAGCAGTACTTACTGATGACTCACAGCTGCAAACTCCTTGGATCCCTCAAGGAGAAGAGAAAGTGAGACTGAGCAAACCCAGGAAAAGGAACAAGAATTACAGGTTTCATGAACCTGCACGGGAACTTGTCATGCTGGTTGGGCCCATTGTAACACCACAGGGGTAGCTTTTAACACCGAGCCAAATTTATGAAATGGATGACAAAATCTTGTAAGCTGTACTTAGGCCCATTCTTCACATGGCAGAAAAAAACAGCCATTAGAAATAGCAGGAGCTACATTTTTAAATACTTTTGCAGGATATAGTCCCTTAGTATGGAATAATATAATGGTTTGTTTTATAACCAAATCATGTAAGTTCTCCAGGGTGGCTGAAGGGATAAAAGAGGTTATTCTGGCTGACAAATGTGGTTGGTGAAGAACTGAAGTTAAGGTTAAATGTTAAAAGGTTTGAAGGCTTGTCTCACAGCACAGCAGAGAAAAGACAAAAGTGTGCCATTAGTGTAGCTGAACAGTTAGAAGGAGAATATTCAATGTTCAAATTGGTGTAAAAATGTAATTTCTCCCCAGAGCAGCCTCCCTTGGTCTGGTGAGGCACAGGAGCCAAATGCTGTGATGCAGGCTTGGATACCCTTTTGGAGAGGGAAGAGAAGAAGGGGAGATGCTGTGGTTCCAGTGTTGATTGCTCTGCTTTTGCATCATCCCTGATCAACATGGAAACAGGGAACGAGACTCAGCATCTCTCTGTCTAGGGAGAAAGCACTGATTGTTAGAATGCAAGGCTGCACCTCCTCCTGCATGGCCCCTTCTACCTTACTAATTATGTCTTCCTTACTTTGAAGAGGCATATCTTTGCAGTTGGGAAGTGGTTTCCCCAGTGTAGCAGGCTCATCAGCTTATGCTGAGGCCCTCTGAGCTCCTGTCTTTCCTCTGGTATTTCACAAGCAGGTGCTCACAGGTGATCATGCCTCTAACCATAAAAGGGAGTTTCTAAGCTGGCAGGTGGCTGTGTTGCCTCATAGGAAAAGGGTTCCCTGTGCATCTGCCCATTTTCCACAGATGCATTTGCATGAGATGTGACACAGATAAGAAAGGAGTGCCATTAATGAAATAAGTCTCCCTCTGGTAAAGAGCCACTTCCATGAAAGAAGATGAATGGAGGCAAGGTTTGACAGGGCTGCCACGTCCCTGCCTTACTCCTGAAGAAC
Organism: Alethe diademata; assembly: GCA_025584955.1. Classification (NCBI taxonomy): domain Eukaryota; kingdom Metazoa; phylum Chordata; class Aves; order Passeriformes; family Muscicapidae; genus Alethe; species Alethe diademata. Next base: position 13,037,009 of record JANRMJ010000079.1, on the reverse strand, counting down.
TACACACTTCCACATTTTTTATTTTCTTTTAAAAAACCCAAGAGAAAGGTAAAGTTTTTGTCAACACCAAGATTTTTTTGAAACTACATCTGATCCCAAATACTTCAGGTATAAATAATACCCCACACAAGAACATTGCCTCCTTAGAGGGACATAGTTGTAAGAACAGCTGAATTATTCTTCCTGAACTGCTCAAATATTTATACATTTTTGGATGTAAAATGGAACCTTAGAAAAAAGAAGGTATTTTTAGAAATTTCAGACTTCTTGGATCTAGACATGCAGTAAAAACAGACTTCCACACCTACATAACATATTAAAATTATGAGCATTTTCTTTCAACTGCTCCCAGCTTTGTCAATGGTAAAAAAGCTTCAGAAGAGACCTTGAATTTTCTTTTACATGCTGTAACTCAAGAAAGACATGTGATCTTCTAAAACTGTGACAATCCTTGTAAGCTTGTAGTAAACAGACTTAATTTTTCCTATTTTTAGCTGGCATAGGCTGAAGTGACCCCTGCAATCAGTATTGCATGGAGTCAGTGGGAAAGATCAAAGGGAATGATTGCTGTGCAGTGCACATGGCCTTGTGCTGGGATTGACGTCAGTGCTGCCCGTTATCTGCAAATGTACATTCGGTGGAGACACGAGGAAATCTCTTTGGCTGCTATGTAAGCGAGTTGGGAGCTGGACTTTACTCTCATCTGTGATTGGGAACTTGGATTCTGTTAAGCTGAACAGGAAAAAGTCTTTCTTTAAATTCGCATGCTACAGCATGTAAAGGAAAAAGTCCCTTAACTGCCTGCTAGTACAAATCTTCAGATTGTACACTTATAATAGAATATCAGTTGTTAATATTCCTGAGACCACATTACCTCTTGTGTACAGTGCCTACAGCCATTAAATATATTATTGTCATTTAGTAACAGTGTAAGGAATGTGATTTAGATAAAAGAATATGTTGATATTACCAAAGTAAAAGCAACAGTATTTGAGAAATTAGTTTTATGGTCTCTCAATAGATGTCTGGATCAATACCTTTAGTTAAGACATCAGGTGTCAGTTATTAATGTCTTTATGTTCCCTTCCATGTGTTGTACTTTCTGATTTATATCACATTTTATAACTTAGGCTGTACTTTGCCTATGGGATGGAGGTACTCAGTGCTTGCTTTCCCTTTCCTCTCTGTAAAAGTGGGGATTACAAAGTGAAACTTTTAGGCTCGGAGAATGATGGACACAATTTCCTCAGGAGTAATGCAATTGGTCCTGCATCCTTAGAAGGCTCGAGTGGAGTTTTAATTTCTTTGGCTTTGAAATGGGAGCAGGAAAATGACTTGGCCATTCGTGGTGGCAGCTGGAAGGGGAAGGCATGGCAGAGGTACTGAGCACTCGCTGAAAACTTTGGAAAAGCCCAAGCAGAGCCTTTCCAAACTGTTTCTGTCTCTGGATTTTTACTTTTGTTGGTGCTGACCCTTACCTCTCAATTACCCTGGAATAGATCTACAGTAACTCCACTGAAGTAATAGTTTTGTAAATCAAGGGACTGTACCATTATCTCTGTTGTAAAATAGAGAATAATTCTTCTTATTACGGGTTCTAAAAATGCATAATGAGGTACATCGTTCTATGTGTTAAACTTAATAGACTCAAGTTTAATTTAAACATATTCCTAAAATGAAGCAGCCCTCTCACTGTTTTACAGAGAAAGGATTTTTCAACTGAATCTTTTAATCCAAAGTTAATGATCTAAATCCCTGTAAACTAAGTGTCTTTGTTTCTAGAGCTGCTGAGTCCCAGATATACTCACTGACTCCATGCAGTGATGAAACAGCCCAGTAATAACCAATCAAAATCATAATCTCTTTTATAACAACTGAAAATGCATTAATTATTTTAATTTCATTGACTTGTGATGTGATGTTATCATAAGATTAATCATGTTCCCAAAGAAAAAAGAAATCAATATTCTGTAAAAAGCAATGGAGCAGGAATAATGGAGTTTTGGAAACACTTTTAAAGATATTGATGTGAAAAAATTACTATCTTAACCTTACTTTGTAATGTCCTTTATGAAGCCAGCATATTCTGGGGCAGCCAAAAGCATTTTCTGTTTTATTTCTACACAAGCAGATCTCATTGGAGATAAATTACAGATCTGTGTAGCTTTGTTCTGTACTGAAAGTTGTGTGGAACATAACATTGGGTTTCTAACACTAGTTTCAGTTGCACAATTCTGTGTGCTCTGGAGTGAAGGCTTTCAAAGTCTAATCACTTCCTGTATCTTTATAGCATTAAATTGTCACATAGGCCCTTCAGGAAGTTAGGCTAGAAGAAAATTTCATTTTCAAAAGTCTCTAATATTACTCCACCCTGCTACAATGCACCAAATTGCTTTTTATTTTTTCTTCTTCTTTCTAAAGACCACCAAAGTTTGATTTGCTGCATCTCATACAACTCCATCCTGTGGATCTGATAACTGCCTGTTATTTTTTCTAGTTACTGTGAAGCAGAGATATTTGAAAAGCTTCAGAGGATAAAACTTACCTGAATTAGGGTGTTAGATATCATAGCATTTGGAGATTACGCAAAAGTAATAGAGGTGTGTAGGTATCTTTGCTAAGATGTAAATAGATCTGTTACAAAGGTCCAAAATCACTGTGGCATTTGAATAGCAAACACTATCTAGATTTCTTGTACATCTTGCATTTTCTTACATTTTTACACTGCTGAAGTAGAAAAAATTTTGGTTCTTTTACTGTGAGGTTCAAGGTAAGGAAAAAAACCCTTCATGATTACCATACACTTTAGGTGCTGGGCTAGCACCCAGAAGAACGGTGGCTGCAAGATGATGAAAAAAGCAAATGACTGCTGGTATTCACTTTTACAGAGAACCTGAGCTTCAATTATATGTTAGAATTGTAGAATGGTTACCACTTGGAAAATTTTCTTCTGTGGACACAGAAGAAAAGCTCTCTGAGAGAAACACCAGAGCCAGGCAATAAAAGATCATTGTCCTTTTCACAGTCTTACCTGCACACTTCTTTCCAGTTTACCTCCTGCAGGACAACTTCAGGCTCCTGAAATTCATGTCAGTCTCTCTGTCTGTCCATCCCTCCAGAATTACAGTGCCTCAGGCCTGGAATGAGCAATATTCAACTCTGCATAAGCAGCAGCTCTTGTAGTTGTTACTGTGTTACCTTACTTTACTTACTGGAGAAGTAAAGAAAACCAAACAAATATATAAAATGTTTGCAGTGTTATTATAAAATCTGCATCATAACTGATGTCTAAGGTGAAGAAGTACAATTTTTATGCTCATGGTTTTATTAGACACTGCATTTGTGGGTCACTTTTCCTGTCACTGTGGTTTAATTAAGCAGTACTGTCTAACAATGTGCATCAGTGGTGTCAGTGGAAAAGGAAAAAACACTGAGCAATGACGTTGTATTGACGCCGTAAGCCAGACACAAGTGTCTCAATTAGAAGCTGATTTGAGGAATGAGAGGTTGTTGACTTCAAGGCTGGAGAATATGTTCTTGTTTTTTTTCTTTTGATGTAGGCTCCCAGTAAACAAAGTAGTAATGGTACAGTGGTACAGAGGAAACATGCTGAAAATATTGCCACAATTATCATAATAGAAGGAGTTTGCTGTGTTCTCTCTGTCAGTGTCACTTGTGGTCCAAGAAGCGAGGAAGTGAGCTGATCAAAAGGCAGATACAATTGTGGTCTTTGTCATTATGCTATATGACACTGCTGTGGATATCCTGTCAAATAAAACAAATCACAAAGGCTTTGTGGCAGCATTGTGGACATGTATGGACACTTGCCCCCAGTTCATCTTCAGGTGCATCCTCTCTGCGTCTGTGAAGTTGCCTGGTTTGAAAACATTGTCAGGTATTATGGATCCCTCAGAAATGTCATGTTTCAGAAGTTCAGCTGTTCATCTTACTTTACCATAATATTAGAGATTTGGTTGCTCCTTACTCAAAAGAGGCAAGGGTAAGGGTGTTTAACACCCAGTCCTGGATACTCCCGTTGCATGGGGTGCTAATCTGCTTAACACTTCTGAACACTGGACCTTGGATATTATAAGGTGATGTTCAGGTGTCAGTCATGCTGTCATGTCTAGGACATTCTTCAGTGAAGAAGAGTAGAACAAAAAACCCCAGAGACCAGATTTTCAGCTGCATTTTACTTCTTTTGTTCCAGTGGGCACAGCAAAGTTGGAGAGCAAGTTATACTGGCTGTGGGCTACCAGAAGCAGCAACAGGTGGACAGGCTGGACACTGCCAGAGCCCCCATTACCTTAGTCGTGAAATGCTTAGCTGAGAGAAGCCTTGGGCGCTTGATTTGAGACAGATTCTTGCATAAACCAGGAAGAGCTAAGGCAGGAGAAATTAGTAATTGAGGTAGAGCTATTTGAGGAGAGGAGA
>JANRMJ010000079.1:13001942-13015248 GCA_025584955.1 Alethe diademata | reverse complement strand
AGGTGCTCCCTGCTGGCACCTTCTGCTCTCCCATTCCCCGTGGAAAACGATCCCACCACCTGGATCTTTGTGTTCATCTCTTCACCTGCAGCAGGACGCACCACTGCTGGATGGTGTCATTTGCTCATTCAGTGCATGTCAGCAGGTGGATTTTAGCTGATTTCCTAGAAAAAAAACATTGACAACTGGCCACAGAGGCTCTCTGACACAGCTGAGGTGTGAGTCATACTGGAGTCAGAAGTCTGGAAGTGGCTCCTTCCCTGAGACAGGATGTTCTCTACTGCCAGATTTCTCTGTGAACTATTAATTTGTCTTCTGAATAGAATTACTTCTCCAATTTTTCTGACTTTGACTTTATAGTGAATGTTCTAGGAAAATAAGTTTTCATCAGGAATCACTCAAAACCCAGTTGTTTTCAACAGAAAAAAGGATTGAATGATGCTGGTAGGCAAGAGAGATACTAAAATCACACAGCCTTCTTTTTGCAGTTATCAGGTCACTCATGGCAATAGCCATGGAGGGTAAGAAAAAAATGGACCTCAGAATCCTAATACTCTGACTCTAGCTGTGCAAGCATGCATGGATGCTGTCTATTCTCATCTTAAAGTGATGGTGATGATCAGTGCATGCAGACTTTGTAAACTGGTTTAGGATAAGAAGTGTTTCTTGTTTTTCTCTGGCGGTGAGGGTGGCATATCTACTTATCCTGTTTGCTGAAGAGAAGGAGTACTTTTAGCTCTTCCTTTTCTGAGTCTTTTCTGGCCTGAAGTGATGCATGTGCCAGATCTCAGGCTTCTCTTCGATAGTCCAATCCCTGTCATTTCCTTTAGTGTGTTCCCACAGCTCCTGTTTTTTGGTTCTCTGGGTGTCTGACTGCTCTGCTCTGGACTCTTCTCACTTGCACCAAGCCAGTGAAAGCTTCCCAAACAGGACAAAGTGCTGGGGCCCTGCCACTACTGAGTAGAACAGAAGGATGTCTTCTCATCTGGTGGGATATATTCCTCCAACTGGAAATTTGAATTTTCTTTGCAGTATCATGATAGGGACTCTTGTTCTGCCTGTACTGTATAATGATCGAGATCCTTTTCAGGTTGCTAATCTTGCTCCCATGCAGTCAACGCCTTTCTGCATGAGGTGTTTTGATTTCTCCTTGTCTTCTCCAACATGACAACTGTCTATTTGTGCAATAAACCTCCTGTCTGTTGTCCTGCCCAGTTACAAGTAAGAATACTCAATGGGACAGGACCTTGAGCTGTCTGTTGCTCATCCTGCTGTTTTCTTTATGAATATATATCCATATCTAAATCTATGTATCTATCTATCTATCTATCTATCTATGTATCTGTCTATCTATCTATCTATCTATCTATCTATCTATCTATCCATAACAATCCAGTGACTGACATTAAATCAGGTAGTCTGGAATGCCTTCATTCTAAGTTCTGTGAAAAAGCCCATTAGTGCCCTTGTCAGTGTTTTAGTTCAAGAATTTTGAATTTTTCTGAGTTAACTACTCACCAGTTGTGAGGTTGTTTTGGTTAGGCTTTTGGGTTTTTGTGTCACTATTGTTTTTCTGTTTGGATTTGTTTGTGTGTGTGTGTTTTTTGTTGTTGGCTTGGTTTGGTTTTTCTTTTCTTCCTTTTGTTTATTTAAAATCCTGTTTGCCAGATTTATGTGATTAAAAAAAATAAATCTCTAGAAGGACATGCTTTTTAATTTGCTCCTAATGTTTCTAGTTTGAAATATCACCATTTTGTCATTGGTATTAGACAGATGGTTCTACTGAATCTTCTTAGTAAATATTGATTAAAAAGAGGGCAATGAAGGCTTGGCTTTCTCCATCTCATTTGGCAATAGCCTTCCCTCCTGCTGAATATATGACCACTGCTCATGTTGGTCTTCTTTCAGCTTCCAGAATAAATTTCTTCAGGTCTCTTGTTAGCTGTATCTCTATTAGTGACTTGCCCCTTCTGATTTGTACCATAAATGGTTATTTATACAAGTCCTCAGCAACCTGTCCTAGCTACCCCTTCCTACATATTTGCTTTTTGTGTTTGACCTTAGTGAAAGGTCCCTCTGCTCCTACAACCTTCCTGTGTAATAGGGAATTTGACACTGCTCCCACTTACCCAGAAGACTAGTAGTTCATCATAACTTCTATATTCACTTTCAGTTGTTTCTCAGCTCTCTGGACTTTTAAAACTTAGTTCTTGGAGGCAAATACTTTTTAATATTTTCTTTTCTATTCCTGTTTCTTTTTCTTTTTCAAAAATTATTATTTGATTATTTTTCACTCAGTCTCACCCTAGTTTTTTTCTACTCCTCTATTAGAATACAAACTAGGACACTGTTTTTGCCATCTACGACAAAATGCTCACATGTGTTCCAAGTACTCTTTGGATATTTCATATTTTACTGTATTTTTCTGACAAATGTTCTTTTCAGATGTCTCATGTTACATTTATCACCTGTATGACAGGGCAGCAGTACAAGAGGGAACATCTGTTACATTTGGCAGCCATGATATACAGTAGAAATGTGAGTAAATTTCTTAAGAACAATGCAATAAATTCAGGCAAATTCAGCTGGGAGTATCAAGACTCTTTAAGGAAATATTGCCGAATAAGACCAGACAGAGTAATAAAAATTCCAAAATGAGACAGAGCCTGAGCTGAGGGAGAATAGGTTGATATACACTGCTTTTCATGGTCAGTACTTTCCAGGGTAAAGTTCCTGACCCCCTGAAATACAGGGCATAGGAAAAAGGACACTAGGTAGTGATGTTGTACAAATACACTGAATAGTTATGGGGAAGTTCTGAGCAACGAATTGAATCATGAATTTGTCTGGTGTCACACGCCTGCTATTAAGTCTTAGTGTATCAGATGGTTAAAATTAGAAAGTAGTTTTGCAATGCCTCTTTAGTAGGTCATGCATTTGTTTCATTTGTTGACTGACATGTTAACCCAGTTAGTGGTGTGTAACAGCTGCTGGTTTCTGGTCTTACAGTTAATTGTGTTAAGGCATCACCACAGGTTTCAGACCTTTCCACTTCACATGGCACTTCACTTGCTTTTAAGGTTTTAAGCTCCATGAAACCTAGTCACGGAGAGGAATTATTAGTTTTATTAGCAGTTAATATTATGAAAAAGAAGACATAAATTAGAGAGAAGTATAGGAAATAATGGGAAATAATACTTGAAAAATACTTTAAAATTTATATTATTATTTGAAGAAGATTTTGGATTCATCAAAGTATATTCTTTGATTTTGGTCACATCTAATCTGAAACTGTTGAGCAATACAACCACAAGATTTTGTGAAGGAGTTCCTGTGAAATGCAAATTTGGGTAAACTTCTTTCATCCATCCCCAGAGTTGGCCAAATATTTGAGACTTTTAACTTTAAATAAATCATCTATGGAACAATTTCAAGGTACATAAGAGGGAGGGATATTCTGAAGAGAAGGGTCTAATCTCATATTCAAGAACCAGTCTGCAAACTTTCCACTATTCTATTTATCCTAGCTCATTTGGGCAAGAAGACATATATGCTCAGAAAAGTATTTTTATGTCTTAATTTCAGAACAGCTTGGCACACTTTTAGCAAATGTCTCTAGCTACATTCTCAGTTTAACAGCCTATATTTGTATTTATTTAATTCTTCTCACTTCAATACAGCAGGGATATGTTGGTTCTTAAAGATGATTTGACCTGGATTACTTAAATATATACTTAAGAGGTTGTTTTTTTACCAGGTGAAGCATGAAAAAATGGCTATCTGACATTGCTTTTCGATTAAATTACATAAAGTACATATAAGCCACTGGAAAAGTATTTCCTGTTATCTTCTCATATACATTTAAATATTTATGCAGTCATCTGCTCAAATGGAACCTGACAGCAATATCAGCAGCAGTTTTCCATAGCCAGTGGAGAAATACAACATTTTTAAGAGAAGTACACATGAAGGAAAAATAAGTTAATTTAAAGAGGATGTTCAGAAATACCTCACAGGAATCAGTAACCCAATGTTCATATGTACCTGCTATAAAATCTGCATTATTATAGCTGAGGCCACCACAATCTTTAATGATTTTTACCCACATTTACTGTTCTTATGAGCTAAGAACTGTAAGTTCAATTTAAGATAGGGATCTGAGAAAAGTCTTTGTTGAGTGTTGCTTTTTTTGTTATGTTGTTTTGCAATATTTGGTATTGTCCTGCAAAAGTCCCTGGAACTTGATCATGCTATGTAATGCAAAAGAAAAAAAAAAAAAAAAGCCTCAAACATCATAAAATCCCAGAAGACAAATAATAATCAACCTTTTCTCTTCATTTCCTTATTTATTTTTTTAAGGGAAGATGAAATTATGTTAATGAGTTTAGAATGCTTTGCTGAGGCATCTATTGTGATGAAAGGGAAGATCAGTAAGAAAAAGTCCTGATTTCAAGTTCTTGCCTTTTTTTCTTCAGGTCTGCTGAGGCCCTGAAATAACACTTTGTTTTGCAATCCTAATTTCTAATGAAATGATGTGGTCATGAAGCAACTCCAGGTCCCAGAGGTTCCTAATCAATCTGTCCACTCAAAGCAAGACCGTCTTCAAAATGAGCTGAGGTTGTTTCAGTGCCTTGTCCAGATGAATGTTGAATATTGTCAAGAGTGGAGATTACACAGTGTCCTGGACAACCTGCCCATGCCCAACCATCTTCTCTGTTAAAATGGTTTTAGTTTTCATTTCTACAAGGTGAATTTATTGTCCTTTGCCTGCATCTGAGAGGAGAAACTGTCACTCATCAGTGTAACCAGCCATTAGGTCTGAGGACACCAGTGAGGCTCATCCTTGGGAGAAGTAAGCTCAGCCTCCCTGGTCTCTGCTGGCCTGGCATGTCCTCACTGCAGTGCAGCTCACTTGGCCCACTGGAGCTTCTCTTTGTTTCTTGTGCACTTGGGGCAAAAATGCTACGTGCAGGCTGCAAAGCTGAGGTGATGGGAATATCCTGTCTACCTATTTACCACTTGTGGGCTCACTAGTATGGTCTGCATGCAGGATGAGGTTCTGTAAGGCTTTTGAATTTCTATTTGGAAACAATATGTCGCTTGCAGAGTTACATTTTCTCCAAGAGTTCTAAGCAAAATCGAACACTCTTCATTTGGTTTTATAAAGTGGATTAAGCTTTACAATTTTATTTCTATCCTTATTTGCTTACCTTTGATGAGGAATATTCAGGTAGTTTGAATTTTCATGAGCTGAAACAAATGCTGGTTTTAGTATAGATGCATTCATACAGGCAATATCTAAAAATCAAACCACAGTGAAACTGCAGGTTTCACTGTTTACCTTGAACTCGAGTCTTTCACCCATGAAAACGGAAACATACTCAAAGTTTTTTATTGAATTGCTATCTCTCAGCCACAACAGATCATTGTGGCAAGAGGTTACTGTTTGTCTGTTTTTTTCTGTATAGGTTACTTTACTAAAGGTGTCTGTATCTAGGTCACTTTGTAACCGGCACATCTGTTGACATCTTCATTTACTATCAAAAGAGGCAAAACGTGTCAGAAAGATATTTTCATATACTTCTGACTTAGCCAAAGCAGGAAACACTGAAAATGTGGGTTCAAGTATCTCATGTATTTTCCACTTTGGCTGACCAGAGAGCTGAGTTGATCATACAGCCTGAATCACTAACAGTGTGATTATCACTCATTGTTAGTAACTAGTTGCAGTCTTGTTATACAATCATTGACTCACTTAGTTACACAGCTAGAGACACAGCTAGAGACTTTAGACAGTTTCAGATGCAGCTAGAGATTTATTGTGCCAGTTGCACCTCCACAGTTATGAAATTGTTTGTGACTTACTCTGCTTGACTGCTTGTTTTTTGTTGCTTGAGCTGGGTGATTTTTTCCTGGATGCAAGCTGGTATTGTTTACTCCTTTTATCTGAATGACTGAAAGTTTGAGATTTCTGAATGGGAATTTCACTTGCAATAAATGTTATCAGATGCACAGTAGGCTATTCTAAAGCTGATGAAAATAAACGTTAAACGTATTAACGTTTTAATTGTGAGCCCATAAATAATGGAAAAATAAGGTCTGTAATTAGAGACCTTCTAGTTCTCATATTTCAGGCAGTCTTTGGAAACACCACCAGCACCAGAACTTATCTCTGTTTATCTGAATTGCAAAACCAATTCTACACCTTAATGGAAATAATTTGTGCTTCCATTTTAGCTATCCTGGAGAAATGGATTGGAACACTTCACTCTGCAGGAGTGAGCCAGTACCAGATGAGAAGGTCTGTGTGTTATCCGGATGGTGTGCTTTGATGTTTGCCAGATGCTTTGAAATCATCCTCACTCCTAGTCAGGTTAGGGTAAAAGCAAGTAAAAGCATTTTATTTACAAAATCCGAACACAGTGAACATGGTTACAGAAGTAACAAGGATTACTAGAAATAAAAGTAAACCATGCATGTATTTTCTTTTCTGGGGCTTTCCTTGAAGTCTGGTTGCTGTCTAGCAAGCTGTTTTAGTCAGTCTCCGAACCTCTGGCGCACATTGCAATCTTTAAATCCTAAACAGAATATTGTAGTTTTAAGGGCAAAGGCACGTTTTCTACCCAGCATCTTCTTGGGTTAATCAAGGATTCATTCAAACTCGCATCCTTTGCTCTTCCAACCATTTTTCTCTCAAGTAAAAGCATTTTTCTCTCAAGTGAAAGCATAAACCTTATCTTACTTCAGAGACAAGTTTGATGCACTTATGCTGGGTTTCTTAACCACCCTTGTGCTTAATTAAACAACTAATAAATTTTCCACCTTTATAATCCATCACCTTTTCTTTGTGGCCAGTGGAAATTAATAAACTTTTCACGGTATTTCACACGTAGTTCATCATGAAGAACACGTAACTTAACAACACTACTTGTGTAGTTAACAACACCAAAATGCATTTAATGCCTGTGGCTCATTGCAGGCCCTTATTTGTGATATGAATAGATTGTATCTGCCAGTAATCAATAATATTAGGAAGATAATTCCAGGTGTCTGACCCTCTAGAATATTTTCTATGCTTACTTGCATGCTGACCTGATTCCGCCATGGTTTTCCATTCTGTCTCTGTTACAAACTAGACAGTATCTCCTTCTTGGGATTGAGCCTTCTTGGAGGAAAAAACTGCCAGCCATGGTACCACAAGCAATTCAGGAACCTGATAGAGCTTCCCACACAGCTCATAAAGTAAGGCCTAGCCCATGGAAGCTAGTGTTTTGTGAATGTGTGACTGTGGTATTCAGAGGCAGGTAGTAACTGATCAACTTGGAGTGCACCAGACTACCCTAACCAGTGGTGTGGCAAGTTCAGGGGGATGGTCAGTGTCATAGTTCATTCAGGACTGTTGACTCTAAAGTTCAAGCACAGTAAGTCTAGTAGATTTTTAGATGATGAAAGGAATGTAAATAATAAAGCATGTATCCCTTGTCATTTATGGATATGAGGTTTTTTTGGTTGTGGAAAGGACTAGATAATGACAGCCGAATTATTGTATGTTTTTTAGTGTGTTCCTTACTCAATCATTTGCACTTCAGCTGTCTTTGTGAAATTGTATGCATTTTGTTTTTGCAGACTACATACAGAAGGGACCTTAAGCAAACTGGTGCCTTTCATAATGTGCCTTCTGCTAGCATTTAAAATGCAATGAATCATCTGATAGATCATTTAAATTGACTTCGATAAACAGACATTTCCCATAAAACATGGAAATAGAAATGGGAAAGCTCAATCGGCAGCTTAGAGTTTTCCAGAAAGGATGAATTTATTTTTATGTGTTTTCAGCTGTTTTATGTGTTTTCACCTGTAGTATAGCATCTCCTGGAAATATCAGGGGATATAATGGTAGAAAAAGTTACAGATCATATCTTTATTCTAACTTTCTCACATGTAGGAGTTACATCACTATAATTTACAGTCAAAATATGACTGACCAGGGAGTTTGCCTGGATAGTTGGCCACTGTCTTTCCTAGAGGGAGGTGAAAGATTTATTTTTAAGTTATGGTGGGTTTTGTTTTGATTTTGCGGGTTTTTTTGGTTTTGTTTCTAAAACTTACGTGGCTATTAGCAGCTGAACACCAAGAGTGTGAAGAGTATAAATTCTTAACATCAAGAGGACCATTAAATTGTGATTTACTTTTTGCTATTAGATATCAAAACCTTCAGCTCACTTCAAACTTACAGCCTGAGCTTTGGTGTTGCTGAAATTGCAGGATACAGATTTCCATTCATTACCTTCCCACTGTGCTGGACACAGAAACTTCCCAGGACTTATCTCATGAGCAAGAACATCTCTATATCCCTCCTCATCATGTGATAATCCGGTCAAAGAAATCAGCCTGTGCTCTGTCGATCTGCCATCCAATATCAGATATAATGAATATATCTGACTTTTGTGCCACAGGTTTTGCTGATTCTGCTGGTTCCTCAGTTCATCCAACCTCAGCATTAAACCTTTGGACAACTTCTGATCTACTTACTCAAAGACCTTAGAACTCAGAGGTATTGACTATGGAACTTTCTGCCACAGCTCTCTGACAATGCACAGAAGCTCATTTTTCAGTTGCATTACGCTGGCATGTAAATACACAGAAGGTGACCAGGGAAACTGGGGCCTTTCTGTCTCTGCAGATTCCAGAGTGGCTGCCTGCAGATGCCCATGTGGTGCTCTCTGGCTGATATTTGTTACCAGTGATTTCTAAACAAGAAATATAAATATTAGCTACCCTATATTACTGTTACTGAAAGGAGTATTTAATATAAATTCAGCCAAAATGTCCTCAGAAATATTCTGTCAATTCTTGCAGTTCTTTGTGCAGCACTGGTTGCTGTTATCTGGGTTTGGTATTATCCTCGGTGGGTTAGATAGATGCAAAAATGAGCAGGCTAGACATGCAGCACCTCCATTGCTGCACTTTTTGTGTGCTTGGGAAAGGACAGCATGCTCAAGAATACTGCAGCACATCCATGCAGACAGTGGCCAAGCCTCTCTCTGTATATTACTGCATTAGATATGAGGTACATTCTCAAGTACTTTGCTTTTTTTCTCTGCAGTCAAGCTAATTTTCATCAACTAGGTTTAGTCTTACTTAGGTAGCAGTGGTAAAAACAAAGAAAGAAGCCTTTTTTTTTTCCTGGCCATATCAAATGAATATAGAGGGCCAAATTATCAGTGAGGATGAGACCAGCAAAGACAATTAAGCTAAGAGTTTGAGTTAATACACCTAATAGAAACTTGATCCTGGGAAGTGAATAATGTTGATACTGCTTAATAGGAGGAAATTAATAATTTGAATCATATTTTGTACCAAAATAATGTGGTTCAATAAAGAAAAAAAGCTTATGTTATTAAATCAACTGAATTATTTGTAAAGAGGTTAACTGAATAGTCTATTATAGTTCAGTTTCAATTGATCAGATTTCAGGGTTAGGTGGGTTGTGTTTCCATATGGTCCTTCACACAACCCAGCCTACGTTTTTCTGATGAGGACAATGTGCATTAGGTCTGTCTAGCTGAGTTTCAGCTACTAGTGCCTCTTCTCCTTCACCTGTGGGAAGTGGCTCTGCACATAAGTGGGAGATTCCCTAGACCTATGGACAAGTCCTCTTTTTCCAGCGTATGTCAGAGGTGGGAATGACCCCCTAGGTTCAGTATGACACCAGTGGGGCTGCACTGCTCCAGTGCCACGGCATTTTGCAGCCTCATGGATTCATCCCACAGTCTGTATCTCTGCAGCTGCTGCAGCGACCATCCTCAGCACCAGCCCAACCAACAGAGAAGTCCCTTGTTCTGTTTCCTCTAAAGTAGGAGTTAGATATGGAGTCGTGAGGTGACAGCTCCTTTTCTCTTCACATGCCCAATCTAAGAATCTCTGACTATCTGATCAGTTTCCTTCACCCCTTGTTTTATGAAATAGGTACAGTGGTGACTGTACAAGAGTTACAAGGACTTTCATCTTTCTTTTTTCTGCTTTTCAGTTCCGAGCAAGATGCAAGTTGAAAGGTTAAGCATGTGGAGTATTTTAAAAGTAAATGTTCCAGAAGCATTTTTAGCTGCAAGACCCATTCAGCCCTTCCAGGTAAATATTTCATAAGCCAGTAACATGAAAAGTATGCAGAGGCTTCAAAGTTTTTAAAAACCAAAATTTTTGGACCGCAACATCCTAAGGGAAATTAAAAATTGTGATACATTTATAATTCAGCTTAAGGTTTTTAACATGTATGGACCTCTTTTGAATGCTGGCTGACTTCACATTGGAAATCTATGATCATATATATTTCTAGATTTGTTAGACAATATCTTGCTAGCAACTTGTGATCACACCAGAAACTGTAGTTATGGTAGTTCTTAATAGAAAGAGTATTGAAATTTATTACCTCCTTTAGTAAAGCAATGATTAAATCCAAGGACCTTCTTCAGTTTCAAAAAAACTCAGTTTTCAGAAATGCCAAGCAACCACCCATACTGTCTTCCAGAATGTTAGATGCTATTTCTTTGTTGTGTATAAAAACACTCTTTGAGTGGCAGGATCTGCTGCTTCAAAGTGAACTTGAAAGGGACTTTGAAAATGTCCTTTTTTTCCCCATTTTATGAACACTGAAAAACACTGTATTGGAAGCTTTTCTTTGGAAATACTAGGGTTGTTAAAAGTTTTCCTACCTGATACTAGGTTATTATTTTACCTAAAAGAACTCCTGTCCAGTTAGATCACTGTTATATACAGAAGTGAATAAACAAACCATTTGGACACTCAATTTTATTGTTCTTCTTTACCCTGGGAGAAACTCTAAGGAGTTTTTAGGAATTTTACTGTGACCCGTTATGCCTTCGTTGAAATGGCAAAAATATCACGTATCGTATTGGAGTGGTTAAACAGTCAAAAACAAAGGACTGTGCACAGTCCAACAAAAAGTCAGGTTTCCTGTCAAATTGCTCAATTGTATTCTCTTTAGTCTGTCATGACATCATCATTCAGTGGTTCCCCTGTCATCACAAAATTTTGGAAGAAAGACAGAAACTGAATTTATATTGCAAAAAACCCCAAGCCAAGTAAAAGAAAGACTTTTGTTTGTTTGGAAAAAAAAAGAAAACAACAGAAACAAACCAAACATGTTTTAGAATAGCTTTATCTGTTATAAAGACACAAAAGGCTGCCTTGGTCCAATTCCTGCTTTTTTTCTACCATTGGAGAATTCCAAATGGCTTGAAGTTTTTCCTATATGAAGTGCCCTGACTGTGGAATGAAAGCCATATATCATGCATGGGCAGAGACACAGTGAAGTCAGTGAGCTCTGTGTGGGTGTGCAATAGATCACAGCCCAAAGAGCCATATTTCAGGGCCTGCTCAGGGACTGTGTTGCAACGAGGTCTGGGGATGAGGGTGTGCTGGATGCTTCCTGCCTTTGATCACTGCAGATCGGCAGTGGCTGCCAAGCCTGAACAAAGAGGCAGAGCTGATGCAGACCAAAGTCTCAGAGGCCAGCTGCAGAGATGAGAATTATGAGAATTTGGGAGTTCTCAGTATTTTTTTTCTTTAGGCATAGGAAGTAGGCAAATAAAACTAGCAGCTGCTGTGACAGTAGAAGATGGCCAAAGGAAAGAAGATGCAAATAAAAAAAAACCCTGGCTACTGAAGCTGGGCTAGTTTTCTGGCTGAAATTGTAAAAGTATAAAAACTAAGGAATGTGTCCCACAGAAGAAAACACTTAAAAACTATGATCATAGGCTGGAGCTCATGGTGAGTTTTGAATGGAGATTTGAACACATGATATGGCCAGAAGGGAAAATTCCATAGAGACACAGCAAAATTGCAACATCTGTTGATTTAAAGTACCTAAGAGCACCCCACGAAGGGTGCTGCTATATTTTAGCAAAATGAAAAATTTTGGTCCACTGCTCCAGGAATGACCTTTTTTAAAATACACCATCACTTTTTTGTATTCACAATTTTCAACCAAAATGTCAAGATGGCTAATTCAAATACTTGGCTCTTGTGTCAGTATTGTCCTATAATGTAAGTAGCCCTTTTCTCTCCTAATTTACCTATCAGAAAGGTATAGACAGCAAGCATAGTCCATTCAACCATATTCACTCAGCCTCTGTATTTATTCAGCTTTCATTTTTCTAGAGTAGTGAAGTCTTTCAAGTGTCTTCAACTGAGAGTTGAATACTTCTGACCACCTTAACAGTCAGCCTCTAAGTTTTCTCTTTTTGAAATTTTATTGAACATGGGTGCCAGAAGCAAAAAGTAAGCAAATTATCAGCAAAATCTTTCACAATTTAAAAAAAAAAAAAAATTAGGTAGATCCTGATAATTATCTTGCCTTTTCTTATAAGTGCATTATTTTGACATTTCACTGCTATTCTAAGGTCAACTCTTGTCTGAGTTTTTTCTTCTCTCGAGATATGACAAGCCTCTCTTCTTTCATGTGTTGTATTTCCAGCTCTTGTATGTCCTGGAAATGGTTAATTACTGCCCATCTGTTATTCTAGTAAAATATGTAGTTTGTTCTAGTGAATGCTCCCACCTTTTGAGTTCAGTTTAATGCAAATATTTCATAACTCTGTTAGTGGCTAAGCATGAAAAACTCCACTAGCATTCAGACAAGTATCTTCTCTTTGAGCTGTACCAGCTGTTATTTCTTCTTTAATATTTCCAGTCTTGCGTGTCTCCAAAAAAGTACAGCCTCTAACACCTTTCTCTTGTCCTCCACACTATTCCCTTCTGCTGTCAAATCAACTTCCTATCTAGCAGTACTCTTTTGTCTCACTTTGGTTCCTTTACCACAAATCCTTGTTCTTCCCTTCTTCTATCACAAATCATTGTTTTCCTGCCCTTCCTCTTACCAGAAGTTCTTTCCTCCCTCACAGTTATTTCACCTTCTCAAATGGCTTCACTGTGTGTGGTGGAAATCCTCTCCTGCCCTACATATGATGATCTTGTCGTTTACATCAACCAGCACTATTACCCTCACCTGAAAACCTGAAATTTGTTTTTGAATGACATTCAGCATATCCATCACCATTTCTCATCGTGTCGACAGTTTCAAAGATGGCAAATTGTGATATCACCTGTTAGATGAACTGCTTATCTATGAACAGCTGTCTTATCCTTTCTCCATCAGCAGACTGGTGTTTTTCATCTTTTCTGTTCCTCTAGTCCACTTCCTTACTCAGAGATCTGTTCCTGTCCCTTTTGTGCATTTCAAGCAAGTCCTTTTCCATTTGCTGAAAAGTCAAACTCACTTTTTGCT
>JANRMJ010000079.1:12968403-12979281 GCA_025584955.1 Alethe diademata | reverse complement strand
TACCTGGAAACATGTTAAACAACACACAGACAATGAAACAAATGGAATATAGAATGAAAGTGAACATTTCCTTGAATTCAGTTTCTAACAGTTAGCTAAATTACATATTTTCTCATAAAAAGAAACAATGCATTAGAATAATGTAGCTTCGCTTCAGGGAGCTTTTGGTTAATATCTTAATGGAATATATTCTAGTGAACTTTAAAAATTTTCTTTTCAGTTCAATGTCACCTTCATGGTTTTAGTTTATGATACTGTTATTAATTATATTATGCAATTATATTTTTTTCTGATCCTAGTACCCAATGCTTACAAGATTAATTTTATTTCTGCTTAATTCCTGTTGCTTTAAAGTTCCTATTGTTTATAATCCTTGATTCTACAAAATACATGTTATCCCAATTCCTAAGTAAAGTTAAAAACAAAAGGAATTTAAAATTTTCTTGCTGCTATTGTTCTTACTTAAATAGGATGATAAAAATGATGTTACAGGTAACTAAATGTGTCACTTATCAACAAGAAATTATCTCCATAAAATGAATATAGCTAGTGCTGAGCTATAATTATCTGCAAATATGCATGAGGAGAATCTACATAACCAAATCCATTCATTGGCAATCACAAGAAAGAGTCCAAGCTGAGCAGTCTCAAGAGCTTTATTATTTCTACACTGAATACAGAAACAGGAAATGAATGGGGTGGTTATATAAATGAGTGTAATACTTTGGACAGAATGAAATTCACATGATTAGGCTGAACATTATACAAGTAGATCTACTGACTTCATAAATGACATACAGACGTAATTAGGATTTCCCAATCCTTGTTTATTAAGCTGTCCACAAACTAGGGATCTGTAAAACAAAACCCCAAGTGGTGAGATGCGGTTTGGTAATATGTATATGTAGTTTTGTGCATATATTATAAAAATTATGTTCAAATTTTGATTTTAAGTGGGGCTTCTTAGACATTCTAGAGCTCCAACATTTTTAAAACCCCACAAATTATGATTTTATGTAAGTTTAATTGTATCACCTCTACAAAATTTTAAAGTAGATTCTATAACTATATTTTTACCATGCTAAAATCTTTACACAAATAGAAAGAGTACTAAATGAGGCAAAATGTAATTAACACTATCTTTACTGAACTATTTTATTTTTTCAGTTATTTTTTGTTTGTTCATGTTTTTTTGGTGGGTTTGCGGGAGGGGGAGTGTTTTTTGTAATGGTTAGCTTTTTTTTTAAATTCTGAATCTGTATTTTGGTAATCCAGTCTACAGAGGAATTTCTCCCATCTATGAACTCCACAGAAAATGTCTATAAAGAAATAAGTAATTGAAAGAGTAGACAGATTCTCTGTCATATCTGACTTGGGAACAAACAGTACAAAGTGCTTTCTCATTATGTGGAACACAAGGATTCAATAAAAAAGTGGAGTTGGCCAGTGGGTAGCAGTTCCAGTACATAAAAAGTTGATGTTTCAAAATTTGTTTTTATTCTGGGTTAGAATAGAAAAGAAACCATGCAAGCATTTTGAAAAGTAATTCTGTTGAAACGCTCCTTTTTAAATTGAAAAGGACTGTTTTCTTTATTTCTTTTTCAATGATCATGAACCTTGAGTTGAAAACTGTAGTGATCCATTGGCATCTCTGCAAAGGGTAGGCTTTGGCAAAACATTGTCATAAAAAAAAATGTAAAAGTATATGATACCAAATTTTCTAGCAATTTCTAAGACAAAGTAACTAACAGAAGTTAAGTGATTGTGCTTATCATAGCAATCATTGCACATTACAACATCTTGGCTTAGGATTTTAA
Source organism: Alethe diademata (assembly GCA_025584955.1). Lineage (NCBI taxonomy): Eukaryota > Metazoa > Chordata > Aves > Passeriformes > Muscicapidae > Alethe > Alethe diademata. Next base: position 12,977,464 of record JANRMJ010000079.1, on the reverse strand, counting down.
ACTAATAACTAAAAAATATAAATTTTGAATCCTTTTTTACTTTAAGAAAAGGGTGGGCACCATCCAGGCAGCACAAACATAGTCCATAATTTCCATTCAATTACTTGGCCAAAATAAGAATGCTTCTGTCATCACCTTCTTCCCTTTGGGGAAGATACTACTCAAATATAATGACAGCATGATGAGAATATGTTTATTTTTTTACTTTCTTTAGTACTGCCATCTTTTTTAATAGACCAGAAGCTGTTAACCGCATGAAGTTGGTCACTTAAACCTGCTCACCATTAAGTACTATTGCTCCACACCCCCCTGTAGAGAAGAAAGCTTTCTGCTAATATGTACCAACAGTTTGAATGATCTCCATGTAGTTATAGAATTTTTGTTAGGCTTCATATGTAATTTTTTCTGATTTTTTTTTTTTTAAATCTTGTTTCTGATAATTTGTGAACAATAACCTGAGAAGCATAGTGTCTGTATTGGTGCATTCAGCTGTAAGAGCCAAGACAATGGTGCACTCCTGTGGTGTTTGATGTGCATGATTGCTCTCATGCCAGAGGGCAGAGTCCAGGTGTCATCATGTAAATGGGATGTTCCATGATATTGTGGTGAAACTCCAGCTGAACATCTCATGGTGGGGATGTTGCTGTCCTCAAGAACACCATGGTATTCCATGAGCAGAGAAGACCTGGCTCAATAGGGCATCCAGGAACCTGGCAAGACTTCCTCCTAGACTGGGAGTCTAAATTAGGTGCCTAAACCTAGTCAAATACTACCTTTCTGTGATTCCTAGGACTTAATTCCCCTCACTCTTCTGAAAAAAACCCCAAACCTCACAACAGAAAGACTGCATACTTCCTTTCTTGTACTTATCCAGTGGCAGCAGCTGTTGGCCTTTGACTGAAACAGCAGAAAGGTAAATAAGACCTTGGCAGACCCCATGCAACTCTACGTTCATGCTCCTTGCTGATGGACATATCTGTCTTCAAAACAGGGCACAGAGTGTCTGTATTCAATCTGCACAGAGATCTGAGCAATTTGTCATCTTTGCATGCACCAGCTACCAAACGTTTCAGAACTGCAAGGCTCCCCGTACCACAAAATTTTCATCCTTGCCTTTCTAATGAAAAGTGACCTTACACGTCAAGTGTACTGGGTGATGGATTTTGAAATTTTTGATGGATTATTTTTTCTTTAATGACTCTCCTCAAATGATATTGATGTTCAGATCTTGGGTACAAATCATTGCTCTCTCTTTGAATCCCATTGAATCTGTTGGCCTTAGTCACAATATCAAAGATACATGAAGGGCAATACAAGATTCAATGTGATCACAGCTGTGGCTCACAGGCTCATCAGTTGCCCCACAGAGCATTTTGCAAGAAGCAGAATTTCAGGATCATTTCCCTTTTATCCTCTAGTTCAAAGTCATTCAGAGAAACAAACCTCAGAGGTTCTCTCTAACCACATGCTCTTATGTGCTACTTTGAGCATTAATGTTTCCATCTGTAATTTGTAGCCTTCTCTGTATGCATTTATGTAATTAGTAGCAGTGATTAAGCTTCACATTTTCAAGACAGTGTTACTTTGAAATGGATTTGCATCACATATACAACATATTTCGATAACATTCTGTGAATTTCACAGTCTTTCCCAGGGCTCAGCCAGAGAACAGTAAAGTAGGTACTTTCAATATATGTGTTGTGGGTGTTGTGCTTCTATAAACCCCCAAAAGTATTTGATTCTGTCCATCCTATGGAACAAGCAGATATAGTTTCAATCTGTGAAGAGCTGAGATGAGCCACTGGCCATTGTGAGCTAAGTTGTGCAAGACAAAAATCGTATCTGGGTGGCATCTGGCAAATGGAAATACATTTGTGAGCTGCTGCTGCCTATGGAAAGTGGACTGCAAGTCACTTTCTGGTGAGAGTAAGCCACTGAGCAGCACTGTGCAAAGGATAATCTGTTGTAATCTGACTAAATTATGCTTTCGGAAAGATACTGGTATCTAGTGAAGGTCAAATTTTAGGCAATTCCATCACTAGGCTGCATTTAGACTAATCTCTGCATTTAGTTGTGACTGACACTAGTTAGTCATTTTTGTCAGCTACTGGCATTGCTGGCAGTGTATGTAATTTTGCTGCATATTTATAGTCATAAAAATATGATAAGGCATTATAGTGCATTTCCAAAAAAAGCATATACCCCATTCTGTGGGATTACATGTTACCAAGAACCAGCTCCCATGCAGTGAAAATACCAAGGTAAGAGATTTAGGATATTGCCATGAAACCCAGAATCTCAGTTCTGAAGGAAGACTCTTGTTTACAGCTGTTACAGGCAAGCAATATGAACTCTGTCATAAATGCAAATAAATTAGGAGTGTAATGGCTGTTCTAACCCAGGCCAGGCTTCAAAGCAAGGTAGTGCCAAGATGCTCCTTGAAAAATATCTATGAAGGACAGAAGTCTGCCTGATCTTGAAGAAAAGTTCGGTGAGTATCACAAAGCTGTGGTTCATCCTGGAAAGAGATGCACTTGTTCCTCTCACTGCTTCATGCTCAAGCATATAAAAAAGAGGATTGGTGGACTTTCCTGGAAAAAGAGGGAAAGAATCCTCAGAAATACAAAGAATGTAATATTAACATGTAGAATGAGTTGATTAAAATTAAACATTCTGAATTTAAACATACTATTTCAGCTTCCACTAACTGGTCTTTAAATATTTTTTCCCCAAATATCATGTGAAGTCACTGTTTACATACTCAGAAATTTTAATCTATGTAAAAAGAAAACTCCAACCTATGTCGTAGTATCAGCTGTGTAGGAGTTCAGTTCATCCTTCTTCTCCAGGTTATATTTGGTTTGACTTCATTTATGGTGGCTCTAGTTCAGGATGGGAAAGAGAAAGCTTCAAATCAAAGATGTGACTGTATAATGAAAATCGTTCCCTTGTGCATTTGTCTTATAACTGTTTAATACTTTTGGAGAGGAAGGACTGTTCTGAAGGGCAAGTGGTGGTTGAGGATGACACAGGTTGTAGGAGGAGGTGGCACAGGTCAGCAGCTCGTTGGGTGGTGGCTGTGCTGCTGTGCCAGTCATGCAGCTTGTCTCAGAGGGGTCATGGCTTCTGACTCACAAGGACTCAGTGGGCAGTGTGACTGTGCTGTTCAAGCCAGGGTTGCATCACAAGACAAATGGTGGGTCTGGCATAGAAGCTGCTGAGGAATCAGAACTCTTGGCAGTGAGAGAAGATGATCAGATCTGCTGAGCCAGTATGGCTGGGTAACCCTGGGTATGAGCTGTCATGCCCCCTACATCATCTCCCCTCCAGAGAGCAGGGCTTGCTGAGAGAAGTTGTCAGCAACACCACCAGCAGCCTCCTCTTATATACATGAAGGGCAAAATTTTGTCATGGATTCATGGCCATTAAGGCATGGCTTAGTAGAGTTATAGTTTCCTTTTGAGTAAAAAGGACATTTAAGCATATGCCAGAAAAAGGGAGCTAAAATGTGGTCAGGAGCTGCCTAAATATTATGCAGGTTTTAAAATCAAGACCTTTTATTTTTTTTTTTTTTGTGTGTAACCATTCAAGCTTTTTGGTGTTTTAAGCCCTGCTTATTGCAGTACATAACTATATGATGTTGTAGGCTATGATCTATATAAATTGCAAAAGAGGTACGACATTATCAACATTACAAGATCTAGAGTATAGAAATTACAAATATGTTTCATACATGAGTATAAAGCATATAGGAAATGTGCCTATACCAAAAGAAGGAAAGAAGAAATTATATAAGCTCTTTCTTACACCCATTCACTGTTCAGGAATGTCACAACAGCACTAGGCAAGGATAGTAGCTATGTAAATGATTTTCATAGCTTAGTTTAAAATTTTTTTGTAATCTATGAACAAAGAGCTAATTATAATGATGTTAATAGACACATAAATGTCTGTTTAAGACTATAGTTGTTGCAATCTTTTAGGTAATCAACTTAATCCATGATCATTGCAAATGGAACTTGAAATGTGGTTAGGTCCTAATAAGGTTATGGATTCAGCTTCGCATCTGGAAGCAAAGCCAACCTGTTGCTCTCTTGAAGGCATTTGATTGAGCAAGGCTCCTGGTTTTCTGCCTATGCACGCTGCTAAGCTTCCCCCCAGTCATTTGTATGTATGTACTTCTTTAAATCCCCAAAGAAATCATTTAAAGTATGTATTATATGAATGTTAAATCCTTTTTCCAAGAAATGTAAACGGCATTTTTAAAACACTTTTTCCATTCGCTTTTCATGACAGAAGTAATTTGGACACTAAATTGGATGGTGCCAAAAAAGACATAAATTCCCAAAGCAGGACTAAAACAGAATTATATGCCAACATATATCATATATCAAAAGTGGTGAGGTAGGATAAAAAATGAACAAAACCTATAGCAGTTGCAATGCTGTTACAATAAGATTGGTCAATAATATTCAGCGTGTGCGGTTTCACTGTCTGCTTTATTTATATTACCACTTATGTACCCTATGTGACAATAAGGACAACTTATTGCAGTGTGAATGAAGGCATGCAAGGATTTTTCTTAATGTTGCACTCTAAAACAGCAGAATAAATACTGATTGACTTTTGGAAAAAAATGCCAACACTGGGCTGTGAATATGTATAGGCTGGGACACTCCTAAGCAAATCTGCTGAGGAACATCTTTCATCACAGTTTTCATAACATGCCCAGTCAGGGTGACTGCCCTCTGAGAATAAAACTCTCAGAGGAAATTGCCTGCTCTGAATGAAAGTTTTAGGCATCAATTTTTCTTGGATGTCATACAACAATGCAGTTCTGTGTTTCATGAAGAATTTCTCTTTGGAAAACTTGGGGTTTTTTTGTTTTATTGGTTGGTGTGTTTTTGGATTTTTTTTCTTTCATTTAATTTTTACATCACTTGTAGTGAGACAAAACCCTGAGCTTTCTTTTATTTGCAGTCTTAGAGTCATAAAATATTTTAGGTTGGAAGGGACCTCTGGAGGTTGTCTGGTGCAATATCCTTTCCAAAGTCATTGAAGTCAGACCAGACTATCCCACCTCCTGCCCCTCAAAGGGTCTCTGGCTCTGAACAACTTAATAGCCCTTTCCTGAACTTTCTCTTTGTCCTGGCCTATCAGTATCTACTGGGAAAATCAAAACTGTACAGGGTATTCCAGATGTGGCATGAGAAGTGTTACATGAAGGTGATCTGCCTACTGGTTCCTTGTTCATGCAGCTCTATGGGCCAGTCTTCCATCCTCCAATGGCAAACTGCTGTCCCATCCTAAACCTGTTATCCATCAGGGTTGCTCAGATTCTTTTCTTCAAAGTTCCTTTCCAGCCAGGTAACCTCCAGACTGCACAGGGGCTGATCCATGATAAGGATAGGACATGGCATTTGTTTTTGATGAATGTCATGAGCTTTTGGTTTGTCCATTTTTCCAGCCTGTCAAGACCCCTTTGAAAGATAGTTCTGCCCTCCACTGTGTTGACCATGGTATGCTTTGTGGTGCCCTCTCCACCCTGCCTAGGTGGTGTTCTGTTCTTAGGTCCAAGTGGTTCTCAAAATCTTGAAAATATTGTGCTCCTTATTAGCACCTAAGCAAGACCACTCACAAGTGGTCAGTCAACACCTGGACATCAAATCTCTGATCACTACACTTTAAGTCTCATTGTTTAGATAATTTTATACCCACCTGGGTAGTCTACCCATCTGGTTCATTTGTCCCCAGTTCAGCTACAAGGATATTACTGAAAAACAAGTTAAAATCTTCCTGAACTGCAGCTGATGTCCACTGCTCTATTTTTCCTTGGAAAGTTCTTGCTGGCTTCTTGTTCACCACCCTCTTCCTCTCAATCCAGTGAGAGCTAACTTTGTATTAACTGAATGTCTAGAATTTGGTTTGTCACTTGAAGACTTCAGGTAAAGTTTCCCCTCTCATTAGCTAATTTCTCTGTCTTGAGCTAATCTAAATGGGAATCAGGACTTCTGTGTGAGAAAATTCACAGGACACAGCTGCGCAGGCTGCTTTACCAGGGGAAGGTAAGAGCTACATAAGACTACTAGATATTATCTGACCAGAATGGATTAATTTGGCTTATGATGTAAATAAATATGTAAGGTAAGGGACATTTGGAAATATGACCCATAAAGCCATTTGCTACTTGATTTAATGTTCAAAATCAAGAAAGGATGAAGAAGCTTGCCAGGACCCATATAATTATCTATTCAGATCCATTAATATGCAAATTTGAAACCTGCAAAGCAAAGCTTGAAGACTTTTCTGAAGGTAACTCATAAGCAATAGGAACTGAGCAGGCTGAGGAAGTTCAGCTTTGTTCTGATAACTGCTGTGAAAAGTGCTCTTCCAACACTGGCCAGGCTGGAAATACTTTAAAGGTATCAGTAGTGTAGATTGGCTGCAAATCAAACCATTTGGTGGCTCATTACCTTTACTAAATCACTGAGATATGTGCTAAGTAAATCTGTTTCTAGCAGAAAATGATTTATGAGGCAGAGGGAAGAAGGCTAATAGGACTAAATCCCCCTTAGTACAAATGCACGGTATAATCTGTCATCACCAAGTGGAGAAGCTCTGCAAGTCCTTCCCTAATCAGCACTGAAACCATGCCCAGACCTGTCTGACACACAACTTTAGGCATCTTTCTTGCCTTTTGTCATAAAGAAAACAGAGTCTTTCTGATGATTTTTATTTTTTCATGCAGGAAATTTGTAGTCGTTGATAATTTTGTTCTCTCCCTTATAAATTAAGCCTTCCTCTAAGAGTAGTACATCCTATATTTTATATATTTTCATGGTCTCAATCTATTTGAACCTCTCATCTGCAATATGCCATACTCTAGTATGAAATAGATGATAAAATATAAATGTGTGATATGTGTAAAGGTTACAAGGTTTGCTCAAGTTAACAGCTGAACGAAATAGCAAAGATCTAAGTGTTAACTTTCTGCAACTTCACAACTTTCATCCTTCTTCTAATTTGATTTTACTTCTGAAGATGAAAAGAGTTAGAAAATGTTTTACCATTTTGCTATGTGATTGTATTTTGCCCCTTGGCAAAAGAGAAGAGTACTAGACTTCTCTGAAAAAAAAAAAGCTGCAGTCTGACAAAAGTTGTGCACAGGGCTGGAAAATACTTTACTGCTAAGGAAGGTATGAACACAATTCCTTTTATTGTTTTGTAATATTAGGGAAGAGGTCGGTATGACAGGAGATGTGAAAGCTCTGTGCTATATATAAATGGGATGTTTTAATTCAATATGATTGTCTTTACATATCATTATGAAACTTGATTTGATGATATTGGCTAACAAGATCAGCTTAAGAGGGTCTGGATTTATCAAAGTTGTTTATACTGCCAAATCAGTATACCAGCTATGGTTTAGCCATGTCTTTATTGCTGGAAAATCTGAGAATTCAGTACTGGATCAAATTAAATATTTACAAATCCAAGGCAGGGCTTTGGTAGACCCAAATAATCTTATGAAATACCACCCAGTGCCCCTCTGTTCAGTGGACACCCAATGGTACCAGGACCCAAGTTCACACAGTGCTTCCTTTTACAACTTGACCTTTCCCAAAGTGTCACCAATGCTGCTCTTGAGCCTGTGCGTGTCTCTCCCAAACTGGACAGGCAGGTGCCCAAGCCTAAGGGATATTCAAAGTGTGAAGGCAATTGTCTAACGTGTGCTCTTGTGAAGAGTGAGGGGCAAAATCCATGAGCCTTTAAGCTGGTAGTTTTAACATGCAGAAGATGTGAGAAAATGAGTTTTGCTGTTTCCCAAGCTGGCTTCTGTAACATCCCATGGCTACTGAATTCAGCAGAGATTACAGAAATGTCTGCCCTAGTCAGGCAGAGGTGAGAGAACTGGTCTTAAATCTCCCTGGGCTGGGAAGGCAATTGGATCAGGCAATTGGATCCTAGCTCTTCAGAAACTGTGAGGACCCTGCTATCACATGAAGCAAAGGCTAGTTCTGACTACCCACCAACACAATAGCACATTCCATTCAGCCATTTGAAAGAAAAATAGCACAGGCCTTCACAAGAGGATTTGTGGCCACAGCTCCTGAGTGGCTGAACATGCAGCCTCTGCCAAATGTCTCAGGCTAAGGACAGGAGTGACACTGGACAGACTCCTATGCTCAGTGGCTCCTGGTGCCAGTCCTGGCAGAGCCTGGCTCAGTCTGCAGGGATCATGTTTCCAAGTCCTCCAGCTTTGCCTAGGAGCGGCAGCAGCTGGGCATCTCACAGACCTGCTGGTCATGGCACTTAAAAGCTACCCCACCTATTTATTTTTTTGCTTAACTGGACAAAGCCTTTATGACCTCTGAGAATATAAATTGCTTCATCCAGTAAATTGCATGTGAGAACCTTAGGACTTTTAATTATAAATAAAAAATGCCACAGGTTAATAGTACCACAGACAGAGATGAGGAAGCTTTGATGATTTTTGTGCTTGCTTCATATGCAGGGATAATCCTGATTCAGCAGGTTGTGGTGTCAAGGACTCATTTACAAAAACTTCTATATGTTAAATATGCTTTCTTGTAATTTTCCCAAAGGTTATCTGAGCAACATAGGAGGTTGCTTGTTTTTCTTTCTCCTTCTCTAAAGCTGTATTTACTCTTTGCCCATTAAGAGGCATGTCCATTTGTTTGGGGCATGTCCACACAGAGATACAAACATTCTTGATTTAAGTGTTAGTCAGTAAAAACCGGGTAAAAACTCGAGACTTTTCTCATGAAGGACCAGTAACTGCAGTTACATTACAGTATTGTCTGACCTGTTGATAGTTTTTTAAGATGGTGACCATGGGTATAAGTGATGACTAACAATTACTGCAGGTAGATGCAGTGCTTGTTGCATGAAATTTAAATTGGAGAATATTAAGTACTTTATACCTCTGCTAAATTATGCCTTGTAATTCTTTGGAACAAAATAAGCAGAAGACTGTTTTTGAAATATGCTTATTATAATTTTTCCAAACAGTAAACTGTGGTGTGTTATTAAAAAAGTT
>JANRMJ010000079.1:12913850-12952207 GCA_025584955.1 Alethe diademata | reverse complement strand
CTTCAGAGTTTTTAACCACATCTATGCCCAGCTCTTGCTACAAATATGTATGATAGATACGTAGAATTGCAAAGTGGCATTTATCTCATTTTGGAAATCATTCCCCCTGATACTTTCATTCCTCAAAACTCTGTTTTGGTTCAGGCTCTTGTAAAACACAAGACAGAAACTGTGGAAGCTGCTATCCAAAGCCAAGCTCTACCTTGTCCCTTTGCAGGTGGACACAGGTAGCTGAGGCCAGAGGGTGTGGGTGCATCCTGCTCAGGACAGAGCAGGGATGTGTCTGCTTCCCACTCTGCTGCTCAGGGCACTGGACGGCACAGCCCTTCTGAAATTCACTGACTTGGAAGTGTGAGGGCATTTCTTTCCAAATCAGTGCCCCAGTTCTCCTGGTTCCATGGATCTATCACTCTAAGATGTGAGGCTATGTCTTTGGCTTTGTAGCTGGAGATGTACCTCAAGGTGCTCACTCAGTAGGTGGTTGGGGTAGGAGTTCCTTCCCAGAATTACAATAGACAACACAAAATAGCATTGCCCCAAAATAACCTCTCCTAGCTTTAATTTCTATCTCTTCAAATCAGAAATTTCCATAACATTTAAAAAAAATTACTATTAAACTGGTTTTGTTACATCTGCACATAATTATGTTTTTAAAGCTGCAGGATTCAATCCTTGATTCCTCTGTTAGAGATACAGATGGTCTGTTTTTAATTTCTTTGTTGCGTCTGGTGCCTGACATGAATCATGTCCCTCATCACTTGCCATGTAATTGTAAGGGGATATAGTACATCCTCATTCATATTTGTTGCATGATGTTTACATAACTTGCACTGTGCACATGTAAAGAAAATCATGTCAGCAGCCAGCACTGACAAGAACCAGTCTTACTGCATTAAAAAGTTGATTCAGCACTTTCAATTCTGAGAAAATTCCGTTTCTTTTGCTGTAGTTTGTTCATTCCAAAAGGAAAAAACCCAGTCCTTTAGAGTGACTATACGTATCAGAAAAAACAAAACAACTGGTTGTTTTTTCTACTTTGTTGTTCATAAAAGGACATATACTTATCCATTGAAATTAAACAGTGATAATTAGTAGCTGTGATCTACAAAAAGTAGTCTAAGCCTTAAAGGATTAGTCTTGAGGTTCTTACACACGTAACATACATCCATTATGGGGAATGAGAAATGGGTTGCATCTGCACAGTGACAGCTGAATCTGGCCTGGGGCACCATGGAGGCCTGAAAAGCTTCACTTAATTCAGATCACATATCTGAATATATTAATATATTTATATATAAATACATTATTTTAATAATATTATATTTTATATATTATAATATAATATATTTATATTTATTACATATAAACCTCATCTGCCCTCAGAGCAGGAGGTACTGGTGCTCTTTGTTAATGAAGTCATGGCCATTTCACAGTGCTGTCCTGTTACCAAAAGACTGGATGACACACGTGGAGTGCTAAAGCACTGCTGGCAGCTCTGCCAGGGCAGTCTGCAATGCCATATCTGCTCATCCTGTCCACCCAAGGGAGCTGCGGGGCCACTGCCAGCCCCCCACTCTTTTCTTTCTCTGACACTTTGAACCACCAAGCCTTTTCTCACTATGACTCATTTTCGAGGGGAGTAAGAGGTAAATACTTCTGATCACTGTCTGACATCTCTCCCAGGGACAGATGCAGGCAATGGATTTAAATTCCCATAGACAATGACCAAAGCTGAAGCTGGAAAGCTGGAACTCTCCCCCCTGCAAACTGAAGGCAGCAATGCCCTGTTCTTTTTTAAAATATTCAAGTATTGTGACTACTTTTTTTATTTCTTCCATTTTTTCCTTTTAAATAATTAATCCTTTGGACTTTTAGAGTAAATATATTGCCTTGGGACCAGGTAATGACATCCCAGCTAATGAGAGCCCTGACTTGGCCTAGGGTGGCCTAGGGCATGCAGGCCCTCAGTTGCTACCAGGCAGCATAAGCTCATCTTTTCCCATTTCATATCTTTTTTTTTCTTGCGATAAAACAGCTTTTAAAAATACATTTGGACACCTAACCTTAGAAGGTCCAACCATAAGATTGTTTCAGAAGACTGGCCTATGACTTACTTTGGAAAATTCTGAAGGGAATTTTCGGAACAATTTCTTTTATTTCGCTTTCAACTGTGCCCAAGTAAAGAAACTGCTGCAATGGGATCTGAAAACTTCAGTGACAGAGCCTCATTATTCATTCTGATACCTTACCGTAAATAATTAACATATTTTAATGGTTTAAAAAGAATGCAGAAACATCAGTTTTCATTCATCTGTAATAATAAAGGAGGAGGAGGAGGAGTGAGCTGACAGGAGGATATGAGATAGTATGAATTAAAGTTAATAAATAATGCCTACAGTGTTAGTCATCAGTTTTGCCTTGTGCATCTCAACATCCCATATGCTGCACATTGCAAAGTCTTACAAGCATTTTGAAAGGGGCCTATTTTATGTGGAAGAGAAATCATGGATTGTATTTAAGCAGATAGATATTCGAAGAACTCATTTCAGATGGGAATTAAACAGAAGGAAATAAATCTAAGCATTATTTTCTCTCACAGTTTCTTTTTTTCTATTTTTATTTAATGTGATATGATTCATAAATATTTGATGGGCTATGACTCAGTAAATGTCATTTTCTTGGCTCTGAAGGGAATTTTGAGAGTTGATCAAAATGATATACAGTCTCTCTGGAACAAGTAAGACAAGTACTTTATATCTGAAGGCCAGGTCTGTCAAAATAAATTGCAAAGCCACAATTGTATGCCAGAATTAAAAGAGGCAGTTGTTGGGAAAATCTAGGTTAAAATTTTAGCAATGCTGTTACACTAGGAAATTTTCTCTGACTCTTCTTTAACTCTTCACTTGCTGATACTGCAGAAGCAATAACTTCAGCAAATGATAAAGGTGTGCCCAACATTATGAAAATTACTTAAAGTGACTATGGCATTTTTCATGGTTGTTTTCAAATTTCCTCCTGCCTAGGGAACAAATTTGTTTCCCCAGACCTCATTTATGTGCTGACAGTAAGCCAGGACAAATCTTCCTCCATGTCTCCATTGCCTTCCCTGGACCTCACTCAAAAGGTGAGAATCAGCTCTGAGCTGAAATTGGAAATAGACACAAACTGGATTTTATCGAGCCCTCTGTGATTTTTGTTGGGCCGTGAAGCAAGCACTGAATAGCAGCAGCTGGAATTGAGAGGCTGTTCCCAGAGTTTTGTGGTGAAACACTCCATGTCTCTATAGATTTTGGAGAGACAACATAGGAGGATGCAAGAAGATGCATTTATTACCTGTTCTGTTGCTTTCTTGTGTTTCCTTGTGAGTTTTATCCCTTCCCCTCCCAAGAGATGCTTAAGTCCTGAAGCATGGGACAAACAGATTATTTGAGCAACAGGCAACTGGGCAGCCTTCCCAAACAGAAATTCTTGGTTTTCAGTGGAAATATTTTTGCCTCAAAATTTTCAGTTCACAAAATAACAAAGCACTGATGAAGCCTTTTCCCATACAACTACAAACTCCCTCACTAAGACAAACAATATGAGAATTCAGTAAAAGCAGAGGAAGAATAATAATGTCAGACATATCAGCCCCTTCATACTTAAAAATAATTTTTCTCTGAGGACTTTCTTTTGGTTTCATTCTATGAGAAATGACAGTAATTAGCAAAGAAATAGATTTATTTTCAAGCACTTTAACTGGCTCCTTAAGACATGAAGTTATCCCTACAAATGGGTAATTACTACAAAAAATTTTTGATTCATGTTTCCTGGAAACTGGAGATGATACTCTGATACAATTGGAAATGCTGGTTCTTGCATTTGCTTTCTACAAATGGATTCTCAAGCCATTTGCCCTGACATACTTGGAGATGTAAATTTAACACTTTCACCCTGAGTAGTTGAATCTGTGTCTGTCCACTTCTTCTTATATTATTTCTTTAATTGCTATACTACTATCTTATTGAGGAATGAAAAAAATAGGAAAAAAATAAAATAGAGGAGTGGATTCAAGAATACTTCCCCTTTGCAAGCACAAAAAAAGAAGAAAAAAAAAGAAAAAGAAAATTACTGCCTTCAACACATGCCTTCAAAACCTTTTGTAGCAGCAGAACTAATTGGGTTTGGGCCTGTGGGTAGTTCATCAGGAAAGAAGCCAAGTTTGGGATGTGGCTGGGATGGGGTGTGATGGTTGTGCCAGCCACCTCAGCCCTGTCAAGATGCAAGGCAGTTCTGGACATGCTCAGTGGAAATTCAAATGCAGAGTGGGTTGGCTCTTAAAAACACAGGCTAGAGTTATGGTGCTTAAATTTTGCTGAAAACCTGTTTTGGAGCCATAAAGATTTCTGGGAGTGGCAGGGAAGGAGAAGAAAAGGAAGATTTAATCCTCATTTTCCATAGCTTTTAGTTAGCCAAAGACTCTACTATCAAATTTATTGGTTGTTTTACTTGGCATTATAAAACAATACCAGTTGGATTGGTACACTCCTGCCAAATTCTTCATGAATAGGTGATGACATAAGTTGATTTGGAAAGTTTCATATTAAAAGGAGGTGATTTTTCAAAACTAATTTCCTTGTGATCTTGTCCCAGACATTGGTACAAGACAAAGGCCATTTTCATCCTCTCTCATGCCTTTGGCAACAGGCAAAGAGATCATTATTTTAAAAGAGTTTAGCAAGCTCCAGAAGCTGTTTTGTTCATTCATTAAACTTCAGGAGAAAATTTTTATCCCTGGAAGCACAGAGACAGACAGCTGTAACTTAATTAAGGAGAATGTCATTAGTATTGATTAAGTGCACAATAGTTTTGAATTGTCTTTTTAGCTTTTGTGCAGCAGGACCATATATAAGAGTGCACTTTGTGATACTGGAACCTGGTAAAGAGAACCATTACTTTTGGTAGCCTTTGGCATCTATTCCATGCCTCATTACCCACTGCTGTCCTAAGGACACCAAACAATCCCACATACTTACATCACCTGGAAGTCCCCTGGGGCTGGTTTTGTTCCTTTTGGTAAGCTGAACTCTGAGTTTTGGGTGGCATTAGCAGGTAATGCAGAGCAGTTGCAGCCCCCTTACACAACTCTGATGACACCAGCTAAGCATTGCCTCTGTGCCAGCATCAGTAAGGCAGCACAAATCACTCTTTTCACAACCTCAGCTTCCTCACACAAGCTAGAAGAATGAAAACAATAGAAGGAGCCTTAAAATCCCATCCCTTTTGAGAAAGACATGTTAGTGCAAGCCATGTGGAAGGCTGCCATGATCCACCCTTCCAGTGGAGACCTCTCAATCCAGGCGCAGGGTGTGTGCAGTGAATCCTTGAGCAAGGCATGACAGAGGCAGGACAAATTCACACAACACCACAGAAACCCTGGCCTGCCTTGAAAGGCAAGGCAAGGAGACAACGCAGCCCCAGTGGGAAGAGAGATGTGATGGGAATTTAGACTGCACACAAAACTTCTCCAAAGGACACCAGTTATGTAGACAAGAAAATAACTGCTGGGGGGGAATGGGCTGGGGTGGAAGAGAAATACAAGACCTAAACGACTGATGATAACCTCTGACCTAAGAGAGGTTTAGATTGGATCATCAGAGGTTACTTGGAAGGGATCACAGAAGTCAGTGGCACAACAAAGAGGTTGGTTTCACATGTATACTACAAAACTGTCCAAGGTATGTCCATGAAAGATGTGTGAATTACCCTGTGGCTGAAAGGGGTTAATAGTGCAAGGGGTAACTGTGAAACAGAAATGATGCTACGCATTCCTATCTCCAGCATATTTTATGCATTGGCTTTATTTGAGTTGCATGTGCAAGGCAGTCTTTTTATCAGGATCATCTTCTCACTTGGGTGTCAGAGCATGTAAGATTTTTATTTATTTTAAGGCCAAAGCCATGGTTGAAGAGTGTGTTGTACTATTAGAAGAAATTATATAAGAATGGAGGAACAGACAAGCTGAAGCTAATGCATGTCTGACAGAGAGGCACTGTAAAGAGTTGTGTGTGAGTTGTTCATCTCTATGCATGAGAAAGCAGTTCAAAAGAAAGGGGATTTATGCCAAACTTGGAAGTATATCATAATGTTCAGCTAAGAGAGGGATATTCACCTTTTACTGTTTTTTGCCCTTCTCTGGCTGGATGAGAATCATCAGGAGAAGAAAGTAAATTTTGTTTAATGAAGTTGTGCTGTTATTTCAAGCAGTTACTGGTGATGGGAAAGCAGAGAAGGAGGACTTACAGGAGACTGTAAACACTGTCCTGGTTGGTAACCAGGGATGGGTGAAAATGAGAGGACTTGAGGAGCCCTCAGAACAAGGGAAAGAGCAGCAGAACCTCCAGTGCCTCAACTCTGACAGGTATGCCAGCAGAGCAAGTAGCTCTTCAGTGGCATATGAGGACACTACAGTTACTGCTTTTTGAAGAGACATTGGAAAAAAATTTCTAGTTCAGACCTGCTCCCATGCTGTGTACTCAAGCCTGAAGGTATTCTTTAATTATATAAATTGTTTTGTAAAACAGAACATGGGAAATGGTATACAAATGACTGACAGAACAAAGTATGAATGACCATGTTGTTTTGATGGATTAAAGGAAAAGGAAAGTTTATTTTGGATAACACTTTGAGAAGAGCTATAACTCAGTTTCAGGCAAATAAAGAAAGATATGACTGCATCTTATTTCAGTACTGTTTTATAAACCAGTCCAAAGATTACAAACTTAATCCAAATCCCAAGAAAATTATCTCTGTGATTCCTATTCTTATCCAAATGCTTAGGAGAAGTCCTCAGGTCAGCACTATAGAGTGTGGTGGAGGAACATACATTATTATGTCACAGATTATTTTCAGATAGTACTTAGTAATTTTGCCTTGTGAATGGTCCTGAACACAGGAGAAATAATAATATGAGTCGCTAAAAGTCTATTGAAGAATACTGAATATTACAGATACTTTATCTTTATTAAAATATTTTAGGTTAGACCAGAAATGTCAAGATTTCATTTCCCTGGGTGCTTCTCTTCAGTCATAATAGGTGATATTCTTGTCAAGCTTGGAAGGTGCAATGCTTACAATTTCAGTTTTGGAATTAGGATGCTGAAAGATTTTAGCTCCAGCATTTTAAAAACAGAATTTAAAGAGTGGAAGAGTTGATAAAAATAACATTTTGGGCTGTCCCAAACCTCCCCCAAGAGGGAACGATTGTAGGAAAAGTCTAAGTCCATTTTTAGATGAATCATAAATTATACACTCTATCTAGTGGTTAAAGAGTGAGAAATGCAGAAAAATGTAACCTTTTGACCCTGCCTTCCCCAAACAGCTAAAGTTCTCAAGAAAACATGAACTACTATAAATATTAGTCACTCCCCTTAGAGTTTAATTTGCTGCTTGAAATCCTGTTACAGAGCTTGCTCTTGGTGTTTGAAAGAGAGTATATGTCACTTTGAGATCAGGACTTAGGGAACATATTCACAATATGGAAGTCAATCTTTGCTATAGATGATTGCACTCAGGCTTAATATTTAATTTGGATGTTGTCCCAAGAGATGGAGTGACAAGTTAGTACCAGTAATGAAGTGGAAAGAAAGAATAAATCCTCTTAAAACCTCATGGTTGTATTCTGAGTTTGTAAAAGGAGCTTGGTGGGAAAAAGAGGGAAGGATGACAATATCAGTTGTGATGTAAAAGTACTTTAAATAAAACTGAACCATGCAGCACACTTCATATTTACAGCTGAGACAAAGCCTCAAGTTAGAATTAATGTTGCTCTTAATGACTGTTCTCACATTTATGTAAAAATTGAAGGGAAAATTCCCATCAGGCAGATGAAGGTCCAAGCTCTGGGATGAGGTCCCTGATGACTTGATTGTGATGGTGGCAGCTGAAAACATGCCACAGGCATTCCCAGAAAAACGGGAAAAGATTTCCCCTGTGCAGGTGGCACAGGGCAGCAGTCTGAACTGTTGACATTTTGGAGGACATTTCTCAGAGCACTTGAACTGGCAGCATGTAAGCTGCCTTCTTATGAACTATACATCTTATTAATAGGGAGGGACTTGACACATGTCTGGTAGAGTTTCTTAAAACAAAGGTAGTCATGTAAGACATGCCAGATGCCACACCATAATTATGCACCTATTTAATCCAGATTATTTTATGGGTTAAAAATACATAATCGCCCTTAACATTCTGCAATCTTTTCATTCAGACACTGCATATGCTTCCACCCACTACATTTTCCATCTGTCTTTACGTTAGTGACTTGTCTTGATATAGTCGTGTATTTGCTATCAGGGTTAGTGTTACACTAGTGAAATTTGCTGTATCTTTGTTGTCTACAAAATATTCCTTAGTAAAGTATTTCTTTCTAATGAATATGGAAATTAACTACTTTTTAGTTCTGCTCTGTTCCGCTCCTGTATCAAGTTACAGGTATGATAGAGTGTTGTTGTGTGGCACTTGTAAACACCCAGATCCTTCTTTTCTCCATAAACTGATCCCTTCAAAAGCATAGCAAGCCAACTCATTAACTGAAATGTCAAATTTCTTGGAAATAGTATAGTCATACATCTCTCCAAGAAATAGATTCTGTCAACCTGCTGTCAGTTAACTATGTTCCATATAGTTAAAGATGTATTAAATATTCTTGGAAATTTAATAAATGGGCATTCAACACAAATAAAGCAGAAAGCTACTGGCATGCATTTATTATTGTTTGGAATAACTTAACTCATCAAAGGAGTTGGCAAATACTTTAAGTAATGTTTATCTTTAGGGAGTAATGCATAATAAAGCTGTTCCAAATTTTTCGTTGCTTGGCTTTTTTTTTTTAATTGGAAATGCTCAAATATAAACTTCTCATAACATTTAGTCCTAACTTGATGTTGCTGAGATTGAGATGCAGATTGATCTGTGTCAGTCTCAGCCAAAGATGTATTGAAATACGAACCTGATGGTAGTTACTGAAAATATTTGGATTTCAAATACTATTGAAGCCCAAAATGATGATTCATGTCTTTGCCTTTGGCTAAAAATTATGCTCATAAAAGTATTTTGATTCAATGGTGGGAAGAAATGAGCCAATTATTATGCATATCACTTTCTGGGGATATTCCAGGGGACAAGCTTCACGTTCCTTCTTCCATGGAAAAGCTTCTTTCCAGCATTTTGAATACTTCTTTCAAGTATTAAAAACCCAGAAGCATAGATACCAGGAATTTCTGAATACAACATGTTTGCTCTTGTTTCCTAAGAATGATCCATAAAGAGGTGGAAATCAGTACTTAAATGTGTCAGAGGAAGCATCCTAAAGCCATTTTCAGCTGATGAATAACAGCACATGGATTAGAAATCTCTTCAGAAACTCTTCCATTCCAATGGGTCTAAGTTGCAGGCACAGACATGGAGACAAACCACAGGCAGAAGGAAGGAGTTAACTTCATACCTCTCCACTAGCCATGGAACACTCAAATCTGAACCCAAAAATAGATTCTAATTCTCAGTTTCAGATATTCATAGAGAGCTTAGTTCAGGTACGTTGGTAACATAAATACTGTTCTTAAATGGTCTTATCTGAGAAAGTTTATATTATTTAGCCTGTTCTTATATGGTGTGTCTCTCAGTCAGGCACAACTGGAGACTTGCAGCTAGACAGCCAGCTTGGGGTGAGTGGTGTACTGAGTGGAACTAACAGGGCAATGTGTCATCTGCACAACTGCAGTCTAGAGGATATCCCTGCAGCTGTTCTTGGTTTAATGCATGTAGTATTCAGCATTTATTATTAACTCATAAAATTCAAATTATCTCACAAAACTTACTTTCAAGAAATTTCATACATTTTAAGAGACCAGTTTAAATAAATGGGAGAATTAATGGCAGAATTACACTCATTCATCAGAATTGCAGATAAGGAGGGTGGTAGGGAAAGATCATTACAGTAAAAGGCACAGAACAGATTTTCGCGCACTAGTTTATTTGAAAATATCAACTAGGACATAAACAATTAGCCATGAAGTAGTGTTACCAAAGGTTAACAAACCTAGCAAGCTATTAATGCAAGGTTTGTGGTGTCCCCTGGTCAAATCCCTGCAGCAAGATGGAACACCAAGTTAGCCTGTACACTCAACTCTACCCCTTATTGTAGAAATAACAATAAAAAGAAAATATATAATGTAGTAAAACCAGGGGCACCACAGACTAAAAACATAGTGTGGAGCTGAACCACACTCTGGGCATTCAGCTCACTCCTTTAGACTGGTGGCTGCAACCTGCAACCTGCAAGTGTTGACCTGAGCCCTTGAGGCTGGTCAAGACAAGTGTCAGTGCACAGGTTATTAAAGTAAATAAAGGGGAATCTACAGAATAAGAGAAAGCAGCCAAAGTATTCTAGATTTTCCAGTGATCAAAAGCTTAGAATTATCAGAGCATAAAAAGGCTAGTGAGGCAATTTTCACTTTCTCTGTCTGGTCTGATGTAGAAACAAGTACAAATCAGTACAAAACATAGTACTGTTTTGCTTTTTTTCTCTGCAGACTTGTCTGCAGCAGATTTTGGAGACTATTCATCCCAAATATGCTGACAGACCCACCACTTTCTCTGGTAAAGAGAGATAAGGCTGTCCACTCCCATTGCTCAACCTTTCAAAGAAATGCCTCTACCATCCCCTGTTCACCACAGAGACCACCTGGAACCAGGTACCTGGCATGAGACAGCTTACGGTTGCTTGAACAGAATTTTATAATCCGCCTAGTCTAAATATGTTCTTTCTTTAGGGCCCTCAATCTGTTTTGGAGAACAATTCAACAACATACTCTGACAAATCTGTAACGTACTCTGGTCTAATGACAAGGGTAATGTTTTTCCCAGTTCTGTCAAAAGGCAACAAATTCAAGTCCCAGAGACAGGACTAATAACTACTCCTAAGCACAGAGCAGAAATTTGATTTATCTAAAAACCTATTGGCCAGCTGGCCCATCCATTTCCCTTCTCTCTGCCTGACATTCTTAACAGACAAAATACTTTTGCTTTTTCCTCTCCAGTCCAGACAAAGCCCTCTGAGGCTGCAGGACTGCATGCTGCTGCTCTGAGAGCAGATGGAGGGACTTAGAGTCAGAACATACAACTGTCAACTGACTACACTGGAAATATCATTGTGACACAGCATTATATGTGCATGCACATGCATACCCTGTTTGAGCAGCATCTATCAAGAAATGAAATGAGCATAAAGGGGGAAATGCATTGGAAGTCTAGACACCTACGTATTTTTCTGGATCCAAATTTTTGTGAGTTTATTAGCACAGGATTGAAAAAAACTTTTCCATTACAAATTGTCTACAATGAAAAAAATTTTTAAAATGTCAAATCATTTCTTTTTAACTGACTCTTTCAGGAGCTAAATTCAATCCTTTTTTTTTTTTTCCACATGGAAGGAGAAAGGGAAATGGAGGTTAGACGATGCTCCAGACATTGTCACTGGCAATGAGGCCTGGAAGGATATGTCCCAGACATCCTGGCCCCAGAGCAGCCAACAGAGCATCCTTGTCCAGAAAATAGATGCAAAATGCTTTATTTCAGTGGAGAGAGGCTGAAGGCCTGAGCACCCAAAGCACTGCTCCACTTCAGCCCATGTCTTTGCATATGGTGGGAGAACATGCTTACAATTCCTATGCTTACATCTGTGCTCTAGCATGCACAACTGAAG
Source organism: Alethe diademata (assembly GCA_025584955.1). Taxonomy (NCBI): domain Eukaryota; kingdom Metazoa; phylum Chordata; class Aves; order Passeriformes; family Muscicapidae; genus Alethe; species Alethe diademata. The sequence goes on along the minus strand of JANRMJ010000079.1, from coordinate 12,940,464 downwards.
GTGCCACCAGAGTCAGCAAGTTGAGACCCCAAAACCGCAGATAACTGTGCAAAGATGAAGGTCACTGACGAGACACTCAACTCTGGGAGCCAGCAAAAACATACCCAATATGCTTGTAGATAGTATGTGGAATATTTCTAACCCTACCCCCAGACCTCAAATTTTGTATCAGTTCACAGAGAAGTCCACAAAATCTCAGACTTCTGCAAGAGCAGAGGCAAATGGCCAGATGGAATGTGCCCTATTAAAGCTGTGATACTGGCCTAATTCCACATGATGGACAAAGGGGAAAGAAGTGGAAAAAAACCTCAAATTTAGTAATCCTACTCTTTTGTACCTGGCAAATTCTTAGGAATTTAGAACAAATCTGACAAAAACTGCTTTAAGCATACTAAATAAATAAAAGCAGCAGAGGTTGTAAGGTGTCTCAGCAGCATCATTACAGGCAGGAACATATACCTTCCACTGCCTACAGAGGCAGCCCTGCTAATTTTGCATCTCTAATGGTGGATTCCCTCTTCCTCTTCCTCTCTGGAGAAATGTGTGAAGGGAGTTTTTCACAAAACCAAGCGGGATAAGCTCTGCCTATCTTCTTGCCTGCAGTGATTTCATGCACGCTTATTTTGAAATGAGAGATGAAAATTTACGCCCCCACCAACTGTACCAGGAAGTTTTAGGTACTACTAGCCAGAAAAGAAATTAACAAAATAACAGAAAACCTCTTTGTTTTGAGTAACTGATTCAACAGATTTCATTTCCAAGTACTTCTATATTTTGAGGTAAATTGCAAGTGTCAACACAGGTGTGCAAATAAACTAGTCACCTTTCCTACATATACATGATGAGAATCAAAGTTAAGAGAGTAATTTATATAGTTTTCTTTGTTTTCTTTCATTTAATTAATATCTAGCTAAGGTTCAGATGCAAAAATCTTACTACACATTCTCTTAAAAATAATTATTTCCTTGTTCCTATTGTACATGTTTTTATTCACATTTATTGGTTACAAAGGACAACATTAAAAGTGTCTATACATTTGCATTTTGCTTGTCATGCTATCTATGGTAAAGCTATTGTGTTGAGGTTCCTTTCCTCCTAATTGTTCATTGAAGTAGCTGTGAGGGTTATAACAAAAACAAACTGCATCCAATTATTAGTGCATCAGAATTAATGTTCCTGTCTAAAGTAAACTTTCCATGCCTCAGATATCGTTTACAATTCTCTCTAAGAGAGACGTATAGAAATGTCTGTTTGTTTGAATGCTTTTTCATTTCACTCTGAAAATCACAGTGAACAAATGAAACTTCACCTGAGAAACAAAGAAAACTGCTAATGAGCTCAAACGAGCACGTGGTTGATTTTGTATTAAAGTGGTTGCTCATACAGATTTAGAAACACAATGAACTTAATGCACAGTTTAGGAATCTTGACTGAAGTTTAGTCTGGCCTAGATTAGGAGGAGCTTTCCTGCTGTGAACATTTTCTTCTTTTATTACCTAGTGAAGGATTCTCTCTCTCTAATGAAGGTGGAATAATGAGCTGTGGGCAGTGGAAGAAGCAAAGTAAAAAGGAAGGAACTGACAAAAAGAATTCATACAGGTTTCTCACCTTTCAGACAAGACAGTGGGAGAAAATGAAAGCATCTAACATGTAAAATATTCTGTGCATTTCTTGTTTGAGGGAACAAAAACCCCTTTAACATAAGCAGAGTCCTGATGAGAAGCAGAACATGAGAAGCACTATGCAGTCAAGTCAATGCTTGCCACTGGTGGCTTTTGTTTCAGTGAAATAAAAGTCCACTTGTTTACCAGGACGACCAAAAAAGCATGGAAAACCTGAATTATATTGTGTTAATGGCATAGTTAATGTTTTATATATAGTCTTATGGAATAATATTGCTTTGAGAGAATAAAAATATTTGACTTTAAAAAAGACTCCAGAGCAAATTCTGTAAAGTTATTAATGTGTTATGAACAGGATGGAACAAAAAAAAAAAAAAAAGGAGTCAACTATTAAATTTATTTTAATGTTTGGGTTTTTTTGCTTTAAAGTCTGACTCTGTTTTTATGATGTGAGTCTGGTCCAGCACATTGCTGTCTCTTGATTACTTTACAAATAAGTAGCAGAGGTGGATAGATCACATAGATTTATTGGGAGGGAAACCAAAGCATGGGTCCCCAGACAGAAACAGAAAAATAGAAACTACAATAAAAAATGGTAGCAGCAGGATCCCAAAAGAGTAAAAAATGAATTTATTGGCATGCTCCCACCTTTTTTGACTTCCTAAAGAACAAATACAGGATCCAAATGTTCAGTTCTTGACCCTAGTTAGTGTTTCTTCCATTCCGTACTATGTTCTTATTCTGTAGGTGTATGTGTGAAGTGTTGAGTAGACAGGATAAGCTACATTTCATGTGATCATTACTGAACTCCCTGTATGCCGCGTGGGTAAAACCAGTTATTTCACAGTAATATCTGGTGAAACTGTCACAATCCATCACCCAAGCAAACCAACAGAAAACGCTTAGAACTGGATGATTTGACCACCCAGAGCAGACCAGGCAGCGGACAAGCTCCAATCAATCAACCAGGCCCTTAAAACCCTCCCATGTGGAGCAAAGTGCAGACATCCTGGCAGGCTTGCACACACTCTGCAGACATGATTGTCCTATTGCCCATCCTATCAGTGGTGTGTGTGTGTGTGCCACTTTGCTGCACTGCACTGGCTTTTTGTTTTTTGCTGCACTGCACTGGCTTTTTGTTTCTACCCACTCTGTAAACTTCAATATCCTGACCTACATGCCAAAATTAGGTAACTGAGGAAACTCTGTCTCACATAATGGAGAAGCTATAGATGACAGTTCCAGTCTGGTCAAAAGGCTGAATTTATATATCTTACATGGGGTGTGGAGAGGTACCTCTACACTGCCCTGGTGGATGTGCAGCAGCATCCTGATGAAAACTTTATTTTCACCCCTATTGTGGCAGAATTAGGTTCCTTCAGTGTTCCTGTTGAACTTGTTATCTGCTCTGTCTAGAAAAGAAATTCAAATTGACTCAAAATCAAAAAGAATAATTATATCACAATTGTAAAGGAATTAATTTAAAGAGAAAAACAGCTGAATTCATAGCAAGAGGAGCTATTAATTGTGGCTTACAGCCAGGTGTTCCATAGCCTGGAGGCCTGGCTAGCCCTCCTGCAAAAAATGATCCCTCAGCATCAGAGTCCTTCAGTGCCCAGGCCTCTGGAAAGAAAGAGTGTTTGGAAGAGGTATAAAACATCATTTGTGCAGAAAACACTGAAGAATCTTGCTGCAATTAAAAAAAAAAAAAATCCTGCTGTATTCACAGATACCCACCAATTAAAATGTGTAGGAGAGGTGGAATTTGTCACAGCTCCCTGTCAGCCCCAGAGAGTTTACAGGTGGTTTTGGCTGAGACCATTGGATACTAACCACCATCACCTCTACATTTTTTCAGAGGCAGAGCTTTTCACAATTCTGTTCTCCATGAGATTAGCCAAGCAACGTCAGCCATGAGATCCTATATTGACTCCTGGATGTGGGTTTGTGATGGAGCTGACTGGTGGCTGTGCTCCACGCTCAGCCTAGTCAAATTGTCTGTGATATTAATTGTATTGCACACTCATGACAGGTTCTAGCTTAGGCTGAGGGAAATATCTGGGGCTTTCTGAGTCTGCACATGGCTCATGGTGCTTCTCAAAAGCTGTAATCTTGAATGCACTTGCAAAGTATCACAGCTGCTTGGTGGTGTTTTCAGAATCTACTTTGGCTCTGGTCACTATGGTGGCAGGTGGATGATAAAGCCTTTTGCATAGCCTACAAGTACATGTTTATCAAATGATGCCTTGTTTAGCCTATAGGTATTTGCGCAAACTGAAATTTTCTAGGGTAGGCTCCAGGACAAGAACCTGGATAAACACAGCAGTTCTCTGTCTCTAATGAGCTAGCAAACATCAGCACTGGAGATTAGAGAGCTGCCCTGCTGGTGCCAAACACAGTGTGGAAGGTTCGTGCCCAATCTTGTACTGCATTCAGTGTTTTGATGAATGATTGGTCACAAGGGAAAGAAGAAACATTATGCTGCCCTTTAACTGACAAATGCTAACAAAATATTTCAGAAATAAGTGGTACACTTAGTAGTAACAATGTATCCAGCCAGACACACAAAAGCAGAAACCACTCTTACTGACTGGACTTGGGAGTTCAGCCCGTTCTTGCTACAGACTCTGGAACAATAGAAACATTTTCTGTGTGTGATGATACTCTGCAAGTGTGCTGCATTTGGGATCGGTGAGGCATTCAGAAGTCTTCCTCTGTGTTACTTTCAGTAAAACTTTGGCCTAGTTTTAAATAACTCACTCAGGAAAACTTTTGGCTCAGATTAAAACTGAAATGAAGTTTTACATCAGCATGCAGGTAGACTTCCCCTTTACAGTGTAAAAATGGAACTGTTCAAGAAAGCCTTGATGTCAAGTGTCAGTGCTTATAGACCTGCACACAGCTGGAACCCTGCCATCAGTTTTCAGATGCCTGGTAACACCTTAACATTTGTCTAACTGTTAACAAAATTAATTCTAGTCAATTAAACAGAGAACCAGACGAAGTGCCCAGGGCAGTGGAACTTGCTACCCAGGCAATTGAGCTATTCTGGTACAAATCTGTGTGGAATGAGGATTGCCATCTCAAACAATCCCCAGATCTGTAGCTAGTAGAGTCAGGTACAATACACACACGGTTTGGACATAGGTACTGTGCACTGAAGTATAGTGACATGGGAACTGTGTAGTTGTCATTGGTGCTAGGCAAAAGTCCTGCGTGTATTTTATTTATTCATATTGCTGAGAAAAACAAATCCCAAAGAATTTAACACTCTACATATAAATTATTCTGTTCTTGTCCAGATCTCATAAAGCCCAGAGGTCACTGGCCATATATACAGCTGCGAGGAACTACCAGTGCCTATAAAGACAGTCTAAAAATGCAAAATTATCTTAAATTAAAGGTAAATTAAAGGACTATGTCCTGAGACAGGAGGAAAAAGAAAAATGTCAGCCAAACAGAAGCCAGATGCAATGAACTGAGCCTAAATACAAAATTTCCTTTGTCAAGCACAATCGCCTGTACAAGTTCAAGGTGGAGTGTAGTAGTCTAGGGAACTGTCTGGAAAAAAAGGATCTGAAATATAAGTGCAAAAATAGACGTGAGTTAATGGTGTCATGGTCTTGTGAAAAAGGTAAACAGTGGTTCTATGAACAGGAACAATGTTACTTGACCTTAGTAAAACTCTGCATTAAATTGTTAAATATTTTGTCTGTGTTGGGGAAATCCAGGGAATTTCCTTCTTCTTTCTCGTTCTTCCTCTTTTCAAGTCACTTTGAAGCAAGTGAAAAAAATTCAAAGAAAAATAGAAAGATTAGAACATAAAAAGATCTAGATATATTATCTCTGTAGAGTAATTGAAAGTGACAACAGTATTCAGCCTAGACATGAGAGTATTAAGTCTTCAGATGGAAAAGCCAGCAGGAGAGAAATAATCTGTTTTCCATATTGTCTTTAGATAGGATTAAGCATCACAAACTTCCTGCAACACTGGGCCAGAAAACATTGTTTTCTGCTGAATCTGAAGATGTGCTGAGGGGAGGAGGATGCCCATATTAAAAGCAGGCTGGGCAGTAGTTGTAGGGAGCAGCATGGGCACGCTGTTATGGTGATGATCTCTTGAAAAATCACGGTTTATTTTCTGTGATTTCCATATATGTTTCCACCTCATTGGCATATGTCTGAAATCCTGCTAGAAGTAATACCTGACTATTCACACTTGGAGCACCCCTCTGCCTAGCAGTGATTTCTTACAATTTCTTTTTGACATTCAGTTAACTAATTAAGTTAATCGTTAGTGTTAACTATTCCTGGTAGTGAATATTATCTGGCACTTTAAGTCACACACACAATACAAAATCTCTGGCATATAGTACCCATACAGTTACACCAGTTTGCTGCTTGGTTCCCAAGACAGTGTACTCCATTCTACAGACTAGATTCTCTTTTGATCCTTCAGCAATCAGAACTTTTTCTTCCTCATGGGAATGTAAGACTTTTCCCCTCTACAGTGCTAAGAAAGTTGCTGGTGTAGATTGTGGCCCTAATCCACCAGGGATTTATCAACTGCATTTTCACAGGTAAAAAGGGTTTAAAAATACTGGGAACATCCTGAATACTTAGATGTGAGAAAAGCAATAGCATCTCCATCTCTCTGTCATTCAAATGTAGAGAACAATTCTTAACCCATGATTTTTCTATGACATTCTCTGGAAAACCACCAGAGAAGAGATAAACATGCTGTGCTGTTTGGGCACTGCAAAGATCAGGTTTCAATCTGAATTTCATAAAGAAGAGAGGAAGGACTGAGAAATCCTGAGAAGCAGAGAGAGATATGTTCTCCCTCTCTGTCTCTCTCTCTATGCAACACCCTCCTTCCCTCATTGGAAATGGGAGTTGTCAACAGCCAAGTATAGAATGAGCTGCATACATTTCAGCTATTCCCCAGGAAAAGATCAGTTTTCCCCTTGCTCTGGGATTTTCTCTGCAAGTCCTACATAGCGTCTTTTGCTTAGGAGACAATAATATAATGGAAACTACCCAGAAACAGATGAGCTCCAAGTAACAACTTTTATTAACCATATTGCAGTTGCTCATAATTGTTTCTATTCTGACTGGCTGCTGTCAACTTCCAAAAAATAAACTGTTTGCTCCTAAACTAATAAAAGTGCAGTCTGCCCTTACACAGATTAGCTGGTAGATGTAGATCTCACATGGATCAGCCTCCAGTGCAGGAAACTCATTGCATATCAGATACAGCGACTCAGTTTGCAGGTCCTCATGTTTCAGTGCCCACTTTATGGCTTTCATAAAAAATACTCTATTTTTTCAAGAGTACTTTGTGCTATTAGTCTATTTCAAGTAAACCTTTTGCACTGATAAAGAGTAGAATGACTAATTTATGTCAAAATGCCCAGGAGTGACAACAGGGCTCTCAGAAACTGCTTCTTGATAACTTCCAGACACGATGTGTGAGCTGGGCTATATCATGTAATCTGTGATATGTGTAAAACAAGGACAACACTACAATTTATTTCCAAAGTGGATTTTTGGGGATAAGTGTGTTAGCATTATGAAGTTCTGAGACTACAGAGCTCACAGCAGTATGAATATCTAGACTGAAATTTTGCAATAGAAACCACACAGCTCCGCAGGTAAACTGATTCTTTTCTTAAGTAAAGGGCAGAACTGTCTTTTTGTTTGCTAAAAGAAAACTGGCCTTTTAAGCCAAGCAGCAACAAAGTTGAAAATTTTTAGCTAAATTATGTTTCTTCATTTATTCTCTCTCGTTTTCAAAATATCAAGAATTTTATCCACCTTTCATTGCACTTGCATTCTGATTTTTTCTTTTTTGAGATTTTCTAACAGAAGAGGCAGGTAGCATTTGCACAAACCAGACATATCCCCCCGTTAACAGTGATACTCATTAGGTTAAAAATAACAGCTCTTCACCTGAAGAGGAAGTGTTCTCAAAAGACGCCCACAGGTCTCTGAAAACAGCATTTATTTTTACTTAGTGTGCCTGATTCTGATATTATCTTGATCAAAAGGGACAGACACAGCAAACCACAGAAAAGCTTTTCAAATCATCTATCTTCACTATATAAGTAGGCTAAGAATAAGAATCATCATTGTTACATCACCAGTACTTTCTCTAACCTCTTTACCCAGCAGGGGTTTCCCTCGTTGCTTCCTTGCACCTCCAGCAAAATGTCCATGAAAAAGGAGCAGGCACCAATCTATGCTCCAGGAAATGCCCTTCTCAAAACCAACTCGCCCACATTTGACAGTACAGGAGGCTTGATTGGCATGGGAAATGCAACCCCAAGCTATGGTTTCACTACGTGCCAAATGGGACAAAGGCAGTTTTTGACAAAGCCTTAGAGAGATGCAGCAGACAAATGGCCAAGGTCACTTTGTTTGAGTCATTGCACAATCCTTACATGGTAGCTACTTCAGATACATCCTGAATGTAACAGAAGAACATCAGACACCCGACACTCTGATAAACAGACCTCACCACATCCTGATTTGCATCCAGACTCTAGAGTTAAGCTCTGTTCATTCCTTTTAGCTGCGGTTTCTTCATACAGTTCTTGGAGGAAAGAAAAGAATTGTTCAATTGACATGATGTTTTGCAAGAGAAGTCCCCAAATAACAAGAAGTTGAGCAACATTTTGGCAAGGATTTTGGCATTTTCTTTCCATCTTTCATGCATTTATCTATGTCCAAAGTAGATCTTCTCCATGACTCTCCTGTTGGCATAAACGACTCTATTTGCTGAAAGATTCTTCACCTACTTTTAATCCATCCTGAACTTTGCAGCTTCCTTTTTGTTTCTGGGCTAGATGAGCTCTTCCTCTTCACAAACCGCCACCCCCACCCCCGCCCAATTATTTTCTTCTAACTTTTGAGGTTTGAGGTTTTGTCCTCTTTTATTTTTTTCCCTCAAGACCTGTCATGATCCCTCCAAAAGCTTTAACAATTTTGTATTATGATTACTGTTACTCTTTTTTTCTTCTTATCATATCTCCTTAGACAGACTTCTACCAGCAAATTTCTGTGCTAATGAAAAGACAAGAAAGCATGGACAAAAGCCTACAAATTAAAACCACAAAACTAGTTTCCCATTTTTCCATTTCCAGTAGACTTTTTACATTATTGGTCATTTTGAGAGTGCAAAGGGTGATTTCCCTATCTGTTATCCTTTGAGAATTACATCAGTGGACAGCAATCTGAATTTCTCAGAAATTCTGTGGGAGAACTGCAGATGGAAACAGGAATAGGAATATCACAGCTATCCTGAACTTGTTCAGTACAAGCTGAAATATTTTCATTCATGGGGTGAATCCATGCCACAGACAATGGAAATCATCAAGTGACACCTGAGTATAAAGAATATAAAGAACTGACCTACACTGAGAACTTTTTTTCAGCATGTTTGGACAGCATGGGTAATGGCCACTATTGAAAATGCAGCTTATGAGAAAACAATACAATCACTTTTCCAAAGCAGCTAACTAGCTCTCTTCATTTCCAGCAGGAAAGGAGCAAAATGTTATTTGAAACAGAAAACAAGCTGAAAGCCTACGTAACCAAATTTGTAGAAAAGAGGCAGAACTCCTTGTTTTGAGAATAATGTTAAACAAAGTACTGCAGCTCTGCAAGAATTCTTTGTGCTTGCAGCCATGCATGTCCATGTCCACATGTACTTTTGAACATGCCTGTCTTCAGCAACATATCAGGAGTCTGGGTAGCAATTCTCAGAAATACATTGATATTTTAACAGTTTGGCTTGATGTCTAATATGCTCAGCAAAAAAATTATCAGGCAGAGCAGGAATGGGTTTTATTATATCAGATAGATGCTTTAACCAATAACATTTAGTTTGATAAGATCAGAAACATTTTATATTTTATCCTCTTCTTATACCTACCTTTATGCAGTACATCTACCTTTATGCAGATATACAGAAATATCTACTCTCTTGACTGTTTTTGATATAATACAAAAACACTTAATTAATTATATATTTGGATTATGATTTATTTGTAGGGATTATAGAGGGTACAGCTATCATTCAGTGTATTTATTATTCTCTCAAGCCTTTATGGTGACTTTTAAAAACAAGACTGTGGTGTGAGTAAACAATTCCGTGTGCTCTTCTTATTTAATTTTATAATTTAACTGTGTATATGTGTCTAAAATATTATTTTCTTAAAAATATGGATTTGCTTTTCTTGTTTATAGAATTTTCCATGAATGTGACCCAAATGAGCATTTGTAATAGTAATGGAGTAATAGTAGTAAAATCAAAATCATGTGCTTTGATCCTACTCAAACAGTAAGTTTCACAATTTAAAAAAAAAAAAACAAAATTAAAATAATCATGGAAATATTTCACTTTTATACCTATTTACATCAGTAGGGAATTTCTTATTCCAAGCTTTTTTACTAAACTGTACCCTATTACCATCATAGAGATACTCAGTAGTCCTGTATTTCAGGAGCTTGTAGTACAGAGCAGCTTGGATGACAGGCTTTAATTAAGCAACGTTCCATGGCTATTTAACCCTTCATTTTCTTGAAACCCAGTGCATTCTATGCAATGCCTACAGAGATATCACTGGGGATTTACTCCAAATAAAAGTTCCTGGCAGCACATGCTCCATAACACCTCAAGGCTAAGAGCTCCAAGATGTACAGCACACACCCTGAAGAGTCAAAAGCCCAGGCAGTGGTAGTAATGAATGTGGATAACAGTCATCCTGGAGGTACCACCATGACAGGGTTGGGCTAAATGGCAACCAAGGAAACCTTGTGATCTGGGCTCCAGCAGCCCTTACTCACCTATTTTTTTTCCAGAGCTTGGGCTCTGGATTACATGATGGTCCTCGAGGGAGAAATCTGATGCTCAAGGCTTCCTAATGCACAGAAGTTGCACTCAATCTGCTCATAAGCCATAAGTGGAGCCCCAGTGAGCACTCTTGGGCAGTGGCTACATGTATTTATATGCTCACACACGTGTTCTGCCATGTATGGATCTGTGGAGTTTGAGTTGTAAGGCAACAGGACTGAACAGCTAAAAAAAAGCCCAAGGATCCATGAAATATCCTAATTTATGTCTGGGATAGTGTTCAGCCAACAGAAGACTCTCTGCAAAAAGACTTTCTTACAAAAGCCTGTAAGTACATTTCTGCAGCTTCTTGTGTTTGCTGAAAGAAAATGATACTGTGTTATCTGTCTCTTGGATCTACTCATCAATCGTCATTAATATTTATATAAAGTGTTTTAACCTACCATCAAGTAAATTAATCACAAACTCACAAACCACTTTACTGCAGGGCATTTTTAGTCTTCAGTGGAGGGACAGGAAGGACAATGTTTCTGAGAAGCGCCACTGAAGTTCACCCTCATTGTCCTTCCAGGCACTAGCTACCAGGTCTTAGTACATTGTCACTCAATTTAAAACATGACTGTCCACTTAACCTAACCTTGGTTCTGACATAATGCCATGAAGTCCTGTTTAAAGCTCAGCATCTCTCATCTAACAAAAACAGCCTTCATCACCAATACTTCTGTTTAAACATATGTGGAGATTAAAAAAAAGAAACAGATTCTCAAGGAGAAAAAAATTCATAGCAGGAAAAGATAAGTGAGCTCACTGGCTTCTCATGTGCTGAGTTCTTTTTTGGCTCTACTTGTTTGAATCTCACATGTTCTACTTTTGTTTCTTGTCAACGATTTGAAATAAGATACCCAGAGAAATTATCCAGCCTGTGTAATATGTTACCTGCTTAGAGGTTTGTTCAGGTTTTGTTTGTCTATGCTTTTTTGTTTGTTTGCATTTTTATTGGAGTTTTTGTTTGGTTGATTGATTGGGTTTTTGCTATACTTCTCTATGTTTTGTTGCTATGTGTGCGTAAAATTATGCAGAAACCTTTAGGTGAAAAATTGTGTGTGTTTGCTGTTAGAGTGAAAGGCTTCTACCTTCCTTCTGTGTCACACCTTCAGAGCAGTATTTGCACTAGCCAGAAATATCACCACATCATGCCCCCTCCCTTTTCACGTTTTTCCAAATTGCAGGATTGAAAACCCCTTCACTGAGGCCAGTATTATCAGAGGTACAGAGTGGGAAGAGATGATCACTAACGTACACACAGATCAGGCCTGGATTTCTCACATCCATACAGCTCCACTTTTACCCCTTCAATACACAACAAAAGTTCATAAGGCCTTGTCTGCTCACATTTGTACAAAGGACAAGGGGCCATGGACACAAGTGGCAACAGAGGAAATTCCAATCAGACATAAGGAAAAAGCATTTCACAATAAGAGTGATTTTGCAGAAGCTGCAGAAACCCTCTTCCTTTAGGCTAAAATAACTGTAAAAGGCCCTAAATGGGTCATATCTGACTGAAGCATGCCTTGCTCTTGAACAGTAGGTGGAACTGGAATCCTCCTTTTCCACATGAATTACGGTCGATCCCTATGGTTTCAGAATCAGTCTGTGCTGGTGGATTGCAGAAATAAAGGCAGACTGCAAGCAGGTCTCCAAGAATAGGTCAAGAATGTTCAAGACATGACACCTGCTACTGTAGGAAGGATGAGAAGTAATATTGCAAAAGAGACTCTGGACTGGCAGGAGATTGGGGTGGGGGAAGATGATGGGAGACAAAGGTAAAGCAAGTAATCTTATGACTTTGCCTAATTGGGGTGTCAAAGCATACCATGAGGGAAGCAAGGCAGGAACCAGCAGGCACACTAATTACACATAAACTGATTCCACCTCAAGACCTCTAAACACGAATGAGGGATTGGTGTTTTATCACAAAGTTTAGAATGAAAACGCAAACTACCAATCACAGAGAAAATACTGGAAGAATAGCAAGACAACATCTTTTTAACTAGAGCTCAGGATAAATACATTACTGTAGAGTATGTTCTAAAAAAAAAGAGGATGAATTTCAAGAAAAAGTTCAAACATGTGGGAACAAAAGCAAACACAAAGATTTAAGGACATGTAGGAATTTTTTTTGCAACCACATTTTTGGTAAGGAAAAATTCAGAAGGGAAAGAAAACAGCAGTGAACACAATGAAGGAGACTGTGTAGTGTGTTTTGGGCACAGAGACTGTGAGACTAAGAAAGCTGATATAAACCAGAACAGAGAATAACAGAATGGTTTGGGTTGTAAGGGATCTTAAAGAACATTTAATTCCAACTTCCCTGTCATGGGCAGGGAACTTCATACTTCGTCATGTTACTCAGGGCTCCAAGCAATCTGGCCTTGAATGCTTGGCCAGGGATGGGTCATCCACTACTTCTCTGGACATAAGTGCCTCACCACTCACACAGAAAATAATTTCTTCCTAATATCCAATCCAATCTAAATCTACACTCTTCCAAGCCATTAAGATGAGTGGCAAAGAGAGAAAACATCTTAGATGTTAGGAAAGCAAGAGGCTACTTATATGGACTACATGCTTGAATTGGGTTGGGCAGGATTGAAATCATCCCAGGGAACAATTCATGACTGGGTGAGGTTCCAGATGATTTGAAAAGAGCAAATGAATTTGAAAAATGGAGTGGGAGCAGCGAGGGTACTGGTGACTAGCCAGCTTAACATAAATTTTTTGGAAAATGCTAAAATAAAAAGTTGATCTTTTATAAGCACCCCAAGGATAACACAGAAAAAGATAACAAGTAGTGGAGATTTGTCAATAACAGTTAAAAAAATAAAAATCTTGGTTTTATCTATAACAAAATAACAGTTTTTTACAAAAGGAAACTTATGGTAACTCATGGAGGATCTGTCTGAACCACCTACATTAGTAAAAATGTTTAGATTTAGAATCTGTTGGATAAAGGCTAGTTTGAATAGGAAAGCCCAGAGTGTATTTATCATGAATTTATTGCCACCCTGTGTAGTTATGTATAAGGTAGTATTTCAAGAGGGTCTGTCTGGGATTTAGGACTAACCAGTGTTTCTGTTATTTGAGTATTGAGGATTCACATTTGACAGCAGTTTCTGACAAAATTATTTTTTTTTGTGAGTAAGTTACAAAATGCTATGCAGTAGTACACTAGAAAAAAATTGGTTGCAGATTTTCTGACAAGGTCTTTCTTCTTAACACTGGTCATAAACTCTGCCCAAAGCAGAAAAACCTTCCAACTGACTGCCATATCCATATGAAACTTCATATTTGAGGCAGAGGGGATAATCCTTTCACTTCATGGGCTACAGGCAAGTTCTCAGCTGTTTTCCAGGAGACAAGTAGACCAAGTGGACAGTGCGAAAAAGAGCTACAAGCAGGTCAGGAGTCTAGAGAATATATAGAATATTTCCTGTGAAGAAACAACTGTATTTGTTTGTTCTTAAAAAAACCAAAACTACGGCGAGACACCATAACAGCTTTTGAAAATGCAAAAGAATATTTCAAAAGGGGAGGTAATAATTTCTTCTCTGGATAGAGGAAAAAAAACCAGTGGTTTTAAACTACAAGCTGATACATTTCAGATAGACACCGAGACTAATTTTGTAATGGTGAAGATATTTAGGAACGGGTTATCTCAGGAGTTTGCCAAATAACTCTGTCAGCAGCTATAAGACAGAATCAGGAATGCTTTATGACATGTGAAGAATAGTTTAGAAATAGTTGATCCTGGCTTGGAACAGAAACATGACCTCTTTAAATCTTCTTCATCCCTCTTTCCACATCTTTGGTTTCTCTTACTCTATACAACTGACAAATATCTCCAACAGACCCTTTTATTTGTAAAACAGATAATAACAGCAGGAAAAGAAAGCACGATAATTATTTTTTTGAAATCAGAGCCTCTAAAAAATGAAATGCAAAAGGTTCGATTTGCTTAAAATATTGGGATATCTTTCAAGGAACGATCTCTCTTTGAGTGATTCCTCAAACTTTGTAATCATGAAACATCTCATAGTACACAAGGCAAACCCTAAATTTATGAGCAAGTATCAGATTTTGTGCAGCCATGAGTCTGGGCTTTTACAGAGGACACAGTTCACCCTCTTTACTGTATTTCAGGTATCAGAAAAGAGATCTGGCCAACTTGTCCTTGTACATGACACTTCATTTCTCTGAATGTCTTTTTATCTCACTTATTTACAGTGGTAATAATATTCAATGTCTCAAAACTATGTGCCATGTGCTGAAAGATGGAAATCTATCTCTCATCTCTGATAAGGAGAAAGAAGATAGGGCTTAGTAATCATGTAGTCTTTGGTTTGAGAAAACAGTAAAACTCTAGTCACCGTCCTGCTGTTGTATTAACCATTGTTGTGATGCCAAAGGGTAATCTTAAAAATTAATAGCTTCAAATTAAAGCTAAGCACAATGGGTAACAAACAATGTCTTTAATGAGTCCACTTAACAGGGTCTTCTCTACCATATAAAAATATCCTTCATGCCTCTGCAGAGCTACTAAAACTAATTTAAAATCAGATACCCAGCTGCTTGCTGGGTTCTCTTTAACCCCAGTCATGGCTCTTCCTGAGCCCACTTTTGTGCATATACACAAGCATATCTTGCAAACTTGCATAATCAAGATGATTTTTAGATGTAGTATAGATATAATTATAGTTTAGATAAAAGTAATTAATAAGAAGAATTTGTTAACACAAAAACCACTGTCAGTCCTGCAAACGCTTTCTGGGTCAGTTATTCACTGCTACAAACTGTCTGTGGTTTTTGCTGAATTTTTTTATAAGGCAGAGACCTTATTTTGCAGGCAAGAGAAATTAGGGTCATCCAGTTTCCTTCTGACAGGCTTTAAAGTGTGAGGAAACTCAGCTGAGATTTTAGACCAGAAAAAAAATCAATACTATACAAATGAAGCCTGTTGTTTTAACAGTGGGAATCTGTGGATTTGCTCTGTTTCAGTGAAGTCATTGTTGACAATGGTAAATTGGTGATTTCAACCCCTCCCCCAACCAGAATTTTGGTTAGAAAATTTGAATTACAATTAGTTTTAATATGAGCTGGTTAGAAACTTATGGGCAGAGGAGTTGTATCTTTGTCCTGGCCTTTCTCTGCATCAACAGGCATCTGCAGAGAGAAAAAAACCTGTTCCCGTTGGGAGTATGAGCAGAGACAAATAGTAAATCCAAGTATCCCCTTCCTCCTGCAGCCTGGAGCATACTTTCTGAAAATTTGAGAGGATAGGTGATTACCCTAAGGGGAATCGCCAGAGGGGAATCCTGTTGAAGCCAAACAGAAATCCTCATGGACACCAAGGAAAGAAGGCTTAAAATTAAACAGATATTGCCATATTTTGTTTGTTTTGATTTTTTTTTTTGGTTTATATTTATGGTTTTTGGCTGGTTGGTTGGTTTTGGGTTTTGTTGTTTGGTTTGTTGTTTTGGGTAGGTTTTTTGTTTTGTTTGTCTCTTTTTTTTTTGGAATATGTGTTGTTTTTTGTTTGGTATTTGTTTGGTTTGTTGATGGAAGTTTTTAGATGAATGGGATAATTGCGGAAAAGACCATGTAGGTTCAAGAAATTACCAATTAGCCGAAGATGATACCTCTGAGGAAAACTTCTAAAATATTTTAGAAATCAGCTTGTTTTTTAAAATTTTCCTTAAAAGAAAATAAAATAAAGAATACCTACATAATTTTGACTGGTATATGATCATCCTTTTTGAAGATCTGTTTGATGAGCAGGAAGATGAAGGTTTGCTGGGAGTAGGAGGGAGTTAAAAGAAAAATTCGGTTATCTTCTTAGTAGGACCATACTAGGATAATGTAGCTTTTACTCTTGGGTGTTACCCTGAGCCCTAGAGCTACTCCCACCAGTCCAGTTGTCTCCCTGCATGGAACATGGTCCATTGCTATTCCAGGAGAGGAGTTCAGCTCTTCAAGTACCTTAAGTCTAGAGGTCCTCCTTCAGACCACAGCAAATTAACCAAGGTAATGTTAATGTGTTTGTCTCATATGAAAATTCTAGTGAGTTCCAATTGTAATGCCAAGATGCCAGGAAACTTCTCATAGCAATGTGTTGCAAACAACAGCCATCAGCCTCCTCCAGTGAAACTGCTCTGGTGGGGATTGTCACTACTTCCAAGGGAGGGCCTGCTAATTCAAGCATTTCCTTGCAGCACAGAGCAATGTGGCATGGTGCTGCAAGCACAGGAGGCAGAGCACTTCAGTTTTCATCCCCTTCCTTTCCAAGACTCTGACCAGTGCTTGAAGAGGGCATGCGGCCTTTTAAAGCTAACATTTTATAATGTGACATTGTTAATCTTCAAAGTAAACCTTGCTAAACACTGCATCAGCTGCTCTGAAAAAAGTTTATTTCTGGGGTTCAAATACTTTGCATGTGTGTGTTTACAGACATAAAGTATCAAGACCAAAGCAGAAGGATGCAGATGATGCTTCACAAATCGTCTTCATGTATAGAAATGCTTTGCTCTTCTAAAGTTTCTCCCTTCAGAGTATCTCAGACCATTTTATAAACAAACCTTAATATAACTTCAACTCACCTCCTGCATTGGTTATGTACTCATATTAGGCTGGGTAAGTACAAAGCTAGAAGAAATGAAATGTTCTACAACACTGACTAAGTGTATTCATTAGAGATGGAAACACTCTGCTAAGAGGCTGGTAAGCCACTGGTAAGTTTGCTGCCTTGCTCTGAAAGCATGTGTTCTTCAAATGTGGTATAGTTTCTCATCTCAGCCTACCCTGATTTTCCACACCTCTGTCAGTAACAGTGCTGTTCTGTATGTTATACTCTATACTGAATGATATCCTCAAAAACCCCTTGATTTTTTTTTGTTTTGCAGATTCCTACTAAAATACTTTGCAGCAGAAGTCCATTCCTGTTCAAGTATAGCTTTTCTATTTTGTCAGAAGCTAGCCTCCCTGTGCTTTGTCACTGAGCTGTCCTTGAAGAAAATGGTTTTGTGACCACCTGATCAGGCTATTTCTTCATTATCATATCAATTCAAATGTCATGGATAAATAAATGAAAGATCAAAGAAAAAGCTGTTTCAGAACAAAAAGGGGAGGTGTAGTTTTCTATTTGAGTAGTGATTTATTAATTGGAAAGATTATCAATGGGCACCTTGAACTTCAGCCTATTGCTGACGTTTTCCCACATCTGTGTAATTGTGATAAGACTGTGCACAGCTATCTTTGCACAGTATTTTTCTCAATAACAAGAAGCCTGTCATGAACTGTGGATCTGAATATTTAAGCTGTTCCACACTATGTGAGTTATTGTATCTTGCTTAACACAGCAAACGAAATTCATCTGGAAGTTATCTGGTGTTCACAGGCAAAGCATATTCATTAGGTTTCTTGGCAAATGTTAAAGATCAGTTCTAGAAAATGAAGAGGTTGGACTTGTCTGATCATTGTGTTATATGGGGAAGAAGCTGTTTCATATACAGACAATTGAGTTTAATTCATATAAACCCCATAAACATTAAAATTAGTCAGTTATATACTATGTCTTAAGTTAGCTCAATGAGAACTAGATACTATCTAGTTCTGTTACTTAATTCTTTGTAAAGAGTGGCAATTTGAAGTATATCTGATGAAAGGATATTACTGTAATATGAAAAGATTAACAACATGCCATCTGATACTTCTGTTATTACACAAAAAAATATTCCCCTGTATTTTCACATCTCCCCTGGGTCTAAGAATGAGCTTCACTCCGCATCAGGTTCCTAAGAGCTGGGCAAGGCAATCGTTCTGGCTGTCTTGGATAAACATTCTGCCTATCAGCTGCAATGAGACAGCAGATAGCAACTTGAAGGAAAGCTAATACTCACTTTAATTTTCTTTCTTAACAGCAAGACAATTAACAGTAAAAAGGTTTGAACAGAAGAAGGTTTTGCTAGAAAAGCGTCATGGAAGGTTTTGTTCTAGGAAATCATTATTTTCTGTCATCCCAGCTATCAATTTGAATTCCCTTTGTTTTGGAAACATCAGTTTCAAGTACCCTGGAAGAAATTCTTGGCAATAACAGTTATTAAGAACACATTAGCTAACAGCAATATCAGTTCTTCTGATTTTACAAATGAAAAAGTAAAAGACAAAATAAAAACTGAAAAGAGTTTCCATTTGAAACAGATCTCCCAGTCATTGAAGTAAAATCACTTGGAACGGCAATGATAAGAGTTTTTTTTGTCGGCATTGTAAACACAATTTTTTTGTTTTACTTAAGAACACCATGTGCTAAAGCAACAGAAGTTTTTATGTCAATGATGATAAATATTTTTTTAATCCCATAGCAAAATACAGAAACATTCTGTTTCATGATTTCAACCACAGGGGCACATAGGCTAACAGAGATTTTTCCCACAAACAACTCTTGGAAGAAAATTTTAATCTCTGCTGATAAATCAGAGTGTTTTGATGATTAGCACATCGCTTTCTACATCGCCTTCTACTTGGTTTTCTGGCTTGCTGCTGCACAGGACTTTTTTCTGGTGAGATAACTAGATATAAGTCTGGCTAGTGAAAAGAACTGAATGTCAGACAAATAATATTATGTTGAAATTATAATATTGAAGATCATATCTTGCACCCTTTGTGCTCTTTTTTTTCATCCATGTATCACTCTTAGGATTCCTTTTCTATATAAGAAGAAGAAATTGCCCAATTACAATAGGGGATGTGCACTGCTGAGCCCATATGACATCTACTGAGCAGGAAGCCCTTGCCCAGCACAGATTAAGGACTAACTGTGCCAAGGGATTCAGTGTCAGGTAAGAAAGAGTACCTGAGGGAGGGGGTGGCAAGAAAACACTGTGGTTTTGTGATCATCTAGAAAAAATTACCTGGTCAAAAAAGAGCGAATTTACTCAAATGCCCACATTTCTCTCCTAGGCTATTTTCAGAGTGACTCTCATTTCCTGGTGACTCTGTGCTTCTGGCAGACTTTCAGGCATAGACAGGCTAAGCACATATTTGATCTTACCCCCATTGAATAAGAGTGACAGGATCTCCTGAACATATATGGACTCAGGAATACCCAATGGTGATCAGGAATGTTCCCCAGCATCACAAATGAAATCTGAGTAAATGCCATTTGGAACCACAAAATATCAACTAATTTAAGCTATATCCTTATTTGACTGCCCAAATGAAAAGGAGAGTCTCAGTTTTTTTTCTTAAAATAACCTTTTCTGCCTTTTTCTAAACACTCGCTCAGTCACCTCATCTCCTCTTGCTCCCAGACTACATGGCATAATGCTTACGCTTCACCCAGCCACCCAAAATATCTATTTTCTTTTGAACTCACTTGCCTTACGTTTCCTCCTTATTTTCCAATGTTAATCACTGTGGACAGAAGTTCTTTCAACCACCAACCAGACCATTTATTTTTGCCACCTCAGATAATTTTAGTGCATTATTCTGAAATGGCTAAAGTCCAGTATGACTCACAAAATATCCTATAATAGACTTGTTCTAGAAGGACTGTAATCAAAATTTTCTGATAAATACTCTATTAAGTTGACTTCATGGACATATTAAATTTCATTTTAAAATAGAGCTTCAACAGTGATATAATTTGAAATAAATGATGTATAGTTTTTTCTCATTGCCCAGACTCTCAGGAACATTTATCAAAAGTTTTACACAGATAGCCTGTTAAAAAGGATGAGAATTTGATGTCTGTACCTTCAAATAGATACAAATGCTTTCAAAATGAAGTAGTGTGATTCTGATTTCTGAAAGTCATGCTTTGCAATGCCAATGTCCTAGTGGATTTCCCCCTTCACCCTCCTGAGGAAAATCCACTTACTGCTGTTATGGTGAGCTTTGTGCAAAGCTTGGACAAAATCTCAAAAGTATTTCATGATGGACATTGTAAGGGTGTGGGGACTTCAAGGTTTGCTCAGATAAAGGACATTCTGTCCATATTTTGCACAAAGGAGAAGCATTTTGTTTCTCCAGGGCTTAGGGTACCTCACTCACAGCTGGATATGCTGGTGTCCTGGACCCTTTCCTCAACATGGATGTCTTGTTTAATTGCTACATGGATATAATTGTCTTCATTGAATTTGAATGTGGCTAAAAGGGTGGTGATTAGGGTCATAACTCTGATGAGACTCTAAGAAAATTTGGTTTCATTTAGTGTATTGGTGCACATTTTGCCTTCCCATGAGGTGCCTCAAGCCTGAGCCAGCTCTGGCTGAATTCACATCCAGCTAGGTCCCTGTGACACCATGTCCAGGAAATTTATCTTTCTTTAGGATGAGGTGTATTACCTAGGAGAGCAGTGCCCTGGTTTTGGCACTCAGAGAATATCTTTGCTGACTGTGTCGTATATACTGTGTGACTGTATAAAATAACCTTGAACTTTTATCAAAGTTGTGCAAGGGTTAAAGACACAAACATGTGCAAAGGATATCTCTAATGTCCAGAGACTCTCTGTATAAGGTCTTGTATTTATTGCACGTAAGACTCCTTACTGTAGTTTTGCAAGAGGTGACTGTGCTTGCTTGTTGTTACTATTGCAACCCCTTCCCAGAGAACACTGGAAGACAGGCTATGCCAGCTGCACTCAGTAAAAGCATCTCCCTTATAAGCAGTCCTGCTGGCATTTTAAAATAAAGTCGCTTCTACTTGCTTGGAAATGCCAATATGCCTTTTGAGAAGGCAGAAGGGAAAAATATTCATCTGGACTTTGTGCTGTGCTGATCGTATACAAAGGAGGGAGTGATCTGGTGGCCCAGTGTTGTGCTTCTCACAGACTGTGTTTCAACTGATATTGAGCAGAGCTCTCACTCCACTGGGACTGCATGGCAGGTAGCTGGCTTTCCACACCATTCAGGGAAGGGTGGCACTTGCTCCTAGGGACCTGACACAGTCACATTGCAGGAGTTGACAGCCAGCTTGTGCTGTCTACCACTCGCATTGCCTCAGGGACAAATTAAAGTGGTACATGGGACAGCAGCAGATAAGAAGGGCTGAGTCTTGGCTATTCTGTGCTGTACTTCCCTCTTTTGGAGGGTAAAATTAAATATATACACAGCAACATTTGTGTTAAATGGTAGTTGTTTATATCATATGCAATAGATAGAGTCTTATAAGGAATAGAGCTTACATGTATCAACAGGATTTCTATGAAACACTTACCCAATATATTCAACTCCAAGTATTCATAAAATCATTTCACTTGAAAAAACAGTAGTATATTTAAGGACTGTCATGTAGTGAACTTTTTTTCTGAGCTTTTGGAGTGCACATAGTTTGAGCTCTCAGTGTTGTAACAGCAAGAGCTGGAACCACTTAAACAAACAAACCTAGATTCTCTCATGATCACCTGACTACAGATGTGTATTAAGAAAAATCCCAACTAAAGTATATCTTAAGCTTAGAGCCCTCCATTAATCAAAGCTGACTACCCTGTTGCAGTGTCTATATATATAGTAGATGTCCCTGCCAAACTTGCACTCTAAACACTTCTTGCAAAATGCAATGTACTATAAGCATGGCCTTCTCAGTGCTGTTTCTTCTCTCCACTTGTTATTAGACGAGAACATTTTTGTTTAAGTTTGAAAATAAATTCGTGATTCTACTATTCCCTGATGACTCTTCTGTATGCTAGGACCCACTGGAGAGCAAAAGAGAGGTTTCACAGCAGCTTAAAGAGTCTGGACAGCAACAGAATAAAGAGCAACAAAATCTGCATACAAAAGGCTGATCTTCTATTTGACTTCTCTATTTAAAGATTATATATCAATCCCTTTGAATTTCTAAAGGTTAGGGAATGGCAAAAATTTCAAACCTAATTATCTGCAGTCTGATAGATAAACTTCTTTACAATGACAGCCCCAAAGAAGTCAATTATCACATCTGACACCTACTGCATTTCTTCAATTATTTTTTAGTGCTAAGAGCAGAAAGAAAACA
Source organism: Alethe diademata (assembly GCA_025584955.1). Classification (NCBI taxonomy): domain Eukaryota; kingdom Metazoa; phylum Chordata; class Aves; order Passeriformes; family Muscicapidae; genus Alethe; species Alethe diademata. The sequence goes on along the minus strand of JANRMJ010000079.1, from coordinate 12,917,940 downwards.
ATTACCAATGCTCTTTGGAAGCACCAAAAAATGGATGTAACATAGCAACTATTATACAAGTTATCTTTCCACTTACAAATGAAACCTGAATGAAAAAAACCCCAAGCATTAACTTATATTGACCCGCTTGCCAAATTATTAACCCAGTCTGACAAAAACCACATAGGCTTAGAATATTAATATAATTTTCCTGTAAAATTTTATACCCAAAGACTTTTGTTAAATTGCTGGCAGAATAGCTTTGAGAAACACCACAGACTTCACAGGAAAACCAAGTAGGTAGATTTTAAATAATTTCCAGCCTTTGCCACTTCTGTGTTTAGGACAAACAGGGAGAAGCTCAGGAAGTTCTGTTGGATACAACCTGACCCTGTGCCTCACCTGATCTTGATTCACTAAAGGTAGTTAACACCAGGGAATTTTCTGTGAGATTGTTGTTTGGATTGCTTCCTGAAATAATTATACAGCAACAGAATTTAGACCTGCACTTGCCAAACTAACATTTTTAGAAGTGAGCATGAAAGGCCTTGTCCTAACCTCTAAATTTACTTCTCCTCCTACTGAAATAATCTTGCTGTCCATAAAGCAAGTTCATGAGAAGAACAATTCCAGGCACCCTAAATTAATTAATCCAAAGGTTATGAAGAATGAAACAATGGGCAGTTTGGTTTGTGATCCACTTCACTAATGTTTGCAAATGTCTCAATATGTCTATTTATCTAAGGCTATAGAGGTACAGGAAACAATGCTTCAGGGATCACCTTAAATTACGTGACTCAAAGCCAAGGTCCATCAACTTCATACTTTCAGAGCAGTGTATATCCTCAAATCTTTCTCTTAAGGTTTTGGAGGATTGAAGTTTTATCTGTGAACACATATTGACCATTTTTGACACTCTAAAATGCTCCACAATTTTCTTTGAGGTTATTCTACATATGCTCTTGTAAACCCAACTTGACTGCAGAAAGGAGTCCTCTTCACTGCAAACTATTGAGAAATTTGAGAGTGGCTAATCTTTACCTTTGAGCTTTCCACTCACTAGCATATTTTCACTATCAGTAACTCCACAAAGTCTCAGAAATTATTTAGCAGTGAGCCAGATCTCAGACTTAATCTCTTATACCTGCCAGTCCCCACCTGCATCTGCACCAGCTTCTCTCAGCCAGCTTGGCTCATCTCCAGCTGCTAAGTATCTTGATTGCTGTGAGATTTCTGCATCTCTTGATATGTTTTCTCCTTCTTCCACTAGAAGCTGAGAGATTCAAAGGCTAGTTTTTAAGGAGGCACATACAACCGCTTCCAGGTTCAGTGTAATTACCAGTGCAAAAGTGCCATTGTACCTTAGTGGAAAAAAGAGAGAGATCCATTATCAGTGCAGAAAACAATCATGGCTACTGGCCACTGAGTTGTTGACCTTGATCTGTAGCTTTTCACTTTCTTTGTCACTTAGCTATTGGAGAAACAACTTTGCCTTTTTTAGGCAGCAAAGGGTAGTCAGGTTTTCTCAGAGTAGAGCCTGTGCAGTGATCTACGTGCAGCTGGGAAGCGGAGGACAAAGAGCAGTGTTCCCTTAACCTGGGATTCACTGAGCCAAAATGTGACAGAGCCAAAATGTACTGAATCTCTGATTACGATGCAAGGCTTGACTATTGGCTAAGGCTTGGCTATTGGCTCACCTTTCTGTCCAGGACTGGGTAGAGCTCAGTCCTCTCAATACTTGTTTTTCATCTTTCTAGAATGTGTTCTTAGAGTCCAGAGCTAAAGAGCTGAATTTTCTGCCTTCCAAGATATTTTTTCCCCATTACTCTTTCCTTATTTAATTGTAGGCTTTGCCATAGCAGGGACTACCTTCATCTCATGAATGAAAAAAAAAGACTCTTCCTTAATTACAGAAAAGAACAGTGAAAATAAATCAGCAAACCAATAAAGATAAAATGCCTCCATGTCATTCAGATCAGAGCAAAATGCAATGCCTGGAATGCTGAATAAAATTCTACTTTTGTTCTGGGACATTGGAGACTATATCCTAGCATTTTGATATTAGTATCTCTGTAGTTCAGTTAAAAGGAATAGTTCCTTTCCAGACCCTCCAAAATTTACAAAGTTAAAGCCTGGTGCCTATGAAAATTGCTTTGGGATTTAAAAGTGCTTGGAGGTCATCCTTTTAATTTTTTTTCCTCCTAGACATTTTGAAAGTTTTAGTTTTATGTTTTTTGACGTTGGAGCGGGTGCAGAGGTAGAGTAAGTTTTTTGGCACATGGAGGACATCAGTATGCCAAGAAGTTTCTCCAGAGGCATTTTCTCCACTTTCCCTTAGGAGAAGCTGGCCAGTCACATAAGATCAGCAGATCTTTAACCCAGCATCTCAGTGCCACAACCCCCTTCATTCTCTCTGCTTGGGGTTAGCACAGCTCAGCACAGATTGTTATAGACTATCAGTAAAGAGTTGACAAAAAGCCATTAATCTGATCACAGTGTCCAAGAGTTCTGGTCTTGTTGCTTGTTTCTGTCATAACCATGCACAGACAGAGAAATAATGTAAAGAGGCCTTTTCTGAAGCAGACACAGAAACTAAATATTCAAGTCCCACTGGCTTTAGTGACATTTGGAGACATAGCTGTATTTTACACTTCTGGAAACCTGATTTTACCTCTCTCTTCTTCCCTGTTTTGAAGAGAGACATGATAAGTATTTTCTAATTTCCACGTCTTTTAACTTCATTTTAAGATTAGGATTAAAACAGATGCCTTTGCTTGTCAACACTGCGAAAAGGACTGCCTTTCCTTGCCCTTGACAGTTTTCCATCATATCACCCAGGGCACCTGGGCTACTGCAAAATAGTTCTAGGTATCTTTTGGTGTTTTCTTTGAAGATACAATATATGGCACCAAGCTTCTTGGTAATATTTCAAAATAGGGGCAGAACAAAACACAATGTGATTTTTTTCACTAGACAAGCATTATACAATTTTAACTTGCAGTTTAAACTGCTTAGGGCACACAGTCTATGGTGACAGCACTATTAGAGCTCACCCTTGCTTTCAGCTGAAGTAACAAAGTAGGCAGAAAAAAAGAAGGTGATCAGGTGTCATCTGTGTCTGTCATTTAAACAGTGGAGTCATGCCTAATGAACCTCCCTGCGATACTTTAAAAATCCATAGTGATTTTATATTCATTCATTTGCAATATAAAATCATTAAAAAAAATTTTGGGCAGACTCATTCACACCTTTGCTGCAAACTTGTCAAGACCTGCTTAATTTGAGTAGTATGAGCAAGAAGTACAGGTTTATTAAAAAGATTCAATAGGCAACAACAAGGTAAAACAAATGTATGCTATGTAAAACAATATTTTTGCATTCTGATCTAATGACAGAGAGCACCATGCTGCTCAGCAGTTCTGCTCATTGCCTGAAGCTTAATTCCCATTCAGTCCCACTGACAACTGCTTGTGGAATATGATGCTGATTGGTGTGAATAGAGTACAGAATTATATATTTCTTAGTTGAGATACATAAGAAGGAGACACAGAGAACCTTTCCCTCCTGTCATGCCAATTTTCAGTGTTTCAGGTTCTGTGCAAAATTTTATTAGCAGCTCAGCAATGATGTGGCTGTCCAGCCTGAAGGACTGTACTTCTCTCCCTAACAGATCTTCATTCTGGGAATTCAGTTTGTCAGTCAGATATAATAAAGAAAACATTCTAAGCCCTCACTATTTGTCAGATATACAACTTAATTCCCTGTTACTACATGCCTGTACATTTCTAACCTTCCCTGCTGCCCTTTCATTGTTTTGGCTTTTTGTTGTGTCAGTTTTACATAATCTGTTATGGGAGCTTTGAGGTTTCTGCATCAATTAGGAATTCTCCTTCTCAATTGAATTAAGCACTTCCTAGAAGAGATTTCCTCATTATTTCATTTATAAAAGCCTTATTATCTTGGCAACTTTCACCACTCAAGTGTCCATAAGAAATTGTACAACCATTTAAGCAAGATTCCCTGCTTATCTCAGATGTAAACACCATGATTCATTGCATTTTAGATAAACACTGTTTATTCAAACCAAGTTTTACTTGGATTCATGTACAAT
>JANRMJ010000079.1:12895285-12913750 GCA_025584955.1 Alethe diademata | reverse complement strand
TACAATACATCCTTTACAGCAACAAACAACTACAGCATTACTTTTATCCATGGATACTAGCCAGCACAATCTGGCTTTATCACGGTTACCAAGACTTTGTAGGGTTTTCTTTCACTTCCCCAAAATGCAGCCGAGGAGGTTAAAACAGCCTCCATTCAGTGCAGTTTTTTTCATGGGAAGGAAAGAACATTTCTATGCCTTCAATTGTACCTCCTCATTTTCACCACATCTTGGCCTGCTCCCCTTGCTGCTGTTGAAAGAACTGCTACCTCCCGTCTGTCATAAAGACAGACACTTTGCAATGGGTTGGGAACCAGGAAATTCATTGCTTTGCTGCACAATCATATGCTGCAGTGAATAGGTCAAAGGAAGTACCCAAATATTTAGAAATTTACTTTGACTCATCTCTTAGCTAGTTAGCTAAAAGCTGACACAAAAGAAGGCAGTGTTTTGTTTCCCTCTCCATCAGCAATCTTGACAGCCTCTAGGGTTGCTTCTGGTCTGTTTCTATGCAAAAACTATCTCAGGGATTTCAAAGGAGTAAGTTCTGGGGTTTTTTTGCGTAAAGATCAGATCCATGCATGCATCCAGTAACACTGGACACTACTATGATTACTAAAAATCTAAAAGTGCTTCAGAAAACTAAAAATCTAGATATTAACTTGCTCACGAGAAATAATAAATCAAGATAATTTTCCTACTCTAGTGAAAATCCCAAGGACAGAGAGCGTAGCATAGGGTTTACTCAAAAATTTACATTGGTAGTTTAAAGCAATTTTACATTGACTTGTCACAACAGTTTTTCTAATAGAGACAAACTAATCTTTCTGGATAAAAAGGGAAGAACTTACTCAGTTCTCCACACAAAAATTAAACTATGTATCTCCAGAGTACAAAAACAACTAACATTGTTTTCAAGTTCAAGGCTTTCATTCCTTTAATTACAATTAGAAATGCTACTGGAAACAAGATAAATAACCGAGTTTCCTGTGATTTTTTTTATCCAGTTTTTAAAGCAAAGTGGTCATATTACCATTAGAGTTCTTAAAATGAGATAAATTAACAGTCTACTATCACAAAAAAGCTAGGACCCTGCTCTCTGGTCAGGAAAAACTCTAGACAAAGCCAAATTCTGTATTTGGGATAGATTTTACTGTACTCACAGAACAGACACTATCACAGAAATACAGTAAAATACCACAAAAATACAAGTTTTCACAAGCTGAGTACGGAAATTGCAAATTGTGAGCTGTGCTTAGATCTCACTGCTCCCTTTGGATGCAGGAGCAGAGGATATGGTCTCAAGAAGGAAGCTTTTCTTCCCCAAATAGAAAAATGCATGTCAGTCAATTCTGCGGGTAGGGATCCTGCCTGCAGTTTAATCTGTGAGGCATAAGACTGATGTGGTCCCGTGTTGAGCATGTATTACCCAGTACAGCCTCTAAACTTTGTGAATTTTTGCCATTGAAAGGGGAAAGAAGCCCACAAAAAACAGAGAAGGGTGGTGTTCATGAAATGTCAAAAGAAAGAAAAGGAAATGTTTTCTGTGTAAATTGCCTGATGGGGTGAGAGCCTGGGGTAGAAGCAGCCACTGGTGAGGAGATATAATATCCATTCCATGTCCTTTACTCCTGTCTGTTCAGCACAAATTAAGCTGCCTTTACTAGTACCTGCATATTTCTTAAATGAAAAGAATTTCTACTATATCTTTAAAACAGAGAAATTGTAGTTTTGGTTAATTTTATAGGTGCTATAGTCTCAGGAAAACTGTATGTTCTAGTTGGCATTGTTTACCATATATTTTTTTACACTTAGGAAGAGAAAGCATTAAACACAAGGACCAAATATGTAATGTAAGCATAGAGGGTAAAACAAGTGTTACTATTATCTGTAATTCTTGGGGAAAGGTTGAGGAGGAAAAAAGTTACTTTGAGACTAGTAAATAAACCATGTTTAATAAAACAAGGCCATAGTTTCAGGTCCATAAATTATCAGTAAAGCTATTCCCTCAGCCTGGATCATCTCTCTGAGAGAACAAACAGATAAATATTCATAGCACTGGTTTTGAAATTCTTGCAGAAGCAAATTAAGCAAGTTGGCAAGTGACTTGCTGCTCTCAGTAATGCACTCGCTCCAGGGAACGGCTGGCTAATCCAATACTCAATTGATTAATATATTAGCAGCTGCCAAATGTGTTTTCTCAAGGCACTGGGACTTTCTCTACGTGTACTAAGTCTGGAAGGGACATGTGTGCGATCTTGGCATCTCAGCTTCAGTAATGAGAGGAGATGTGTGGGAAAAAAAACAGCTTTGTTCTCATCTGAAGATTGTTCTGAAGATTTCATATGTCCACTTGTGATTTTGAGAACTCATGGAAGTATAACACCTGCAGTAAATAGATGGTTGCATTTACACATCTGGATATGTACTTGGCTGTGCTTAGACAATAAAGCTATTAATTTATCCATATATTATTACTATATATGTTACATATATTATTACTAGTCATAATTGAATGGACACACATTTTATATGAAAAACTGTCCTTTAAGGGTAAACCTTAGTGAGGTAAGACAGTATCTGTGAAGATAGTGTTATATCCAGTCATGCTTTGTATAATAGTAATTTATTTCATGTTTTCATAAAAGAAATGCACTCTTGTAATTAAGACTTGAAAATTTATAAATAAAATTAAATAATTGACTAATTAAGTAATTAAATGTGTAATTTTTATAAGAAAATCTACATGGGTTAACTTTCTAGGTAGCTGAAAAATCTTAAAACCAAGCTAGGCTCCACAAGAATAGTTTTCATTAATGTTCCCCCTCTCTAATCTCCCCTTTAAGTATGTTAAAGAATAAGAATAAAGAATTTACTTTTCCAAATCTAATTTTTTAGTTTAAACAAATCAAAAGTGTAGATTAAAACCTTTCTTTTTACCTAGTTATGGTCATTTTTATATGCTATATTAATGGAACTTTTTATATAGTTAACCAGTTTTTAAAAATTCCAAACCAGACAGATTTTTCCTGGGTATGGTCTTTGTTAAAAAGACACCTTGCAGTGGAAGAAAAATGGATAAAATTCTATTCCTACAGCATTACCACCTTCCTTACGATACCAGGCTAAAAATCCCTCCGTATATTTTGATATAATTTTTCATTTCTTTTGGGATTTTCCACTCAGTGGCCCACTGCACTTGCTAGTTTAGGCAGCTAAACATCTGTGTTTTTTCTTTTTTTTTTTCCCCAGCACCATATTATAAATAAATTATTTTCTGAGCTAAATAGCGAAATCTTATGTTTCCAAATGATTATACAATACCTAAATGATAGGTCTCTTTCTCTAAATGCAGTGTTTGCAATCATTCAAAAATAACTGTCATTAGCCATTTAAAAAAGCAGAATCAATGTATACACTGCTGCTTTCCCACTCAGTACTCTAAATATGTCTATCTTTAGAGCTCTGCAATTTGCATTCCTTAAATCTGAAAGCAAAAAAAAACCCACCCAAATCCACAACTGCATTGAGACCAAGTTAAACTGTATGACATACATCAGAAAAGAGTGAACACTGGAATTATGACTTCTTTGGGAATTGTTGACACAAGTTCACCTCTGATGGCAGGAACACAAAAGAAAGGTAGAAACTTAAACAACAGTCTTTCTTTTATCTAACTTCCTTTGTTAATATTTGATTTTGGTCTCCGTCTACTAAGCAACTTTCACCTCTGTTTCCTTTTTCTTATCTTGAATTGTGAACTCCTGAATGCATTTGAAAACTAAGAAGCCATCTCTCAATAGAGGGAGAGAGGACAAGTCACCGTCTGGCAGAAGCTGGCTTGGGTACATACAAGGAAAGGCCTCGTATCAGGTGCTTAAACACTGAGTGTACAAGCCCAGCTCCACAATCCTCACCTGCCCTCTATAGTTTGTAAAGAGGTTTCACACTGCTGTAGACTGAGCCTTACAAGATGAAAATTTGCAGGAAAATTTAAATTTCTGCAAAGAAACTGTTGCCATTTGATGCAGTAATACACCACCTGCTACAGCTCAGTTTCTAAAAAAATGCTTACTGTTATACAGCACTACAAAAGTCACATAACAATGTCAAATTTTCAGACAAGGAAAATTAGTGACAAAATTTGGCAGATTAATTTTTGATGGTGCATGGGCCCCTGGAATGCATATTATTTCCTATGAATGATGAAGTTCTAGAAGAATCTAAGAAAGAAAATAAGTTTTATAATTAATTTCAACCCTGACTCTGGTTCACAGGAGGTATGCCACAAACTCATGTGAATATAATTTGCCTCACTACAACTCCTTCCTACAGTAATTTTCACATAGAAGGATCTATATGAGTCAGGTCACTTAATGAATATGAAAAGTTCAGCTTGCTCCCATTCATTTCCACTGTTAGTGAAACCTTCAGGCTTTCTGTGCTCTTTTGGTCTGTGTTTAGTATTATTTACCACTGGCATATCTGATTGCATCTGTGTGCTTTCTGTAGGTCATTTCTGAGTTTTCATGTGGTTACAACATTTTTCAGCATATGAGTCACTGCAAGAAGTACAGTGTATGCACTGGACTCAAACCAGGAAAGGACAGCTGCAACTGATACAAGAGGAAGATACCAATTCTCATGACACTAAATGAACTAATATGGGGACTGTTCAGTTAATTACATCAAGATAAACAGAAAAGAGACAACATATGCAAAGATTAAGGCATTAGGCATGCTCATCTGTCACCATTCCACCTCTCTGGAAATAGGGTTACCATGGCTCTGTCTGGAATGTCAAAGGCTTTCTGGAAGCTGGGGCCTGTCAGAAAGGCTCTACATATGCAAACAGGTTCAGTGCTTGAGTTGCACAGTCAATATTGCTGGAAATACACAACTCACTCCAATTTTAGGTAAGCTGAATCGCCATATATCGATATATGAATGACAAGAGCAGATGCTTGGCAACTATGGAAAAATTGCTCTGACACAACCAGTGTACATTTCAGCAATGAACTGAAAACTTCAAAATCATGTGGGGGAAACTCAGACATACAACAACACTACTTGGGAGAAAGACTAACCCAATGTGAAGGAAGCAGCATTACAGAGTGTACAGAACTCTTTCCCCTTTTCAAACGTATTTGATTATTCTGATGCAACACAAGTCAGTAGGATGTAACTATCTGGGCCAGTTGGAGGTGACAGCACACACAGAGCCTTGCTTGTCCATGCTGATTACTGCTAGTGCCTTTTGTTCTGTCCAAGGCACAGCCTGGAAGGTTTCCTAATTGCATCTCGCCCTAAGAACTGCTTCCAAGGCTGTGAGACTGTGAGATTGGCTCCCTCTACCACACTATCCACATTCCTTCAACTCTCTCTAGGAAGAATTTGAACCCCCAAGGCTCCCATGCTTTCTTATGCCACAGCCCAGTTGCTAATCGTGAGGTCATTTTCTGTGCCATAACTGAAATGCTGTTCTTGTCTTCTGTCAGACAGTTTGAACTGTAAAAGCACATATTAAATAATTTAGGCTGCAAAGCTGCAACACAGGTCTAGAATAGATCCAGAGATTGTGTTACTTGCACATGAGTAGTGGCTGCAGAAGGTGTTATCCCTAAAAAGTGTGAATATATGGCAGTTGTACTGCTTGGCCTTAGATTCAGGGCCTTCATTCAGCAGGATCCTTTGGGCAGAGATCCTTTGAGCACTTTCATACATTTAGAGGTCACCTACACCAGCACAATTTTGAACAAAATAGAGACCAGCTTGTATACGTAAGCTCTCTCTGATCCAAACATATATCCCCCTTTCCACTCTGGAAATTGCCTGAGCTATCCTGCAAATACTTTGCCAACACTATCATTCCAGGCATCGTTTTAGTGTCAAGAATAACATCATTGTGGTGCTCATAGCTGACTCTGTGGATCTTCCCCTCTAGCCTGTGAGGGTATTTATAAGCCAGAGCAGGTGTTGTGCTGGGGAGAAGCCAGGAAATCCTGTGTTCTCTGTCTTCTAGAAAGCCAGTTGGTCATTTTTATTATATGTGCAGGCAGATGTGGGTGTGCAAATTGAGTAAGATCAAAAATTTAATTGAGCATTTACCTCTGCCAGGAATGAGATGTGTGGGATGCACTTGTCATGTTGTCAAGTTACAGCTTTAACTCAGTCAATCAACACCTACAATATTTGGAGACATTACAACTGAAGAACCATATGGAATGTGTTGATTTTCACTTGCTTGTTTTTACATTTTTCATTGAATGACTAATAACTAATGTAATCTGCTCAGTAGAGTGCAACACAGATTGCACCATGTGACTAGTCCAGACCATTTGGAATCTAGAATATTTTTCAAAGCATAACAGAAAATAAATATAAACTTCCTTTGAAAATTGAGTGCACAGATTCTGAGCACCGCAGCATCAATTTAAGCCACGTTAGCCAAATGACACAGAGAAAATCCAAGAACATAAAAAATTCAATATGTTTCAATGTTTGCAAGCATCCCAGGATATTTTAAAAGCATTTGAACAGTAATGCCACTAAGAAATTAAGCACTTTTAAAATTTGATATATTTGAGAGGCATCAGGAAAACTGTGGCCCATAGAAAAATATATAGGATGCATTTTTTTATATTTTGCAAGAAAATAATTAAAATTTAGTAAATCAACTAAACTTACCATATAACACTTATAAAAAACTTCACTCAAATTATATTTGTGTATTTGTGTCAGAGAAATATAGAACCTCTCTTCATCAACATAACATATATCACTAGTCATTGTAATAATCATGTGAACTTTCAATCTCTGTTATAAATACTCCTGTTTGGGGATTTACTTAGGTCATTCACTTTAGGCTATCCAGCTAACAGTAATTTCCATATGATCTATACCTAATTATTTTCAGTATTCTACAATTGAAGTTTTTGTATATTCTTCCCTACATTTTTCACAGAACAACTACTACAAGTTTATGCCTTTGCATCTCATTAAAAAAATCTATCCTGATCTTGGTAAAGTTCTGCAAAGAGTAATTTCTCAGGCAGATTTAATCACAGTGCAGCCATCTACATTTAAGTTTTCTCATTTAATAGTGGATTAAGTACACGTAGTGTTAGCGTTGATGATAATAATTAATTACTCAGGTTATGAATGATGTGAGAGATTTAGAAAGTGTCCTAGATAATATTCACCTGCAGTGTTTTATAAATAAATGCATGTGAGTTTTTGTTATAGAAAGGGATCTGATACCTTTGTCATGCGAATTTTAGTTCTCAAATAGCTTGCTTTTGACCATGTCATTCCACCCTAAAAACCTTTGGAAGTAGAACTAATATACAGTTTTGCCTTTTCTACCATACTTTTCCTATTTCATTATATTAAATGATCAGTTTTGTCAGCTGTATTTGGAACCAGAAATGTTCCAGTTCAAAATCACATGACTTTTTGGAGTAATTCTTATGAAAAAAATCTCATTTGTCTGAGACTAAACACAGCAATAGATTTAAATAATTTTTGATTGGGAGTGAAAGCAACATACCTGCTCTTTATTTTTGCTCTGGGGGTCAAAGACCCATTAAAATTATCATCCCCTTCTCTCTATACACATATTCTTGACAGCTCGAGAATGAGAGGTCAGTCTTCCAAAATTCTTGTAACATGTAAACTAGAGAAAAAATTACTGACCACATTATTCTTCACCATTTTTTTGCAATGGGAACTTTGCTTGCCACAAAGGAAGGACAGGACTTGGCTGAATAAGTCTCTCACTCTTAACAGGGATGAGACATTCAAAAACTCAGATCCACTCCTTCCACATATAATAAAGTAAAGTAATTACATGAATGGATAAATTTAAAAAGAGAATCACTTTTATTTGCTAGAATCCCCATTTACTTAATGAACACCAGTGGGGAAGGACTAGATAATGTTATACCTTTTCCTATTTTACTGAGGAACAGCTGTGCTTTCTTGAGTCCATGCATGAATTGACAGTTATTTCCTTCCTTATATATTTACTATATTCCCTAGCCATTTGAATTCTTCAGAATCAATCTCTATTTTCTAAGGTATTTCTTCTGTACCAGCATTGTGGCATGCCTCATTTACTCTCTGGATAGGGGAGTGCAATGCCATGGATCCTGCTCTGGTCCAAATCTTGCCTCTGCCTGCAGTGGTTCATACCAGCATTCCAGATTTAGAGGACATAACCTTTTTGAAAAGTTAATTGTCTGTTAATTAACTTCCCTTTCTCTACTTGAATTAGGTCTCATCCTAACAATAGCAAAACCACTAATTGTTAAAATAATATCCCCTTAAGCAATCTCATCAGTTTTCATGAAGACAATCACTATTTTCCTACTACCATTACTAAGTTTAATCTATTTTTAAGAAGAAAACACATACAAGATTTTTTTATTTGGTTGGGGGTTTGGACTTTGGTGGGTTTTTTTCTTTGTTTGGGGATTTTTTTTTTGTTTGTTTGCAGCTTTTTCTCACTTAGGATTGTACTGCTGCAGAAGTATTCTGTTCTAAATAAAAGGTAATTTCTTCAGCAGGTTTGCACTAAATACAGTGTGTTCCAGACCCTGTTCACTATGACTTGAAATAACTGCCAACAGATTGCAAAACTGCAGTGAAATAAATTAAGAAACTGAAGAATACTTTAAAAGATGGGTATTTTTGCAGGAGGGCAGTACCAGCAACCAAGTCTGTACTCTATCCTTTATATAAAAAGACACTGAGTTATCCCCTAAACCAGTTCAAAATCTAGAAATATTTTACTAACATGTAACTACACGATAGGGATATAAAATTTTTTTTTTTGGAGCAAAAAAATAAAATTATTTTTCAGCATGGCCACGGTTTCTGAACAATACAGACGGACATAAATGACTGTGGAGGCAGCCCTGATGCCAGATGAGTCACACAGAGAGCACCTGGGAGGGAGGTGAAGCAGAAGCTTCACCCACTTGGCATGGTCCCAGGCTGAGGAGAGCTCCAGCTGGCCTGTGTCTGCTGGCAGGAGTGACACAGGGGATGACACTCAGTGCTGCCACACAGGCACGCTTCTCCTGTGGCTTTTAGAGCCACCAGAAGCATTTGTAGAAGACAGCACCTACCAGTGTAGACCATAAAATACCTAGTGCTGCCCAGATACATCATCAATTGTCACCAAAGTGGGTTACTAAAGCCTAAAAAGCCCATAGGTGAAACACCTCCTCTACCCCCAAGAAAAACAAGCAACAAAACCAAACTCCAGATGGGAATAGTAGCAAATACTTCTTTTCAGAACTGCATTTTTCCTCTAGACCTGAAGAGAAAATTATAATTGCTACCTTTCTCTGATCTGAAATAATTTTTTTCCTTAAGAAACAACATGCTTCCCTCAAAAGATGATGCAAAAACCTCTCAAAATAATTTGGTTTTTGATCCAGAAAAACGAGGTAAATAGAAACTGCTCTGAGTTCACGACTCTTCTCTGATATGAAAATTTGTCTTAGATTGCCTCATAATTTATCAAACTATTGGCAAAGTGCTCTAAGCATACCCCACATGAACTGCAGGGCTGGAGTCCTCTTACACAACTTGTTGTTTACTCTAGGCTTCTCACTTCTAAGTTAGATTGTAACTGAGTTGCTTGTAAATCCAGAGTTATTCCACTTCTAGGGCTTTGCCAAACAGAGTAAAAATATTTTAAAACAATACATTTGATTATAAAGTGCTAACAGGAAGAGAGATCTGAGTATCAATAGCAGAGATTACAGCTGACGTTCAAATGTTAATTTGATTTCAGTGTTCTTACTTGAATCTGGTGGAACCAGTTAAGTGCTAAAGGACAGAAATGTTGAAGGTGTTTATCTCTCAGACAAAGCTTCAATGTTTGCTTCACATCTCAGGAAGGCTTTCAAAAGTGGAGTGTGGGACATTTTGGATCCTTTCCTTGTGGTTTTTGTTTTTTTTTTTTCCCATTTTGGATTATTACACAAGTATGGCCTGCTCCTGATTTTATTTAGACTAAAGACTGAGGTGAAACCTCATTGAAAACTGAAATAATACTGGGTTAACATACTGAAATGTGGGCAGGTGAGAGAAGAGAAAGAGGAGACAAAGAATAGATGAAACCGTAGATATAAGTGAAGAGATAAGGAAAGGAAGAATCAAGGCCAGGTTGGAAATTATCCTGGGCAACCTGGTCTTGTGGAACATATCTCTGACCATGGCAGTGGGTTTGGGAAAAGAATATAAAAGGAAAAAAAAGAAAAAACAGAAAAGATGATCAAGTATTTTTTTGCATCAGACATAGCATGCAACAACATTTATTATACAGTTACTTTCGAATGAGAGACAGTCTGTCTTAATTTTACAATATAAAATCCTCCAACCACAGTATTGTGAAAAATATCTTGCAATTATCTTCAATATTTCTCTAAATTCACCATCATCCTGTCTTAGAATAAATTTTCTGGCTCTGATTCCATTGTACCAAAGAGTGGACATTTTTTAGTACATAATTGAAATTGTGGTGCTTAAAGTTTATTTTAAGCTTTCTGATCTTTTCTGACCTGCTAATAACTGAGTGCTGTTGGCATGCAAATGTTGAATAGTCCCACAAACATAGCAATATAAGCAGTTTCTGCAAATAAGTTGGTTTGTTTGTTCCCCCCTTCCCCCCCACCACCCCCAGTACCCTCTTGCTAATTTTCAGTGACACTCAGCCATGAAAACAGCAGAAAACCAAATCTGTAGGTGACTCCAACGTCAATGGAACATTGTCAGCAGAGAATATTTTAGTCCACAGAGAAATTGGAAAACAGGAAAAATGCAGTCTGGCATACCACAGAGGTGGCATTCAGTATCTTGTATTGAGTGGTATGATTTTAGAAACCTGGCTGTCTGTTTTTACTTGCAACTCAGAAGACCTTTCTCAGGTCTTCCTCAGGTCAGGTGACATCATCCTGTTACCAAACTGGACTGCACAGAACAGCCACAACTGCAAACAGATTTATTGAAACTGAACTGCCATTGTTTCATCAGCCTGGAGCGAACTTAAAGACCTTCTCTCAGATGTGATTTTAAACTACTTCATCTTCATTTCTCTAGTGATTTTGTATTGGTAAATTTTACAGAGACACACAAAGTATTTCAAAGTATTTTAGCCAACAGACAGTGCAATGCCTTCAAGTCATCTATCACTTCAGGGCTGGAGTGCTAGAGCTTCTCTCCTCTCAAAGTTCTTCTTGAATGTACTTTCCAGAGGACAATATTGCAATATTTACATTGGCAACCAAAACGCCTTGCCACTCATGGTAACACAAGGAAAAAGGGGTAAAATTAACTTAAGTTCAATTTGGATTGGATAGGGTTCTGATTTTACTGCAGATTCTGGTTCTGGCTTTTCTACTTCATCTCTCTGAAACTCTATTGAGCATACAGCAATCATAGCTGAGTAAGTGGAAGTATAGTCAATAAAAAGGTTCTGTCTCCACCTTCAAAACATGTGCATTCCCATAACAACACTCTACAAGGAAAACAAGGAATAGGACTTTGATATTCACAAGACAAAAGGAGTCTGGAATCTTAGAAATGTCTCTATTGACTGGTTTTAAATCATATTAGATATTAAAGTCTGTGAAACATTTCCATAAAGTAGAATTATCTTACAAGGCTTCCTTTAACATGTAAACATTTTTAACATTTAACATTTTCATTTAAATGTAATAATCTAATATGTAAACTGCTGTTATAAATTAGTGATGCTTTACGTAAGTGGAGGTAATTTACAGAAATTCATTGATCACCACCAGGAAAAGTAACTGTGATGAGCCTGATATTTCCTACTTTGAAGGAACAACCATCATATTTTAAAGATGAATGCTATCTGTATTTAAGTGTGACACAGTGTTGATAGATGTAATAAATTATATTTTTAAAGGGAAGACTTTGATGCAAGAAAAATGTTTTATACAAACTTCTACACAGATAATTATGAGTGCTTGAGAATATTAATGCATATTCTTTTCCTTCTATTTAGGCATAGCTCATCAAGATAACATACTGAGGAAAAAGATCTGTCATGACTGAATAACTCATGTATTTTGTCTTTACATAAGGAAAACCCAAAGAAAGAGCAGAACCAGGTAATATGTTGGTAGAATCAGGCTATGTAGGGCTGTCTGGCATCAAAACACAAGCCAGTTTTCATGCATGACTCTAACCCCTACCTTGTAATAGACATGAACCAAAGTAGCCAGTCAGTGAAACAATAAATACTGAGGTTTTAAAATCAAGATCCAAAATCATAAAACCTAATTCTTTTGAGGCACAATAATTTTAATACGTCAATGAAATTAATTTACTGATGCAATGTAATTGACTTGATATATTTCCTTTGCTACTGATATCTTGTCTGTGTGCCTATTACTTCCATGGCATAGCCAGCAGAGAATTCAAGGTAAACACATTACCACAGCAAATTGCCAAGACAAACTGAGAAAATAATTAGTATCAAGCAAATTCTAGACCCTGTACTTTTAAAGAACAGCCTCCAGGTTTGTACAAATTATTTCAGGATTAAAGCAAATACGTGTTCCAATAGAAATAAAAAACACAACAAGAATGAGGTTACAAGTCCCTGCAGAGTACTAGCACCTGCTCCCAGCTGCTAGAGTGCAAGAAACAGGAAAATTATGTTTGTTTAAGTCACTCTGAAGAGATTCAAGTGTGGCTAAGCTTCTAAATAATACTCTAATGATTTAATAAGATTCTCTGCATCAGGCTGAGTTGTACAATTGGGAGTAATACACTCAGGTATTCTCCCTGCCTTTTGTTGAGGCATTTAAAAACACTGAAAATACTGGAATTTAAAGAAACTGTTTTGGGTGAGCTGCACTGGATATTTGAAGGGACAGATGGCCTTCTGTGGCTGTTCTGGTCCTCCTTGAGCACAGCAACCCATTCCTGGGCCTGTGTAACCGCTTGTAAAAGCCCTTGGAAGTGTTACTTATCTACATGTCTTTACAGATACCTACAACAACTGTTCTCCTGCTTTGAGAGCATAAATTCCACCTGTAGGCATTTTTCCTCGATTGGCTGTGAATGCTAATCAGGATTTCACTGGTTATATTGATGGGTCATTTACCAGCCTAGCAAATTTGTTCAGCTATATCTGTTTGAAAGTCTTAAACACTTTTCCTCCCATTTGCTACCGGTTCATCACTTTCGGCATAATTTCCTCCTGAATTATTTCGGTAACTTCCAAAATAGTTGGCATAAAAATCAGATGCTTCAAAGGAACAAATATGGTCATTTTTTGGCTCTTAATCTTTATAGACATATTCGTTTCCACTGTGTTTCTGGACCAGTAGCCAGCCTTCCTGGAATGCACATGAGTGACTACAGGAATTTTCTTCAGTATCTAGCCAGCTCTTTTTATGTGACTGTGGATATTGCAACATAATTACTCTGTTAATAATCAAATTTGTTCCAAAACACATGACTTTCTTGAATTTAAGAGATGTCCATTTTCACCATCCAAGCATCTTGACATTCTTGTTATAGTTCTAACCATAACAATTTTAAAGTTTTAAAGAGTCTGTCTATCTAATTACCAAGTACTAAGTAGAAATCTTCATCTTGAAATGATCAAAAGAGCATTATGAAGGGAAAACAAAGCATTCCTTCTTGCACAAAATCTTGCCTCCTTGCTAAAAGAGATATATTCTGAGTAATAAAATTTAAAAAATAATCCTGTGCGGAACCTTCCTACACATTGCAAAACATTTTGCAAAGTTTCTTCTACTGGATTTACAGTATGAGTGCAAGGTAGAGATAACCTAAATCCAAAGCTACAAACCAGCGCACAGAGAAGTACCCAAGCTAACAGTCCAACATTTTATATATTCCTTGATGTTGGGAATTTTACAGATGATGAATCTCCTGGGTAAAAACTTGCTGTCCACTTAAACCAGGAAAAAACACCCTACAACTAATGCCAATTCTGGCTCCAGCAACTGTTTTTCTTTAGAGTTACAAAGGAACCTTGGGGAAGCCCAGTCACACACCCACTTTCCATACACCATGAGCTATGTGGACATGAGTTGGCATTATGCAGTGAAAAAGCCCAAAGAGAAGTGATAGCCATTTGCCCTCTAGTTTGGGCCAGGGCACAAATAGAAGCATGACCAGTGAGAGCAGCTCATGAAGGCTGCAGAGATACACTGGCTGCAACTACACTCAACAACCTGTCCTGATGATCCTGCTATCCTGCTGGTGCTGCAGCTTCCAAGCTGACATTTTCCTTTCCCTTCGCTCTCTCATCCCTTCACACATTTTCTTTTACATGCCCTCTAAAACTCATTTCTGCATCAAAACCTGCCTCTGGCTGTGCATTTTCTGATTTTCTAGGACACAGAAGAACTAGACTGACAACATAGAATGAGAAAGACTCATGCACTGGTCATTCCCAGGGATAGGAGAAGGCACATCTGTAGTTTGGAATCACAGACTTATGGATGGAGACAATCAGCAGAAGGGCTCTGGAGAGATTGCCTGGTCCTGCCCATGGCATCTGGCCAGACATCTGCCCAACCTGTTGTCACAAAGCTTCAGCCAGGGAATCTCTGCAGTTTTCCTACAAAAACATTTCCATTGCTTTGCTTTGGTCTCCAACACTTTTCCCCAGAGTGCATTATGAGTCTCCTTTGCTGCCATTTGTTCCTACCACTTCAGATAGGTACTAACAGGTACTTGGAACAGGATCTTCCTGCATCTCCCTTCACAATCATTTGCATTTATACATTTATATTTTTTCTCAGTCTTCCCTGCAGTAGGGAATCCCTCTTGCTCCCATTTTTCACTCATGGTTCAGGCATCTTTTCATAACTCATAAGATGTTCAGGATCTTCTTGGGAGTCTCCACCTTGTTCTCCTATATTGCTTTGAAAACAAAGCCTGAATGGAAATGCAGGACTCAGGAGATCCTGAAATGGCTCTCTATTGTCACTGGTTTTGAGATAAAAAATGCAAAAAAAAGTTTTATAGGACTAGAAGTATAACAACACAGTCATTCTATGTCTTTTCCCTACTGTTTGCTTTTACTGGAGAGGTATTCTGGTTCATGATCTGTTACACTTGTGAATTGCTATTTATGTATTCACAGTTTTAAATAAGATAATTATTTGGGTTTTGGAAGTTAGACCACTAATTTCGTGTTTTCTTATCTTTCCTGCAGAAATCCACAACTTTGACCAAGCAATACAATCAGCAGAGTTTCAAAGTAAAGCGAATACTATAGCGTAACAATAAAATAACTAATGTAAGACCATTAAATACCTTGTTTTGGAGAATTGCTCCTTCTGGCAGTCTGTAGCAGGGTGCAGATTCTGGTTAATCCTCCAGGGCCTTTCTGTTATAGACAGACGATCAGAAATTCAGTGAAACAATTTCTACCCATAGGAAAGTTTCATTGAAAACAAAGCATTACATGCTGATTGATACTTTTAGTCTGATCATATCACAATAATGTTGCTGTTTCAGTAGAGGAAAATATATGTCTGACAATATAAGTATTTTAAGTTGACTATCAGTTAATATTTTTATTGCTTTAATATTGAAAAAACCCCACTTAATTTAATTAATCTGAAAAATGAACAGCATTTCCTGAGACTTCAATGTTCATCATCATCATTATCATCATCTAATATCATCAACATCAAATATTCCATCAGGCATGAACTTTAATGTTGAAAAGTTTTGTTTTACTGGACAGCTTAACTCTGTTCCAATTTAAATGGAACTAATTACCTACATAATGGAAATCTTAGCTTCCAGTCACCTCGGGCACTATGGTTTCATAAGAAAGTAGCTCATTAGAAATTCTTTGTATTGCTTCTTGAATGTCTAGTGTCAGTTATAAGGCATGATACAAATTTTTTCTCAATTAATGTGCATAATTAATTCAATGCACAACCAAGTACATTTCTGTAGTTCAACTTTCTGTCGTGATGCTGAGAATATTTAATACCTTGACAATGTTTGTCACCATTACAGAACAGCGTAAGCCAAGCTAAGCCTGGAATGCAGTATGGCTGCACCCTCTCCACATGAAAGCATCAAGACCCAGCAGCTGAATCTCAAACCCAGTTGAGGTGTTGGTTTCATTCCTTTTTGTTGTTGGCACATTACTTTTCAGCAGCTTGAATCAACTGGGCGAGATGACTGTGTAGCTGTGTAAGACACTACATCTGGTGTTGTTGTTTGTATGTTTACCATTCTTATCCTACACATCCAGTCTTGCATGCAAGGCCTTCCCCTGCAAAACAACTGAGCCAATGCCCCAGAAATCAAATGTGTCACAAATACCAGGGAAGCTAGTAAAGTTTTTTTTTCTAATTTAATTTTTCAGTAAGTTATTCTATGGAAATATAGCTATAAATACACTTTCCTTTTCAGCATAGTCTATCTTAATGAAACGCAGATAAAAAGTGAGTTGTCAGCACTCCCTCATCTATCATAGGAGTGTCTGCCAACCTATTTAATTTCCTATCAATGTGAGCATTTCTTCATCATATATACAGTCATCATGTGTTCAGATAGAAACAACTTCACATTTGGATTCACAATTCACAGTATGTGGTTGTACCAGGAGTTTTACCAGTCCCTTCTCCTTCTAAGATCAGAGCTACATTCAGTCCCGCTCTACATCAGCCCAATATCAGCTTATTTCCTGCCTCCCCTTCAGCTTTCTTCCTGATTGCTCATAATCATTTTATTGGAGATCTAATTTGTTCAGGTTACCTGAGGGCTGTGGGTATGCTGTTGTACTCATCAGGATAGTTAAGCTGAAGGCAAGGAGTCTACGCCTCCTCTTGACTGTAGGCACAGGGCTGAAATCAGTCCAGAAAGCTCAGCACCTCTTAGGGCAAACCCTTTGTTACCACTAATACCTTATATGAATGTTTAATATCAATAACTGTGGAAGGGAATAAATAAGTTCCTTCTTGTAGTCCAAAAATGCCAAACTTTGCCCTAAAGCCTTTGAAGGCAGCACAGTACAGAATGTCCTTGCACCAGTACTGGGAACTGTTCTAACATCAATTTCTGACTATCCAACTTTTTTATGTAATGCAGCAGAGGAGCAGAGACATTGCTTCTTTCCCCTGTACCCAGAGGGAAAATGATGGAATGTTCATTATAGTAATTTATGTCAGTCATGAATGCATTTAAATTAATAAAAAATTCTGCCAAATATTCCTCCAAAGCCAAAGTGTGCTCTGGCGGAGTGATAAAACACTTCACCGAATGCATTTTTTTTTTTAAACAAAACCTCTGTAGAAGAATCCAGGTATTTCTTTTGATGTTATATAATGCCTGAGAGTTAAATATAATAATCCTGTTAGTGTTAGTGTTTGTTATTCAGTCTCTATTCTGAAGGCTTCTAACTTAAGCGAATTTACATTGGACCAGAGCCTGACACAACATATTAGCTCAAATGTAAAGAACTTGTTTGGGTTTGGTGGGGGAAATAATTATTGAAAACAGTTTTTTAAAAGCTGATTGTGATCAGTATAAATTGACATTTAGATTGTTTGAACTTTTTCATTCCAAAAGAGAATCAATCAAACATTAGGAAGCTTATCCCAATTTTCTAACTTTTTATATTTATCTCCAAGCTAGTTTTTAGTGTCTGCTATTTCTCAAGATAGCTATCATCGGAGAAGTCTCATCACTCAAAAGGACTCCAAATAAAATCTTAAAATCAATTTGACAAATTAACTGTTTTTCTTTAAGAAATATTCTCTATTTTGCCCTAAAAACTCTTAATCATTGAAAAGACACTTTAGAATATACTAAGCAAAATTCTAAGTGTTTGTATTCCTCATTGTTGGATTTTCTATAATTTACAGCACATAAAGTAAACTGTTAGCTGTTTTCTTATAGCTTTTCTCTTCTTTTCTCACTGTTCAGAATCAACAGAACATCTGTTAAAGTGGCTCAGTATCTAAGGGCAAAATCCATTCCAACATGCATGATCCAAGTAAACAAGCCCAACACAGGAGGGCTACCCTATAGCCCAGGACAAGAAACATATTTCTTCATTTCTTGGAATACAAACGACCCATTAATCAAACTGCTAAGGAAAGAGCCTCACCATTGAGTCTCAATCTCTATGGTATTTCTTTTCCCAAAACCTCCTACATACTTTAGAGGTATTTGTTGTCATAGTCAACTGGGAATCACTTGAATGGAGCCTGTGCTTCAGGAGAGTCTCATCTGATACTTTTGAGCATGGAGAGAGACTTTATAAAACATTCAGAGACAGTTTTGCTATTGCAGTTTGATACACAGTCATTCACCTGCCACTTCTATTAATATTATTTGCTCATATTTACATTCCTTATCTGTTTCATCACCAAAGTGCTTACTTGAATAGACAAAGTCAGTGATGGTGTGTCT
>JANRMJ010000079.1:12841980-12871497 GCA_025584955.1 Alethe diademata | reverse complement strand
AAAAGAAAAAAGAAAAAAGAAAAAAGAAAAAAGAAAAAAAAAGAAAAAAGAAAAAGAAAAAAGAAAAAAAGAAAAAAGAAAAAAGGAAAAAGAAAAGAAGGAAAAAAGGGTACTGCAAATACAGAAAGAAATTTGCAGCAAGCCATTTTTTTAATGGAAATGGCCACCTATTTTGCAATAAATGACACTATTTCTAGAAAAAAAAAATTCTGCAGTGCAAGAGCCTACTTTACTTTGAGGTAGATGTAAATTAATTCTCCTGTCCTGGAAAATATTTTCCTATCCTATATTTCCTGTGCCATTTTTCCTTCTGCATGGTGAAAAGAAGACCTTTGGGAGATTTTCATGGCCATGCCAGGAACTGCATCCAGCCTTTATCTCATGTGCCAGATTTCTGAAGAGCCACATGAAGAAGGCCACAGCAGGTCAGCTATGCCTACCAGAGCTGTTCATTAACTATTCACTCAGACAGAATGTTTCAATATGCCAAAGGTCAATTTTCATGCAACACTTGGTAACAATATCTTTGTATTAAAAATACTTGATAATTCAGATGCAGAAAGGAACAAGAACAACAAAAAATGCTCTTACAGTCCCATAGCTCCTAGAAATATTATGTCTGTATTTTCCATGCCCGATGAAAAAGTAGATTGAACTTCTATCAGTGGCAACCTAAATTAATGTTGCAAGTTCTTCTAATGGCAAGCACAGCCTTTTGACCAGAGACGCTGCCAGAAATCTAAGAGTTGTCAGAGAAGTTTAAGCACCGTTTTGTTGCCTTGTCATCCTCTGAAAACCAATAGAAATTTATCAGAAAGTTACCAAGTACCTCAGCTTAGCTAGGATTCCTGCTCCCAGCAGTAGAGAACTAAGAAGGCAGTCTCCCCTTGCAAAAGAGCTAAATTGAAATTTCACTGGCATCTACAGGGCAAAATGAATTTTGCTTTATTTTGAAGGACTGCACCTAAGATTATTCTCACTAGGATAATCAAGCTTTTCTCTTGAACTAGTTTTACTGTGATGTCACACTATTAGTCACCAAGAGGACATTCTTGATTTAGGTCTGATAATGGGAATATCTGGCATGGCCAAACTGCTAAATAAAGCTGGTAATAGAATAAAAACAAGAGATGATAAATTTTACAGACTAGATGTACCAATCCATCTGTATTCCTTTACCTATTTGTGCACATTCTGAATGCTTTGATCTGCTCAAAGGGGGTGATTTTCAGAAGTAAGAGGACTTATACAGGTTCTCAAAATAAATTAATAAATTCTCAAAGAGAAAAAAAGATACCACCAAATCCACCACATTGTACCATATTTGATAATTATGTATCTGCTACAATAAATAGAATAAACAATCCCCTAATACTGCCCATCATACAATATACTCTGTCAAAAATACATATGAGCTTCTGACAAAAATCAACAAAGCTCTCAGTCAGCTATTAACATCTTCCCGAGATAGATCTTAAACAGGGTTTTGTGCCTAAGCATGGGGCTACAGCAACATTTAGTGATGCATTTCAGAGATTCTTACCTGAGCAGATCACACTACGCAGTAAAATCATAAACTACTTCCCTGGAGAAAATTTGCCTTCAAAGTTTTATTACAATTTTGTAAGGAAATGTGCCTCCCTAGATTACCATACAACTTTAGCCTACTTTATTGTCACAGTATGAATTATATGGCCGTTAAATTGGTTCTGATATACTTCTTAATTTTCCTTTTAGAGTCAATACACTGTGGAAAGTGCAAAAAATATCACTTTAAAGAAAACCTCACCAGTATGAAAAGACCCAGAGAGGACTTTTTAAATAAAAATAACGAAAAAAATAAAATAAACAAACAAAAAAGACCAACTAAAGAAACAACACCCTGCCCAAAACCTGATTGTATTTGCTACATACAAAGCCATTTTGAGAGCTGACAGTAAATTACTAGATACAGCAAGATTAGAAATCTTCAAGGAGTGGAAATTCAAAACCTCCTTCTAACACTCCATAGAAAGGTAGGAAGGAGAAAAGTGATACCTTCTTCCTTAGTTTCTGTGCTAGGGCTTTTTCTTCTCAGCAGGCATGATCTGGCATCATACCGGTGTAAGCATCTACTTTTCAAATGTCAAGGTTTATACCTTCAAAAAAACCCACTTGAACAAAATCATAAGGGTGATCCCTTTGTCACTGAAAAATGCAGATGTCACCAGTCAGGCTTAGGCAGAATGATAGCTATAAATGACACTATGAGCAAGCTCTGGGGCTGTGAATAGACAGTAAAGGGTCCACCTGGGAGCAAACACAAAACCTATGTCAAAATGGTGTTGCAGCTGCCACACTCATGTCCATCTCTTAGCTGGCCTGATCAGCTCAGCAGTGTGTCATACTCTGTCTCCAAACTGCTTCCCATTTCCAGCCTGGGCTATTTCCACTACCTCATGTATCTCTGCTGAGTTATGGAGAGGCCCTCCGTGCTGTTCCAGTGGGGAAAGCAAACTGAGAAGACAGGGAATTATCCCATGAGCAACCAAGGGTCAAATTCTTCCTAAATTGTTTACAGGCAGCTAATCAGGGATACATCTGTCACTCTTTCCATCCAAATTGTTTTTTATAATGTTCCTGACAAGCACATCTAGCTGTTACATAATGAAAAGTCTTTTCCATCATTAAAAAGCAAATTTAAAAACCACAGCAAAGTTCCTTTCTGGATATGCTGTCATACAAGCATGCAGTTTGTTTTTCAAAAGTGAGGAGATAAATTAGATTACTCTCTTTATGTTTTTTTTTTAAGTCAAATGTTTATCAGGGTAAGACTAAAAAGAAAGAAAAGTTTGCAATATTTTAAAAAGTGCAGAGCATGCCGATGAGGCTGGTAATTTTTTGTGCGCAAGTTTGCCAAGGCACAGGCTGCAGTTACCAGAGAACACAAAACAAACTCCAAACAGAAAAGCACATCTAGTTAGCAAAATGCATTATTAATAGGAACAGCACTGGAATAGCAGGCAAAACCATATGTAATGGAGGCTGTCACTTGGGAAGTCACAGCAGTTCCCACCAGAGAGCTCTTCTGTTTTAAAATATTATACCAGGATAGCAGTCAAATGCAGTTTTGTAGAGAATTAGGATGATGTAATGTTAGAGTATTAGTTGTTTGCATTGCAGGGTATGTGTAATAACATACCCGGAGACAAATGCAAGTTTATGTTCCCATGTTCTAAATTGGATAGCTGGTCTAGGTCTGTTGTGCTCTTCCAGGTCTGGTCCAAATGATGTACAGCCACATTACCAGCAACCCTTCCCCAGGTAACATAACCCACTTGCTATGTGAAGCACATCACTTCAAAGATCACTGCATAATGTAAGGAGGTAGATCTTCTGAGGCACATCTTCACACTTATGGGTTGACAGCATTACTTTCAAGTGTTCCTCTTGCTTGGTATACATGCTCTGGATAGTTAGATAGATAGTGTCTTTAACTTGGAGAAATTACAGCTGCCTTTTGTATCCACGTCTTTGAAGTCCTCAGTACTGTCAGTGCAACTTAGATCCTTCTGAAAGCATGGTAATCTATTACACATTTATTTTTGTTTTGTTCCTTGAATCTACTCATTTCCCATGAGTTGATGAATGGTCGGTAAGCACATTGCTCCATAACTTGGTGCTCTAGCCCACCACTATTCACTTGAAGCAAATTAAATGTATTGCTTTAATTATGAGGTTATAAGTGAAAGCAGGAATATGGCTGCAAACAGACTTGCTGGGGAACACCACTTGATCTGTATTGGAATTTCTTTCTCTACAAAACTGTGCCACTGCTTCTATCTTTCTGACTTTTCTGGTTGGCATTATTCAGAGCTGATTTTCCAGCAGACTCCCCTGTCTTTGCTATCTTTTCAGAGTTGACATGTAATTTTTCAGTTATTTCAAATGCTTTCCTTTCTCCTTTCATCTCCCTGAATTAGCAAATGTTTTGTTTTGACTAAACCCAAACTTCTAGTCCAAATTGATATGCGTGTCTTCTTCTTAATTGCAGCATTTCCCAAGACATGGGGTATTAGCACTTTGTTTTCTTCACTGTGCATTCAGCTGTCCTTAACATTCCTCCATCTCATGACAAATCCTCCTTTGCTCAATCTTCTTCTTCCTGTATTTATTGCCATCAGTTTATAGAAGCAATCTGCCTGTTTCCACCAGTTCTTTCACAGCTCTTGTTTTCTGTGCCAGATTCAGTGCAGGATGACCGGTTTCTGGGCAGCATTCTTCACTGACTCCTTAATTTTTTACCGTATGCCAGGAGTTTTGCCTAAGAGCAGGAACTCCTGGAGGAATTCTGGTTAACTGGAATAAAATAAGTGTGGTGTTACAGAACTGAATGGCAAAATACTCTGTGTGGAAGCAGAAGGATTGTAAACATATCCCTAATTAAGGTGAAGTGGATCTACACAACATGAAAATTCCTCTTTCATTGATTAGAAGGAAAATAATTACATTTCAACAACTATGAACACAATTTCTTGTCAGAATCACTACATATGCACAGTGGGAGCTATTTGTCTTTTTCTTTCTATTATTTTGAACTATCTACCGGAGTTGAGCGCATGCTTAATATTTAGCTCATGTTCTGAATAACCTCTCAATACAGACGAAAGATGATTTCCCAGCCATTCCACATTCCTAGAGAAATACTCCGTATAACGGAAGTTGCGGACCCTCTCTGTGGAAGAACTAAATCACCCTCTGTCTGAACAGTCATGATTCACCTATTCTTGTGTTTCCTCAGCGCACAAGCATTCTGGTCCCTGCGCTGAGTGCGGGGAACAGGCAGAGCTCGCTCCAGGACTCGCGTCAAAGGAACTGCCAGGGACAGCTCGTGAGTGATTGTGGAGTGGAGTCACCGCTGGGAACCTGCCCTGAGAAGAAGGAGACTCACCAAGGTGTGGGGGAGCTGACAAACCTTCCCACCAAGACTGCTATTCTTCCTGACTACCACAGCAAACCTTCAGGGCTTTGTCTCTGAGGCTGTTTAAGCAATCAAATACGAGCGGATGTATTTTGAATTGGAAACTGGACCCATTCCAAGCCCATCTTTTGAACCAGGGGTCAAAAAGATATGCCAAAGGTACACTTAAACACCTCATGAGTGCCAGATGCAGATTAGATAGAGCATATGATGTTTTTCTCCTCACAGTTATTTAGCACGGTTTCAAACACATCTCTCTTAAATATTTTTCATAAAGCACAAGGTAATGCCTTGCCCAGAGACAATGAGTATGCAGATCATTAACAGCAAAATCCACATTGTGGCTGAAAGGTGATAAAGTATTTCAGGATCATCCCTGTTTCTAAATTTACCAGGATAAATACATCACAGTGGGATACCCATATGTTGTTTACACTGTATAAAACACATCTCTTTTGCTGAGAAGGATCACTCTAAAATATGATTTTCAAGAAAAACCTATTCAAAATGGGCAGAATGGTATGACATTTTCATTGTTTTAAACTTTTTGTATCTGTTGTATCAGGTATCTAGGTATCTATACTTTCATAGCAAGTCAATGTGGCATTATTAAATAAAAAAAAAATTCACTTCTATGGCTATGATTTTTTTACTCAGAGAAATTCAAATAAGACCACTAATGAAAATCTTTCCTCTTTTAAAGCATGCTTTATTTAATTGAACTCACTGGCAGTAAGTCCTCATTTGTAAAGGAATAGGCACATTCCTTTAGCATCACTGCAAAAAGCATTTGTAGTCACAAATCTATGTGTCTTCTATCCTCTGTCAATGGGTCACCCCATTTATGTCAAGTAGACATAAAGCACTGAAAACTTTTTCCCTCAAAATAAATTGGCTCAATACAGCAAAGCATCCATATAGACAGACTATAAAACTTTTAGTTTAAACAAATCCTTGTGAAATTAAAAAGTGCGTGGCTTGGCCACTGGGGCAGGATTACCCTGAGTGTTGATGCAGGTCGGGAAGTATCAACCCCACTCAAAACAAGAACAAAGCCTTAATCAGACTGTGACTTTTCTGTAGAAAGAAAAATAAAATAAAATAAAATACTTGCTGGCCATGTCACATCACTGAGATCTCTGTACTTTCTTTGCGGATGACAGAAAGAACAATAAGTGTCCACACAAAGGTTTCTTCACTGTTTCACCTCTCACGGTAATTATATGGAATGTCTACAGCATTGTTGTGCTTAGAGTTAATGAGGTTTTAATGTCAATCTCTATGTCAGAATAACTGAATCAAGTATTTTTCCCTCTGTTATTGAGACTAATAAAAGATATCATGTCAGAGTGTCAGCTTTGCCAGGGCTCTCAATCTTCCTTCTGTTACATATACTAGTAATTCAATTTATTTCTCTGATTCATCCTTATCTTCCATACACATTTTAATATTCTAATCTCTTACCATTAGAAATGGCAATGTTTAGCAAACATTTAATTTTTGGTAAGCACTTCAGACTCAATGAAAATTTTTATCTTGGCCAAACATCTAGCTTGACTAATAATATCTTTGTATTTGACATGTTTTTCTAATAGTCTGAAGTTTTTCTGCTAGCCTGAAGTATTTCCATCATGAAAAAAATTAAGCAAAATTCAATTAGTGCAAACCAAATCATGAGGTCCTTTCTTAATTCTTACCTGAGTGTGATTAAGTAGAAATTAAAAAAAATTGGAAATGTAAAAGTTATATTTATTTAAATGATAGAATGTAAGTTATTGTATAAGCTATTTCTAATGTACAACACTGCATTTTATCTGTGCTTGCATTTTATCTCTGGGTGATATGCATGCAACAGTGTGGCAAAAAGTTAGGTTCATGTGACTATACCATTTACTAATTATTCTTGGTATTCAGTTGTACAGATGGCACAAAGAATGAACTTCTACTGCTTTGTAAAAATGCAAAAAATAAAATGGAATTTAGATCCTGTTGCAACTATCTTATGGTATGCATTTATTTTTGTCCTTCCTTTTGTTGTCCCAGTTCAGTGACTAATGCATTCCTTGAGATGAATATGCTAAAATTGTACTTTCTTAGTCTTTCTTTAAATAAAAGGGGGTATCAATACTTGCTATGCTTCTGAGACAGTATCTGGTGAAAGTTTAAAATCTCCAGTGTGTAACAGAATTATATGGTGTCTTGTCTTTTCATTTCTACTTTCAAGCCAGGGTGAACTTGAAAAAGTAATGTCATACATACAGTCCATGCTCAGCAAGCATACAATTAGAAAAACAGTAAGAACTACAGCAAGAACTACAACTAAAACTACAAATCCAGGAACAATACAGTAAAATGTATCACCAATTTACATCCACACACAGATCTCTCTTTGATCTTCACAGCACTTTGGCAGCATTGCCAATCTTACACTGAAATACAGACTTAATACATTGGTTGCAGGCTACAGCCCAAAAGCTGAGCTAGGACACACCATGAATGACAAATCAGATGTGTAGAGTTAGAAGCTACCTTAACTTTTTTTCCCCATAAAATATTTTGAAATTTTTTCCACTTCATGCAGCTGAGTTTGGCCATTGCTGTTACACTTACAGGCATTGATCACTCTTACACTTATTTACATGTGAGCTTGAGCCTTGGTCATGTGAGTTTGAAGAACATTGCCCACACAGCTCTCTGGGATTTGAATTTGTTGACATGTCATATTTTCTTACCTTAAGAATGCCTTGGCATAAATCCTAAAATGACATTTTAATAGAGTCCGTGTCCACATAATGTGATTTCTTAGGGGTATCTCCTCTAAAACAGAATCTTCAACAACCAATCCAAATATTGAGGCTGTTTTAGCAGAACTGGCCGCTGGCTCACAAAAAAGCTTCTGTTCAGTGGTGGCACATTGGACATATTCATTCATGCTTTGACATTACCCAATTTCCAGCATCACAGCACAAACAAGGGGTTGTAGCATCTCCAGCAGACTGCTGGGGATTTGAAGGGAGACAGAAGCTTTAAATGAAGTTGTTCAAGAGGGGGGAAAAAGGAAGCAGTGGTTTGTGCACAGTTGGTTTCTCAGCTGTAGACCAGGCCACGTATCAAGGTACCTGTTAACTTAATCTTAGTAATCCTTCTCACACTATAGAAACACTTGTGCAGTGCACCAGGCACAGAAGCACTGAGAGACACCAGGTGGCTCAGTCACAGAGAAGGAGATGTACCCTCTGCTGGGAAGGTAGCAGTCAAGGGAGGAACTGTTTGGACATGCTGCTTTATACCAGCTACCAGAGAACTCTGACATCCAAGATTCCCACTTTGATGTCAGTCTCAGGAGTTTGGAGGGCAGCCCAGAGGTAAGAGCTGAAAACAACACACTATCCAGCCTTGCTGAACAACGCAGACAGTGAATGAATCCTTGTCTCTGCTAATATTTGTGAAACCTTCTTCTCCTCCACAATGGTCCTCTTTTCTGAGTGAGTTTAGGTTTTATAACTGCTATGCAAGTATATTTTTTTAGCCTTTATATGTTTTCCTGAAATGATATTTATAGCTGGGAGCAGCTGCATAAACTTTGTTTACTTTCCACTCTACAATAATGCATACATTCTGCAACTGCTGCTCTTCCTTTAATGCTCTTTTGTCCACCTGAAAGTGCAAAGACTGTTCAGAGACGTGGCCCACAAGTATATTTACTCAGTTCAAACACAGGCAACTCACCACAATACATCAGCTCCTGGGTGCCACAAGGCAAGACTGGGAGCAGCATTCCAAGAGAGGCATGTGGTAGAAGCAGCAGCTCCTGAATCCCCAGAACAATGGCTGTTTCAAACTGCAGTTTAGCAAAGGGAAAAGTAGCATTGATATTGCGATCACCTGGATTATTTGCCATGCTGCCTCTCTCAGCTCCATACAACTCCTAATCACATTTCTCCTCTATGTTATGAAAAAAAAAAGAAATCCAGGTGTCCCCTGAGGCCTGGTGGCCCATGCATTGCCTAGTGCAGTAGACTGACATCTTTCAGAAGCATAAACCTCACAACACTTCCAGATACATAAACTCAGCATTTTGATGCTGTTTATTATTTTTTAATAAGGGAAAGATATTAAGATGATGGGGTTTGAGGGTCTGGGGATAGAGAGGGCTTTGGATCTTTTTAGGTTACTTTTATAATTTAAATTAGTTCATGAAGACTTAATTTGTGGCAGTCATTCAGAAATAGCTTTTTGGAAGTTAGATATATGTATTTAGATTTCAGGTGCCTGCAATGACTCATTATTGAAACCTTCTAAAAAACAGAAACTCCCTGAAACCCCCACTGTCTTGTTTTTTTATGTTTTTTTTTTTTTCTTTTTTTAAAAATAAATTAGCAGGAGCCCAGGAAAACCACAGATTCAGCATGCTCATATTTAAAAACAAAAATCATTACCCTCAAGCAAGTTTAATTAAACTAACAGAAGAGTTTACAATGAAGAAAAAATAGGTCAGGAAGAAGTAATATAAAACAAAATTACATCCTGAAAATAGTCCAGGAAAAGCAAGACAAGTCTGAACTCAGTAATTAATGATATCAGGGAGAAAATGGGATTCTGAAGGGTAGAAAGTCGTGGGAAAAACAAGGGCATTTGTTATCTAAACATAGCTGCAGAGCATTTCTGTTGGTCGTTTTCTGAGGAAAGTTGCTTCTCCACATGGAGTTTGTGGTAGAAAGATCTTAGGCTCCAGTCTTGGCCTTTTTGCATGTGCTCCCTGATCAGTTACTCTCTGAATAATACAAACTATCCATATGCTCTTTCAAAAGCTTGTCTTTCTGGCACTTGAAGCAGAAGTTCCAACGTAGCTGCTTTGCAGTGTTGACCACTCATTCTCTATAATACAGAGATGTGATTCTCACTGACTTACTAGAGGTTAGCATCTAGATTTTCAGCAAATTCTTTAGGGTCATTCTGTAACCAAGAACTCATAAAATCAAGTGGGTTTATCTTGTCTAGTTAGTCTGTCTTTTAATAATATTTCAAGAATTTTAGTTACATCATAGCAAAATTCCAGCATTTTACCTTGTCTCAGCACCCAAATGCAGATTTTATTATCTTGTCCCACCTTATGTAGCAAATATTCTTACAATCATTACTCTTACAATCAAACTACTTAAGATTTTGGTTCTTGAATGCAATAACATTAAACAAAAAGTAATCACTTCTGGGACAATAAAATCATCAAGGGGTACTGGTTAAAGAAACATTTGTCAAGTGAGCTCAGAAAAAATCTGCTCAGCCTTTGAAGAGGGTCTTCCAATCTTGTGAAGCAGTTTCATAAATTCTAAGAACCTCTATGCCAATTACTTCATCTTGGATTCTATGGTAATTAATGTTTTCCACTCAAGTAATATGGTGAATCTGTTCCCTCTGCAGCTAAACTTCCCTGTTTTAGGAGAGTTGAAACCTCCTCTGTATTTTCAGCAGGTGCATGAGTTCTGCTTTTGGCTTCCTGGGGTTTCTGTCCGGGCTGTGTGCTGTGAAATCTTTTCTGCTACTTCTAGCTCCTTCCCTGGCTTCTGCTGTGATTATTAAACCACTAATGATATAGCTGTCAAATTATGAATGGGTATCGGGATTCCTTTACTCTTTGAACCTGCCTCATATTGTCCCATTTTCCTTCTGAGTTGTTTAAGCATGAAATGGTGGCTGTTTACAAAACAGACCCACTCATATTTGCATGCACTGATTCAGAGCTTTGCTGCACATCTGTCTCTGTGTCAGCCTGAACCCAAAGTCAGAGCAGATACTGGAAACAAGCCCTTGTGGCCACTACAGTCCTGCCAAAGACAGGCACAGCTTTCCTCTGGTGCTTCAGCAACATGAGCAGACAGCTGCAGGAATTCAAACATTTGAAACAAAGCTCTCTAAGCTTCATAGAGGCATTTCCTCCTCCTCCACAGAGGTAAACAAGAAATTGCCACAAGGAAAATGCAGTCCCAAGGTAGGACTGTATTTCATGGGAATGAACAGCAAGCAGGCAGCTGCAGTGCAGATAGAGTGAGGGTAATCAGTAAAGACCAAATAATCAGATTTTTTCTCAGGAGAATGAAGACCAAAAATGAGCCTATATGTAGCAACTTGGGGAGGTCTTGAGGCAGACAGGCTGGACTGAAACACCTGCCAGCTCATGGAAGAGTGGACAGTTTTCTCACAGTGGAATATCTGACCTAAAGGGTTTCGCCTTCTCCCACTAACTTCGGTAAAAGAGAAATAACACTGATGATATTTTTGTTTCCTGTGTGCTGTATAATTGTCACAAAATGACGTCTTTTTCAGCAGCAAAATGGGAAGTTCATGAAATCTAAGTACCAGCTTATGCTCATAACTTCAGTCAGATTGTTCTAGCCAAAGCACTGCCAAGAAAGCAGATCTGCCTGTCACTCTAAACAGGGAATATTCATGACTGAAACCAGTACTATGTCTTCTGAGATCACACACGATATTACTAGATTGAAAGATATCTTCAAGATCAAGTCCAATCCATGCCCTAACACCTCAACTAGACCATGGCACTGAGTGCCTCATCCAGTCTTTTTTAAACACTTTATAAACACCCAAAGATGGTGACTCCACCACCTCTCCAGGCCATTATGGTATGTGTCACCTCAAGGGACTATATCAGTACTTTATCACCCTTTTTGTAAAAAACTTTTTCCTAATATCCAACCTAAATTTCCCTTGGTACAGCTTAAGAATGTCCTCTCATTCTGTCAGTTGTTGCCTGAGATGGCTGGTACCTCTCCAGGAAAATGTCCATTATTTCAGCTCCTTTGTGCTGTTCACACACAGGAGAAAAGGTTTATAGCAACTTGCCTTGCTGCAGCCCTGATAGAACTATTAGGGAGAAACCCTGTCCTGCTAAGTGTTCGAATTCACTGTCTAGAGTTCAGGAGCAAGCAAAAAATAACAATAAACCCTTCCTTGCCAGTGTCCTATGACTTGGCCCCGGTGGAGAATTTGGGGCCTACAGGCACATACCAAATCAGAAGGATAGTGTCTGTGGCTCCTTTCATTCACCACCATTGCTGTCACTGCTGCCAGGAAGAATAAGTATCTGTTGTCTTTTCAGACAATCACAGAATGGTTGAGGGTGAAAGAGAGGCATGGTGATCATCTGATCCAACCTCATGCTCCAGAAGGTCACCCAGTGAAGGTTGCCCAGGACCATTCCAGATGATTTCTGAGTGTTGCCTCTTTTTCTGTCACTGGGCATCGCTGGAAAAAGCCTGGCTTTGTTTTGAGGGAAAAAAAAAAAAAAAGCCTGGCCTTTGCACTTTCCCTTAATGTATTTATAAACATTGATAATATCTTCCATGAGTGCAATGGCTGCATGCAGATAGTTTCTTCCTCTTCCAAAACCTCATGAGGTGTTGAGATTAGTCTGCCCTTAGTGGCAGACAGTTTTTCCCCTTCATTAGTTTTTCTTTCATATTCACTCACAGGAATTTTGAAGGAGTATATATTCCAGTTTTGTTTGCTTATCCCATTGACCTCCTTTAATAACTTATTAATAAAAAGACAATTCTTTCAGCCTTGCTTTCTTCAGCAAATAAATTACCATGACATCATCTGATAGGAACTAAGCACAGAACATAAATTTCTTTTTTCTCCTTAAGCTATCACCTGAAACACGTCAGGTCTACTCAGGTGAAATATGACTCTACAGGTTCTTATTGTCCAAAATCACTTTTCCAGACCTCATAAAGACTGCTTCCTCTCTTAGACCCAGTAAAGAGCAACAGCAAGGAGAACAATGCAAGAAACTCCTGGAGCAGCAAAGAAATCACATTATATACTCTGTGATGGCAACACAAGACTCATCACTGGGCCAGATGTGATTTTGAAGATGCTCAGCTAAGTAGTTCAGTTGTGCCAGAACTAAACCCAGAGGCACGTGGATGGCCACATATCACACAGACATTTAAAAACAGGACGTACCAGGTATCAGATACTTGAGCAGTGACATAAGCATTGGAACACCAGTACAGAGGGCTTTCAAAGATACAGCAGCTTTCCTTCTGAGGTTGGTTTTTGTGTTCTTAAGAGGGCAGGATAAATGAGATTCATCTCTACAAAATAATAAAATATCTTAATGCTACAAGAGAGTTTTACCTTCAGCCACCTGATTCACATGTCTAGGACATGTTTTCACTCTTTCAGTACTTGCCACAGTTTGCATACTGAGGATTTGCTAAACCCAAGGCAATGCACATCTTGAAATTAATGGAGAAGAAAATATGGACCTTAATGATAACCTCTGGGATATAATAGCTACAGTTCCTTTCCTCTTCCAAATTACCATGTTAAGCATAATCACTCCTATTAATTCTGCTTGTTTTGGGAATAAATCAGCTTTCTGAATTCACACAATTGGTGAGGGTTTACGCCATTTTGTATTAGGTTTGGGTAGTCAGATCTATTTATTTGTTGATTTATTTACTTTCATTAGGTTCTTCCCAGCATGAACTCTTGTTCTTGGAATGCTGAAATACTGGTGAGTGAAGAAATAAATTGTTACTTTCAGTCACCATTGACTAAAACCTATGGCTTCTGGCACAATAAATTTAGGCAGAAACTTGACAATCAGTCTTACTTCTCAACAAGAGTTTATGTCTGTTGCTGTGTGGTACAGAAATAAGATAACAAATATTTCTTGTTCAGTATTGTTAATTTTCATCCCTTTCATGTATGGTTGTTGAGGCTATTTACAGTTAGTAGAAATACCCTAGTAAATATTTCTTAGGGTTTGCATAGGAAAGAATGTTCCTCTTTCAAATAGCTACATACAAACTTTACTATTTGACTGATGAAATAATGTATATGGTGAATAGCTACCATTAGAAATATAGCTTTGTTATATGTTTTTAAACTGTGCCCTAAAAATTAGTTAAGTATATGCTATTTATAGTAATTGAGGAAATGAGCTTTTCCACTTCTTCCTTTGGACCTTACTTCTCTTGACTACCTCATAACAACCAATGACCATAAACACATTTACTTGGGCATGGCTTCCCTTCAGTTGAAGTGTTCACCATGGAAAGTGGTGTTTTGAGTGGAATAAACACTTGAAAAGTCTGCTGGAGCACAATTTTATAGTTACTCAGATAATCTACAGTAGAAAGGTAGATCAAGCCTGACTTAGTGTTGTACACGGTACAAGTAATTATGTAGATTACTCTTGTATGATACACCACAATCATAAAAAAACGCCACCAGAAGTGAACACTATATAAATATGATCTCTTGCACAGTGCATTTCTTATATTTAATCAAATTTTCAGCCCTTCTTGTTCCCCCTCCTCCAAGGATATCTAATCTTGATTGACAAAGGTACACCAATACCACTGGCAAGGTTTTCCAATGATTACTTAGGAATCAAAAGGCTAAGTAATCATTGGATTACAAACTCTATTTTTTCCTCTTTAAATAGAACTTCCACCTCCTGAATTTGGTGTCTCCTGGAGTGAAGAGCTGTCTTTTACTAAATTCATATTCCAGAATAAAATATTTATTAACATACACTAGTCCATTCTTCATTGTTCAACATTATTTAACAGATAAGGGACAGAATATCTTAAACATTTCCATAGGAAGTGTGTTTTCCAATTCCATCATTATTATGATGGCTTTTCTCTGTTGATTGATAGTCTCCTACGCTGGTCCTGAAACTAGACACAAAATTCACAAATTATGTACTACAACAGCCAAATACAGAAGAAATCTATGCCATTCACAATTCCTGTTCACACCTTTCAGAACCATATTCTTCCAACTGCTTACAGCTTTTGTAGGGTAGGAGGTCACATTTAGCTGAATAGTCACTAGAATATCCAAGTTTCTCTCATATGTTACAGTTTTCCAAAATCAAGCCCTTCTAATTTTGTACTGCCCATATCCCTTCCACTTAATTTTAAAATTTGAACTATAAGATACTTAAAGCTAGAAAACTAGCTCTATCCATATGCAATTAAGGTCACCTTGCACAGATAAATCTTTATTGGTATTAATGCAATGTTTTTTTCTAGTATTGTAGGCACTCCATACCATAAAAATAGTAAAAGTCATTCCATTGATAAATGGAAGGATTGTAGTGGAAGGATTGTAGTGGGCTCTTCTACCTTAAACATCAACCCACTGATGCCCAGACACTCAAACACCTTTAGAAGTCTACACTGATCACTGAATTCATTCTGAGCTGCAGAACAGACAGAAACAGATTGTGGTACAACAGAAATGAAAGCAACTTAATGCAAAGAGATGGAAATCTTTTTGATGTCACTCTAGACCTAATTTTAGACTAATAAGTGCACTATTCTATTTAGCTAGCATTAATTATCAAAGGATCTGTAAAAAAAAAAAAGATCATAAGAACAGGAAATGAATACAGTTTCTCCTGTGTTTGTTAAATTGTCATACTTTGTACTTGAAAAAGTGATGATTGTGAACCCACATGGATTCATACAGAAAAAAAAAAAGTTATTCTAAATAAAATTATTCCTGTGCATAAATGTGTAAATATATTTTAATGTGCAAATCAGATGAAACATTTTACGGGACAAGGAAGAGAAAAACATTTAGGTCAAATTTATCTCGGTGTGATATTAAGGTTTTTCTGCCATGAATCTGTTGCTTACTACATATTCCTGGAGATTCATGCTTCTGCCTCCCATCCAATTGTTCTAAGATCAGGGCCTAGCAAAAAAAGTGAAGATGCTGATTCAGTAACTAATTTTTATTTTTAAGCAGTGTACCTGGACAGGTGCTACTGAAAGTGCAAGTCTGAAGAAGAAATCATGGGAATACTTATAATGAGACAGAAAGATGTCTCAATTACAATCAGATATCACAGAATAGTTGCATGTTAATTAAAAATATATTAACATTGCAGTGGCATGTCTATTATGTGATCTCTGTAATCTTCTATCTGTCCTCCTACCCCCAGCCTCTTTTATCTTATCTATTCAGTCTTTCATCTGTGCTGTCCCCATGCCTCAAAACCCTGTCTTGGCTACCTAGCAAATAAATGAAATGTTTATTGCTGGTGTTTACAGTGCTTCCAGCTGTCTCGAATGACAATGATGTTAATTGTAAGTGATGAATCAGAGATCAGATATTAGTCAGCAAATTTTCTTGCTATTTGCACAGCAATATTGGTCTAAAGTCTAACCTGCTCATTTCCTGCCTGGTGGTAATGAAGTATCTGAACCCTGGATGAACCTTAGGCTCAAATCCAATGGGCTGTTTGTAGAAGGATGATCTTCCCAAGTACATTAGAATAGAGGCTAGAATATCTTAAAAATAAATCTTTTGGAAACCAGTATTCTCAAAGCATATTGAAAACATGTAATTTTCTCTGAAGTAATTGAGTGACAGGCACAATAAATGCAAATTAAATAAGATTTATAAAAGGTATTTTTTTGTTTTCTTGTTAGGAAAAAACAAAAATCATGTTTCTAAACCACAGCTCAAGGAGCCAGTGTCAACTTTCTCTTTCTTACAGAACATAAGGTCCAAACAAGCACTTTGGTGTTGGATAAGGCAAACATGGCATGAATACAGCAATGAAAAATCCAATATAAAAACATTTGCTCACTTTCTATGGGACACATAACTACATTATAACAGGATGGATCTGTAAAGTACATGACAGTATGATAATTGATGACTTTCATGCTCTACTACACACAAACAACACAATATTGACACAGCACCTCTACTACTACAGCTGTACAGCTCTAAAAATTCTGTGACACTATGTCAAAACACGTTACTCATAAAAAGCTGCTGCAACCCTTTCAACCTCATCTCCTTAAAATATTGCTGATAAGGCTTTTTAGTAGGATTATATTGGAGGAAATATTCCATAGGCATTTGAGTTTTAGACATGTAACTATATTTTCTTTGAAATGAAACAGAAATTTTAAAAATCCCTGCAAACAAACATATTTTAGTTTCAAAATTTCAGAGTGTCACAGAACTCTTGAGGCGTTTTCAAATATGCATCATAAAGAGATTTGGAAAAAAAACCAACCAAAAAAATCTGTCTAAAATCAAAATATTTTATTTGAAAATAATTTTTCTTTTTCCCCAACACAACCTAAACAGTATGATAAACTTTGATTTCAAAATATATTTTTGTTTCATCTGAAATATATGATGACATACTATATGGC
Source organism: Alethe diademata (assembly GCA_025584955.1). NCBI lineage: Eukaryota > Metazoa > Chordata > Aves > Passeriformes > Muscicapidae > Alethe > Alethe diademata. Next base: position 12,854,316 of record JANRMJ010000079.1, on the reverse strand, counting down.
TATCAAAATTCCTCTGATCCAATGAAATTTCATCTTTATGGATTATCTATTCTGAAAATGTTGGAAAGATTCTCTGCTTTCATCTTCACTTCTCTGCTTTCCCCTTAATTCCTTTATACCTAACTGCAGATGATGCCTAGATATCTTTAATTATAAATATTTATATCTAGGTTTAAAGACACAACAGTCACTTCATTTATAGGGAGTTATTTTTTCAGGTTATCATGGAAGCCCACAGACTAACTTCCTTACAGCTGCCTACAATAGCACAGTACAGTTGGAGCAGGTGTTACCTAAATTATTCATTATTTTAATGAGAGGCTATGAGAAGAGGCTAATGAGAAACACATGATTAGCCATAAGAGGCTATGAAGTTTTAAAGTTGAAAGAAGGAGATGGAAATAACCCAGCCTTCTAGATAACTGAGAATAAGCAGAGCAAATTAAAATGGTATGCTAGGTGGTCTGAGCAGGAAGACAATGCTGCTGAGCTGACAGGGAAGTCAGGTGAGAATGCAGCAGAGCCGAGTTGCTCTGGCACATAAGGGTAAAAAGCCAGTCTGACAGATAACACACCAGCTTAGAAACCACTCACCAAGTGGTCTCACCTTAGCAAGTCTGGGTAAATTTTATGTTTGTTTGCATTTCTTTCTGGAGTTGTTGTCCCCAGAGTTATTTGTTCAAAGGTAAACTCACCAGCTATTGAGATTTGGAGATACAAACACATTAACTGTTCACATACAAGTAATGACAATCCTTGCAATCAAAATATCAGACTGATTGTAAAACAGTGGAGACAAATCACCAACCAAAACACCAAATGGTTGTTAATTTGGATAGAGAAAAAGAAAATCTCAAAGTAATTGATGTTACCCATGTTTTTATGAAGTTTATGCCTGATGTTTCATTACAGAAAACCACTTCGAGTCAATTCAGCCACTATATATCTAAAATATTTAGCAGTTACAAAAAGCTTAATAAAGCCTCAATTTGTTTATAAAATGAACAAACATATCTTCCAGAAAACATCCAGATGCTTCATCCCTGGCTCTCAATGGTCCAGATGTCCTTTGTCGGCTTGACATGACACCAAATTATTTCCTTTTCCAGAGAGAAAGGGACAAGCATATGTGGTTGCCACATTTGTGTTCCTTGTGTGAGGGAAGAGGATAGTGAACACATCACTTCTTTACTTAGCTTGTTCTAAGAATGCTTTAAAATGCTATTTTTAAATTGCGTTTATTTATAATATATTCTTGTCCAGGAAAAAGCTATAGAAAAACAACAAAAAAAATACCCTATCCTTATCTTCATCCAGTTTAAAGAAAGCAGAGGAAGGAAACAATCTAGTAGTCTTCAAATTCATAGATGTGGAAATTCAAGGTATTTTTACCACCTTCTATAAGAATTGATCAGTTGAAGAAATGCTAAGAAGAAGGTGACATAGCTCCAGGGAACTGCATGAAACAAACCACCAGCTTGAAAACATCCATGATGTTAAGTTTTATCCTATTTATTATTCTCTTATTTCTTTTCCAATATTTCTGTTCCATAAGAGTGAGCAGAGTGGCTGCTACACTGGAAGGTCCTGCTGCCACCCAGGGGGAACTTGAAGGGCTGGAGAAATGGGCTGATGGAAGCCTCACAGAGCTCAAGAAGAGGAAGTGCAAAGCCCTGCACCAGGAGTCCTGGCCTGGATAGGAAATAGGAACTGATATTCTGGAAAGCAAGTCTTCAGGAAAAGAGCTGGAAAGGAAGAGGAAAGGAACTAATAAAAGGAAGAGCCTTCCTCCAAAACCAGATATTCCCACCTAGCTGGACATCCCTACCCAGAACAGCAGGCTGTACATTGGAAGAATAGTCTTAAATAATTTAAGTAGCCCAACCATTTATTCCATGAATAAAGAAATTAACAACTAACCCAGTGAGTTACTCTACTTTAAGCGCTACAGAGGCAGTCATCTGTCAAGGATATGTGTTTCAAAGGTGTGTTCTGGGAGTCCAGATGAGAAATGTCACTAAGAAAATGCCAAGCCTAAGTAATGCCACTGATTATTCCACTATTAGTGATCCATGTAGGTGTCAGTGATAGAGAGTAGCAGTCTAGGAGCTGCACATATTATGATGAACAAACTGGAGGAACTGGAGGTGTGCACACACCTGAGTGGGTGTGGTATCATGGGCATAACAGAGACGTGGTGGGGGGGTGGGCACCTATGACTGGAGCATTGGAAGGGAAGGTTTTAGGTTTTTTAGGAAAGACAGGTTAGGAAGATGAGGAATGGGGTATAGACATCTATGTCAAAGACAAACTGGAGAGTATGGAACCGTGCCTGGGAAAGGGCAAGGAGGCAGCACAGCCGGTGAGTCAGGATTAAGGGGAGGGCAGGGACACGGAATGTTAGAGTGGGGATCTGCTCCACCCAGGCAGGTGGACGAAGCTGATGAAGCCCTCTGTTGGCCAATGGAAGCTGCCTCACCAGCCCCGACCCTCATGGAGGATTTCAACCACCCCAATATCTGCTGGAGAGACAACACAGTAAAGCACAAACAATCCTGGGGTTTCCTTGAATGTGTCGACTACAACTTGCTCAGAGATGTGATAGAGGAGCCAGCAAGGACAGGTGCCGTGCTGGACCCTGTGCTCATGAACAGAAGGAGCTGGTGAGGAATGCAATGCTCCAAGGCAGCCTTGGCTGCAGTGGAACTGGAGATCCTCAGGACAGTGAAGAGGGCACACAGCAAACTCACTGCTCTGGACTTCAGGAGAGCAGACTTTGGCCTTTTCCAAGACCTGCTTTGTAGAGTCCCATAGGACAGAGCTCTGGAAAACAGAGAGGCCAAAAAATGCTGGCTGAATTTGAAGGATCACCCCTCCAAGCTCAGGAGCAATGCATCCCAACAAGGAGGAAACTGGGCAAAAATGCCAGGAGGTCTTCATGGATGGATAAGAAACTTCTGATGGAAAAGAAACTGCTGAGTAAATTCAGAGTGAAAAATTTATCAGAAGCTGGAAAGGAGGACAGTTAGCCTGTGAGGAATACAGGGAAATTTAATGGGAAGCTAGGGTTAAACTTAAGGAAGCCAAGCCCCAGCTAGAGTTGAGCCTGGTCAGGAATATCAATCATAACACAGATCCAGAGAGATCCTGACTGACCTGAGAGATGCCACCATGCAAACCTCATGAAGTTCAGCAAGGCCAAGTGCAAGATCCTCTTGCAGGATCATGGCAATCCCAGACACACCTGGCTGAGCACAGAAGTGATTGAGAGCAGTCCTGTGGGGAAGGACTTGGGGGTGGTGGCTGATGAAAAGCTCACCATGAGCCAGCAGTGAGTGCTCCCCGCCCAGAAAGCCAAGGGAATCCTGGGCTGCATCCAAAGAAGTGTGGCCAACAAGTCAACGGTGGGGATTCTACCCCTCATTTCTGCTCTTGTGAAAGCCTGCTGGGAGCACAGCATCAAACTCTGTGTTCCCAGCATGAGGGACACAGAGGAACAGTTGGACTAAGTCCAGAGGAGGTCACAAAGCTGATAAGAAGGCTGGAGCTCCTGCCCTTTAAAGACAGGCTGAGAAAGTTGGGGCTGTTCAGGATGGAGAAGGGTGTGCAGACCTCATATCAGCCTGACAGTGTCTGAAGGGGACTACAGAAGACCTCTTCATCAGGAAATGTAGCAGTAGGACAAGGAGTAATGGGAGCACACTGAAAGAAAGGAAATTTAGGTTAGACACAAGGAATAAATTCTTTATTATGAGTGTGGTGAAACAGGCTGCCCAGGAAGGCTGTGGATTACCAACCCTGAGAGTGTTAAAGGCAGATTGAATAAGGCCTTGAGCAGCCTGGTCCAGTGGGTTTTCCATGTCCCTGCACATGGAAAGGGAGGCTGGGACTCGATGATCTTTAAAGTCCTTTCCAGGCCTTAACATTCTGTGATTCTATGAAAAGAAATATTCACAACTATTGTGTTAGTCTGCCTTCTTCCTCTGATGTGAAAGGATGTAATTGAGATAACGAGTTTTTGCTTAACTTTTCACATAGAAGTATAAACGAATTATCCAAATTCCAGAGGGATTTTGGAAAGGAGTTCCCACTGCTTTCAGCAAAGGAAGAATCTAGCTGCAAACTTGGCAACTGCTTTCCCTTTACCTTTCATGAGAGAAATTGAACAAAAATACAGTGAACTATCAGAGATAAATATATTTGCCCTGTCCAAATATATTCACATGTCCTGAAATTCCATAACTTATGACTACACTACATTAAGGATGAGCTTGACTTTCAGAAGACTGGTTGAAATGCTGATTGTTGACAAATCAGTAACAAAATTCTTTACATTAGCTTGAAGATTTTTTTTTCATGCAACATAATGCAACTGTGCTATCATAACCTTGATCTCTGCTTGAGAATTTCCAGTATTTTACAACTCAGAACATATAAATCAGCTTCACCCTAGATTAGCCGTTTGGCATGTTTATTTACCCACAACTCTTTAACCTTGACATGACAGATACAGTTTAAAAAAAGAACACACAAGAAACCTCACTGTTCACTTGAGAACTCAGAGAAAATATTAATCAGTAGAAAGATGACCTACAGTAATGACATGTGGTTAGACATGTCTTTCTGGATACAGATAAAGTAAGAATTTGAGCCATTTATCCTAGCAGTGATTGCATTGACAGCCCAAAACACAGGAATCTCCCACAGGAGTTCTTTGAGTTTCTTCAACCTTCTCTCCCACACTCTGCCCATGCCTCATATAAGAAGCAAGTCTTTAGGAAGCACCATACTTTTCCCAGTATTTATCACTTTCTACACAGAGGGTGACTATTTTTGTATATCCCAAAAGGTCTGTTTTAAGGTTAAGTAGCTTTTTGAGGATAACTGCGCCCCAGAGAAGAGTTTACAGTTTTTGTACTCAAATAGTTCCACTAGAAAAATCAGTGGCTACTCAATAACGTCCTCCCAAGAGCCACTGTGTTTTTCATGGTTGGGCCATGTACTTACAGACAACTCCGGGATTGCCAACACTCCTAGGATATCTGTACGAGCAGTTAAAGATATTTTCACAGATTCAAACGTCCTGCTTTGAGATCAGTAATCAAAACACTTCATACTAAAATGAGTCCACAAAATATACAGATTCCCACTTACATTTCATCTGTATTTTCATGACATTCCTGTTGACTCCTTGCTCTGGGCCACTGGGCCATGTTCCCTGCCTTTGGGTGGAGGCTGTGACCAACAGAGTGGAATGTGAAAAGTAGGAGCTGAGGACAGGGGAGTATTGGTGGCACCCAGCAATCACATTGAGCTGAGTTATTGGGCTCTAATGCATACAAGAGGAAGGTAAAGCTGAAACATTCTGGCCAGCCCAGAAGCAGACCATCAGTCCCTTGGAAAATTTATCATGGAAAAAGAGGTAAGGGTCTCAGGACTCCAGATGTGTCCTGGGTTAGATTCATGTTGCGAGTAGATCAGAAGATCTGGAATCTGGGCTTTGGTGGACCTAGGTCTCATGTATTAAGTGTCTGAGTCTTTTAGTCCCATCAAATTGTCTTAGCATTAACTGTGTCTGATTATCTGATCTCAGTGATGAATGCAATCTGACCTTAAAAGAGATACTTACTGGAACTTTTTTCTTTTTTTGCGTGACTGAAAACTTGGAATGCAGCTCTTCACAGTACAGTACACTTGTAGCAATTTTAGATATTCTAAAGCTCCTACAGCTGAACACATAGTTTCCCAAAATCAACAGAAAGAGCAAGAAAAACATTAAGGAAGGTATTAGCCTTATTTTGACAAACCTGTTTGTTGTAAAGGACAACCTGCTGGCTATTTACATTTAGCTGAGAGGCCTTGATTTGGGTTTACATTACATATCATGTGATATCTTTATTTTTTCATCCTCTGAGCTCTCATTCCTCTAAGGAATGCTACAGAAACCACTTCCCACTTCCTCCAGGAAGAGATTTATTGTTAGAGATTATGTGCTTGAGTATTAATAATGAACTTTAAAAAATTAAATCCTTTATTACATTATGGTAGTACACGAAAGTCCTGTCTTTCTGTGAACAAAGCAAAGTAAAAAGAATTATTAAAGAATATTTTAAAATTACATAAACAGTTGAGTAAACTTGGACATAAAAAAAATTCCCATCCTTCGCTTAAATTGCTGCTGACCTAGAGAGATGCACTCAAAGCTTTCTAAATCTGCATTATTAAGCTCACACCTAAATAATCTTTTGGTTTTTTTTTTTTCTTGTTTAGGGAGACATGCTAATGTTGCATGACAGATGTGGCATGCTGCTTGTCTTAGCTAATTTCAAAATTATATAACTTCAAAAGGACCCACAGTAAGTAGAAATAAAACCCTGCATTGTTGGTTTACACAACATTTGGTGATTTAACCTTGCTATAGGAGTCTGCCAGTGTTGATCCCAAGACCAATTAAAAAAAAGAAGAAAAGCTTTTTTACTTAGAATTTGTTTCCCAAAACAGTGATAGAAGATTTCTCAACTTATACAAGAACAAACCTAAACACAATATGGTGTCTGAAAGTGATGTGCATGGGAAAAACAAATAGAAAAAGCAGCCTCTACCACTGACTTTAGATTACATTTTCTCTGTTTACAGATAATTCTATAACATACTTTCTTATCAGTCAGTGTAGCAGAGTTATCCATGTTTTAGAATTGTTGTTCCTATCTTGTCAGTGTTACAATACACTCAGATGGAACTGAGTGTACTTTGATAAACTTTAAAAATTAAGGGCGTAAAATGGGTACAATTTCCTAAACTTACCATAATAGAAAAAGCAGAGTGAAATAAATTTAGGAAAACAGAACAACAAACAAAACCAAAGCCATGATAGTCTGGAAAACTTTCTAAAGGCAAGGAAGTGGAAGCTTTGGAATGAGTTGTGGGGAAGCTTATTGAGTCTGTCTTTGGAAGTCTTTAAGGGCATTTCTCAGTAATAATTTTTGTACAGTTGATCCTGCCTTGTGGCGGATGGATAATTTAATGAAGTCCTGAAGTCCCTTCTAGCCCTGATTTTTGTGATTAACAATGTCCCCTACATACTGCCGTCTTAAAGACCACATCATATTGTGGAACTCTATCCAGTGAATAATTTTTGTAGTGTCCCTTTCATACAGATTTTGCAAAATGTCCTTCGTAAATAATGCAGTTTCTAAAATATTAGTAACAAAATCTAAATTCACCCTTAAGTATGTATTTTTCTCTGTCACACAGGCAAATATAAGAATTCTGGAGGCAATTTACAAGGAGTTGCCAACAGAAAGCACGTCAATCTTTTTGATGTAATTTGCTCTCAACTCTCCAATAAACCTAAATTTACTTTTATAAGAGAGGTCTTTTATTATTTTGTATTTGAATTGCAATTAAACCATCATTAATAAAACTAAAGACTATTCTTAATCTCTAGCAAGATTTTTTTTTAAGGTTTATAATTTAGTCTGTTACTTACCAGACTTATAGTCTCACTAAACTTTAGTTTTGAGAAAACCTTTGACCTCAGAATATGCATAGCAGGACACTTTTTTACTTCTTCCCTTTGACCATAACTTTATTTTGATTCCTTGGAAACATTAGAACAAAAGGACAGTAGAATTAGGTTTGTATAAATACCATGGCAATAATTTTGTAATTCAAGTAGAATGGAGCCAATAGCAAACACAATCAAATTGTCGAGTCCTTTCAGATAGTGTGCTAATAAACTAACAGTTTCCAAAAGTTAATCACAAGAAAATTCTCAAACCTGATCCTGATTATGAAAAAAGCAAAGGAAAACAATTTATTATGAACTTATGTTTAACTAATACTAGCATTTGTCCCCAGATTTCAAGTGAGTGTGTGTGTAAGTTAACACATAGGGATTCTATACAAGAAACTATCTGCTTCAAATTTAGCAATTTTTAAGATGTTGTTAGTGTTTTGTACCAGTTTTGGAGATTTGGAAAGCTGGCAAAACTATCCTGGGAACCAAGTGCAAGCAATGTGTTCTCTAGGGATAAAGGTTCCTGGTTTGACCCCAGCTTTTGAGCAACTAGGAGTTGGATTTTCTGCCAAGAAATGAAAAACTGCCATGTACTTATTGAAGTTTCTTTATTCAATCCCAACTTGTATTTTTCCTCCGAATGAACATAAATGTGATCTTGGGATATGCTTCAAAAAGTGTGTTGTTCCCATCCACATTTATGATGCTTTGGTTGCACATGTATTATCATTGCTTAAAAACAAACCTATTTTCCCAATAGTAAAAATAGGAAAGCACTCATTGCCCGTAAAAATGAATTATAGCTTAGCAAACAAAAACATTTTAAGTAACTTGATTTCACTTTTAGCTGTTCTACCCTGGCCTGGAATCTCATTGCAATTTGACTAAGAATAAATTTTGTGCCATGAGAAATGTTTTTGAAAAAAATATACTATCTTAGTATTTATGGTAATCAACTTACTCTGCTTACCATATGGCATTAATTGGTCATCACTGAAGACCTCAACGAAATTTCAAACCAGAGAAGTCATTTGATTCTACAATAGAGACAAGACATTTGAAACAAAAAACTGAGTATTCTAAAACTGAGTCTCAAAAGAGCACCTCACAAATATATTAAGAGAAGGATGTGTTTGTGAAACACTAACAAGTGCGCAAACACACAGAAATAAAATAAACTTTTAGAGTCTTCATCTTAAAGGAAAGGGAGGTTCCCAATCAAGACAACATTTTCACTGTTTAAAGTCTGAGAATACTCTGTGCAGTCCACAGATTTTTGTATCTGGATCTCTGGCCACTTTTGGATCCTTCTGTTCCCACACCACAGTTGATTTACCAGAAGTTATCTGGCTTTGTCTGGTCCAGTTATTTTCTAATTTAGTCCTCTCCAGTGAAAGTTTTAGGCTGCTGGAAATTACCAGCCTTGGCCTGCTTTCTATATTCCCATTTTAAAACATTCAAACTTGAACAAATTCCCTAACAACACATGGGTTTTGGAAAAGGGATAGAAGAATGAAGATAGAAGAAAGTCAGTTGTCTTAAAGAATTCTTCTTTTTACTGCTATTGCACAATTCTTTTCTTTCCTGGAGGAAGGTAAACTGAGGAAAGGTAAGCAGTTGTTTCCATGTTTCAAAGAAAAAAAAAAGAATTATTCATCTACAAATCTCATCCAACAGAAATCGCTGAAAATTGAGCTGTCACCTCAGTAATCTCTCATTACTACCTTCCACTTAATTTAACTAGAAAAAGTGCATCAGTCACAGCTAACTTCATGTGGACATTCCATATATTGTACAAGACACTGCATAGCCCCCTTCCCATGTCTGATTCCGTGATATATTTTTATGGCCATTTCCTGATGAGGGACAACACCAGGTTCTCCACTTCCTTACTAGTTGAATCCTGAGCAGTAAGTACAAAGAATTTCCTTTCGCAGAATGAAGATGAAGAAAAGAATATCTTGCAATTTTATTCTTCCACTTTCCTTTCAAAGTAGAAGTCTCTATACCACCCATTGAGTTCAGCATAAGTTAAGCATCTAAATAACTTTGACATTCTGGCCTTACACATGTCAAAAATCAAGAAGATGTAAAGCAGAAGCTCACAGATATACACAAGAATCATAGAAGCGTTGGCTGGAAGGGACTTCTGGAACCCATCCAGGACTAGTTGCTTGAAGTCAGTCCGTGAAAAATACCAGACTGGAGGTTTTTGAAACTTGACTATTCAAAGCCATGACAGATTCAAGAGATGAATTTCCATGGCCCTGTGCACAGCTCCCTCCAGAGAAGCACCACCTCCATTTTTCCTAGCAGCCAGCCTCCCAGCAAGGAATGTGTGGTCACTGTCCTTTTTTATTCTGCCTGTCCCCTCTCAGAAGACTCCATCTCCATCACTTTTATAACACTTCCTCAAGTTGGCTGCTATAATATTGTTCCTTAGTCTCTCACCTGACAAATTAAAACTGTGCCGGTTTCCCTCAGACTGTCCTCACTGCTGGAGTTCTTTGGGCCACTCAAGAAAATACTCTATACTTTCTTCCAATACTTCTCATCTGAATTAGAATCTGTAAAAAAGAACCATTTCTTCAAATCAAGAACTTTAGGATTGCATTTCTCATTTGTATTTTCAGACAAATTGTATAAGCACAAAAAACTGTTTCATCTGAACATGCATTTTCTGTGTTCAAATGGTATTTATGTTAAGCAACCACTTAGGTGAGTAAAGGCTGATATGGGAGAAAGTCAAATTATACCTATAGCCTGACAAGAAATGTAATTTTTTTAAAAAAAGGGGGGGGTGGGAAGGATGGGAGAAAAAACATTTGGAACAAATACTCATGAGTGACCATGTTTATCAGCGTCAGCAAGGAGAGTGGATGGGATTCCAAATCCTATTTTGAGTTCAAGAGTGTTTTAGAAGTCCTACTCCTTGCACCCTGTAGAAACACTTCAGAATCACCATGGCTATGAGACACGACTATATCTGAGCAAAACACACTCTTTCCTGCAGGTCTCCCAAACATGAGCAGAGTAAGTTTTAAAAATGCAATTTTAAGTTTTGGACAACAACCCTTGAAACATCATAATCTATCTGCTACACCAGCAGTACTGAAGTACAAAGTTGTCTACTCCCTTCCTGGCACTCTGTCTGTCATGTAAACAAACATTAATGCTTCTTCCTTTTTACTTAATTGTGTACAGAACATTCAATTTCTAAGTCTTCCAAAAATTAATTTCATATAGCAAGAAAAACCCGTTAAGGTTGCAAGAGTTCAGCACTCAAAATTTAAAGTGACATGAGTAAATGCCCTTGTAAATGATCAAAACATTTGTTTTACTGAGCCAGTAAGCGCTTAAAATTAGAAAAGGACGGAACTACCAGCAGTCCTGGGAGGCAGCGATGAACAGAATTTGCAAGCACAGAGCCTCAGATGGTGCAAGAAGACAGGGAACACATAATGAAAACAAGGCATAAGTGAAGTCATCTCATACTCCTGCATGTAAGCAAGGAAGTGCCTGCAAGACACCGTCGTGGGGAAGCCTGGGTGTCTTTTAAGGGTATCAGAAGCCAGGGCGTCTCTCTCAAGAGCTTGTATGCTAATGTATGCAGTCTGGAGGATAAACAGGAGGAACTGGAGATCTGTGTGACAATGCAGAAACAGGGGTATGACTGTCCCATGGCAAGTGCTGCAATGGCAAGGTGCAGGCTCTTGGATGAACAGCCTGGGAAGGTGAGCCAGGGGAGTTTCTCTTTATGTGAGAACAGAGGAGTGTACAGAGCACTGGGTGGCCATGCATGACCCAACATCCATGGCTGAGGATTAAAGAACAGACATGAATGAGCAATGTGACACTGGGTGTCTGCTATAGGCTGCCTGCCCAGGGCAGACACAGATGCAGTCTTCCACAGGCAGCTGGGACTAGCCTCACATTCACAAACCCTTGTCTTCATGGTGAGCTTCAACCACACCATTATCAGCTGGAGGGACAATGCAGCGTGGCATAAGCAATTCAGGAGGCTCCTGAAGATCATCTGTGACCACTTCCTGACCCAAGTGGTGGAGAAAGCAATGAGGAGAGGGATTCCACTGGAATTCATAAGAGGAAAGGCTCATTAGGGTATGTGAAGGCTGAAGTGAACCTGAGATAGTGAAGAGGAAGGACCACAGAAAGATCTGCTTGAATGGGTCACATTCAAGGGTAAGGCCCTAGAGTGAGGCAGGGCCAGGAAAACTGGATAATCAGGAATTTCTTTCTGAACATGAGGAAACTTTTTTTTTTTTAATAGGAATTGTGGAATATCCCTTCTTTTAGGTCTTCAAAAGGGCAGCCTGCTTGAGCAGGGGCACTCAGCTGAGTTGAACTCCAGAGCTCCCTCCAACCTCAGTCGTTCCATTATTACATCTCAATTCTGAACCCAGGTGAGTTGTAGACAGCAAATAAAACAGAGCTCTATAATTTGGTGGTACTCTCAGAAATGGTGCACAGAGTCAGAAATCAGTTTTGAGATGAAAACTTGTCTTGAAAGAGGCAAAAGGAAAATGTTGACTGCAAAATGTTTTAAATTAATCCCTCCTTCACTTTGGCTTGCAGCTCAGGAAGAGAACACTTTCTTAGAGTGTCTTAGAAGCTTTCTTCCTTTGCATTCTTTCCTGGAATTTCAGTGCAGTTTTTATTTCCATATGCTGACTCTCTTACAAATCACTCCCAAAGATTATTATTTTTAACCTGGTTCCACCTTGATGTTGTCCATCTTCTTTCAGCAATTTCTCTTTAATCTTTGTGTCCACCTCCTCTCTGAAATAATTTTCTTC
>JANRMJ010000079.1:12799011-12813631 GCA_025584955.1 Alethe diademata | reverse complement strand
GACAGCTCTCCCGTCCCAAGCTCTCGTGCAGGTCCCTAGGGGTTGGGCTCCTCTCACCCCGCCGCTCCACGTGAAACCAGCACAACTCTTTACACACTCAACCAATCTTATGAAGACCTTGGATTAAAAAAAGCAAGGAAAACCAGAGTTTTATTATGCACCCTGAGAAATTTTTTCTTCTTTTTCTGTAGACCATCTTCAGATAGAACACTAATAACATTTTAAAGACTAAAGAGAAGAAGAAAAGGGAAGTGTAATTCAAAAATGAAGAGTGTCTTGGAATTCAGGTAAGGCCCGGTAGGTTACACAAAGACAGAAAAGGTGAAGAAGCTGCTGGAACTTATGATGAACAAGAAGTGGAGAGATTTAAAATAAAGAGAAAGCAGTCAGGAGGTTAGAAGGAAATCCAAGATCAGCCTGTTGTTCTGAGGCTTAGTTTAGAGGCCTCCAGGAATTTAGAACAGGGCTGATGGGGCCCCAACTGCTGGACCTTCTCTACCCTTCAATTTAATGAATACATCATTGATAGGAATGATAGTAAATGTCAGACATGGTGATTAAATATGTCAATTCAATAGAGGTAAAAATAAAAATAATTCAAATTCAAGAACAGAGGATGCTGCTGAACAAGCAGATGTGATTACAAATGCATTTGGTTAGGAATATCTTTAGTGGCACCTAAAAAGTTTCAATTGCTCTATAAGGCAGTATCAAAATTGTGATTTTAGCTAAAGTTCTCATTTCCAAGTCTAGAACATGGATATACACCCTGGCAAGAGCCATATTGTGTGGACCCAAGCGATATCACATGGTTTAACCATACTGTGTTTATTTCTATGTCTGATTGCCACTCATTCACTGTTTCGGAAAATTAGGGTTCAGTCATTGCTCCAGAGAGATTTTCAGAAGAGTCATTGTAGGAATTGTAAAATTACCATTTATCTGTTTAATGACCTGTTCCATAATCCAGTTACATGAAGTGCCCAAAGACAATGAAGTACAGGCATTCCAAAATTCACTTTCACAGCCTAGGCTATGGTATGAACCCCCAGTGCTCTTTGAATCTGAATCATCTGGATTTCCATTCTGAGAATCATATCAGAGGCTATCAAATCACAATGACTTGATGATTCAAACATCACCAATCAAAAATTAGAAGATATTTTTCCTTGCATTTCCCTGAGTTATTTCCACACTTAATAATTCCTGATATCACTAAAGCCACATTCAATCTACATCACATTTAAAATTATAAAATTAATTAGCAAGTGTATTGTGTGTGGATATTTTGGAATGTTACTGTTTGTCATGTTATTTTACCTGCATAGCACAGAACAAAATGATTCTAGCCTTTACCACAGATTTGTCCCCCAAAAAATTAAGTTTTTTGTATAATATTTCAGAAAAACATACAAATTTCTAGAGATTTAGAAAAGATAGATTTTTAATTATAATAATATTTTATTGTCATATCATAACAGATTATATGACATTCATAATCATAATTAGAGAAGATTTAAATACAATTTTCTGATTTCTCAGGTTTTAACAGAAGTTATTGAGTGAAAGATGTTTTACTTTGTAAAATCATGATAAGTGTTCCGGAGCTTTGAAGGCAAAATACACAATGCATTATCTGAAATACCAAGGGCAATGGAAAGTTACTGACCTGATCAGAAATAACAATTAAAAATATAAATTGTACACCTAGAAAGATATAATAGTTTCTTATAGGAAGGTGAAAAGAATGGGAAACTTTCCACCATTGCTGTCACCAAGGCTACTTTCTGGGACACTGTATATTGTATTAGATAAGAAACATGAATATAGAAGAATTAATATCAGCTCCATGGGCTGTGCATGTCTAAACTAATTTTGTACTTTTCAAAAGTCATGTTAAATAAGAATTTTCAAAGCTGAACAACTGCCAGACATTTGTGGAACATTAATAAAACTGCAATCAGTGGAGGCACTAAGGTTTCTTGCATCAGAAATACAGGGGTTTGAAAGAATAGCTGCAACAGAAGACATCTTGTTAAACTTGATTTGATGGGAAATGCTGCCAAGGACCCAGTTCTATGTTCCATCTTGCTTTAATTGTAGGTCACGCTTCTGGAAAGACGCAAATAGTCAGCAAGCCAAAGTGTTCTTATTGGCACACTTGACAGTCACGTTTTCTTTTTAGTTCAGTAAGTACTTGAAAGAGACCATAGAGACACAGGACATCTGCAACAAATATTCTTTTAAAATATTTATGATTTGTGCATTCAGAACTCAGGGTGATATTTTAGCTGCATGCAAAGACAGGTGATGATTTTAGAATTATTATGATGACAGCAGTATGTTAACATAGTCATGTTTGTATTGTTTCTTATTCCAAGGCAATCTAGCCTTTATTTCACCATCTGCTTAGAAAGTACAGCCTAAAAATATATTGGACATTTTGTCTCTCTTCTGATCTGTATAAATTGGTTCTATACAAACAGCCACACCTAAACCCATGCTTCTCAATTGTCACTGCCATGTTTAAATGTCATGGTAGTGTAAAACACGTCTCGTGGCAAACATCAGAAATATTGTTGGTATCTTTTATTTATACTCACATAACCCACTTTTGATCTGCTTGCTTTTCTCAGAATGGGAGTAGTCCTATTCATTCCCAAGTTGGACCTCAGTGTGTAAACTCTTGAAGAACCATGGTAATTAAAAATGCTATGAAATACTGATAAGAAAATTGTAAACAAATATGTATACTTTTCATTGTTCCTATTGGCATAATATGAAAGAAATCATGCTGCAGTCAAAATGACTGTTTCTTTGGCTAAGAAGTTAGAAAGCTTGTTCATACAAAAGAAAAAACCTCATCCTTTCCCTTCTTATACTGAATAGAACAAAAGATACCAAAATTCATTAAAGTAGTAACCCTTATTTTTAAGGGAAATAATCAGATATGTATCTGACTAGAAAAACCCTGTTCTGCTGTAGAGCTGAAACTTCATTTTAACTTCAGCAATACAGCAGAACTGTGTGAAATGCAGTCAAATGAAAGACACATTCATAAAACCAAAGACTCTTCTTTCACCAGCAGGAGCGGGACATTACACTGAATTAAATTACAACCATTTTTTTTTTACTAAATGAACTTTTTTCTCTTCTAAGGATTATCACTACATTTTTCACAATCATTCAGCATTACTTATAACCTGTGGAAATAATTTTGTGGTTTTAAGAGTCAGTATGCTCATGGGTCCCAGCTAAATAGGACTAAGAGAGTTGCTATTACAATACATTATTTTGCAGAAAAGAAAAAGTATTTGTAAAAATTATTATGTTAAATCTTCACCGTATAATGAAAACCTGAGACTTTCTCCTAAATTTATAAATAATTGGTTTGGTGTACTCATAACTTTATTAAAATCTGCAATGTAATTATCAGCAATGTAAAACGACAATGTAAACTACAATGTTGGATAAAACACTTCTTTCTAACTGTATCATCTATTGCACATATCTCAAAATTCCAAGCCAGACATTCTAAAATAATCATCTATATGTTATTTTAAATTCGAAGTTTATCCCTTTTTAACATGTCTTACATAATATCTTCAAACCTTTACTTCGCAAACATGACTGCATAAAATCCATTTTTGCTAATGAAAACATCCTTTCAAAGGCAAAGATTCAGGCCTATGAATTTTGGATTTAAGATGCAGCATTCGAAGACTGTCAACAAATACAGTTTAAGAACTTAAAGTGTCAATTCGAATTCCATTGGAAATGTACACAGAAATGTTATACTTTGACAGAGTTTTCTGTTCCAAATGACATTATTTAAATACTGTCTTCTTCTGAGTTACTGACTGTGAATATTCTCTTATGAATGCCCTTGAAACACTAACAGCTGTGCCAAAGTAATAAACCTAAGTGATGTTTTGGCTTCTTTCACACTATTATCCCACTAATATATTGATTCACCAAATTTACAAAAATCACAATCAAAATTGGGTTGTGATCATGCAGACCTCTGTAACACCCCCAATTAAGAGATCATGGCACTGTCACAGAGCTTGAAATGCTGTAGAAACACAAAACACTGCTGGCTTGGGATGATGGTGAGACCAAGCTGTGGCTATGCATTTTGAGAAGAAATCTCTTTTTAATCTTTTCCAGACTTAAACCATAATACCAAATGGGTCTGGATATGCGGATGTACGGATCTGAATAAATCTCAATATGTCCTGAACCAATGAAAATAATACCATTTTGATCATGCTTTTCCCTTTACATTCTGTTGCAATAATGTAGTGGCATGTTTCTATCAGCTCAAGGCCAGGTTCAGCTGCTTCTCCTGCACGGGAAAATCTGTCCTGTTTAAAATGAAGCACGCTTACAGGTGTGTTAGGTGCTGCTTCATGCAACCTCTTCAGCATGCCTCTTCAAAGAATAGAAATGTCTTTCCTGAACCCTTTTGCAGGGGGATTTATGTCATCAGTTAATGACAAATAATCCCTTTTCACACCAGCAAAACATCAGTTTTGCTATTAGACTAACTAAAGTAACATCAGGTTATGTGCCTAATGATCTGAAATACACTCACTTTGCACTCCACTTGCAGTGCAAACGTCAAACAGCCATCCAGACCCATACTTTTAATCAGGCATTAATCAAAATTAATCCTAAATAGAGATTAAATGTTATTTATTTCAGCCCTATTAGATACTGCCTGTTTTCTTGTTTCTGTTGTTTCTTAGCTCCTAGACAAAACAACATGACCTCTATGTTAATGGGCAAATGAGTAAGTGGTAACTGGATTTAAAAATAATAGGAAGTACCTGGAGAAAGGAAAACACTGTAACTCAGACATTACTTGAACCAAAGCTTACAACTCAGGTGGCTTGTAAAAAAAGGAAGAGAAAAACTCAAACACAGTTCTGGGGCAATTATGATGCCGCAATTGAAGTAAAAGAGTCAGCACACCAGGGAATAAACAGACTGATTCAGTGACCTGTCATGGCACCCAGAACATTCTGATTAAAGCCTCTCAAGTTATTGGAAGAAGTTTTCCAGGTGTGATGCTCATCAGCTATTGCTCAAGCTGGGAATTAGTTAACAGTGTGCTAAAATACTCCTTTTCCTCTCATCAAATATTCACCTTCATGAAGTTCACTTGCTCCCACCATCTGTGCTTATGTAAGCAGACAATGCTTGCTCATCTATCCCATTGTGAGAGTTTCCACTATTCCTATTTCCTAGTTTAGACAAACAGGTTTTTCATCCTCAGATTCACACATTCAGCAGCACTAATTCCACACAGGTAATGCCAACTTTAAGCTTTAAGAGCCAGAACCATCTGTCTCCTCTATCCTCAAAGCAGACTGTTAACTTAGTGTGAATGGGTTTGTTTCAGTGGCAAGTGACACGATAGGGTGACAATTTGGGCATTGAATCTGGTATTTTTTTTTGCATTCATCCATCAACATTAGGTTGGTTTACTGCTGGAGATAATTGTTTCAGAACACCAACATCTGCTTTAGACCATTTTGGCTTCTTTAGCAGAGTATGTTGGCATTGCAGTGAGTAAGCAACCATCATGTTCAGTGAGGATTCCATCTTTGTCAAATCATAATCATTGCACAGACATACATAGTTTGGACTTGGGGACACTGAGGCAGAAGTTTGTACATTAAAAGCTCTTTACATAAAAAAATTGGGAGCACATGTGTTGCCAAGTCTCAGACCTGAAACTACTCCACTACAGTGGGGGTATTGTACTAAAGTACTTGTATCAGGACCTACTCCAGTGTCCCAGAGTCATAGCTGGATCTATCATGGAGCTAATGAAATTCCACCAGAACTTATAAATAGATAATCCATATTAAAGTCCACAAAATTTTCTTAGTCCCTGACTTAAAATCTAATTTCAGTCCATCAGTAATGCCGAAGATTGTTCTCCATGCTCCAGGCAAGGCCTCTGCATGTTCACTTGCACTCTATTCATACTGCAGAGCTTCCCAACATACATGGTTTTGTGGGCCATTTAATTTCATGTCTCAAGCTGCTTGTTTCATGTTCTGCCAGATCAGATGAACAACAGAAACTGCCCAAGCAGATAGCTGTTTGTGCAAGACTCTGAGCTGGAACAGAGACCTTAAGGCTGGGATTCATCTCACTGATTTGAGATGTCTGCAACATAGATTATGACTTCTGAGATAGCTGTGCACAGCTCCCAGGTGGGGTGATTCAGCTGACCTATTTCTAGACATCTGCTTTAGGGTAGCATGACTTAAGTGTTATCAGTCCCTCAACTGAGTATAAAGGAAGCACATGGTGACTAACCCAGAGGGAGATGTTGACATTATCAGATGTTTTCTCTGACTTCTGAACTCAGCTCTGACACTCCCATTTAATAAAACACATTATGACAGGAACTCACACGTTATTTCTTTTCCCCCTCATTCTAGAACAAGACACATCTCTATTCAATTATTCTTTAGCATAGCCAGCTCTCCCAGGCTAAACCAGATCTCCAGAAAAGTGGCTAATCTCTCTTATTGGTCTACAGTATTCAGAACTATTTTTATTGAGCAGTCTCTTCTACCACTACCGCAGGTTCATTGCTTTTGGTAATTTTCATCTCCTTTTCCATTTAAAAGGTTCACACAGTGATAGGTAAGGAAACTATGAGTACCATCTTCTTCTTGTCTCCAGTAAGGTGAACTGTTCAGCCACACAGACTTTGAGAGAGACTACTTTTGTCCTAAAAAGGCTGCCTGTCATATTTACATTCCATGTTTTAACTAGTGGGTGGGTCCCCAATTAACAGAATAACAGCCCAGCATAAATTATCACCAATATTCTGCTGTTAAGCATTCATCCATCTAAAAGATATAAGAAGAATCAAGTTTATATGCTGTTAACTGATCTCATTAAAATTTCCCTGTGGTGTTAGGGACAATGGAATATTTTGGTTGAAAGGGGGTGTAAAATTTTTAGATAAGGCCAAATTATATAGGTCCCTGAGGAACCTGGTCCAGTGAAAGGTGTCCCTGCCCATGGCAGGGAGGATGGAAGTGGATGATCTCTAAGGTCCCTTCCAATCTCAACATTTTATTTCTATGATTTTGTGATTCTCTGGTGAAAGCCAAACAGCCACAAAGCCTAACACTGATGCTAATGCAATCCTAGCTCTTGCATTAATTCCCTTCTCTGGAACTTGCCAGTGACTACTAACTATACATTATTCAACCCAGACATGGATACTATGAAAGGCAGATATATAGAGACTCAGAGGAACACAGTCTGTTCTGAATGGACTAGGAACATACATGCTGGGACATCAAGTACAGTTTCTAGGAAATGTGGTCAATATATAATCCCCCTGCTATACTGAAACTTACTTGTTAGACTGTTTCAAGACTGAAAGGAGAGCAAAGCTAAAAGCCCCAAGAATTCCTAAATTTCAGAAAAAATCCCCACCTACACAGATTGTATCAGCCTAATAAAACAAATAGCTCTTCATTTCCAGTTGCTCAAAATACTTATTTAAGTGCATATTCTACCCAGCTGTCATACTGTATCCCAATCTTGACAGGATTTAATCTGTTCATACAGATACTGGTATAAACAGATGCACAAAAGGCACAGCCAAACCTTGCCAAATCCCAGCATAAAATGGCTGGATCATGCTCTGGTGTTGGCAACATGAAATTTGCTGCAAGGCATGATTTTTAATGATAACAATTCATTACATGAGGGGAATTATGCTCCACTTTCAATGGTTGTTACACTATATTTCTTTATTTCAGAAAAGCACTTAACATCAAATGAAGGCAAACAGCTCATAAATATAGAAGGAAAGTTATGTTTCCTACACACAGAAATAGCAGTTTGTGTTGTTTTCAATAACCGCTTCCTATTTGGTTTATATTATCATTATTTTCCAAGAGTTGATAAGCAAATTACTTTTTTATTTTTTAACTCAATATGTTATCTAAAATGGTAGATAAGGAAAAGAGGACAGATACCTGACTTATGCTATTGAACTTCACATGCATTTTAAGGGAATTAATTGCATATGAAAGTTATTTATGTTGAAAAAGAGGAAAACATAGATCATCTCAGCTACAGGTGAGAGAGACCTTAAGGCATGATCCTTCTGACTGCTACTCATACAAGATCTTACTCAAGACTATATTTTTCATACAAGTGGAAGGTGGAGAAACACAAGATAGACATCACTTGTAGAGATGAAAACATAATCCAGACCTTACCCAAATAAAACCTAAAATTTGGAGATTTGGTAAGAAATTGCAAGAATGTCAACATAGCACTGGGGGAATTCCATTTCAGAGTTCCATTGTCTTGTCTGAGTAAAAGTCTAGGTTCTCACCATGCTACATAGCCTTCTGATCTGCTTCTGCAGGTTGTCTGTGCTCTTTCATATTAGTTATTTAAGAATGTGAAATTGCAGTTCTTTGTGAAGCTAATAGTCCCCTGAAATGTACCTGACAAATATGCCAGGAAAAGAATGTCTAAATATTGGCATCCCAAAATTCCAATTTTAAGAGTCTTGGTACTACAATAATTTGGAAAAAATTTGTTGCAAGAAACATCTGTACTACACTTTGACACTTGGAAGGAAAAGTCATCACAACACAAAAATTACAATGTAAGAAGGAAGTTTTTTAATTAGTCCTAACTTGTGGTTTAGATTTTAGATAATATGTTATTTTCAGTTTATAATTCAACAGAATTATAAAGAAATGCCAGAACATGACAGACTAATCCATCTGACTGAAAACATATACACTATTCTGGGCCCCTCCTGATACAAAATGAATCCTCCTTATACCAGTTATAAGTCATCAATAAGACTAATAAGACTTGTTTTAGTCCAGATCTTTAGCATCTTTAGCGTCTTTAGGTAATAGACCCCACAAACAAGAGATTTTAAAGATTTCACGTGCAAGGATGGATTATTTAATATTTAATCTAATTATTTCATTTGAATTAATTGCAGTCCAATACTGATGGCAAAATGTTGTATTATGGATTTTATATTTTAAAAATTCAATCTCTGTTTCAAATAATATCAGACTTTTTTTTTTTTTAATCTTAATTCATATCTGTGATCCAGAACATCAGAGGACCTAATAGGGTACCACCTCCTACGCCTACATACCCAAACAGCTCTTAATAACTTACTCTTGGCTCATTTCTGAGAGTAGGAGAAACCATCCAGTAAAGATGACCACTGAAAGGAGAGGACAAGAAATAACATGAAATAAGGAAGAAAACACTAAGGAAACAAGTAAAATCAAGAGAAGAGATCTGACAATTGTGCAACAAAAATTATGGATCTAAGAAAGAAAAGAGGTATTGGTTAATCATTAGCAGCACAGTTTGAAGTTAAGCAAACTTTGTAGATACCAATATTTCATGCACTACCCAGCTTCTCCTCTGTGCCACTCCTCATTCCTAGTGCAATCTCATCAAATATCATTCCAGATAAAGAGCAGCTCTGGAGTCAGGCATGAGAACATGACGAAAAGTCAAACAATGGTAAACAGAGACTCATCTATTTTGCCAATATGACACACTTCATCTAACTGAACTCACAGGCGCTTTATATTTAATTTTCAGCTGGTAAAGTAAGACAGATAAAAAAACTGCTAGAGAGTTTTTTGACTTGATAAATTTCCCCAAATGTTTTTAAATTTGGGACCATTTTCTCATGGCCATGATTCTTCATATTGAGGGTAGCAGAGACCTGTTCTTAAAGTCACAACTACTACAGGAGGTTGTAAAATGTGACTAGAAACCACTTTTCACATTTATGTAAAGCTATCAGGTCTGAAAAAACAGATGCTGTATTTCCAAACTGAAGCAGACACATTGCCACCCTCATTGCCACACTCCAAATGCTGGAAACAGCTGTTCTGGATCAAACTGGACAGCCTCCAGAAGCAGATTTCCAGAAAATACATAATAAAAGCACAAATACATTATGAATGCCTTCCCATGCATTTATAAATACTGCTGCTAGTGTTCCTGATAACCTGACAGTTTCTTACTGCACACTTTGTTAAGGATGGTTGGAAAAGTGTATGTCAGCTTCGGATTAACCAAATTTGGTTATTCCAAATTTTCAGCTTGTTACTTTTAGAGCAAACACAAACCTACTGTTTCTAAGTGTCTCTCTATCAATTAAGGAACTGGTTTACATGATCAGCTTTGTTCATGTAAGAAAGAACACTTAATGGAATATAGGAAATATTATTTATAGTGTTATTATTATGCCTTAAATGTGCTGTCAAGAAAATAATATTCTCTTTGTTTTCCTGTACATTCTTATTGCCACAGTATTCAGCGGTCAACTTAATCTCATTGTTGCATGTCAGATGCAGTATATACTATATGCTGACATTTACTATGCTAACAGTGGTCCTGTGAATGCAACAGAACTAATATTAGGCAAAATTATCACCAGATTCTGGCAGGGCAGCTACTTAAAACCACCAAGTAAGAAAACACTTAATTCCTTTATTCTCACTATTTTTTTATCTTGAACCTTATGAATCTCTGTAGCAACACACCTGTCCTAGCTAGCACAGGTTACCATAGAGTCTGCTTTTGACCTGCCCTGTTCTCCATTATCTATGAAATGGATTTACCCACTGTGTCTGCTAACTATGCACTGGCTTTCAATGGTGTTTGATGGTGTACAGCAAATACAGTTTGATGGTGCCTGTGCAAGAATGGAAACCTCCACCCACTGCTTAACAACTAGCCAAGCCTTTATTTGCAACCAGGTGAGACTCCAAGTGAAAAAAAAATTGTTACTTCTTAGGAGCCTTTTCTGTAAGAAAATCTTTGAAAAGTTCAGAGAACAGGACAGGACATAAGCAAACTTGGACAGTAAAGAAAAATTAGTGGCACTGAGTTTTCCTTCTGCCCACATGACCCAAAAAGATTCCAAAAGGGTTAGTGCTGGAAAACAGAAGGGAAGAAAGACCTACACCCCATCTGCTCTAATAATTCCTTGACTAGGGAAGATAGCACTCATGATGAGTAACATATTTCTCCCAAATGTTCCATAATACATGTTTCAGTCAAGACCTGACACTGATCTGTTCAATCTGAAGCCAGTAGTTTAATGTACTGAAGCCAGTACATTAGGCCACACTACACCAGCTTAGCCCACTAGGACAGTTTTGGATCTGATCCAAAATAAAAGAAGGCAACAAGAGTCTGTTTTTTGTTATAAGTGGCCGCTGGGTGTTCAGCCCTATGGTCACAGAATTTCACCGTGGCAGAAGAAAGGTGTTGCACTCTTAAATAAAGGCAAATATTACCTTATTTGGAGGCAGGTTTGAGCAGACCCATTAACTAGTGAATATGAAAGCTCTCAATACCTTTAAATTGCAGAGGTGTCCCCAGTTTTACCAGCACAAAGAGGAGAAGAGGCTGCACTCATCCAGTCTCTGGACACAGGTTACGGGACATACCAAGTTTGTTTCAGATTATTTTGAAACATTCTTCTGCAGTCATCAAGCCTAGGTCAAATCAAAACAGCTTTTTACAACAACTTCCACAAGTACTGTGGATGTTTCTGAGGGTTTTAAGGGCTCTTTTCCTCAAAACCAAACTTTGCTGCTCTTATCTGACTACTTTTAGAAGTTCCTGTTTTCTTCTTTATTCGTCTATAAACTGTTGCGCTCTCAGTCCGTGTTTGAAACTTTGCCTCTGGCTGTGCAGCAGGGATGGCAACTTGTCATTAATGGACATATTATTTAGGAAATTAGTAGATACTCTTAAGATGAAAGAAAATACATACCTCATTCTTGCAATGTTTTCACAGACGATTGTGTCTTTGAGGTTTGGATCTGATGTAATTTTCTTTTATTAAACAGAGGAGTGATATTTATATATATCTGGGAAAATGCAAAGAATTTGGAACCAGAAAGTGCTGGAGGGCTTTGGAAGCAAGGAGGCTATGCCAATGGTGTGTGCACACAACCAGCTCCTCCTTCAATGCCTCCCATCCTGTGCAGGGAGTAATTGCAAGAGGACGACAGGATGAAGAACCCATGTTAATGCAGGTTTGGACTCTGATGTCACTGGAGAATTAACAGCTTTATGATTTTTTGGCTGTCCTTGCCATCACTATAAAAGTTAGCATGAATTTCACAACAGAAGCAAAATGGCCCAGTTCAGATCAAAGCCAAAGTCATATAAAACTGGAATAAACTTGTGCCAGATCATCTTCACCTACTGTAAGCAGATTATGTTACATTTACTCCATTACTTATTATACATGATGAATTTTGTCTGCATTTTAACTGATGAAAATGAAATAATGAACTGCCCTTAATGGGAATTTTCCAGGAAAAAAAGTCTCTTTCCTTCTGTAAAATAGTCTATTATTTTTTTCATAATTTTCTTTCTTTTTTTTTGTGGTCATCAGCTGAAACAGGCAAAGCTAATGAAAACCACAAGAATATAATTTCAAAATTATAAATTTTTATTGATATTTATTTGGAATATACTAAAAGTATTACTTTTTTACCATGCTTCAGAATTGTGCACACTCATCACTGAAATTATTGCTCTGTACGACACTCTTTCCTTGCAACAATCTATTTTTATACAATATAGAAAATGGTACTGATGGACTATTAGAATGTATTTATCAGGAATCAAGTACTAGGATTGCAATTGTAATTGCAAACAGTAAATGGGGTCAAAGGTGACTTGATGTAATCTAATCTTTACAAGCCATTCTGTTCCCCTTGTTCCCTGAATGTGTTTCATGCAACCCAAGCCAAGGGGCTTCCTACCTTTGATGGTTGATGCTACTGTCACCTTATGACAGCTGGAATATCTTCATTCAGTTCTATAGTGAGCAGGAATTTTAACCCTGTTAGTTCTTTAGAGCTGAAGGAGGCTGTGATACAAACAGCATAAGAGAGGTTGCTGCTAATAAAGACATGTAAATTCTTGTTTTCTAACTTATGATGGCATGAGTATGGAATATAGACACTGTGTAAGCACAGTAGCAGGAGTGTTTAAATTTTCTTGGGTTTGGGGATGAATAAAAATAGCACAATAGGAGTTTTCTTGGAGTAACAGGAAAATATTACTTGTTACAGAAAAATGTTCTTGCACCAGGAAGGGATTTCCTGGGAGCTACACTGCATTCACAGCCATAAGGCTACAGCAGTACTGGTGCAGTTTGTTTCCAGCAGTATGCAACCAGGGGTGGCATTGCTGGCTGTCTGAACAGTTTGAAGGACTAGCAGCAGATGGATGCCTGATTCACCATGTTGAATGCAGGCAGAATATAATTTTAAAGGCCTTGAAATGGCATTTGCAGATTTTTGGTGATGGAATTATAATGGGGCCTTGTTTAAGCTCCAAACTTAGAAAATCTAAATCTCAGCAGAGGTTGCTGACCTGAATGAAAGCCTTTCATTAGGAGATTAAGCTCTTTATTTCCATGGTGAAGAATGATATGTACACTGAATGCACTATCACTTTTTTGACTGTATAAAAAAAATCAGCAATTCACTGTGCTTACAGGGAGCAGCCTAGAGATGCCCTGTAGAAAATATCAGATTCTATGCATCTCTGAGTTGGGATTTGGTGTGCTGAGTTCTGAGGAGGAAGAGAACAACTTTTCTGCAGAGTATGCTTGGGGTTGGTTACGCATCTCGGTTGGAGAGAGGCAGACATAGATTTAGATCTTTACTATTCAAAAAGGTTTGGATCCAGTGCAAACTATTTTTGTGAACCCAGACTATAGATATGTTTATGTCAAAAACCCAAAAAAAGTCTACCAAGAGAGTGTAGAGGAAAATAGCCCAGAAACAGGTCTCTCAGATTATTAAGGAAATAAAAATGTAGGTCTACCATAAGGTGAGTTTAGGGCATCTTGTATTTAAAAAAAAAAACAAACTATGAAACATGTAATAATCCCTTTATTAGTTCAATTAACATTCTTGGTACAGAGCTGAGAAATATGTTGAAACTTGTAAGTACTCTGGCTGTAAGACGGGCTTTAAAAACCACTGACCCAGAATAATAATAAAATACAAAGATACCTTAACTAGATATTCTATTTGAAATAGCACATTCCCTGAGGATATTTCATTAACATAATTATGTCTGGCTGTAACAAAAAAAAACCAAAAAAAATCACATTACATGAAGGTGAAAATGCTACTCTGCCAACTTGAAGAAGAGTGTGTTCACACAAAAAACATGGAACATCTGATATTTATGTTTGTATACAGTATAATGAGCTCTGGAGACAGATGGTCTGATTTTGTTCAGGGTGCTGGGCTTCTGGGAGGTATACATATAGATACAATAAAAGTCAGAAAGAAAAGAATTAATACAAAACAAATCTTCAGAAATATATTTTCTTCTGAGGAAAAGCTCAAGTCTCAAAGAGAGAATTTTTTTATGTGAAGAATTTTTGCCTTTTGGAACTAGATTAAATGAGATATCTGTTACGAGTTATAAATAGATTTTCACGAATTACAAGTATCTGCAGACACAAAAGTAATCAATTAAGGCTATGGGTTTAAAAATTAAGAGATGAGGAAAGAGAAATTTT
>JANRMJ010000079.1:12743969-12754413 GCA_025584955.1 Alethe diademata | reverse complement strand
CACCAGCTTCAGAATCCCTGCTGCAGCGTAGTAAAAATCTAATCTTTGTATGTCATTGTATGCATTTAATTATTAACATATACATGATTCAGCATGTATCAAACCAATTTCCTTCGTGAGTAGATTTGGTTGAAGAATTTAGCTCTGTTGCAACAGTTACCTACATTTATAACACATCTAGAAAGAGTTCTGAATTCAGTATCAGCCCCAATTAAATGAAGGAGGAAATAAAGAAGCCCAAGAGCTTTGACTGACCACACTTACAAGCAGGAAGAGAAAATCCTTTTCCCCAAAGTGTCAAACCTCCTCAGTACATAGCATATCCCATATGTGATGTTCTGTGCCTAGTAAAGTGATGTAAAACTCTGTAAAAGCACAGCCTTTTTATACATCAGTAAGAAACATAAAGCATATCTAGATTTTCTGTTGAAGCAAAAGTACTAATGTTACCACTTTTAAGAAACTTACTCACTGGTTTCTCAAAGAAAATGCAGTTATTGGTGCCCTCCACCAGCTCCCTATGACAAAGTCAGCTTCTAACTCTCTGATTTATTCAAATATAGTAATTTCTGAGTTCTCATTTGGAATAACATTTGAAAATATCCATATATATATATACTGGCTGCTTTAAAAGATCCAGTCTCTCAAAGCTGTCTTTTTTGAAGACAAAAATTGAACAGAAATAGATCTTTAAATACAAAGAACAGTTAGGAATTACTTTTACTGCCACATGGTCTTTCCAGCAACCAAGTCCTTGAGTTAGTTGGGTCCACTCCACACAAATGTCTACTCCTCCTACTCTACATGCTACAGGCAGTGCAGTTTCTGCCAATCTGATGTATATGGAAATTCTTTCTTAACTGGCCACCTGGAGGAGAAATTAATTTTTAGTACTTGAGAATATATTAAACATCTATAAGGTCTATAATAATAACAACTGCACGTTGCCAAATATAACTCCTGTAGTTGTAGCCATTTAGTAAGTATTTGGATGATGACATTCTTTGCCTCTTTCTGTTGCTCATAAATGATGAAGGAAGAAAAATTGTCTTCTATATCCCAGGATGATCAGTATAAGTCCTGTAGAAATCCTGAGACTGATACAATTTTGTTTAATAACTAGAACAGATGCTGATCAGGAATCTTTCAAACCTTCCTTGGTATGCCAAAAGAAAAAAGTAGTTGAAACTGGCCAAATAAGGTTTTCCTAATGCTCCAAACTGATAACGATTTCTGAAGGTGGCTGTAATTATAAAAAAAAAAACCATGAGAGGAATGAAGACATTTGTAATGGCTGAGTATGAATGTGATGTGGAAAACATTTGGCCACTAGAAAGGATAATATTGGCTAAAAATACTGATAAAAGAACAGGGAAGTTAAAGAAGTCAGTGAAATTCTACGGCCATTAGAATTAAAAGGATAGAATTATTGAACTTGCCACAGAAAAAAAGTATTTAGCCAATAGTTATTAATTTGGTGAAATTATTGATAACTGGTGATAGCCAGCAACAGAATAATTTATATATCAATGTATAAATTCAGCATCTTTTGCATTGAGCTTGGAGTAAAGTTGAGTTTGGAATAAGTTCACATTCCAGAGAAAGTTGCATAATTTATCTTCAAAATATAGTCTTATACACTCTGCAAATTGCATTTTTGTGCACTTCCAAAATGTCAGGCTAACAGCAACCACAGGTAAATCAAGGAAAGTCTGTTACATCAGAAAAGTATTGCAGTGTTATAACAGAATGATTGAAAATAATCTTGGTTTATGAGAGACTTGAGTAGCTGATATAACAGAAAAAAAGTATCAGAGAAGAGGAAATGAGTGTTTCTAAATGCAATTAGTCCTTAGTGAGGAAAATATAAAAAATCCTAGCAATATCTAGCATTTATCAGTATAACTCATTGGAGGTGTAAACGGGATGTGAACAGATCAGTTATATAGGCTGGCTGTGTTACTTCCTAAGGTACATCTGTTTCAGCAGCATCAATTTAACACAGCTAAATTCTGTGCCAGATTCCAAGAAGCACAGCTGCCAGGTACACTGTTAGGGTAGGAGATGGAATCCTGGAAAGCAGCAACACTGGAGAGCACATTGGAACCTTCTAGCCTGTGCTAGAAGCTAAATGCAAGTCACAGATGCATTAGCAGGAAGCCTGAAGGTGGGAGTAGGGAAGTAATTTAATGCAGAAATTACAGAGCCTCTCACTGCAATAATATTTCCAGATCTGGTGTCAACACTTTCAACCAAAACGGAAGCTGACAACTTTGAAAATTTACAGAGAGGTCTGCAATAGTGACTCAGTGAATTACAATAAGAGACAGAGGAAGTCAATTTATTTTACTTGTTCATAAGATGCTGTAAAATAGGCAAGACAGAAAACTTTCCAGTAAGATCAGAGTGTGCAAGGGCATGGTACATCACGAAACAGAGAGTCTGTCCAGGCTTATAGCACATGGAAAAATTACTTGAAATCCAGACTTGTGAAAACACAACTGCTGAACCATCTATTGAATTCTAAATTTAGATTGTAAACTCAAAATCAACTATGAATTTTTCAGGAGGCAAATTTTTCAATTCCATGTAAGTATCAAAGGAAGATCCTTTTGATACACAGTGACTCTGCAGTTCAGGAAAAAAAAATATATACTTTGATTTAAAAGGAAAGAATATTCTTTTTCTTTGGCCCAGATTTTAAAATACATAAAATTCTTCCAACCCTCTACCTTTTGAAAAGTTCCCTGCCACATGTCTTGAGAAATGGAAGAAAATTTTAGTGAACATTGGAGTATACCAAATCAGTTAATAGATAGAATATTATCTTCATGTTAAATTCAGAACTTCAATTGCTAGATACAAAGCCCCATATTACCTGAGTTAATGAGAAGTAGTTGCTATATCTTATATTCTGATCCTCCAGAACATGCCATTAGTAGATGAAAAAAGCACATTTGCTTACCAAGTGCATTCTGTTATTTCTTCTGTAACGATGAAATTGTCCCACCCCATCTGTATCATTACTTCACTGAGTTTTGGTGAGCTAAATTTACTTCCATTGTTAAAAATGTCTTAATTTTCCCTGGAGTGGAATTAAAATGCCTATAGCAAAAGAATTGCAAAGGCATGCAGAAAGAATATGAAGCCACTCATTTTAGAGCTTGTAAAGGAGCCCAAGGATCTTGGATTTGCAGTCAGATGCCTGGAAACATAAGTAATCATAATCCACAGGGGAGAAACAGGAGAAAGCAGCCTTTTGTGGATGTCACAAAGGAAAATCTTGTAAGAAATACTTTCTTTCATGATTTTTCCACTCTTGGGATCTGAAAGCTAAGTCAGGAATTAATGGTTTGAATTTGCTTATGTATGTCAGAAGCTACTCATTTAATAACCACTTTTACAATAAAAGAACAGTGAGTACATATTCTCAGAACAACAAATTAGCTTTAACCAGAATTTTTATTTATTGGAGGCCTTTGTTTTTCATTACAGAAGTATTTAACTCATGCAGTTGATTTTGTTTCAATACAGGGAAGATTCACTTCTTTGTAAAAACAGGTGATGTCATTCAAAAGTACATATTACGTGTGACAAATGGACCATGTCTCTGTGTACAAAATATCCATATTTTTTCAGCCAAAATCTGAATTGACATTGCCACTTATTCCTTTCAACAGAGAGGCATCCAGCTTCATGTGGCACAACATTTGTGAGTGACAGTGAATCAAAGTCTTTTGTCAGGGACAGAAGCCTAAATTCTGGATTACTTCAGTGACAAGTCAGAGAAACTGAGAGCAGTGTTCAGCTTATCATGCTTCTGTTTCTGAGAACTTCCTGTATGTCATGAACCTTTGAAAACCTCCTTGAATTGTTTTCTTAAGAAAATGTTACTGTAGAAATGTAAGAGTCTATGAAGGCATATTAGCTGTGTCCTTGTGAGGGATTGCACAAACAAAAGAACATAAATTCGTCCTGAAAATTGTATCCTGTTGGAATCAATGGTCTGATACTACAAAACTTTTTCTGTAATGACTTTAAACTGTGGCTTATTTCTGTTTGGGGAGAAAAGCACAAATTTTCTCTTTAACTATTTCTCATTCTATATTATAGTGAAGTTTCTGGATTAATAGCTTGTTATTATATTTATCACAGTTTATCTTTTGTCCTGTGGGGAAAAAATACATCTGTGATTCTTTCTTGCTTTTTCTAAAGCATATGGTTTTAGATAAGCTGAAAGGGAAGAAGATATATATTTAAAAAAAAATTGAACATGAAAATACTCATTAGTAATCTTTTAAAGTGAGATAACAGGACGGTTTTCCTCTGTAGGAAATACCATAAAAGAATCCGTAAAAATTATATGCTGAGAGTGCAATCACATGATTCCCATGGGGAAGGAAAAGGCCTGGTTGTTTAAGGTCACAGTTCAAGGGACAGAGCAGTTGATTTCTATAGCCCATCAAATCTGAGAGCTTGAATTGCATTTATAAGACTCTAAACTTATACCACAATGACAAGGTGTGGCTGCATGATCAGACCCAAGACTAAGGAGAAATATCGAGCATTTTGTATGTCCAATTGCTTCTGGGGAAAAAAAAATTATTAATAATATAGTAATTATTTTTTCTCCAAATTTCAGCTGAAATATATTATATTATTTTAAGCAGTAACATTTGTGCAACTGGCTGTGACAGCACTCTCAGAGACATTTATCTCCACTTTTCCTAATGGAGCATGCTAAGAAAACAGATTCAAGTGTCAGCATTATGAAAACTTGAATAACTCTTTTTAAATAGTAGCAGTATGTAGAAGAATTAAGAAAAAAAGTACGGAAGTTATTTCACAAAATTTCCTCAATACACATTTTAGATTACACCAAATCTTCATTTAACTATATATTATAAAATTTAAAACTGAGGACAATGTGGTATTATCATCAGTTGTTTAATAGTATAGAACATTTACTTGAATAACAAAGTAAAATCATGACAGTATGTTCCCTATGAAATTTAGTGAACAAAAAAATTATATTTCCACTGAAAATAAACCAACATGTTCAGCAGATCCATGGTGGGTGGGCTGGAGCTCATTTATATGGAGGTCTCTGGCACACGTTTTCTCGGACCAAGGACCCATGATGATTATTTCTGTAACTCTACAAAGAGAAGGCAAAGGCCTGGGGGGACCTTCACTCCCTCAGCCATCTCTTTTCTATCTCACAGCACTCATTATCTCAGAGCATTGAAACGTCTGAAAGATGAAGTTCAATTCATGTTATTCTCTTAACCTGGTACAAATTCCTATCCAATGCTAAAGAAAAACAAATTTAGTAGTAGTAGTAGTAGTAGCAGTAGTAGCAGTAGTAGCAGTAATAGTAGTAGTTATTAATTATTATTTATTTATTTATTTGATATTTAAAACTTACTTATTTGATTATTAACAGTTCCTTTCTTGGCAATGTAAAAATATTTATCGAAGCCTCTCAGTGCAAAGGAAACTCAGAGTAACCAGTGAAGTGAGATGGTCCATGCAGGAACAGTTTGAGTCCAGCCAACATCTCTCAGACACCAAATGCCTGTCTACACAGACTCAAATCTGCAGGCAGCAGTGTCCTTTGCCAAGCACTCTCACCTTGATTCCATTTCCCCTGAGTGGCTGTAAGGCATTGATGAAGAGAGGAAAGAAAAAACCCCACAACTATAACACTAACACCTGGAATGAAGGATGTTGAAGGTCAGTCTGTGATACATTGAAAAAGGTGGAGATCTTCCCGATGTAACCAGTGCATCTGTCTGACAAGAGGTACATTAGTTTGCTGGTTTCAATTTTGGTTTTTGCATAATTGCTAAAACATTTTCTTTCAATACCTCCTGCCAATTCTCTCTCTTCCACACTGCATAAATCCAGTGGTTAAAGTAGCATCCAGGGTGTAGAACAACAGATTCACAACTCCTTTGCCCAGCTTGGAGAAAAGTTTTGATATCTTATTTGTTAGGCAAGCATCCTAAATTTTAAGTATAAAGTATGAAAGCCTACCCAAGTCTTCCCTACTGAAGGGACAGAAAAATAATAGGCTGAAGTAGCACGGATGAAATTCAGAAGAGGTATGAGAGACGAAAATGGAGATTCCAGTCTGAAAACTCAAATTCCTCCAAGCTGTGGAAGACTTGGCTGTAAAGACTGCAGGGTGACAACTAACACCATGGTGACATTGACACTCATGCAGTCAAACACATTACTGATGAGCTGACCCAGAGGGCATAGGGGAAAGACATTATTGTGGGGAAAGAGTGGTATACAGAGGATCACCAGGGAAGGCCATATCCATTCCTTCTGTCCAGCACCTGGATCTGGTCTTTAAGCTCTGTCTTTGCCTCTGACCTTTGAACCTCAAATCACAACTGCTTAACTGTAGGAAAAATAGAATAATTAAGAGAAAATATTTTTAACAGTGATCTGAGGAACACAACATTGCCAGTGAGGAAGGACTTATCTGAAAATAAAATAATCTAACATCCTAGGATAACTTCCAGACTGTTCCATTTTATAAATGGGGACTACTGGCACAATGTCTGCATCTCAAGGCATACTGTTTACTAAACACAACTAAATAAACATAAATAGCCTCTAGCCTGACAGAATATGAACAGGAAAGCCTATGCTGGAACACTTATTTGATATATTGTTCCACTTTACATTTTTTCTGAGGGTGATATTGGCAGCTTTTCTTATTCTGAAAGGAAAATTTCCAAAAGTCACTTTTTCCCTGCCAGTACAATGTTTATATTCATGCTACAACTTGTTGGCACATAATACTGAGTACTTGGAATGATTATGCAGTATTGCATTTTTTCTTAATGAATGGGGCACATTCACAGAGGATTAATACTAACATTTAATTCATGTCTCGAAGTTATTTTTAATTTTATTTCTGCAAAACACAGAAAATTTAGTTTTTACAGCAGAATTCTGCTTATCTAACAGCAGCCATCTCAAATTAGAAATTTAGTACGAGGCATTTGTGTAGTTTCTCTTTATAATCAGTGATCTATCCATCTAAAAAGGCATAAGAGCTGAATTTTCTTCCAAGAGGTCCCATGTGTCTCCAGTGTAGGTAGAGGAAGCAACTGGTTCTGAACTGCTAAAGTTAGGTGAGACAGATCCCAGCCAATGGCTGGGTAGTCTGTACCAAGAGATAGCTGCAACATACAAATTATATTCACTATCTCAGGAGAGGATAACTGATTTTCTTTCTTGAGCATCATCAGTCTTTGCTGGGTAAATTCCTGCAGAATGCTAGAATTTAAATGGGAATAAATATCTAAGTTCATGGAGCAGGTCCTCCTGAATTCAGCTACTTTTTCAGGTGATTGAAAAAGCCATGGCTGGCAGAATCACTTTTCCTGAAATACAATCACTGAAGAATTAGCATTATATATAGAGTGAAACAGCCTATGGAATCTTTTTAGCACTTCACAACAAAACCAGTGTTTCCATCACTGAGTTTAGAGAATACCAATATATTATTTTAGAAAACATGTGGCTGGTCTGGATTTTTAGCTTCATAAATTACAGAGAGCAATGGGCAATGCTGATTGTTAGATTCTTTTGTGGTGGCTCACCAAAAGGAGTGATACTACATGACAAACTAGAATATTTGAGAAATAATTGATGTCTAGATGCTCAGAGGCAAAGCAAGTAGTGAGTGGTGTCCACCCTGCGCTCTGTCCACTTAGCTATCTGAGTTGAAATGGGCACTTGGATATGAAAACACGTATGTAGAACCAATTGGCCCTTCTCATGTTCATAAATAGTAGCCATTGTGTATTTTCCTGATAGCCAGAGCCCAGTCCCCTGTCATACACTGTTCCTTTACAACTCAACAGAAGTTGATGACATAAACATATCCTTTTCCTAAACACTTGTGTAGTGTGTGATTTAACCTTTAGCTCTCAGTTGGTGTAAAAGGTTAGATGTCAAATATTTCTTGCAAGCCTCTGGCAAGGGATTGAATATGTTTTTGTCACTCTTCCCCTAAGAAATGCAGGCTGTGGTTGCAGAAGCATCATAGGAAGGTTTCCCATCCCCCCATCCCTCTGGCCACTTCCTCCAAGATCAAACAGGAAAGCAGGGACAATGCAGAGGGACCAGCCATGGGCTCACAGTAAATCTGCGATTACTTGAAATGTCACTTCCTGTTTTTGAAGCCTACAGAAGAATAAATGCCCTTCAGGGCTGTGCAGTGAAGCCAGGGGCCCTGGCGTGTGCGCTGCCGGCGCTGCTGGGGTTGGGGCAGCAGGAACACAGGGACGTGCTGCTCGGCCAAACACTCCAAAGCTTCCAGAGGTGACAATCAATCTTCCTCTAGGGACTTATAAATGCTATTTGACCTGTGTAAATGGGACTTTTTTTCCCCACTAAGACTGCTATTTTTTGCCTCAGGAAAGGGCGCTTTGATATGGAAGGAGTTTTATACGTATTAGAGGTCAATTTTCACTGCCAGTCTACGGAGTTTAATTTGTTTAATTTGCTGCTTTGTCCCTCAGAAACATCTGTATAACTGTTTTCAGTAGATCCTGCTGAAAAATAACCCTCCACACAGTTCTCCCCCTAATGTTTGGCGTGAATTTTTCCAACTGTATGCAGTATTTTGGTCAGGTTTGACAGCCCATAGTGGGCTTCAACATAGGCTGCAGAAAGGACTGGAATGGTTTAAGTCAACAGTAGCTTAAGAGAAAGCTACTTATAGAAAGAACTGTGGTGTTAGTGTAAAGGATATTTCAACTCTGTAAGCAGTATTCAAGCTGTTGAATAAGAATTTGCAGTAAGTTTTGGCATCACATGAATGCTTTCCCAACCCTATATGTAGACCAACTTCTGTTCTTCTGGAATATGCAGAAGAAAGCTCTGTGAAATACCTGACCCCTCTCAGAAACACAGCAAGGTGTCTAGCTGATCACGCTTTTCCAGACTGAAATATACTTAATTCACAAAGCAATACATTTGAATGTTTAGTTGTACCTCATGACCTCAGAGCACCAGATTGGGCACAAAGGGGAAGCCAGTGCTGCTGGGTTTGAAAGGCTGACAATGGAAAACACGTTGCCAAAGTGAGCAGATGTTGCGCAAAGTCAGAAACTGTGTTCTGTGAAATAAGTACTGCCTAAACTGTTTTCAGAGAAATACTACTTCAAGAAACTTGCATAAAATTCTTCAGAAGTATTTAAAAATGCTTTCTTCGTGTTGTCCTGGAGAACTACATTGAACCCAGAATTTTAACAGAGTTTTTAATTTCTTTATTTTTCTACACTTATATTTACCACATTTTCTTGCTACTTTTTTCTAAATAGTCAATAAAGAAGGAGAACAAACAGGGAACAGATGAAAAATATCAATTATTTTGTTTTGTTTGGGGTTTGCTGTTGTTGTTGCAATGTGATTATTTGATATCAAAATTGCATAAGGATGAGGGGCTGGAAATCTGTCTAATGGAAATGGACTGTGAGAGACTGAAAAGTCAATGGTTTGCAAAAGTATTGCCTACACAACAGCACTGTCTACTTGTAGAAATGGCAGGGTGCTTTGCTGAGACCAGGTTTGCAGCCCCTGAGAAGGAGGAGGTGAGATTTTGGGCATGTAAAGGCAAGCCTCTGGTGCACACAAGAGAGAGAGGGTGAGAACCCACCACAGGAGGCTCCAAGACAGGCAAGAGGCAGACCCTGCAGAGAAGGGATGGTGCCTTTTATCATGCCAGTTGCTTTCCCTCATACAAACTCAGGCTCAGCTGTAATATTCCAACCCTGCCCAC
This sequence comes from Alethe diademata, assembly GCA_025584955.1. Taxonomy (NCBI): domain Eukaryota; kingdom Metazoa; phylum Chordata; class Aves; order Passeriformes; family Muscicapidae; genus Alethe; species Alethe diademata. The sequence goes on along the minus strand of JANRMJ010000079.1, from coordinate 12,744,602 downwards.
AGGGAAAGCCACATTCACTGGAGGCTTTCACATTCACAGGCTGGCCTGAGAACATCCATCCTTCTCATGGGGCATAGCTGGCTTAACTACATCAACTTAAGAGGCAGCTGTCATGTCCCAGAAGGAGTCATAAACCACCAAAGGCCCCAGAGTGCCCCCAGGTTCATCCTCCAGGACTTCCAACAGAGAACTGAAATGTCCTCTCACTAGAGGAGGTACATGGGCATTCCCAAATGAACCTGAGCATATATTAACCCATTGGACTTTGTGCTTCATGGGTTCCCCCATCCCTGATGGATTGAGACAGTGACCATCATTTCAACAAGACAGTGACCATCACTTCAGCCAACGAAATTGCTACAACCAAGTCTTGTCACTGGACCCACAGGTGGTGACCATAGACCTTTCTGCTCTTATCCTTTCATTCTTTCTTTTCATCAATGAATTTCCTTAAGTGTGAGTTTTATGCTTTTGTATTACTCTATTATTATAGATAACAACCAAAAAGGCTATATGTGTATACATATATATATATATATATACACGCACACACATATATAAATATATATACAATATATACGTATATAAATATATATATACACAAGACCTGGGTTACCTTTGCCTTCTGGGGTG
>JANRMJ010000079.1:12686896-12698893 GCA_025584955.1 Alethe diademata | reverse complement strand
GATAACCAAATGGTAGCAAAGGTAAGGAGGCTGGGGGTGCTACATGAGTGTCAGGTGAGTCATCAGAACAGAGGCTTAACTAGCAAACGTCGTGATTTGGTGCTTAGGAGAGCTCAGTGTAAAATGGAGTGAATACTGAGTCCTTCAAGCTTTATACAGCTAGCATCAGCTTCCTTTTGTGAAAGCAAAGTTGATTGTCTAATTTACCGTATGCCTTCTACAATGCTGCTAAGTATCTCTACACAATCTGTTTTCTCACTGAGAAGAGCATTACTTGTTAAGCTACCTGCACACTGCAGGCCAGTAGCTGCTACGGATATACTTCTTATACTTCTTGCTCAAGGCCTTTATTTCTCAAGCAGATATGAGAAGAAACACTCTAAGCAGGTGATTATAACGTATGGAAAGGGTAGATTTTTGTCTCTATGGGAAAGCAAATAAATGCACTTAATGTCATGGAAGGGTGAATCCAGTGTGGATGCTCAAAAATCAAAGTAGAAAAGCCATAGCTTGGGATGTGATGTAAAAGTGCACCAATATACTGTAGTTGTTGGGTATTGTTGCCGAGCCTCCTGATTTTTGTCTCCTATTGATGCTCTCTTTTCCTAGTAAACCTCACATTTCTAGGAAATTTTTGTGACCATCTGGGTTATGAACCCTGGGAATGCTTGTGGAATTTATTCAGCAAGGTTAGCATATGTGGCCACTATAGAAGCATGAATTTGCCTGTACAAAGCAATAAATTCCACATCTAGAGAAAGCCAGCTTGATTTGGAAACAGTGCTGATACAAATCTGGCTTGCTGTCTAGATTCTGTCAAAAGAAATTACGAAGCAGCATGAAGGTAATTTATAATCTGCAAAGATTTTGAAGAAAAACTTTAGATCTTGCATGTAGACTAATGGATTGTTAGTAGAATCAAGATGATACCACTGGGATGGGGGATTGCCAAGAGGTCTTAATGAGCTTCTGCTGTGTACCACAAACAGGCATAAGCCACTCTCAGTACCTCAGCATGGACAACACAGAAGTACAACTTGGGGTTGTGTTGAAGCGATCAAATAGAATAAGATGTACAAGGATTGTAACTGGGAAGAAAAACTGGCATTCAAAACCTGGTTCTGAGGCTGTGCCTGGGTTCAAGGGTCTCAGGGTCATAAAGAAGCTGGATGAAGCACAGTCAGGCCTAGTCAATAAAAAAGAGCTGCCTGTTTCAACAGGATTACTTTGTTTGTACAAGTTGGGCAGTTGAGTGCTGAGCAAAGCATCTTCTCCCATCCAGGTCTTCTCAGCTCTGGCTGATGGAGACATAGACCATTCTAGTCTCCCCTCATCTCAAAGACTGTGCCTTGCACATGCTCTAAAGTGCTTGAGGATGAAGTGTCTCAACTGAAATGCCCTGTAGATCTTTACCCTTAATTATGTGTGCGATTTTTAAATTAGTTTTAAAAATTTTTAATATAGCTTCGTATCTGGTGCATATCCCCTTAAATCTAAAAGCTCAGACATTACAGGGCCAGTTAAGGACAGATTATTGGCCTTGGAGCTGAATTTCCTGCTGTTCTGTCAGTTTGTGTTGTATCCTTAAGCAATAAAATGAGGATTATCTATTCAGCAGAAAAAGTAGGTCTAGGAGACATGATAATAGATCTTCACCTTGACGGTCAGGAGACTTCATGTCAGCTAGGAAGTTGTGCCTCTAGCAAAGTCTACTCAAATCCTAATGCTGATGTGCCAACACACCTAATAATTTTAGCCCTGTGGTTAAAATGCCTGTGGATGAAACTTCTCTCTTCGGAGGGGACAAAAGAAGTTGGGAGCATTAAGGATGTAGTTTTAATATTGCAACCTGTTTTCCTACCTTACAGATGTCCTCTGTGCCCTGTCAGAATACAGTTATTTGAGCTTTGAGGCAAGGGACAAAGGTCACTCTATGAGTAAGGACTAGTTTTCTAGTAGCTTGAATCACAGATCTGTCTGCAAACTACAGCTACCCTGGTTGATGGAAGGTAAACTAGATCTGACACTTCTTCTTGTATGCTTCTGAGGGATGGGGATAGCCTTGTAAAGTGCTATCAAGACTATCATAGAGATGGGAAATTAGAGAGACCCTGGTCAATATTGCTTTATAGTCTGAATTTACGGATAGTAGTGTAAACTTCCTCTAATATCTGTAAATATAATTACTGGTAGGGGAAACTTGAAAATATGAAAACTCTTATTAGCTGTTCAGTAGGACATCTACTGTAAGAGCTGTAGTGGAACTCTTAAAATCCCTGGTTAATCCTTTCTAACCTCTGGTATAGGTCTTTCTGTACCAGCTTTTTAGATTTGAGTCTTTTGTCGTTATTCATTGCCTTTCTTGCTGCATATACAAGGGACAGCTGGAGGCCTTGGTAATAACTAATCTTGAAGGCAAATGTAACCCTTATATTAAGCAGAATGCCTCATAATACCTAAAAAGACTGGAACTGCTGTAGAAGAACGTACAAGAAGTAGGCTCTGCAAGCAGAATTTTCATCAGTCTTCTCAGAATACATAATTTGCATCTCTTACAAGAGGCAGTATGGAGTGACAGTCACTGCTACAACAATTTGTGTATTGAGAGGCACAGTATCTGGGGGTAGGTGGAGTGCTCTTCAATTACTGCTGAAATGAATGTTTAATGATGGGCTTTTGGCTGCTCATGGGATAACCAGGCTGGGTAAGCAAACTGCAACACTCAACAACGAGGCCAGGATTGCATGGGTTTAGGCTGTGTGAATGCAAGAATAATACAGGAAAATCCTATTTCGCATAGAGAGAGATTTGTGAACTGATAGGGAGCACAGTTAAGAGTAAACTGTGCAGAACATATGCAATTTCTCAGTACAGCTTGCCCATACCCAATCTGCAAAGAAGGATAACTGTGCCAGCAGCAGACAGTTAACTGTATGCAGCTGACATAACCTATGATAACAGCTTCAATATGTGTCAAGTTCCTGCTCTGAGAAGGAGGGGTGAAAAGCCTGGTTATTGGCAAGAGTCCTTCACTATACTAACAAGCAAGAAGATCAGAAACAGGCCTTCTAGGCAGGAGGGCTTTAGGAGTACAGTTGAAATGAAGTGTTTGATTTCTTGTTCAGTTCAAATTCAGTTGCATCTGAGTAAACACTAGCTGCCTTGAATAACAACTGCTTGGCTTCCATCTTGTTTGGTATATCCAGCAAGTCTCAACAAGGAATATTGATAAAAGGTTGAGCTGTAGGCAGTGCAGCCGCATTGCTTGAGACTCCTCATCCTGTGGGCAGGTGATGCTTTCCTTAGCAGTAACTGCAGCAGACAGCTCTGGCTCAGGTGCCTCTAACTTGTGAGGCCTCAGAACTGGCAACTGGAGAAAGGTATAGAGGAGTGCTCCCTTAGCAGGTTGCAAAACATGCTGTCTTTCTTGAAGGCTAGGATAGGAATAAAATTCTTGTGGATAATTCAAATATATAATCTATTTAGTCTCTTATTCAAAAATAATAGCTCTCTATCAAGAAAGATATCCCCATATGCCCTTTCCTTCTAAGGAAAGAGTTTGAAGTTCAGATATTGGTAATGCTAGTACTAAAAGTGAAAGGATTTCTTAATTCAGGAAATTGATGAATAGGTTACCATAGCTAATGAACAGAGATTGGGAAGGCTGCTCTCAAGCCTTGTTGCAACATGCTGTCATATTCCTGTAACTGATAATTGGTGGACTAGCTAGAAATCTGGGCACTACCTTTGGGTACTGAAGTTCCTGGCTGAAAAACAGCTCTCTAAAACTATGACAGTGCTAGTTTCTTTTATCTTGTGATCAAGTCTTCAGGGAACCAGATATCAGCTCATTAAATGCTTTGCTCCCATTGGTTGATATGGTTTCATGTGTTCATCAGGTACAGCTTATTTAAACTTGTCATTACTTCCCTAGAGTCCCCTGTTTAATCTTTCTGCAAAAGACTTATTTATTTCCATGACAAGTGGAAGAAAAATCCAAAATGGAGCCACTGCTGTAGCTGGGTTGACAAGTAACAAATTATTTACGAGAAATTATGTGCTTAAAGGAATAGTAGAATGATAAAAATGTACCAATCCAATTGCACCACTTGAACTGTGTGACCTGTTCAGCCCCAGCTGCTAACTGAGTGATACTGGCCATGATTCAAGTGTGTATGAAACACTTTCAGGAACTAAGTTTGGATTTCTATGTTCTTGCTGAAAACCAAGAGGAGATTGATGTGATGAGAACAGACTGTTCTGTTCAACTGATGGAACAGTAGCTGGCAAGCTGGCTGAATGGTGAGATGTCTGTGGTTTCATAGGCATGATCCTGCACCGGCAATGGTACTTGCCAGCATCTGTAGCTGACATGGCTAATTGGTGCACTAAGACCTTTATCTACTTTGTAGTAGGTGCTAGGGAAGGGAGCAGCACGAGGGAGGTATTCCCTGATGTGTCTAATGCTGTACTTCTATCCCACTAAGTAGATGAAGGTCACCCTTCCCTGTTTCTCATTACTGGTTGTACATGATGAAGACAGCTGGGCTATGTTCCACATCCTGCAATATGTAAGTACTGCTGCAGTTTATTCCAAACTGGCATGCATGTTGACAGAGGAAGTCCTTGGCATAAATCTGCCTTTAATACCTCAACAAAGTATCAATCGACCTCTTGGGTAAGAAGACAAAACATCAGACAGGGCTTGAAAAGCAAGTTGCATGTAAGAAGTTCCCTAAAGTAAAATCCTGTTATTCCAGAAATACTTGGTCCAGGTAAGGGCCTGGTTTAACTAAAGTCATAATATCAAGCAAATGATTTCTTGAACACAAATCACATTTCTACTACTCTACAGCCTAAATAGGGCAGTTCAACAGGATTTTTGAACTGTGTGATGGGTGCATTGCTAATCTAGGAATTACTGAATTGTGGGAATGACAGTTCACTGCAGTTGCCAGGCAGTGCATTTTAATATCCTGTTCAGCTGTCTCTCTTACAAGACCAACCACAGGACCTTTGGTTATAGTCTGCAGAATGGAAGTATGTATTCAGTCATCTTTCTGACAGGTAATACTGCTCTTGCATTCCAGACATGGCTAAAACTGGAGGCGAATAGTTCCCAAGCTGTCTATCAACTTTATTCTATCACTTGCCTTCAAGCAGGTATTTGTCATGTATAAGGGTGAACACATCAGGTATAACCTACCTGTAGGTAAGACAATTACTTCTCATGGATATTAGTTGCGGGATAAGCTGGTTCATAACATAATAGTTTGATTGTTTTAATAGAGAAAACAGACTAATGTTAATGCGTGCATGACAGCAAGCATCCTGAATGTTCCATCTAAATCATTTTAATCTCTTGTGAGGTTTATTCAACTTGAACTCTTTAGACACTGTTAGGTACCATAGCAATGGGTGTTCTAGTAATGAAAGAAAATACTTAAGATTATATTTTATTTGACTCCTCAGCATGAGTGATCCTGTTATAAAGCAAGAGTCTGGTCAGCACTTAAATGTTTTTGATTTATTAATGCATGCCTAGGGCTTCTCGAGGCTACTACTATTGAAGTAGGAACTAAGATGAAAATGTGATAATCAAATGGGGAGTTGTTAGAAGTAAATGTCAGTCAGCCCTACAGGGGCTCGCAGAAATGCACTATTACACTCCTGTTGTGAGCAGAAGGCCACCAGTCAAGATAATTTACTGGTAACAGACTACCTGGCTTTACAACTTTGACTCTTGCTAGTCATTGTGTGAATTGGTGTTTAGCCTTTAGTCTATTTTCTTAGCTTGAAAACTAGACTTGAATTCACTAACACAGCCTTCTAACCAGAAGAACCTGACTTCAAGAATGGAGAGGGAGGAAACAACCTGCCCCAGAAGCATGTTCAGCAGCTGAACTGTTTCCATGCTTCCTGTTACTACTTCATCCTAACAGGCTATATTTCACTTGGCAGTAAAAGCTTCTCTCATCCTCTCCTGGCCTTGCAGATTCTAAGTCAAGGTTAATATTTACACACAATAGCTCTTTAAGCTGAATCATGTACTTATAGGGACAAAGAAGGAGTACAGGCTGTGAAGAGGACAAAGTATTAGGCTTCTGAGCAGATGTTTAGCTTATCTGCCTCTGACTTTTTGGGTGTCCCTAACGTCTTCTCAGATAATCTCTCATCAACTTTGAGACATTTATCTTTGCCTGCTGAAAGGGGAAAGCCTGTCTGCTGGTGAGGATTCTGTTCAGTCCTTAATTCTATGACAAACTACAGCCATAATGAAGATTCTCTATTCACTTGAGCACAGGACAGGAACATAATCATTAAGGGTATCTATCACATTGCCACCCCTTTCTCAAATAAAAGGTATCTGTAAAAGCATCTCCAAGGGAAACTAAATGTTGCCCAACAAAATTGTTCGGCATGTTCTTCCAAGTCTTGCTAAGAAACAGGTATTTCAGGGATGACTTGTCATTGCTGACAGCCCTCCCTGCAGGGTTCAGCGAAGACACCAAGAGAGCACAATGCCAGAAGTTATAAGACTGATTTTCCTAAGGTCACTGTAGAAATGAAGTACAAGTCTTGAACGGAGAGTAGCCAGACATGAGACAGCAGGTAGCAAGTCGTACATCAAGGACTGTGTGTTGAGGCCCTGATCTGGTGTTTGTCTGAGGAGTCATCGGTATCTCCCTGCTCTTCACAGGACAGTCCCTGAAGGAAAGGAGAGAGATACTGCTAGTGGTCTTTTTACAAGCCCTGTCTGGAGTAAATTGAAAAGTGGGTGAGACAAATGTGTGTGATATGTATGTGGTGATACAGGCAGAGTTCAGTGCACTTGTCCCAAGGGGACAGCATCTGTAAATCTGTAGTCTTTGGATTTTTGAAACAGTGCATTAAGCACAGTAATGAAGATGGACCATATGACTTATTAGTGAATAATTAAGGTGTGGTGATACCAGTGGACTCATCTACATGGACAATATTCAAACTGCCTTAAACTAAGTGCTGACATAGTTGCTGAGGGAATGATCTTGTTCTTTACTATGCCAGTATATCTGAAGGCTTGACTGTCCTTTCACCCTTGCATAAAATTACATGCATTTCTAACCTTCCCACGCTTGCTGGCTGACTCTTTTGAGATCATCTCAAAATTAAAGTGCAAGAGAACAATTCTAGTCTTGTTGCCTTCCACCTGCAGCTAGAGTAAGGAAATTCTATGCGGCTGGATACTGTGAAAGGAAGCCCCCAAGAAACAAATGGAAGATTTTAACTTTTAGTTACTTGCGTGTTAAGCGCACCAGCACTTTCCATTATCATTACACAAACTTAAGTGTGATGAAGATGTTGCTGAGCTGTAGCTTGAATGTAAAGCCCAGAATCCATATTTTCTTGTGGTTGAGGCTCTGTTTCCCCCCACCTCAGAAATTTTAAGGTGAAGCCAGAAACAATTAGAAATGTGCTAGGTATGTGGCTTAACTCAGGAACCAAGATGTCGTTATTTAAAATATGAACACGTATTTAGTTTGCCTTTGCCTTTGTCTATCATTACATTCTTAGTTTCACTAATTCTGGTGTTTCTGAGATGGTTTTCAAAGACCAAGTTCTCCAAATGTATGATAAAAGACCATCATGTACTGTGAAATCTTGCCAGGGAACATGAGTTTTGCAGGATCTCAGATATGAGAGTAGGTCCTGTAAAGTAGCCAGAAGGCCCTCACTAACCTAAAATTTCATTGCTAATACTAAAAATGAGCTTTTCCGTAGTATGACTGGGTATTTGCAAAGGTTCAGCCACAGTTGTGTGCATCCCTGCCCATCTTCCTTTACTGTGGCCATCTTCCTTTTGCTATCTGGTTCTATAAAAATTAGTGGTCTGACTTCCATACAATGGAGGCAAATGGCAATGATGACCAGGCATGCCTTGAATTCAGAGATATAGTCAAAGCTGCACAGATGTAGACCATTTTACTGTTGCCAGAGTGAGGCCTTACTTGTGCATATTTGTTCCTTCTTAAGTAATTTCTTTTTTTATTGCCTCCTAATTTTAGTTCAGCATGTGATACAAGTTATAAAATGCCACAGCTAGGTGTAGCTCTACTAATTAGGGGAAGAAGAATCACTGACAGGCAGGATTCAGAGCCTTGAGGTTCTTATTTCTTCTTTCCAGGATAGAACTGGGCAGAATATCCTAAAGCTAGAACTCAGCTTCTTGAAAGCAAGTTTTATTTCTCTCTTCTGGATCTTTTCCTTCTATTCTCTCAACAGTAATCTTCCATATAGGAGTGGGTGTTTAACTGATGATCCAACCTTAACTCTCTTTCCCTCGTTATTGCTGAAGGACTTGATAAATCTAGGGAGGGGTTCCTCATGCTTATGTCTAAAAGCTATCTCCACCCAAAACTATACTATCAGGCAAACTAGCTTAGCTACTCTGAAAGAAGAATTCAGTTGACTTCATTTTATCTGATTAAAATGTGGATTTCAATGGGCACAATCTGTTTTAGCACTTTTGCAAGTATTCTGCAAAATCCCTGCAGGCTTAATAGTCTTCCCCGTGACCCTTTTTCAGAATGGACACACAAGCCACTTTTTCAGTGATAACATTTCTTAAATAACCATGGCTTGCTAAACAAACTCTTCCTCTGACATCTATTTCTACTCAGAACCACTTGAAACTTTCACAGCAACACCTTTGTTCCCTTGCATCAAATGTTCCCTAACTGTGGCCAGATAAATTGCTTACAGAGGAGAACAGGTATAGCTGACAGTTCTTTCCCATGTAAGCACCCTTATCTCTGTTGATTCACCTGACCAATGCTACATGCAATTCACAAACCATCTGGTAAGAAGCTAGGTCTAATTTTACTGAGATTAGCTAGTTCCATAAAGGCCTTCCTACTGGTTAAATGGCAATTAAAGCTTTCAGGGTGAAATACTCTCTAAGATCTAGGAATTTGTGCTCTCCTGGGTTAAGAGTGAGTTAAGAATCTATATCCATTACTCAGTGAGTGGCAAGCTGGTTGAGTCAGTCTAGTTATCAGCTTAGCAGGAGGAAGGGAAAGCAGGAGTGAGAGCAAAACTCTGCAGGTACATTTCAAGTAATGGGTAAAGCATCAGCTATTACTAAGGCAAATGAGGAATTGGCTATTGGGAATAACAAACTTCTAATGCAAGGGGCTATGCAATGTTCAGCACTTGTATCTGCATACAAATTGTGTCTCAAATGCTGGATAAAAAGGGTGGCTTGATCTGTAGCAGCTGCCTGGATTTAGGGGGAATTAGAGGAGAGCCCAATCATTTAATCACCTAAACAATTTCTTGACTTCATTTGTTATCCTAAAATTTGAGGGACTAATTGCAGACATTGCACTATCTCTCACTATCTCAGACTGAAGACTGATAGAATGGTTTCTGTAGCAGATGTGGATTTCCAGTTTTTTTCTGGCTTGGTTTAGTTCTTCATAACTCTGTAAAGCTGCTCTGAGTGCTTCTGTTTGGTAAGAGTGAATGCCTCAGCCATGTTGAAACAAAACATGGTGACTATAAATTTTTTTTAAATATGTGTGTCTCAGAGGCAAAAGGGTCATGTGACATAGAGGTAAGGTCCTAAAAGTCCGTAGTTTCTTTTCAAATTGCAGTGTTTTTGAAAATCTGAATGTTACTTGGTTACTGTTAAGACAAGCCCGTGGGGGGTGTTGCTTGAGGTTCTGTTATGTTTTTACTGGAACAGTCTGCAGCCTGAGAAAATTACTTGGTTTTACCTGTTGGGTAGTGTAACCTCTGACTTTTGCTGGTTAGAGAAGCATTAATGATATCTACAGGCATCTCATGGATGTTTGGAACAGATCCTAGCAAATGTTTCTTGCATTCTCTCCTATGCTACTTTAGAGATGCAGCTGGCAATGCTGAACGAGAATAGATCAAAATACCTGAGGTTCTATAAATAGCATTAAAAGGTAAAAAAAGCTAAAGATTGACAGATTAAAACATGTTGGTGCAAGTACAGCCTGTTGATGTAGATCAATGTGCCGTATGCTTAGGAATTACTGATGTGAGGGTTCATCACCTCCTGGCTGTAACTTCATGCTATGTAGTCTGACTGAGTCAGACTTGCCATATGATCACCCCTTACCCTTTCAGGCTTTGTCAGGCTTCAGTGTTCAGGAGAACTCAGATGGACTAACAGCTCTAATAAGAATATTTCTTCTTCAAGGTAAAATATTATGTCTGTCTTCTAACTGTAATTTGGATTTTTAAGCCTACAGTGAACGTAACTGGCCACAATCCCATCATGTCTACTGAAGCTGAAACTACTGCTACCAACAGCCAGCCTGAGCAACAGACTCCACCAAGGGCACAGTCTTCAAAGAAAGAAAAAAAGAAAGGTAAGAAATGCTTGCCACTCAAACACCTCCTTTATTCCATGTCCATAATCTTTTGATTTGCCTAAATCACCCTCCCACTATTGCTGAAGTAACTCTGAGTTTTCCAGCTGACCACAAGAGTAAATATGCCAGTATAATAAATTTTAGTTCTAAAAGCCTTTTTCTAGCTTTAAGTTCTAAAGCTTTCTGTTCCACTATGAAATAAGTCATTTGCTGAGCCTGACAAGTAAGCAAGAGCCCAGAGGTGTGTGAGCCTCCTGAGGAGGTGTCTGGAGCCTGGACCACCATGGTAGCTGTTAGTCTGAATTTTAACCTGACTCCTCCCCACCCTCCAGAAAGGAGATTTGTGCTGGATACAAAATTCTACTGCAGGGAAGCTAGAAAACTCTTTCCATGCGGATTATTGTAGATGAGATAATAATTTTTTTGATACATTAGATCATGTAAATATAGTTGCCTCATATAAGAATACATATCTAGGTACATACTTGAGCTATGTTGAGCATGCTGAGAAGAAAAGCAAGCAGCTCCTAGTAGCAGGAACAGCAGAAATAACAACTTAACTAAAGTCCCAAGTGCTTAGAAGGACACAAATACCAAGGACTCACGGTAGAAATGATGGTGCTGATACCAGGTTCTAGTATAGGAATTAGGAGATTATTTTTGGTAGCAAGAAGGGATCTGCCTACATCAGAACACAGGGATAACACCTAAAGACCTACTGAACACCTTGTATGGCCATGGGAAGTGCCATTTCTACATGGTGGTTTTTTCTTAGCACTATATCTACATGACTATTGCTTATCCACATTTTCGTCATTTGTGTGGTGAACAATTGTTCTGAAGCCCCCAGTCCCTAACCACTGGGTTCCACTCTTTGAACTGAGGCCACATTCTGCAGGAGGACTGTGACCTAAAAGGAATAACTGTCTTGCAGTGCACATGGATTGTTAGTCAGCTGTACTCAAGAGAATTTTACTCTGTACTTGGTGCATACTTACATGGTGTATATTTTTTTTAAAGATCACAAATCTCAACATAGTCATTTCTATCATTAAAAAAAACAGACAAAACCAAAAACAACCCAAAAAACCCAACAAAAACAAAAAACCCAACTCACCTAAGCATAAAAATAACCTCAAAAAACAAACAGACCCACCAAACCTTTTCTCTATCTCCAGGGCCAGAAAAAACAGATGAATCCCTCTTGGCTAGATTCAAAGGTGATGGTGTAAAATACAAGGCTAAGCTGATTGGCATAGATGATGTTCCTGAGGCAAGAGGAGACAAAATGAGTCAGGATTCAATGATGAAGCTGAAGGTAAGGGCTTGATCTGTCACATAAGGAACAATCTCTGATTAGCCTTCAAAAAGCGGATCGAGCTGTCACTTTGGCAAAACCTCAGATACAGCCTAATGGTAACGTTATTACTGACAGCACCATCCAGATGGATGTTGCTTCCTAAACTGTAACCTCTGGCTCAAATTTCCCTGAAAGTCTGGGTACATTCCTTTGGGTTTATAAGCCTCCAGTGTGAATGCTGACAGTATGAATTTCATCACAAATTATGAGCTTGGGTTTTGGAGGGGAAGGGGGATTGCTGTGCAATTTAAC
>JANRMJ010000079.1:12615209-12630654 GCA_025584955.1 Alethe diademata | reverse complement strand
GTAATCTTGCTATTGCAAGTGTAGAAAACTTTTCAGAAACTATATATCATAATAATAAAATTTTCTTCAAAGTCACATTCCCAGCTTCCTACAGGTCAACATGCTGAATGAGTCTTGCAATACAAAAGTATTGTAATTTGCACAGTACATTTTCTTATATTTCAAATAGAAGAAATCAATTTATTTATTGCTATGACTTTCAAAATAAATTAGTTGCTCAGTTAGCAAACAGCCGATCAAATCCTAACTTCAAAGCTCTGAATGCTTCAGACAAAAACTATGATTACAGTATTTCTAGTGTTACAGACTTTAGAAAAAATAATGAATTAGTACAAAGTCGAAAGAGACCAGAGACAAAAGGCTTTTTTATTCTCTCTGGCCCTCCTATTGGCTTAACTGTCTAAGGTGGTAAAATCAGTGCCTTGTGAGGTATTGTGGGAGAAATTTTGAATGATTAGTGATACATATACATACCTCTGCAATTTAATTGGGTGTGTGTATGCATCAAACAGCAGTAGATGGCTTAACCCTGATAATCTCCATAGTAAATACGTACTTCCTCCCTTCTCTATATGCACAAAAATACCCAACAATGTGGTCACTGGGTATAAGTTTCATTATGTCTACCTTATTTTGGCTGCATTTAATGTAAGCAATTTGTAGCTCAACACAAACAGTTTGGAAAGATTTAATTTTTTGGCAATGCTGAAAGACTTGGGATAGTTACCTTTAAGTTGCAGAAGTGTCTCTCTCTTTACATATATAACTACTCCAACATAACAGGCTCTTTATTTAATGAGATGATCAAATGGAAGGCAAAAGGAGAAAAAACCCAATTGAGAAGCTCTTGTTATTGAAGTAAAAAAAAAAAAAAAAAGAAAATCACAGAGCACTTGCTGAACCATAGTAAGTTAAGACACAGTTCTTTCTTAAACCTCTAATTTTTTTTTCAAACACCTATTTATTATGTTTTGTAGTAATACTCCTTTGTTTACAAACAGATGATTCAGAACCCTACCTAGTTATAACATTCCTGCTTTATACTGTAAGTTTTACATTTTAACTCACATAGGAACTCCAGGTCCTACTTGTGAATTTTATGTATCAATATATCTGCCATAGCTGCACCCCTGCTGCCACTGTCAGCTGAGAAGAGGACTTCTTGCTCCAAGGGCTCCTGAACCCAAAGGTGGCCCGTGCCCACTGCATGGAATCACTGTCTTTTGCTCCCATCCTGCACTGATGTATTTTATTTTTCCTGAATTAAAATATGTTGAACTTTTAATTTCAGTTCATAATTAATACTGGTCCTGAAAGTTACTGAATTGGGCTGGCTAACTAAAACATCTACTTTTTAAAATAATAAAATATAATATTTTAAAATAAAAAGATGTAATAATTTTAAATAATAAAATATAAGATTTTACAATTTTGGAATTACTATACTTTTTTTTTAACAAGAAATTTAGTAACTTTGACAATATCTGGGGCTGTTGATTGTCATTTCTTTCACTTTTACTTCACATATTTTCATTTTCTATCCACACATGCACAGTTTTATTCAGATGCAAAATGGAGAAGAAAAACAAGGAAAAGTGATGGTGGGGAGAGCAGAAAGTAAAAAAATTCCTGAGAAAGGAAAGAAAAATTGACACACACATTTACCAACCAGAAGAATTTTTTTACACCAAGGAACTTGCAGTTCTCTGAATAGTTAGCAGGAATAACAGGAATGTGGTACATTCCTCCAGGTTCCAGTACAATCGGATTTTTAGGTAAGTTGATTTTGAAGTCATATGCAATTTCTTAAATTTTTTATGTGTTCAGTTGACAATTTCAGAAGTAAACAGAATTTATGATGTGTCCAAAAGGACCTGCAGTATCTGAAGGGCAGCACCTGAAGGAAAATTTTAAAACATCAAATGCTGAAAGGATACAAAGAAATGTTCAGCTTCTCTTACCCTACAGGAAGATGAGCTGTAGCATCTCCTCAGCCAATCAGCAGTACTAAAGCCTCAGATCAGGAAACTCTTTAAAGTATTTGTGAACATTGCAACAGTACTTTCCCATTGCTGTCCTTTGTTTTTCTCTTCTTTATAGAGTTGGAAGCCACGTGTGAAGTTACTCATGGAGAAATATGAGGCACATAGCAGAGAGACTGAGGATGCTTCAAACAGCCGACCCATGAAAATCCCAAGACAAGACATCCCCACAGGATTACAGACAAGGAAAGCAGCACTTGAGAAATTAGCAAAAAAAGGAAATTTTGAGTGTTCTTCAGGACCCAGTACCCCTCACAAACCTGCTCAGCCTATGCCTCCTCTAGCTGTCAAGACTTCAAGTGATGATAAAACAGAGGAAGATCCAAACCCACCACATTTGAACACAGTGGCACAAAGGTTTGGTGTTCAGCTTCAGCCCACTAAGAGAGGAAATGATGAAAAAACTGGGTGCACTAAATTCTCTATCAAAACCAGTGACCCGTCAAAAGAGGACCCAAAGCCTTTGAACCCAAAACCTGCATGGAATAAATTCCTTGCTCCTCCTGATAAAGAAAAAAATCCTCTGGGACCAAAACCTAATTTAAATTTTGCATCACAGGAGAATGAGGCAAAACCAGAATTTTTAAAAGTATCTGCAGTTAAGGGAAAATTAAGGTCTGCAACACAAGCAAATGAGCCCAAGCCTCCTGCTTCTAAACCACCTCTTGCACAGAAACCTTCTCTAAGCAATAATGTATCTCAGAATGAAGACACTTCTAATAAAAGCAGTTTTCTGCAAAGGCAGTCAGAACCTAGAACAAATATACATGCACTCCAAGAAGCAAAGGAAATGGGTGAAAGTAGTAATTCTGCTGCAGAAGCTTCAGGCAGTCATTTTCCTAAAAGAGCTCTGAAGCATGCTTGCAACAGGTCCAGTTTATCAAAAAAAGCCCCCAAAACTGTGGAAGAAAACACTGAAGAAAAGGGAATAACTGCTGCCAAGAAAATCTTCCAGGACAAAATCATCCAGGAACAATCAAGGCCTTCTCATAAAGTCCATAAGATGAATCCAGCACCTGCTGCAGGAAAATCATCAGGTGAACCTCAAGAGAAAGGGGATAGGGACAGGAGTTCTGGAATGCCCAAGCGGCAAATCTTGCCCCCATCATTCAGGCTGGGCCAGCCCCCAAAAAAGCCCAGCAGACCCCCCAGTGTGCACCTGGGAAAATTCCAGCAGAGCTGCCAAGGAAAGGGTAAGTCCAGTCTGTTCTTACTTCCTTGGGTACAAACTTTTTGATACATTTAGAATCAGGTTAATTTCAGATGGAATCTCCTCTGCTGTTAAGAAATAACATGACACTTGTGCATGAGACAACCCCTTAAAGCTGTCACTTAGGATTCCATACAGGACAGAAATTAAAATTTTATTATCTATCCCTCAGCAAAAAAGTTCAAGTTTAATATTTACTGTATTGGGCTCACCTGTTTCACAAAACTACTCAGATGCAGCTATGACTTGTGTGAGGGAGTATTTCCTCAACATTTAAATCCTGATTTAATTAAACTGATCAAACTTAGATTCTTCAATTTTAAGTTTAGTTAGTGAGAAAGGGGAATGCCAAATGGTGTGATTCTGAGCTCTAAAGTTGCTGACAGTGGATGCTCTAACTCCGCATTGTGCATGTGTGGTACATCAGGTACATTCATGTAATTTAGTTGATACTAAATTTTCCCCTGTGCCTTCTTGTCTAAAATACAGCACGGCTTGTGTTTCAGCAGTTCTGAGTACACATAAGGCTGGTCTTCCTGAGGCAGAAGAGGTTCAGAGAGGCTATGGCAGCATGAAAAAGCACAGAGCTGATTTCTCTCAAGAGAAATAGTCTCACTAAAAACAGTGTCTGCATGCAGCTATATGTTGTGTTGCTATTAATTCCACTCAAAGATTAGGATTATACCAGTAATTTAAAAATGTACTTTCTTGTCAGCTGCTGTATTCTGGTTTTCCTCTACAGTTTGGTTTTTTTTGTGTGTTTGTTTTTGTTTTGGTTTGGTTTGGTTTGGTTTTTTTTTCTGGTTTTACCCTACAGTTAAGGAAATGTTCTCACAAATCCAAGATCGGGCCAAGATCCTCAAATGATGCAAATGTATGTAGGTCTTTAAAACCAATATGCCTATATGCAATCTCAATAACGAAAGACAGCATTTTCAGCCAATTACACCAGTAGATGTTTTGATTATATAAGAAGAATAAGTACTTTGCTAGTTAAAACTATTAAAACTGAAAAAGGCTGGAAATACAGAAAATGAAAATTTATTTAAAACACATTTTTTAATTTACTTTAAGTAATTCATGGAGGATTTATATTTGTTGTTCTGCTTATTGTTTATTCAGATTTTTTTCTGGTTCCCTTTTAGTTACAGACACAAATAATTTTTTTCATCCCGTTTTTAAAACTGAGCATAAGAAGTATTTATCCAATGCATTTTAAATTAACACTGTGAGCTGTGAAAATGATATCAGAACTTTTAGAAGGAGGGTGCCCAATTGTCACTAACCAGAGGTAGGAGCAGCAACCACCCTGACAGTCATGGGAACATGAGCTAAGGATGGAGCTGCCCAGCATGGTGGCACAGGTGGTTTTCCAATTATTTTGCAAAACTCACACACAACTAAGTAGAAATGGAGGATCAGACTTGGTCTTCTCTATCTCACAGTCATATAGCGGCAGGTCAAGAGTGAAAGATTTAGAAGCCACATCCAAGAGAAGCTGTCCATTGTGTCTTTGTACTTCAGCCTTCCCCCACACGGCTGACATGTAGACCTTCATATTTGGTTTGGCTTTGATTAATGCAGTCCATTTCTTTGTGGCCAGAAGTCTACACAGAACAGTTCTGGTGGACAGACAAGTTATTCTATCCTGTTGTGAATCCTGAGCAAAATCCTTTTCAGGTCAACAGTAATTCATTGTTGATGGGTTTCTTGGAAAATAAATAACAAAATCTACCTGTTTTGGAAGAACAGTTAAACTGAACTGTATTTTTTTTTTTTTAACTGTCATTTCAAGAATCAAAGTCATGGCCGGAAGACACCACCCTCACAGTACAGATTCTTCCTGTTCATTACTGTGTCCTGGTGAACAGAAGCTTTCCATAGTCGCTTAATTTGCTTCTGTGAGTCAGGTGCTGAAAATAAAGGAGACTAAGCAAATGAAAATAATGTTTTCCATTCAACAAAGCTTTCTGAGATCTACCTTTGGAGCTTTTGGTCTGTAATTGGGCAAAAGTTAGGCTTTGCATTGTCCTTCAAGAAGAGAAAAGTTCCACACAGTGCTTTTTACACTTGCGTTCAGAGCATGTGCCAGCACTATAGAAAACCTTGTATCGCCTGATTTAAAACAGGAGTTTGAATCTGCTTTCTCAGAAGTATCAGTTCATCCCTGGTTATTTGGTTATTCTTTCCCATGAAACCTGTTTTACTGGTTTTTGAAAATAAGTATTCACTGGGCATGAAATTACATTAAAGGTTAAAGGCTGAAGGACTTAGCTTTGACAGAGCAATCTTAGTTAAGTATGGGAGAAGGATTTAAATCATCCACCATGCCTGCATGAATACTAAGGGATGTTAGTTTGATGTTGGCCTTGCTGTGGATTAAATTTTCACTAGTCCTAAAATCTTTACATGTAAAACTTCTTTAGATACAAGTGTCTTTTTCAGGCAAGTCTGACTATTGAAATGTTACTGGTTTTCAGTGCAGGCAGACTTTAAGAAATTCCTGTCTGGGCCTGCAAATACATGGCAGGATAGTAAATTCTTGTGTTATGTCCCATTACAGCAATTTTTCCTGACAGATTATATTTACTTAGCTAAGAATCAATTATATGCATAAGGCTTCTGTGTTCAGGAAAAAAATACCAGCTACATTGTATTCTAACATCCAAGGTGTTAGAAAAAAGAAGCAAAGTCATTTTGCTGGCAGCTTTCCCTGTGAGGACACAACTGTAGAGTTGCTTCCTGAGGAGGACTGCACTGGGCACAGTGGGATCATACGGTACAGGTGGCCACACACACAAAGCCAGCCAGAGGCTGAGCTCCCAGTGCCCTACACACCTCTGCACAACTCCTGAACAAAAAACACTGGGGCTTCAGTTTTCCAATGAATAAAAAGTGGGCACGTGTTGTCAGTCTGCTTCAGTCAGAGAGAAAATTCCTCAGAATTTTTAAGAGCCTCCGCAAAAAAGAATATTAAGGCTATGGAGAAAACCCTACTACTCTGGAGATTTTGAAGCATTACTTTCAAAGGTCAAGGATTTGTCACATAATTCCACTAAAATATGTAGACAAAACTGTAAATTAAACTGGCAGTATGGCTTACAACATTGAAAAATATAAAACACTGCAATTTAAAAATTAATTCAACCATCCTGAGAGAAATATGAATGAGACAGTTATTTATCTGTCTTTAGTTACTTAGTTAATCTACCTAAGAAAACAGATAAACCAACATTGAGTGTTTCCTTGCAGGTTCTTACTCGGAATGCAACTTGCTGCTGTTGGGTATAAGGAAGCAAAAGTAGACAAAACCCATTGCAAATCAATATTTAAACTCATTGTGCTTGATTATTGCCTTAGCTATAACAGTCTGCAACATTTTCCAAATTTCTTATTTTTATTTTTGAAGGATTAAATTGTATTCATATAATATCAGAAGACAGCTCTCCTTTGTGAATTGCCAAATCTTCTGCAACTGGCAGAAGATCTTCCCCTAAATGTCTCTGTTTTTGTTTGTTATGGCTTATGTGCCACACTTATTCCCTTAAAGATTATCTGACTCTAGTAAATTAACAGTAAGATGTGGGTTGTTTTTATCACAGGATGGAGGCACAGAAATCTATTTTTCTCATGTATTCTGGAGTAGCAGCTGACTGCTCTAAGTCCCATTGAGTCAGCTATAATCACTCCTGAGTGGAGGCTTCAGAAACTAAGATACAGAATTTAGGACTCAGGAAAGAAACCATGTGAATGCACCTGTTAATTCTGGTAAGAGGTTTGACATGTAGTTTGAATAGCTTTGAGGCCCCTTCTATTTTGAATCAAAGCATATGCATAACATACTCAATAGGTCTGGACACTGCAAAGGACTGAACGAAGCCTATGAAGTGTTTTATTTTACTTGAAACCATTGCCCACCTTCCAACAGGGTCAATGCTGGATGGATTTGACACAGTGCCTTGAAGATTATGCTGCATACAAGAGCAGCCTTTCAGAAGTACTAAGAGCAGTAGCTAGAAGAGAAAATTCATAAGGATGAAGTAAAAAGACAACCATGAGTTTCTCATGGAACATGGCAGAAAGGAAGCTGCTGGAGAAAAATAAGTAAAACTGATGGAACTGATTAATTCTTTCAGTTTAGTAAGATTTCCTTAATTTAATTTCCAAAATACTGTTATTTTGTATATGTATTTTGATTCACAAAAAGAAACACCTCTTTATGCACCTTCATCATGTGGTTGCATTATATGGGTCACAATACAAAAGCATCCCTGCTGTATAACTATGCTACAAGTGCTCTGAAACCCATCAAGATTCCAGAGAATAATGTGAACACAGAGTATATAAATAAATTTAATTTAGAGATTGATAAAAGTTATAAGAACTGGGTGAAAGTTTCCCATTCTTTAAGTTAACACATAGATAGGTTTATGACCAAGTTGGAAAGTACCTTGTTTTCCCTGATACACAAAAGTACTGTAGTGATGGAGTTTTGGACACGTGTTGCTGGTACCATTACTGGAGAATGCATCTTGTACCCAAAAGGTGCTTAGCTTAAAAAAAAAAGAAAAAGAAAAATCTTTGTAATTACAAGAATGATTGGCATATACTCTCCTATTTGAAGTTTAATAAGTATTGAAATTTCTCTCTATGCTAAAAGTTCTAATTTGTTTCCACTTTTAAAATATTTTCTTAGCAGCTCACAGAGGTAAAACCTATGTAGCATGCATAATGTTTGAATTTGAAACCATACATACCCTACTGATGCAAGTATTTTCACCATTTAGTTTTCTAGACCTATTTTGACCCACAGGGAGAAATGCTCTTTATGAATCTTCATCATTTGGTAGCATTACTTGGGTAATAACACAGTACAAATTAATATATTTCATTGTAGAAAATATATTAAAAATCATAGGTCATTATAGTTCATACATAGAAAACTTCCAGTCATTCTTGAAAGTTTTAATATTAAATGTTACAAAAAATATTCAGTATGAATAGACACCAAAAAAGCCAGGCTTTTAATAATAAAGCTGTTAGGAATATTTTGAAATTGTATCTAACAATTTTTTTTTTAATCCTAAAAGGTTCATTTTAGTAAAGAGCATTCCTGAGGTCATTGGTTTCCTCTTGAAATTGAGCCCTCCTCAGATATGTGCATTTGGAACAATGGTGTTCCTTGTTTGCAGATTCTGAAGAGAAAATTTGCAAACTTCCACTATCCAAATGCAAGACTTTGTTGCATGGGAATTTTTTATGAAAATTATTTGTATATACCATAGTATGTATGATGTAATTGTTTTTCAAATTGAAAAATTTTAAAACCCCTCATCATTTTTTTAGTTTGGAAAGTAGTCAAATTTTAAGAAGATTTTTACAGTACATTTTCTTTTAGTTGCCTTTGCATTATTTTACAGATTTCGTTTTGCTTTCTCTTTCAAATATTAATTACAAAATATTAGTTTTAAATTATTGCTATCTTACATATCCTCCATCTCTGAATGCTTTCAAACTTTATTCTTTTTTCTTGCCTATGAAATGATACCATGCAACATAAAATTAATTTACTCAGGTTTATAAGTATTTTTAGTAGAACCAGAAGTAGTCATTAAGGCTTTTTATCAGATAAATGAAAAGTTTCAACTGCAGTTCAATTTGGAATTAATTTTATGTTCCCCTTTAGAAAAGGATAGGCTTCTTTCTACCATAACACATCTGCAGTTGGAAATCATTTTTCTTATGCTAGTCAGCACTGCCCAGGTGAAGAATTAGGAATATCAAACCTCATATTTAGTCACCACAAGGCTCAGTCCTGCTAACTTTTCCATACTGAAATGCAATGGGTGAAACTGTGAGCCTTCTTTTGGGAGTGAAACTATGTGTATGCTTAATGTTTTTCAGCCATCAGCCTTAAATGTAGATTTAAATGCTCTCTTTCATGTGATGTATATCCTTCATCTGTCTCTACATATATGTAAGTGAAAAAATCCCCTACCAGGTATGGGGTCTAGGACTTAATATGTCTACTCTATGATATTTTTGAGCATATATGGTTTAGAATACATGTCAAATGTTATGTAAAACACCCTTAATGTAGTCTGTGCATCTGTTGTGGAAAGGTGTTCCAATTGACACCAATGAGAAGTTTGGCTTTAAAAAGAACAAATTCTCCACCTGCTTTGGTCATCTTATAAGCAACCATCAGCAAAGGGATCTGGTAAAGGATGGAGACTTAAGTCTTCATTTTCCCCTTTTTCACCTTGTCTGAAATTACACCCTTTTGGGATGTAATTTTGTTTGCATGCAGGACTAAAAAAATAGCTTAACCACCTAACTGGGAGGAGAATCAGGAGAGATGAAAGGAAGAAAATTCATAAAATATTGTACTTAGGTATTTTTAAAAGTAAGGTCTATACTCAAGGAGAGCAACAACCAGAAACCTGAGCTCTTTGTTTTTGAGGTGTGAGCAGGGCTGCAACTGAACCTTGTTGCTACAGTATGTGTAACAGCAATCTAATCAAAACCACTGAGCTTCAGCGCTGTTTCAAGTTCACCTGCTCACTCTGGGAGCTCCAAATTAGCGTAATAGTGAAACCTGAAACCATGGTTTGTATCTAAATGAGTATGTGGTTAGGGAAGGAGAGCAGAGCACAGCTCTCTGCACATTACAGATGAGGTAGGAAGTGGCTGATCAGCTGCTGCAAATGTTGTTGCAGGTTCTGAGTAAACCCTCTGTAAAACTCAGAAAGCTTCCCAGGTCTTGCATGTAGAAGCGGTGAAGTGCTTTGCAATAAAACTGAAAAGATGGTTGGGTTTGCAGAGTAGCCCAAAAGCATTTTGCTTTATAAAAGGATTCTTTTAAAGTGCAAGACTTTCTGATATGTAACTGATTCAAAAATCCTGAAGTAATTTTATGATGAGAACTATAAAAATTCACTAAGAATTTTAATATTACAAGCATTTTTCCTACAGAATATTCAAAGTTTCCTTGTAGTACATTCTTATTGTCCAGTTTTCTTAATGTTACTAAAAGCAAGAGTCAGCAATACACTAGGAGCTCACTGCATCAGAGGTCAAACAGAATAACGTCTCACCAAATGCCATAGTCTAGGCCAAAGAAAGAAGGTGTGGTTTTCTTAGAATGCAAAATCAAAAATCAGTTTTTTCCTTGCATCTGCGAGAGACTGCATTGTTATAGATAGGATCTTCTTACATACTTATATGTATTTATGTAGTCTACTTATGATGAAGCAGGTATGATGAAATCACTCAAAATGGAATGTGCACAGTGCTGTGCATTGCTGTTCATCTCCAGTTTTATTTAGGATGCAGTCTTGGACCAGAAATTTCTAGATTAAGGCAATGGATAGGTTGTTTGCTACAGCCTGGTACCTTAAACATCATTATCAGTTCAGTCTTTGCAGTTAAGTCTGGGCTGGTTGGAGACTGGACACCAGGCTAATAGCATTTGCAAAACAGTGTATTGCAGATAAGATCAACACAGCTGTTCTGAGCTAACTGGGATTTCTAAAATACTGCTGGCTTTGGGAGCAGGTATGCTTTGCGCCTGCAGTCCGCCAAGGGTGAGAAAAATATGAATAGCTGAAGCCAGACCACCCTCTGCTAGGACAGGATATTTTCTTGCTTCAAGGGAGATTATCAAAATTATTATTTGCCATTGTTGCCAATTAAAAACTCTGTGCCAAATAAACACATTCTGTTGCAACACTGATTGCATTGAACAGATGGATTTGTATCTTCAGCTGATGGTTGAAGAACAGTGTGTGTGAGTGCGAAAATATGTGTTGGTTTTTTTTCTCTTTGACAGCTTCCATTCTGCTAAGGTTGATAATTGGATGTTCACCTTCTTCTGTGTGCCAATCTCTCACCCAAACACCGAGATACCGTGGTATTTAGGGAGGCAATAAATAGAGATGTGTCATTTAAGTTTTATTTGTACTGGAGCCAAAATCACCCTTGCACATGAGTCCAATTCATTTTACAATTCTGAAAAACAGAACCATCTGTGACCAAACGATGGGATAGGATTCCCATCCCACCAAGCAATGCTTGTTCCAGGTGTACTCCATTATGGAGTTTGTGCAGTGCTAAGACTTCCCTTCATTTTGCCACATATTTATGGTATTATGATCTCAGGACACAGTGATAAAGTATCTCAGGACAACACTGAAGGTTTTAGTGGGGTGAGAATGGCTTTTTCTCATTCTGCCCTGAATGCTTTAGCCCACATGGAATTCACAAGTTCCAAAAGAGCTGGACTTCTAATTTCTCTTTGAGTTCACACGGGAGAGACATAGAAATTATGCTCTTGTATGCAGGTTGATTTCTTCTGCTGTTGAACACAGAATATCTGGACATGAAGGGAAGATGGGATCTTTCTCTTGATGTCATGCTGACAACCAAAGATGTATGAATGTTTCCCTTTCACAAGCCAAGAATGGCAAGGGTCAAAGTCACAAGTATTGCATCAAGACAACTACAGTGTCCTTCACTTCCCGATAAACAAACATTCCCAAGAATGCAAGTGACCTTTCGGCCACTGCCCATATGGAAGCTGTTTGAGAAGGTTCTCCAAGAGCACAAGATAGATTTTTGCAGTGTTCTGTGCATGTTATACTGTAAGTGCTGAAGATCGGGGCATGATTAAAGAAGTTTAATGCCACAAGCCACAAGTAATGGGATATTTGGGACATTCTGTGGACAGTTTTTATGGCAGGTTTCTCTATACAGCTGCAGTCCCTTTTCTTCTGTTCTTTGGTTTCTTTTTGAAGAACTTCAGTTTCTGCCTCTGTTTATTCAGTGCAGCACAATGTGAAAAAGCTGAGAGTCCTAAGAAGAGAGGAGAGGCTATTTGGAAACCAAGGTGTTAGCTGCCAAAGTTGCCACACAGTGACCACCCCTAACACTATTTACTGTGATCAGAGTGCTTCTGGTGCATGTGAAGACAGGATGTAGTTTCAGTTTAATTTCTTGGTCTTGAGTATCTGCAGCTGACTGCTGTTCCACTACCTCTACAGAGCTCTTCCATGTTTTCATAGTACCAAGTGTCCCAGATTATAAAAAAAATTAAAAATAACAAAGTAATAAAAATTTTAAAAAGAAGTAAAAATTAAATGCTCCTCTAAAATAGGGGGGGAAAAAAGCCCCATTATGATAGCTTTGGCTCAGCAGGCTCATTATAGCACCTTTTTTTCCAAACAGCTTTTCAGCATGTCACTTTCCCACCTCAATCATTCCACTGTTTCTAGTATTAAAATTAATACCTAGATCACTCTCGGTCATAAGTGTAGTTATTTGAGCTAGTTAAAACTCTAAAGGTGGAGAAGAGTCAGTTCTAACTGACTCAGTTCGAAAATCAAAAGCAATATTTCCATTAATATGATGATCATTTAGTTACTATTAGATTATAACAAACTACAAAAATGAAAAAGGACAGGTTGTTCAGCCTTTATATTTAAAAATAACCACTTAATCTAAAATGCATGTGGTGTCCTTCCTGGCTCAGTTTCCTATTGCCTGGATTTGGCTCTCAAGAGACATCAGATGAAAGAAGTATTATGCACAGAGACTTGGGAAGAATTTTTGCCTTAGTCCTAGAAACTTATCACAAGAAGTAATACAATATGATGACAAAAGGTTCACATGCATGGTGTGCACATACACAACACCGAGCAACATAGATATAACCACCGTAAAACTGATATAGAATTCCCTATTAAAACACAAAAATAAATTTGAGAGTATCATTACTATCAATCAACATGGCTTTCAGGAAAACAAAATAAAACAACAACTAAAAAACCCCAGTCAAACAAACGGAAAAATAGACTCCTTTCTGGTTGCTTTCTTTGATTAGAATGTAGAATTCATCTCTTATAGAGAAATACATGTTGTCAGTGGTATTTATCTTTATAAGAAGTTTTAGGGCAATGAGAAATTATAGCTGGTAGTCTGTGGATGAATAAAGAATGTGAAGAATTAAATGCAAAGATATAGTCTGCAGATACTCAGATACAACAAGAGCACAATCATGTGTAACTTTGGCTCATTTAAGCAAAGTTTGCTTTTATTCAAATGCAATTTTACATGTATAATGAAGAAATGTAAACCATACCTGTGAAACAAGGTTGTGTGATGATTTGGGAGAAAAAAATCAAGTTATAAGCTGCTCTACAATTGAGTAAGGACTATGATGAGGCAGAAGAGTATAATGCATAAGGGTTATCAGCTTGTAACTAAATTCTTGTCGTTTTATCCTTACAGAATTTTCACAAATGTTTTGAATAAAAGCTTTTTGTTCTGGGAATTAGTTTAATAGTCAGGAGTCAGCAGTTCCAAAACATGAGGAGAGATGACAGTTGGAGAAAATACTGAAATCCTCTGGATGCAATTGGTAGAGATATGGCCAGATGAAGAATGACTTGCAATTTTCATCACTACATGTGGCAGACAAGTGCATGCTCTGTAGAATTGCAGTGTTAGATTTTCTAAGTGTTGAAATGGTTAGAGAGATAACAGAAATAGGTATGCATTAATTGCTACACAGGGAAAAAACCCAAAAAAACCAAACCAAACAAACAAACAACAAACAAAAAACCCATTAATTTAAAAAGTTTACTCTTTCAAGTCACTGAAAAGAAATCTGAGTTATGTATTAATTCCAGTGGTGTCAATACCTTTTGGGTACAAAACAGTGGTGATAGAAAGGCTTTTGCCTCTGAATGCTAAGGTAAAAATAAAAGTAATAGAACTTGAAGCCTGAGGAGCTCAGAAAATGGTAAGACGCAGATTCTAATGGGAAGCAAACTTAAATGAACAAGTACCTCTACAAAATTCTGTAGTGTTCTTTGTTTTGTCAGGACCCATCAAACAACTGAAAGACAAATTTCAGCCAAATGTTACTTTAGTATATCTCTAGCTGTTGATCTCAATATAGCAGCAAATATTTATGTGTTGTAATGCACAGGATAGCAATCAAAGGATGTCATCATTGAATTGGAAGGGATATAAATAAGTCGTTTGTCACTATGTTATGTCCATCACAATCTATAGGGTAACAACAATAGTACTAGAACTTATTCATGCCATAAATTTACCCTGCTTCTTCAACATGAACCTCAAGACATGGAAATTCCACTTTCACTGTTAGAAAATGCCTCCTAACAAATGTTGCTGGCCTTTAAACATGTTTCTTTTTGCGTCTTCACTATGGAAAAGAAGGGGGCGAAATATAAATTATCCCTTTTTTCACTACCAGAGACTTAAGTATTAGTTTTGTTCTAATCTAGCCTAATCTTACCATGGTTCCCTGAACAATGACCATTTGTTCAATATATTCAGGAATTCATGTTTTCTAGACTTCATTCTCACTATTCTCCTTTGGGTACTCTCCAGCTGGTGGTTTGACATTGATTCTGCTGTAGCCTCCTCCCTACTAAGAGAAAGGATTCTTTCACTTGACTTTTGGCCTATATTTTTGAATAAAATGTAAAAAAGATAAGTGGTACAAATTTAATCTTGGCAAGTCTTAGACTGTAAGGATCTTCTTTTGTAAGGTGCATGTTCCTTAATGCACAAACCATAAAATAATTCACCTGTGGAATCATCTGTGTTTGGGTCTATCAGTATTTTGCTGTTCAAGTAATGGAGGAACTTAACAGATTTAAAATGCGCCATTGTCCATGTGTATGTTTAAAAGTTGGTCCAAGCAGCCACAAAAAAGTACATATCCAAAAATTTTTGAGTTCTGTGGCAGTAAGTAGAAAAACTATCAAGGCTTGATAATTTCACTTTGGTTTCTATGTAGGATATGGAAGGGTCCATCCTAAGGTTATCAATTCCCCTCTTCCTGTCTATCACAAGGACAGAAGTACAGACACCCAATAAACTAAAAAAGCTCTTCCAATAGATTGTTGCAATTTTCAGTCTTGATATTTAACTTTAGTAAATATTTTTCATTGTTCTGTGTTTTGAGTCACTTGTTTTTCCTTGTGGCTAACATTTCCTTTACTTGACAAGATTTTAATCTCTCACAGGTGTGAACTTAAATAAAATCTCCAGAAGACAAGGGGTTTCTTCTCAGCTGTAATTGATTTTAACAGAACTCTGAATTTGCTTTTTCCCTCTGTTCTCCTCTTCCTTGGATTTTTCTGGATTTCTCTCCATGCAG
>JANRMJ010000079.1:12591556-12602664 GCA_025584955.1 Alethe diademata | reverse complement strand
AGAAAAGAGTGTGGCTTACAAATTTAACCCTGAAAACAAGGCCTCTCAAATTCCATGAGATGGATATGAGCTATACTTTTTTGATTTCAGCAGAAGCTTTTCCTTTACAGCACAGTCTCCATGCATCTGCAGTGTAGTGCTACATTGCAGATTCTCCACTTCAGTGTGTCATCTCTTCCATGTCAAATAGATCTGCAGCTAGAGAAGTGACATATCTAGCAGCAGATCAGGCTTGCTGGCACAGAAATACCCTAGTGGTCTTGTCACGAGAGTCAAGGCTATCACATAACCTAGCATGACAGTGGTACTTATGTTACCAGACCTCACAGGAAAGTTTTGTTTCTTACATGTCGTTTAACAAACCATGCTCCACTAAACATCCTAATGTGCAGAAACAGAGCCTAGGATACACATAAGAGATCTGCATATGAGTGTAATGTAGGACAACCATCTTGAAGCACTCAGCCATTACACCTAAGTTTACTGCTTCTGATGAAACTCCTTAGCTTAGAGGCCTGCCTGGAATAAAAGGAGTGTGGCTGGCTGGCTGCTAGAACATCCCCATGAGCTCTAGCAGCAGCATGTGGAAAAGTCTGCCTTCAGGCTGTCACTTTTCGTGTAACCAATATAGCTTTGTGTCTGATATTTTTCCAGGTTGCTCAGTATCAGTTTTCCTCCCTGCACATTGATCTCATAGCATTGTGACCTAGCCATGAGAGTCATGTTAGTTGTTCCAGGTTTCAGGTAATCTCAGCATTAGTTACTTCATTGCAGGGGTATCTAGCCAATCCTTTTCAGTTGGGCAAGCATTACAATTAGTCACCTCAATGCAAAGAATTTAGAAAATGTATTGCATTCAAAAGCAAACAATTGCACTTACACTGTTGCATACTAAAATATCAGTGTATTCCAAGGAATTTCAATGGATTAATGATTGACTTAGATTCATTAAATCCTTTAAGCTGTATTTTGACATTCTTTTTCTTCTCTAGTGATTAATAGCACTCTGTTCCATTCATGAGCATGAAGTGTTGGGAGGTCTGACATCTATCAACATGTTTTGAAACCACTGGAAGAATGCCATTCCAAAACAACACTCTTGACCAAATAGTATTATCTCATTATCAGTAGTATTGCTAATATTCCAAAATTAATAAATGACTAGGGGTGTTATATTTCAGTATTTCTTGGCACAAGAGTTTAACAAATATCTTGTTTTGATATATAATTTTAGGTAAGGCTTTGACCTGGAAATAATGTCTGCTATTATGAACCTCTCAGGCTTTTTTCAACTTCTGTTAGAATATTGGGTGAATATGGAATCCTTCCGTATTGTTAGAAACACACACTTACACCCAGTGAAAGCTAGTTCAGCAATAAATTAACTTGTTTACCATTTCACTTTAGGAAGATTGCCTCATAAGTAATGAATCTAAAGGGTCTGGATCTGCTTTCTAGTGCTCAGTCAGATTATATTTTTTATTCCCATCAAGTCTGACTACATAATCTTCTGAGATCCCCTGCACACAAATTATCCTATGATTCAAAAGCATATTTCATACTTTAATTTAAAGATATCAACAGGAATATAAAATACATCCTAAATATTTTTGCCAAGCCCAAAAGCTTTAGAATTAATAATTGCACAAGTGATAGGTGATCATGGTGTTTTCTTTTTCTGAAGGATGACTGCTTTTCTCTAAAATGTCTTTTGTTTGCTTTTCCAGTCAAAGCGGTGACCAAGGTGGAAGTGGAAGTAAGTTCTACTTACGTGTTTAGGGGGGGAGTTGTTTCTGTGTATTTCTTACCCTCACATTCTGACTTCTTCAGCTTCCACATAATGCAGGGATTATCTACAAGCAAGTGAAATGTTAGCTAGCAGGCAACAAACAAGGAAGGGTGGTGGCCAACTAAACTTCCCCACTACCTATGGGGACTTGGGTGAGACAGAAACTTTGTCTTCAGATACTGTGAATCACGAGCATGCCGGATGATCAAACTTTAATTTTTTTTATAGTGTGTGAAGGAAAATCATCCCACAAAACAGCACAGATATAACTGGAGAAATATCAACATGAGTAAGACGTTTTGTACAGGAGAAATCCAGTTCTGAAATAACCAGCACTACTATAAATTAAAGATTCATTTTGCTGACAGAATTAGGGGGAACTTCAGTTGCAGCAGCAGCACACTGGAGGCCCAACTGCAGCAGCTTCATGCTGTCAAGCTGACACATTCAAACCCAGTTTCCTCTTTCTTAGCATATATATATTTATGTTGCATTCTCTGTTAATCACAAGAGCACAGCTCATCTTCTCAGCTTCAAGTTTAGATACTGGTCATGGCAGAAGCATCCTCTGACAGTACTGAATGGAGCTTCTGCCAGCTGAGTACAGATTTCAATGTGTACCCTGGCCAGTGCCTAGAATTGGACATGCAAACCCTGCACTGAAGGAGGTGGGGCCAAAACTGAAACCAGAATAGGGAGCTTACATTGCTCTTGTCTCTGACTTCTCTGGATGAAAACAAGATGTCAGCTGCTGAGAGTATTAGTCCAACATGTTCAATCATCATTTGAATCACACATGAAAACTTAAAAGTCGTCATAAGGTCTGGGCCAAAATCAGACATTTAGAATTTCATTGACTACAGTGTAGAAGCTTTCATTTTCAGCATGCTCTTGTGATTGGCAGTCCCACATTTAAATGCTGTGGATGGCATTCTAAACTGGGATAAGTCTAAATTTCTGTTTCAATAAAGGGTCTGTACTGGTTTACAGAAAGATTCAATTTGCAAGGATATTGCAAAAATTGCACACACATCTGATGCAGTAAAGAAGCCTATAATGAATACCTTGTTCAGCAACATAAAATATAATTGCATTAATTCATTATTTGATCTGTTAAAGACATGTTCCCACCTCCTCCTTCTGATCAAGATATTTATGATGGAATTGATGATGAAGATGCTACAGCTAGGTATGTTTTTATTTATTTTAAATAATTTGCTTCTTTGACAGAATGTTTTCAGTTCTTAATGGTTTTGAATCAAGCATAACAATTAGCAGGTATTAGGATGCTCAGCAAGTGGGCATACATCAAATGGATATGTGAAGCAAGAGAAAAGGGTTCTTCAGTCTTTTGAAGAAGTTTGGTTCTCTAATTTTGATATGTCAGCAAAAGCAGTTTGCAATCACAAAAATCTCCCAATCTCCAACTGGACAGAATAGGTCTGAAATTAAAATAACAAACTAAAATGTTAGGTTGCTGGGTAACAACATGAAAACAGTAAGCCACTATATTAATATCTATACTACAAATACATGTCAGTAGCTAGAAATGGCCTAATATATATATTTCTAGTTTAGCATGTTAGCATTTGGGTAAGCAACTTTTACTTTGGGAATTAATGATAATTATGTGCGTCAATGGAGAATTTAACTGGGCCTTTTAAGAAGAGCATTACATTTTACATTATGATAATCACATGCATACTCCAAAGGTCTGTATCGCAGGATGAAGATAAGAGTGGTATCTGGCCCTGGGAAATATTGAAGAGGCTAAAGGTCAAAGATGGCAAAAAGAAAAGTGTACGAGAAAAAACAGCCAAAGTCAATGAGGCAGAAGAAAATGAAAATTTGTTGTAAGAGTCTGCCAGGAAATCAAAGTGCACATTAACTAATTCTAATAAAGCATTGATCACATGCTACTAACATATCCTCACAGCAGCCTAATGAATCATGCATCAAATTGCAGCTCAGGAAGATAATTTTCTGCAAAAACACTGAGCTTTCTTTTCACCTGCATAATTTTTCTCTTAACAAGCTGTGTTTGTTGCAAAAGTCTGGTAATCAACATATGCTGAATTCTTTTTTTGGTGAAAAGCACCAGAATAATCTACCATCTTTGTGCCACTGGTCATGTAAATTTGCTGCATACTCAGTTAAAATTTACTTTTCTCACCAGTACAATGTAGCTGAGATAAATTCGTAAATCTAGACCTGTTAATCAAAATTTTAGAAATTATATGCCAAACAGAAAAATGCAAAGATTGTCTTCTATCCATCTTACCTAGATAACAAATCAGCAGGTGGTGTTTTTGCCACATTCTTCAGTCATTTGTTTCTAAACCAGTTTACCTTAATTAAATAAAAATATATTTATTTCCTACGTATTGCTGGTGTCAGTGGCATTCAAAATGTCTGGAGATTACTTGGAGCCCATGTGTTGCAAATTTTAAAAATTATTCAGGATAGAAAATAGGGTATTAATGTTATATAAATACTTAATGAGCTTTTTTTTTTCCACAGCACGTCTTCTTCAACAAAACAGTCTGGAAAAGGTAATTTATAGCCTATTGTTCAGTCTCCATATTGATTCCTAATTCTTTTTCTGTACATTGCTCTGTATCATGCTAGTCACAAAAATACATCCAAGGAAGGAAACAGGACTTCCTATTGCTTACCCAGTTCCAGCAAACAAATTTCAAATATTGTGACTAATCCAGCTGCAGACAAGGAGATGCATATACATTGCAAGACACCTGGTAAACAACTTAATGTATTTAATATGATTTTTCTACCTGGGATTTACACTAGTCCATTTTATTTGGTTTAAATTTTAACAAGTACATCTGGAAAGAAGTACTTAGTGAAAGATCTCAAAAGTAAAGAGAAATTATTTTTTCTATTTTTATCACTTGCAATATGTCTGTAAAGGAACATATAAGCATCAGCTCAGTCATAGAATAAAAAAGTAAGTTCTTAGAATTTTTGAGTTTGCTTCTGGAACTGAGTTCTAGACATTCTATATCCTGCTAATTTTTCTAGCCATTGGTTTGATGAGTCAAACAATTCCTTCCTCTCTACAAATATGCTGTACATGATTGAAAAAGCCTAAGAATTCACTGCTTTGGCATTGCAAGATGGCCTAAAAACTGATATACCCATGATTCATGTCCTGATGACCATCCCCACACAAAGACTCCTACACACTTCTAAGCAATGTTGCATTGACCAGGGTGCTATAGAAGTTATTGAATTACGTGCATTAAAATCAAGCTCAAAAAATACACTCAAAAAAGCAATAAAGTGGGAATTTAATTAAAATTAAAGGCTATTTCGTGTGCTAGAAGTTGCTTCAGCTTCAGAAGATTAGAATTTCAGTGAATATCTGTTATTTTTGATAAAGAATCTTAATCTGAAAAGGCTGGATGGTGTTGCACAGGTTGTGCAAAACAGAACCCAGAGTTATCATAGACAGTAAATGGCTACAGCATTTGCCATAATTTCTTATCAATTTAGCTAAGATACTGTACATTGTAACACAATGTATTCATTTCTCAATTTTCACATAATAACATTTCATTCTTTTGAACACTATTGTTTCAGATTATGGAGACAATGTTTATGATGACGTAGATTCTTCAGACTTCCCTCCTCCACCATCTGATCTCAGGCAAGTAAAAAATATTACTTCCCTGATCAGAAATCTAATACACTTTAAAAGTATTTACTAGAGGCAGATTGCTACAAATATCTGCTTTATTTGATGTTGTCAGGCATTTTAGTTCCCACAAACCAACCGCTGATAATGGCAGTTAAATGCTCTTTTCTACATTACAGATTGAAATAATAATTAGACTATAGAATAAGTAAGCATGTTTTGCGTTCCAACATATTCAGTCCCTGATGGAAAAGAGACAGAAAATGATGCATGGCCTAAAGGAGCTTAATCATAGATTGTAGTTATTTTGCTATCAAAATTTGGGGACTGTTAGGATAGATACTTTATCTCAGCTGCTGCAGTACTTTAAGAGAAAAGGAGACAGTGCCTGTGTTTAAAGTATGAAACGTATTTGGAGGTGTAAATTCAGCTTGAAAAAGTTTTATCCTGAACCAGAAAATTATGGTCATCTCTGGAGAACAATGTTATGGGCACAGTTGTATCTGCGAGGATGACTGGGACATGTCACATCCTGCTGTCACTTACTCCACTCAGGTGGAGTGAGTGTCCAGTACAATAATGTAGTCTGGAGACAAAAAGAGAGAGATCTCTTTGGGCTGTGAATCCAAAAGAAAATACGTTGTCCTTCTAAGCTAAATCTAGGGTAGTTCACACACGCACACACATTCATCATCAATGAAACTGTCATCCTGCTGAGATCAGCAATTATCAAAAAGTAGAGTCAGACTTTACATTCCCAGGTGCACCATCAGAAAGGGCAGTTAGGTGCTGAAGCCCTTCCACGCTCTTTGGCAAAAGTCAAGTGCTATCAGGGACGTGCAAAAAACAACAGAACTTGAAATATATCATGGCACATAGATTCCGTGGTGTAGCAAAGTCTACAGGCACACAGGACTAGCACAGACAAGGCTAAGATATTCCAGCTGCCCCAACAGTGTGACGTGTCATTCAGCTTATTGCCCAGAGATGCACAGCCTTCACAAGAACTGCTCCTTACTGAGAGATTCTTAAGTATCTATTTTTTATATTCACTTATGTGATAGATATTCATATACAAAGAGAAGTAGAAAAGACAGCCCCAACTTTTAAATTTATTTTGGATCAAATCTGTATTGTATTCTCAGTTTTTAAGAGCTACAAAAATGTGATAAAGACATGTGAAGGCAGATGCATTTTCACCAAAATTATCAGAATGCATGCTAATTACTCTGATGTGTTGCTAATTTTGTTTTATCTGTAACTTCTTGGTTTAGTTCATCAAAATCAGGAAGCTTTGGAAAACCTAAGTCAGATGAAAAAGATGCACAAAAGCTCAAGATGGAAA
This sequence comes from Alethe diademata, assembly GCA_025584955.1. Lineage (NCBI taxonomy): Eukaryota > Metazoa > Chordata > Aves > Passeriformes > Muscicapidae > Alethe > Alethe diademata. Next base: position 12,595,875 of record JANRMJ010000079.1, on the reverse strand, counting down.
AAGAGGAGAAAGAGTTCAGAAAAAAGTTTAAGGTAAGTTTTGTTCAAGGTGTTTTCTTCACATAAAATATACGAACAAAGTATCTATATGGTGTCTTCTCATTTGTTCCCCATAACTTGCTTTTGAAAGGGGAAGTATTACTACATGTAAAAATAGTGATCTGATAATCTCTAAGTCCAAATGGCAAATATGGGCACATACAATAGCATATATAAATATTTGTTAATTTCCAAAAAAATTAGTAATAAATGGGAATATTAATGGAAAAACATTAATGGGTTTTAACCATGGTTTTGGGGATTTTTTCTTCTCCTTTTCAGTTTGATGGCGAAATAAAAGTTCTTTACTCTACAACCACAGTCCAGGATTTGTCTCAGAAAAGATGGGGATATAAAGACTTACAAATTAAACCCGGGGAATCTCTTGACATTATTGAAAGTACAGATGATACCAAGGTCCTCTGCAGGAACAAAGAAGGAAAATGTAAGTTTTGTTAAAAAGCTGTAGTACATATCAGATTGTCACAGAATGGTCGAGTAAGTTGAATAAAACCTCTCTTCCCTGGTTTACCAAGGTTTACCTTGCCAGGTGGTTGACAAGAGGCAGATTGTTATTACTGTGTCTTATTACCATGTTTTAACACTGGCTTGCCTTAAAAAAATCCAAAACACTTCCAATGGACAAGATATATTAAGTATTACAAAAAAGGACCTTTTTTTTGGTAAAGCTTTTCTTTGCAGCTAGGATTAGCAGATGTTTTTGTTGCTTCTGTGTCTCCCCCTTTGCCAAAAGAAGTGTAGCTATGCTAGCCCGCTGAGTCTAGTAAAAGTAAAATCCTTGCTGCACCTTTGGATAGCAGTAGCCCATTGATTGCAACCAAAAGAAAACCAGTAACAATATTCTTACTTTGGATTGCAAGAGATGCAGTTTAATCTTTTCAACAGGCTAGGGGGAACATTGCTTAGGAGTCTTATCCCCAGCTCCCAGCTAATCCAAGGCATATGTCCTAGCTGGCATGTCTGCTTGTTCTGGGAGCTGCACGAGGCCTTTCAGTGCTTCTTTGAAATCCTTGGCCAGGACTTGCACTGGCAGAAAGTTCTGAATTTTTGGAGAAGTCCAAAACCATCTCCTGATGGTTTCAATTTCTTAATAAGCTTCTGTTACAACACTTTCCAAATCTCCTAGTGAAAATTCACTTTGTTCTTGAACAGCCTGCTTTCAAAGTAGCAGCATCCTCATGCTCACCTCTCCTTTTCCCCTCTGACCAATGTAGAAGACAGTCCAATGCTATAAATACCTGAAGAGGATTCAGCCACCTTCCTTTTATTTTTTTCCTCCTGTACTCCACTGTTACATTCTGGAGTACAGCAGTACAGCCTTCTTCCTGGCAGCCCTGCAGGGTGAGGAAGAATTTCTTGCATAATAACACATATGTTTTTCAAAATATGGATTGCACTAGAAGAACCACTTCCCAAAAAAAACAGCTTTCAAAGCTGCATTTTTTGAGTCAAGCTAATAAGAAAGTAGAAAGTAGTTCATATTGCCTGTTTTCCTCTCATAGTCTTCAAAGCCTTTCAGATAATGACAGGAGTTACTGCTTTGATATGCATAAAAGAGCAAAACAAATAAAAATATCCTCCCTGAAAACCTCTGAATAGATCCCAGTCAATTTACACATTAGTTAGAGAAGTTTGAATCCTACTTTAGTTAAGTGCATGACAGTTTTGTTTATTTGCTCCAGTTGTTCTAGTTCCTCAGATCTTAAAGCTATAATTTTACCTTCTGAAGGCCAGGTAGACTGAAAAGCCACAACTAAAGATGGTTTTGTTATTTTCTTGCACATTAATTCTTTGATTTAATCATTAACTTATGAAACACTTCTATAGCTTCAAGTCTCTACCAAAAGTCCAACAAAACCACAAATTATATTTCAAAGTGTACTCACCTTTTCAAGCAAGGGCTGATGATCTTATGAATCTTAAGATCTTAGAATATTCCGCTATGATTTATTTTAAATGGTATGAAATTATTTGAAATGTCAAACGTGAAACAAGGAAATAATTTTCATCTACCATCTCAAATTCCTTCTTGGTCTGAACACACACATTTTGAAATACACAACAGCTTTCAACTTTGAAATACACAAAAGCTTTCAATTCAGGTTTGTAGATTTTGCTTAATCAGTAGGACATCAATGGACTTCAGTGGCCCAAATTGATCTCTTTGATCTTCCTTTACATTGCCAGTGAGCAGCTGGCATGATGTGTTACAGCTTTCAGTGGTTGCTAAGTAATCAACATGGAGTGTGCTGACCTGCTGGGTTCTTCCTTTTTTGGAAGCACCCTAAAAACTAATAAATTATTTTGAAACTGGAACTTTGGGCATGTAACTTTAGATTAGTAAATCTGAAAGAGTGAGACCAGCAGGGGTTTTATGTCCCACGTATTTAAGGGCTAGAAATCACCAGAAAAACATAGATAATGCTTTGCAGTGATAGAAGCACTATCACATGCACATGACTTCGAAGAACACTGTGTTTGTATACCATGACTGTGAGCAAAGAAACTTTGCTTTCATGTATTTCACTTGAGAAAATTATATGAACAAGCAGAGAAGCTTAGATTAGCCAAACTATTTTAGATTATTTCCTGGAGACTTCAAGAGTAATGGAAATTATTGGACTGCTCTAAAAAGAATTTTGAAAAGACAATGTCTTTAAAAAAAAAAATTTAAAAAATCAATTTCCATGTCTTTATTCCAGAAAATAAAAACTGAGCAAAGACAACTGAACTAATATATCCTGAATAGACACTCCTAATGATTAAAAGAAGGAAATTTATGTAGTAATTTCAAATACAAGACAAGATCACATTTATTCTTTAGAACTCTCCTAATTTTGTACCAGCTTACTAGTGTTTACCTACAAACATGTAATTACTGTTATGGCTCTCTCTTTTTTTGTATTCATTATATCAATTGACAAGTATTTCAGTAGATATTTTTCACCCTAGACAGGAAGTATTCTTTTAAAAGAAATTCTATATGTTAAAAAAAATGCATAGTTTTTTCTGATTTCATGAGTAATGCACCAGAGTAATAGAATTATAACCAGTAGCTTTTCTAAGGTATTTCCATTTTTACATCCATTACTTCTCTTATTAATGTTACAGTTAACATTTTAAACAGTTACAGGTAATGATATTTAATTGTTGAACACATCCTGAAATATATTTTTGTCCCTGTATGAAACTCTAGATATTTCTGTTACTTATATTACTGCAAATATTATTATGTTGTTATTATTATACTGCATTTTTGTGCTATAGTTTTTGAATTGAACTATAGTTTTTTTAATAACTACTGTTTCACACCACTCTCATGCAATCAGGAAACTGAAATACAAGATGAAAACCTAATCTTGCATAACCTCTATTACTATTTAAATAGGCAAATAAGAATAAGCCAAACATTGTGCACAGCAAAAATCTTCATCAACTAGCAGTCCTTTGTACATTGTTTTCCATATGTTATGAATAGATGTCTGTCTGAAGTATATAAAACAGAAAAACTGCATTTCCTTAGTGCTAACAACAGAGGTAATAACAAGTATTTAAATTTAACTTAAACACATCTATATTTCACTTTACAGATGGCTATGTTCTGAGAAGCAATTTGGTTCAGAAGTAAGTATAAAGTGATTGTTTTAAAAAATTTCTTGTAATACTTAATTTTGTTCTAAATGGTCTGGTAAAAAAAAAGTGAAATACAATTATTTTAGTCTGTCATTCTAAACTTGCAAATTGAGTTATTTTTAAGGAGTTAGGATTTGTCAAAAATTCATCACAGACATCCATGCAGGAAATTTGCCAGTGTTTCATTCCTTGTTGCTTAACCATAAACTCTGATTAAACCAGGAAAAATCACATAAATTAAATATTATTAGTACTAGACTCTATTACTGAACAGCAAGTTAATGTAATTAGGTGTATTGATACATTTTTCAAATATTTAACTAAAATGGACCAAATTTTCTTTAGGTTTGTTTATACTTCAGTCTCAGTGGGATAGAGATTTGGCTCAGTGTTGCTCCAAGAAATTGCATGGATCTCAGCATTTTGGTCCTAATCCAAAACTCTTGTCAGACACAGCCTCTCCATTTCCTTCAAGAGGCTTTTTATATTAGACCCTTAAATATCAAATCAGATATCACTTTTAGAATTGTCTCATTTACAATTTAGAAGCATTTAACACTTACTTACGTTTGAATTATATATAAAAACAGTCTTACTGTCTTCCATGGGGCTGTCCATGTATCTAAG
>JANRMJ010000079.1:12516925-12531732 GCA_025584955.1 Alethe diademata | reverse complement strand
GAAATTATCTGTGCCAAGAATGCAAACATTTCTTTTTGAAATAATTTCCAAAAATATTTGCAGAACTACATATATTTATTAAAAGCAGTTAAATGTTCAGTAACATAGAATGTTATGTTAATTAATCAGGGTTTCTTGTAATGCTTTGGTAGAAACCATCTTTAATTGGATTTCTGATTTTAGAGTCTTTTAGTACTTTAATGCACATGACATAAGCACATCTGATGCTTTGCAGGTTTTTGCATGTTACAACTTAAACTCCAGGGGTAACAGTATGTATTATAAAACTCTGAAATTGTTTCAAGTTACTTACTAGTGTAATTTAGCTTGATTAGTTAGATCACAAATTCAAAATGGTGTGTGTAGTTATGCTCTGACATTAAACAAAAGGTAATTTTGTTGTCATGAATTTGTGAAAATCTTCTGAAAGCGGTAGATTCTTTAAATGTTGTTCCTAAAAAGATGGATGAAATTGTTGTAGTAAGTTTTTCTAACTGATCTTTTATTGGGTTTTTTTGTAGGCAAACACAATTCTTCCTCATTCTCACAGCCATCACTTGCACTGCTTACCAACACTGATGAATATGGCAGCATCCTTTGACATCATGAAAGAAAAAAGACTGTAAAAATTCTATGTTACATTTGAAAACAGAAATTTTTGTCACAAAATGCTATCTTATGGTATTTTACACAATTGAAACTGCCTNNNGAAGAAGTCAAATAATTTGATAAATTCACATGTCTTTAATATGTATTTCTTCAACTTCATGTTCTTGGTTGCTTTTCTTTGTAGAAGACAAATGAGTATGTTGTGGTTTCTTTTACCTGTAAAAATGTATTTGTTAATTACTCTTGCCATTTCTGATCTGTCTTGTCAGATCAGTTTTCTGATCAATGTATCATAATGTTCTGTCTTTTATTGTGTTGTCAGTGATAAATTACAGCATTTTTTCAAACTGCTAGTGTGACATGTAGAGTACTTCCTAAAAGTGTAGTGCTCTTCTGTTTTTTAGTTTTGAAGGTTTCATATATGCCAGTAAAAGATTTAGATATGCAGTAGCACTATTCGTTTTCAAAAAAAGGCATAGCTGAAATTTCAGGAGAGGATATTTCACATGGCCAAAGTGGTGGGATTAAAGAAGGGATAAAGAGCAGAAGACATGTTTCTGCATTACCTGGAATTGTACTTTTTGGCATTTCTGGACATACCTGATAGAGTAGTAAGAATTCCCATTTCTGTTGAAAGAAAGTGATTTTTAGAAGATTTTTTTAGGATCTTGGCATTGGTCAGCACTCTGCACTGTTTTATAGTCTGAAAAACTGTAATCTGTGTTGCAGATGAAATTTAAATGATTTAGATAAGTGGCCAAATCCAAAGGTACTTTTTTGAAAATAAAATAAACGCACTCTCCTACATGACAATTTTTGTGTATGAGGAAGAAAGATAGACTTAACTCCTCTTTTTTTAGACTTCTTTATTTTTATTTGCTCAGTAGGTGGGGTATTTTCTGCTCCCACTCTTTACTCTTGGCTGGCAGCTGTAATTTATGTTACTCCCTATCTTTTCCCAGAAAACTGAAACATGCTGTTGCTGAACTGTTTAGATACAAGAGCAGAAAGTGTACTACTGATACTCCTGCCACCCTTGCAGAGTGGGGATGGGAATGTGTGAGAGACACTTCATTACTCTAAGTTGAAACTAGTGCTCTAACTACCAGTTTCACTGCAGCATGTTGATCTACTGTGACATCTCACAATGGAAATCAAATTTAAACTTTACAGTAGTCTCTCTGAACTGTGACAGATACCACTAATTGCAGAGAAGCAGAAAAGTTATCAGTAAGGATAATACTTTAGTGCTAGAAACTCGAAAAGATAATTCTCTGAATAATTTTGATATGAGACTGAGTCTTGCTGATGTATAAAAATGTGTCTCAAGAGAGTAATTTTATTTGCTTCACAATTGTTGGTGAGATCTTTCTTGAACTGTTTACTCAGGAGGGATTGATCCATGGCCAAATACTTATTTTAACTTTTTTTTTCTATTAGGCGAGCAAGTGCAGCACTCAACTGCTTAAAACGTTTTCATGAGATGAAGAAAAGAGGCCCTAAACCTTACAGCCTCCATTTAGATCATATTATTCAGAAAGCAATCTCAACACACCAGAAAAGGGATCAGTACCGTGTGCAGAAAGACATCTTTATTTTAAAGGTATCACAAGAATTCATTTTTCAAACCTGAATTTGCCACTGTGTTCTAGAGACTTGGATCCCACCCCCTGCCAGGCTTCATTCAGTATAATTCAGAATAATTTGTGTGATTCTATGTAGTGTTTTCTTATCTCATTTGACTTGCGGGTATGTACGGATACTAAATTGCATTTCTAGAAATTGAGGAATGAAATTTCAATAGCTTTTAATGCTTTTTGCGATCAATTATAATCTCTTACTTTAAGGTTCTTAATGCAATACTGTAACCAAAAAATTTACCTTCAAATGCACATTACTGTGAAAAACAGCCCTTTTAATGATTTTTACATGAGCAGTAAGTATTTCATGTGGCAAGACTGAAAAAGATGATGCAGGGAAACCTGCTGTAATTTTTCATGTCTGTATTCCAGGATACAGAAGAAGCTCTCATCATGAATCTTCGAGACAGCCAAGTTCTCAATCACAAAGAGAACCTGGACTGGAATTGGAATCTAATAGGGACCATACTGAAGGTGAGTTATAAAGGCCATGATAACATGTTTAAGAAATTGTTTAGGGAAAAAGTCTGTTTCACATGGGAGCTTTGACTTTCTAATATTCATTCCAGAGTACATACAATGATTTGTTTTGTTTCAGGAAACTAGAGTCTCCTGGGTTTAGTCAGTGCTGTTGTAATCTCTTTTTATACAACCCTTAAACTATATTCAAAATCACACAATAGTTAAATTCACAGTTTTTCAAAGAAGCATGTATTAAATGCTATGTGTTTGTATTTGTATAGATATCAACTTTATAGAATTAGGTATATTGTCTTTAAAGCTGCTAATACTTCAAACTGCAGAGGGATACTGCTATGTTCAGATTTATAACAGATTTTTTAAAAATAATGTGAGTTGAAGGTTATAGTAAGAGATGGGTTCTAGATCAAACTTCAGATGCTTAGATTGAACCACATATGAAAACTTCATTGAATGTTTTGAACTAATGCAAATACTTTCATAGCATTGATTTCATGACAGGATTAATTTCCTTTTACATCATAAAGGAAATACCTAATAGGGCGAGGGGCATTGTTTTAAATATATTAAATATATTTAATACACAGATTTTAAAATACTACCTCTTTTTGTAAGCAGAAAATATACTTTGCTTGAGTAAGAAAACTTCCTGAGTGCTTAATATATTCTTCAAACCAAAATTGCTCCAAAATGTCATTCTGTGCATCAAAGCCATCCTTCAGCTGAGTAGCATTCTCTTACTGTCTTCTTTTCTGTGTTGTTACAAAGATGGTGAAAGTACAAAGAAGGATTAATGGTGACAGTCATAATCAAGACTATGTTGTTTTTTTGAGAAAAAGAAAAGAAACTAAATATTTCTGTGCCTTTTTTTCAGGGACCGATAAAGTTGAAAGAGCAAGAATCTGTCTGGTATAAAGACCTGAATATGTATATGACAGTAGCTTTGCTCCACTAGATTTCACTGTTTACAGACTTTTTTACTGCCATTATAAGATTTACTGGGTTACTAGATAACTGTTATTAGTCATAAATACTTTTATCTTTGATTGTGTATTAAAAATATTATCAGACAACTGTTTTTCAGAATCTGACTGTTAATTAGTCTGTGTACTATTTTGACAGAGGCAACCTTATGTAGTTGACCTCTAATGTGTTTTGGGTTTTTTTAAACTGAAATTTATGTCAAACAGCTAGTTTCTCTGCCATCTCAGACCTCCCCAGCAATGTATTTTCTAGTGTCCTGTCAAAGAGTTCCTGATGTCTGAAAATTGGGGACTTCTTTGTGAATGAGAAGTGTTGTGTGTTTTCTGGCTTACTCCTAACCATTTCTGTTCCTATGTAACACCAGCATAAACTGAGATAATGTTACCAGAGGGGTCATCTTTACTCTTCTAATGAGCAGGATCCAGATCCTAGTGTCTGAAATTTGTTGTCTCATGTGGCTGCTCACCTCCCCCTTGTCTGTTGCAGCCTTGTGTCTGTGGAGCATCAGCTCTTTAACCACCTCATTGTGTGCATCTCAGGTGGTACCTTACTGCCTTTTTCACTTGCTCAGCTTGCTGTCTAAGCTGCTAAAAGAGAGGCAAAATTGTCAGCCTTATCTCTATCTGGCACTGTTACTTGGTGTAGTCAGTTTTACTAATCATTAACTAGTGCAGTGCGTGTCTTAATACTGCAGTACCAAGTGGAAATGTAGAACTGTGTCATGTAGATAGGAAAGAAGAATGTTTGATGCACTTTTTTCCATTCCTGACTAGAAGATACTCACTAGTAGCAACAGAAAGAAATCTGAAACCATAGAGACAACAGATAAAAATAGAGGAAAATGTAATGAAGAAATAATAGGTTCTGAAGAGAGCATTATTTTTCATGTGGTCCTTCTTAATACATCTTACAAAGTATCATTAAGGGAGTTTAAATACCATTTTAATAAGCAGCGTTTAAGTGATCTGTGACAGAATAATGATTACTTTTAAACCAAATCAGATGAATATTCAAAACAGCAGCCAAAAATTATTTACATTATGCTTATCAAATTTTTTGTTATTTGCAGAAAAAAAGCTAGGCAAAACTGGTTTTTTTTCATCAGCTTCTCATAGTTGTTTTGTTTTCATTAGAATTGTGGTCTTTTATGTGTAGCATGTGACCAACATTACCTGTCCTTCCTAGAAAAAAAAATGAACAATTCTTGAAGCAGGCAGTGTGAGCTTTTCAATACAATAATGTTTTTAAGAAAACTTTTAATTGTTAGGTAAATACAGCTGACAGAAGTAAGTGAATTTTACTGACTCATCAAGGACTGATGTACAAGTTTCATATAATGCTATATTTGCTGTTTTTTCTAGTGGCCAAATATAAATCTAAGGAACTACAAAGATGAACAATTGCACAGGTATGTAAAAATCATGTAGACTTTCTTTGAACAAAGAAATTTGGAAAACTGGTTTTTACTATTGCAATAAAATATTCCCTAGATGTTTATTTATAGATAAAAAGTTAAGGTGTAAATTTGGATAATTAAGTTGCAATATTTGCTTTAAATAAACAGATGTTTAAGCTTCTTTTCTGTGCACAGGTACTTTATATATTTTGTCCCTTAGTACTCATACCACCTTTGCAAATGCTAAATTTAATTTTAAACCTTAGGAATGTTACTGCTTGATATTTCAAACAGTAATGTTTTATGTCAGAGCTGAAAATTTTTACAGAATTAAGTCTGCAGTTGTACAGTTTTTTAACTACAGCTTTCATCAAAAACCAAGAGGAAATTATTTCTAGTTGCTATTAAAGGCAAGAGAAGCACATGTAATTAGGAAAAAGCCAACCAACCAAATAAAAAACCTCCAGTACAACTCTGGTTCCTTTCATGTCTGTGGTCAGTAAGGCATTTTTATTACTTTTGTGTCTGTGTGGTCATAGTGTTACTAATTAGGTCTTGGATGTGCCTTTTAGCATGTGTTTCAGAAAGAGGTTACATTATTTTGAAGAATAGGTCTGTATTTGTGGCCATGAAAAGCTACTTTCTGAATTGAGGGAAAACCCAAAAGACAGAATATATGTGGAAAGGCTCATGTGGTGCTGTTTTAAATTTTTACCAAAAGTAGGGTGCTTTTATGAAGTATTTACAGCATAAACACTGGTTCCATTGTTATCATAACCATAAATTAATTTTGTTTTTATTTTTTCTGGGTTTTACTGAAACATTAATTGCCAGTCTGTACTTCGGGATAAAGGATTGTTTTCCAAATCTGGTGTTTTAAAGCAATGTCTGCAGATCTGACTGTGACACCAACACACACTCCTCAGCCTACCTATGTGGGACTGTGTTCCTGTTCCATGGTTTTGTGCTGCACTAAAGCATTGCTCAGTGCCCAAATAATTTAATTCTAAAGAAATAGAGAAAATCTAGAATTGAATTGGTGCGAAGCTTCTATTATAGTTAATTGACCCTTTCTGCAGAATTAGGACATTAATGGCTTTAAAATGCTGTTGCTCCTGTTCAAGTGTAAGTAACTAGGCCCTAAATCTCTCTAGTTTCACTGCTGGTGATAATTTTCTACCACTTTGTTTTTCAAGTGTAAATTACATTTATTTCTCCTTCCATAAATTGATTTTTTGTTAATGTTAGTGTTGTTTTGATGATCTTAGTGTTGCTAAAGTGAAATTCCAGATTTTTTTTTAAAGATCCTTTCGTTTCATAGAAATACAATTCATGCAGCATATGTACACACACAGGATCACAGAATCATGAAAAAGGTGTCAAAGATCATTGAGTCCAATTGTTCACTGCTAAAGTATGTTTCCAAGTGCCATGTCTATATGTCCTTTAAATCCATCTGAAATGGTGACTCCAGCAGTTCCCTGGGCAGTTCAAATGCCTGACCACTCTTTGAGTCCAGAAATATTTCCTAATATCCAATCAAAACTTCCTTTGGGGCTACTTGAGACATTTTTGTCTCATTCTGTCACTTGTCACGTGGGAGAAGAGACCACCCTCACCTGGATACAGCCTCCTGTCAGGGAGTTGTAAAGAGCACTTTAGGCCTCCCCGACCTTCTTTTTCTCCAGGCTAAATACCCCCAGCTCCCTCAGCTGCTCCTCATTGGACTTGTGCTCCCAAGACTCCCAGAGTCTTCCCTAGTTCTGTTGCTCTTCTGTGGACTCGCTCCAATGTGCTTCCTGTAGTGAGGTACCCAAGGGCCCCAAAACTGAATGCATGCATATTGATAAACACACATACACACTTAAATATACACATAGATACATACCTGTATAAATTTGTATGTCAATATATATTTATTGCTAGTAACCCAGAATAAAATACATTTTATTTGACGAAACTTAATTAAGCCCTCAGGTTTCCTTTGTAATCGGTCCTACATTTGGAGTTAGGGGTAGTGGATTACTCTGACTTTTTCAAATATGATTGCAGTTCTGTAATTAAGGTTTCTTAATGCCTGACATACTGATTGATGGAGTATTTTGATGAAATATTTTGTATTATTTCAAGGCACAAATGTCTGTTTATTTTTTGAAGAATTTGTGAGAGGAGGATCTTTGCTGAAGATTTATTCCTGTGATGCAAAACTCAAGCTATATTGCTTACTGTGATTTTAAAAGGTCTGAGAGTGTGTTAGCAATCACTGTATTGTGCTTCAGAAATGGTTAAGCGAGGTGTTTGGAAATAGTGTTGCTGAATAAATGACACTTTTTCCTGTCAGAACAAGAAAATGTTTTTTTCCGAGTAGCAGTAACTATAATAGCTGAAGAAAACTCAGGTCGCAAGTTTCTTTTCTAAGCTGTTCGTTAGTCTAGATAATACCATCTTTGAAATTTGCCACAAGATAAATTACAGTGGAATGAATTATGAGAATGAGAAGGAAGCTATAGCTTCTGAGAGCATAAAGATTTTAAGTTCCTTTGTTTATATTAAGTCATGTATAGAAAACCCTTTATAACACACAGTAGAGCAGCATCTCTGAAATTATGTCTGGATAGAGTCTCTGCTGTTACCTGCTACTCTTTTGTATTTTTTAAGACTTACTGCCAAGAAACCAAGTTAAGTACAATCCATTTTTTCTACTAGCGTAATTTTGGTTTGTGAGAGTGTCCTTTATCATACTGAAAAATAGCCAATTCTATTGTACTTTCTCTAGGTTTGTAAGGAGATTGCTGTATTTTTACAAGCCTAGCAGTAAACTCTATGCTAACTTGGATCTGGACTATGCCAAGGCGAAGCAGCTCACTGTTGTCGGTTGTCAATTTACCGAATTTCTTCTTGAATCAGAGGAGGTAAGAAATTTTCGGCCACAAAACTAGGAGTAGAATCAGTAGTCTTTCTGAATGCCACCTGGAAAAACCTTAATTTTTGGTAAAGACTTCTGAGATTTTGGATGTTAAACTAAAATCATAAGCGTGATTAAGAAATACAGTGTGAAATATTGAGGAAGATGACTATGTTTATGTAGAAGTTTTATTAAATAAGCTTTGTTAAATGCACCTTAGAGCTTGAAGGAATTTTTTTTTATTATTTATGCTGTGCATAACCTTCCTTTTCTAACTACTTCTTTTGTGCTAAGGACTTATGCATCAAGTCAATGGAAAATGTCATTGAATAATACTTTGCCCTTTTCCTGGAAAGAGAGAATTAGTCCTAAGATGTTTCCATGCTTAGCTCCTTTTCTTTGCCTTGAAACTTTTCTTTAATCTGAATTGTTTTACAGCCTGCATTTCTGTTTTGTGTCTGTGTTGTGTTTGTATATTTTAAGAAATTTAAAGTAATAAGTTTCAGTAGAGAAGAGACACATTTCTATTGCTAACAGATGCTCTTCCTCTTTATTTTGCTAGGATGGGCAAGGTTACCTGGAAGAATTGGTTAAAGATATTGTACTTTGGCTCAACTCTTCATCAGGCATGAAACCTGAACGTAGTCTTCAGAATAATGGGTTACTAAATACCCTTAGCCAGCACTACTTCCTCTTTTTTGGTACTTTATCTTGTCACCCTCATGGAGTGAAAATGCTTGAAAAATGTAATGTATTTCAGTGGTGAGTACTTTTATTTGGTTTGAATTGTACTTGCCGTTTAATAGTTATGCAAATTTTAAACTGCGAAGGCCACCATCTGAAAAGCTGAAAACTTTAAGGTTATTTTGGTGTAGTTATAGGTGGAGGTCCCCATTTTTTTTTAATCTAAGGTCTTCTAGTCCGTCATTACTAAGCAGACAGAGGTGATTATGGCATAAACAGCTTCCTTTTTCCTTTCCACACCTGTGTGACAGAGATGAGTATCAGGAAGAATTACAGTATACTGAAAGATGCAGTATGGGGAAATAAAAAAAGAAACAAAACACACAAAAAGTGGCAGGTACCATACTATTTGTGAAATGTTGATGTCTATTGCACTTAAAACTACAATCCCATATATTTGAGTGAAGTTCTAAAGCTCAAAATTCTGTTCAGTACAAATAAAAATAGCTTCCTTTGGGAATAAATTGGCTGGTGACTACTACTAGTTTTATCAACATATGATAAACTTTAAATAAAAATGCAAGTGTTTTAATGCACTCTTTTTTATCTTTTATTGTTGATTTTGTTGATTTTTAGAAAGCAAGCTTTTTACTGGCTTCAGAAAACTTGATATACAACAAAATCTATACAGTTAATAGGACTAACTTAATGGCAAGCTTTATGCACAATGTTTTACAACGAAGAATTGTTCACAAAGCTTCATGAGCATTAATTTTTATACTTACCCCTAAATATACTGACAAAAGTTTTTACAGAGCAGTTATTAAAAAAGTAGTTTTCCCCTTGCATTTCAGTGCATTATTTCATCCCTATTTGACTTTATAGTTATAATAAAGTTACTCCATTTCATACAAGAACATACTTTGTATTCCACATTTTTAGTAATAAAAATATAATTCAAACTACTTAAGTTCAAATTATTGATGGTTCAAGTGGGTTCAAATACTGGTTTTATTTTCTTCTTCCTCCCCTTTCATGCCTCCAGTCTTCTTAATCTTTGTTCTCTGAAGAACCAAGATCACTTGTTAAAATTGACTGTTTCTAGTCTGGATTATAGCAGAGATGGATTGGCAAGAGTCATCCTTTCTAAAATCCTGACAGCAGCTACTGATGTAAGTTCAGTTCAACTTACCTTCCTTCGTTATTGCCCTCTACACATTTGTTTTATTATTCAAGGTGTATGATTTTATTTTTAAGCTGTTATATATGAAAAGGATTCTTATTTTTGTATTCAGAGAAATTAAACTCCTACAAGTGTAGCTTTTGAATATGTTGTAAACTTCACACCCTATATTGTATTTGTGCTCAGGAAATTAGGTCCTTCATGTAGAGCTTTTCCCTCATGTATGATGGAGGCTAAAGTATTGATATGTATAACTACGTGTAATGTGATTGTTTAGGTTAGTGGCATCTTAAATCAATTGTGAAGACAGTATTGTCACAAACAGAAATTGTATTCCTAGCAGCTCTAAGCATGTCAGCCTTCCAGTGGTAGACATGGTTCTGATAATGATTGAGGTTACTCAGTGTGTTGGAGCTAAGTAGACATTATAGCTGCTGGAATGAGGGGTTAGTTCAGAAATAGGCATTGGGATTTGTTCTTCTGAATCAAAGAACAGTGAGTGGACAAAAAAAAAATATAGATACAGGGATTTAGGAGAGGAAACTCTTGACTATTAAGGTAACATGGTTAGACAAGTAAGCACTGATGTCAGGGTAATAGATGACAATTAAGAAGTTGAAATATAACTAGGAAAGAATGTTCATTACTTCAAATGAAGTTATTTCTGTTGTCTGATCAGACAGAATGTGTTCTAGAGTAAGTATAAGAGAGAAAAACTTTGGTACTAACTTTAAATGTCTGTATTTTGGAAGAGGAGGACATAAATTGAGGATATTTCTCTGAGACTGTCAAAGATATGATGATTCTTATGGATAAAGAGTGGAGTCAGAAAATATTGAAGATAGTTGAGATTGAAGGACTGACTCATTGAAAGATGAAGCTCCCTATTGACTAATTTTTTTAATTGGCTTCTGAAATCTCTTCAATAGATACAATAATGTAATAATAAAAGATATAGGATTGGACACTTATGGTGGCCTATTTACTTGGGATCTTAGATTCAATTTTCCCATTTTCTCAGACAGAAATACTTGTACAATAAACTGTAATTTTAATAAATAAGGTGTGCATCACAGTTGCTTGCTGCAAAATACATTAATTGAAAGGTATTTTTAGAAGTTATAAATCATTAACTGTGTTAGTTATTTTTTTTTTCCATTCAAGAAAACATTTTCCTTACTTTGCAGAGCTGCAGATTGTACGCAACAAAACACTTACGAGTGTTGCTGAGAGCTAATGTGGAGTTCTTCAGCAACTGGGGGATTGAGTTACTGGTGACCCAATTACATGATAAAAATAAAACTATTTCTTCTGAGGCACTTGATATTCTGGATGAGGCATGTGAAGACAAGGTGAGCATCCCTTCTCTTTGTAATCTCTTTTTGGTATGCTGCTCTTAGGGTCTTCCCCACCCCCTTCCCTAGTAGCAAAGTACATATATGCAAGAAGTTACTGATGGTTTCCTTTTTTGATTGTCGTTGATGGACTTTAAATAAGACCGCTTTGATGAAACTACTGCAATATTACCTACAAGGAAACATAGACTTCTGGATTATGCCTGTATTTAAATATGAATTGCAACTTATTTTGTTAATTGTATTTCTTGTGAAGTAATTTGTATTTAATGACAGAAGATAGCTAAAATCGATAATACTGGGATTAAGTTGGCATTTTATACTTCTTGTATACCTTGATACTTGCTGCTTCATTGCAGGCAGACTGTTGTAGTTATTGCAGTTTTCTGAATTATATAGTGCTCAAATACTCTTTATGTGTTCTTAATTATTTTAGGCCAATCTTCATGCCCTTATCCAAATGAAACCAGCTCTTTCTCATCTTGGAGACAAGGGTTTGCTTCTACTCCTAAGGTAAATGTTGAATATGCTGTTTGACTTCACACTGTGGAAACAAATAAACGTTGTTTTTATTCAAATTCTGGAAGTTATTTAAATTAGAGCGTTAACTATCTGATTTTTTTTACAGATTTCTGTCCATCCCAAAGGGGTTTTCATATCTGAATGAAAGAGGTTATGTAACAAAACAGATGGAAAAGTGGCAAAAGGTAATGCTAAGAAGAAAATGTTTGCTAGATAGTAGGAGGAATGGTGTAAATATGCAGATTTAGACTAGAGATTCTTAAAAACAATTGCATTTTAATGTACCTGTAAAGCCTATGCAAATACATTTAGTGCATCAGTGACATAGCATTTTTTCTGGAAAAGGTTGACAGAGACATACAGTTCCATAGCTTCTGTGTACGTGTGTGCTTTTGATTTACCACGACCTTTATATCATTTTGGTATTTCAGCAAATATTTCAGGAGTGTACTGACCTTCTAAAATAGGTTTTTGTGGAAGGTCATTATCTAGAGAAGTGTGCAAAGGAATGCTACTTTTTGAGATACCTGTTACCTCTGGTTGTTGGTAATTAAAGGTAAACCTAGAGCTCATGAAGACAGAATTGGCTGATGCTGTTAGGAAGTAAAGAGGAGCACAAGACCCATAAGATATATTCATTATTGTCATAACTTGAATAAAACTCTTCAGATGTTTTGGTTTTGCAATTGATTGTAAGAGATTGGTCTCATTCCTGTTGGCAACTGTTGTAGTAGTTTAAGTGCCACTTCTGAAGGAGTACTGAAATGCATGATGATCTGTTGAAGTTATTTGAGTGTGTCAGATGTGAGGTATTTCATTCTTCCTTTTTTTAACAATTCCCTGAAATAATTATGAAATCAGTTACTGATTCTGCAAACTCATTGTATGTGTGAAGCGCATTCATTTTCTTGAGCCCCACCTTCAGAGCATAAAAAAGTTCAGTCTTTCTTAAGGAGCCTTCCTCAATTATTTCTTTCTTGTAAAGTCTCATGCTATAACACCATAAACCACTAAATGTACTGTGTCCACCCTCATCTATCTTCTTACAGGAATATAACTTAAAATATGTTGAATTGATTGAAGAGCAACTTAATGAAGCACTTACAACATACCGCAAACCTGTTGATGGGGATAACTATGTTCGTCGGAGCAACCAAAGGTAAATTTGGGAAAATGTGTTTTGAGGCACAAGCTGGTGGGACTGACCAGGGGAGCTGTAAACTGAACTGTATGAGGGAAAGGGGTGCCAACAGGATTTCAGTTTATTCTGCTCATGGAGTAGTATATCAGCAGAGTATGAGAAACCCACAGGATGAACTGGATGCATTGCTTAGCTCCCAGAGTTTTAATATAGTTTATTTCAGAACTTTTATATAAAATGAGCTTTAATAGAACTCATTTTATTATGACTTAGTGGATTGAGTCCCATGACTGGAGTGCTGGAATGGAGGGCTACAGGCTTTTCAGGAGGAATGGGCAGATGAATGGGTGACTCTATATAAGGAAGAGGTTTGATTATACAGCCCTTACAGTTAGTGGTGATCTGGTTGAGAAGCTCTGGGTGAGGACTAAGGGGATGAAAAATAAAGGAAGTGATGTAGTGGGTGTCTGCTACTGATTGCCCAGCCAGAATGTTAGTACTGATGAGTCATTCTATAGACTATTAGGAGAAATTTCTGGTTCAGTAGCTTTTGTTCTTATGGGCTTCCCATGGAAGATTTCAAATTCCAGGCATCAGCTGCAAATACTGTGGTGCAATGACAAGCAGCTTTGGAAATTCTCTGTAGGAGAAAGTCTGTAGGAGATACCTTCTTTGTACAGGTACTTAGTGAGCCAGCTAGGAAAGATGCCCTCCTCAACTTGCTGTTTGTGAATATAGGGCTTGTGGGAGATGTGGTGGAGGTTCTCTAGGCCACAGTGATCATGGCATGGTTAAGTTTAAAATTTTCAGTGTAATGAGAAAAAGCACAGCAGAGTTCCTACCTAGGGCTTCAGGAGAGCTAACCTGAGGACCTACTTTGGCAGAGAACATTTTTGAGGACCAAGGAGTCCAGAAGTGCTGGTCCATCTTTTGGAGCTATCTTTTTGAAGCACAAGAGTAGGCAATCCCATGGTGTTGTAAGTCAAACTTGTGGGGCAGAAGATCACATTGGCTGAATAGGGAACTCCTTGTGGAGCTCAAGAGGAAAAGGAAATTATCTAGAAGGTCACCCTTCACAGGAAGACTATAAAACTGTGATTCACATAAGCAGGGAGAAGGCACAAAAGGCCAAAGATCATTCAGGGCTGAAACTGAGCAGTGTTCTGTCATACAACATGAAAGAGGGGGTCTGAAGAAAACACTGGATCAGTAATTGCTGAAGATGGTCACTTGACTTACACGGATGAAGAAAAAACAGAAATGAATTAAAATTCTGTGGGTTTTTCATCTTCAGCAATATTGATAGACTTTGGGCTGCCTGGTTCCCTGAGCCAGAGGTCCACAGATGTGAAAGCTGTGGCTTTCCATTTGTGGACACTAACACTGTAAGGGGCCATCTGTATCAGCTGAATGTTCACCAGGTCATGGAGCCTGGTTCCCAGCAGGCCTCATCAGTACCAGTACCAAGGGAGCCAGCAGATACTGTGTCAGGACCCGGTTCTTACCATCTGCCAAAAGTCTCATGAGTCTAGGAAGTCTCTGCTGACTGGAATCTAGCCAGTTTATTCCAGTTTGCAAGAAGCACATAAGGGAAGACCCAGAAAAGTACAGACCTATTAATCTAACCTCAGTTCCTGGAAAAACTATGTAGAAGATTATACTGGGTATTGTTGAAGGCATTTGAAGAACAATGCAGTTATCAGGCACAGTTAGCATGGGTTCCCAAAGGGAAAGTTTTCTTTAAATCAGTTGTTAGCCTTCCGTGATATGGTAACCCATCTGTTGGGTGAAGGGAAGGTGGTGGATGGTGTTTTCCTTTTTTGATGCTGTCCTTCACAGCATCCTTCTGGTCAAGCTGTGGGATGAGCAGGTTCATGGTGTGGTGGGTGAAGAACTGGCTGAGGGGCT
>JANRMJ010000079.1:12484355-12504438 GCA_025584955.1 Alethe diademata | reverse complement strand
TTCCACTCATGTATTTTAAGATTTTTTTTTAAAAGTCAGTTTTAGAAGAGTTTTAGTGTGATTTGTCCAGAACCACCATCTAGTTCTGGAATGATTTGTGCATAGTATGTAGTGCATCAGTATCTTACATGTTTGCCATTGCTGAAAAATAATGAAAGCATGTGAATTGAGGAAAAGTGTGAATAACAAAGTTACAACATCTTGTTAATGTCAGATTTTTCAGACATTCCATATACTGACTGGTGTGGGCAGACCATTCACAATCACTTAGATGTGCATTCCTCCAAATTTTCTGGAATTTCAGGCTGTAGTGATGCAGTATCCCATGGTTCAGCCAGCAGCACCAAAAGTACAGAGCTTGTATTAGGTAAGTTTGAAAGCCTTATGATTATTAGAGACTATCACTAATAAAGTATATTTTAGGCTTTGTGAAAAAATTATGTTTCACTTATGTACACTGCAACTCTAATTAGTGCTCTGTATTAGACAAAAAAAAAAACAACCAACCAAATCTGAATAAAAACATCATCCCTTTCCAGGTGAGAGAACATAGTTCTAAACTCTTCCCCCTCTGCTATACAGCATTTCTACAGATTATTCAATACCTGACATTACAAGCAAATCAATTACCTTTTTTTTCCACAGATGTTAATTTTTTAAAAAGTCCAAGAATTACTGAATTACTGTAAAGAGGGTTTTTTTTAATATACCTGTGTATTATATTTTGAATTATGATGATTTCTTACAAAGTAGCTCATTTTTAAATTCTCCATTATCTGATAAAAGCTCATCCAGTTTGCAACATGAATTAGGGTAGCAGTACCACTGTAACTTTATCTTGCAAGTTTTTCTTATTTTTTCTTATTTTTGAAAAGGTAAACTGTTCAAATTCCTGAAAATAGTAGTGTTCTAACTTCACCAGAAATATTTTTGATAGCTCAGAATACATATGTAAATACGCGTGTGCGTGTGGGTATGGAATGCATAAACAGATCTACAGTGTAAGATTAGCTTAAAGACAATTCTGTTTAAATCCACACTGGTTTATTTGTTTTTCCAGGAGTAAAGTCAATCCCAGATGACACACCAGTGTGCCGGATACTTCTACGGAAAGAGGTCTTACGTTTAGTTATCAATTTGAGCAGTTCAGTAGGAACCAAGGGCCATGAAACTGGGCTTCTGACGTAAGTTCAATACATTACAGATGCTTTAGCAACACTTAGTCGTAAGTATTCTCTTAAGGTCTCAGGTACAGTGAATAATCTCACTTCTCAGAAGTCAGAATGTAATGTAGAAGCTAAACAAATAATCTTAACTTTTTTGCTCTGTCTTTAGTATTCTACTCTTAACCAAGCTTTTTAAAATCAGTAATTCACCTGTAGTGATTACATACCTAGTGTAGCATGTATCTTTTAAAAAAAGAAACTAATATTTTTTTATTTTTGCTGAATAATAGATGAGTACAATAACAAACTGAAAGTGACTTCTTGAGAAACCCAACTCTACTTTAAGCAAGAGTACAACTCCTGAAAGTAATTTATGTACAAAAAATATTCAAATATAGGAATATAAATCCAGGGGCTAAATCTTACAACCTGTTGGTTTCTGGGCTAGTGACATTGGAAACTGACAACTGCTAAAAGAAAATGGAGAAATGTGTGGTTTAGTTTCAAAAATGCTTACAGGTTTAAAAGATTAGTTTAATCTTTTTCTATATTTTTATGAGTGCTGTATATGTGGATGCTAATTATTTGATACACTGTTCTCTAAGTCTGTTATTTGAAGCCTAGGCAATCACAGTAATTCTGTACAACTTACAAGTTGTATATTCTGTTTCATCTCATTAGTGTAGACTTCTTAGTCTTAGTTTTGTAGAAAGTAATGCTGTCTTGTGATTTTCTTGCTTTGTCAGTTCTAGGATTTATAATGCCTGTTACTGAAGGATTAATTATGACAATCTTATTGAAAAGTTTGGGGTTTTTTTAATACAAGGGAATTATGTTCAAGGCTTTAAAAATGTTGTTTATTTTCTTGTTCAGAATTAAGGAGAAGTATCCCCAAGCGTTTGATGATATATGCCTTTACTCTGAGGTGTCCTACTTGCTAGCACATTGTACATTTCGACTTCCATCCCGAAGGTTCATTCAGGAGCTGTTTCAAGATGTTCAGTTCTTGCAGGTAAGTGGTGGGTGCACATGCACTGAATGTACCAAAATGGCTGGCTCCGTGTCCTGTGTAATCAAATAGGTACATCCTAAAGGAAAATTAGTTTCTCCTGAGTAAAATCTCTAGCAATATTAATACTCCGTCCTTTCCTTTTAGATGCATGAGGAAGCAGAGGCTATTTTGGCAACCCCAACAAAACAGCCTGTAATCGATGCATCAGCTGAGTCCTGACCTCTGCTCAGGCCATGCTCTGCTTATGGACTTTGAAATGCTCAGACAACCTCCCACTGACTGGATAAAAAGTTTGGAACATCATCTTCGAAACCTTCCAGAAGCTACTGGTACCTGAAGACTGAACTGAAAACATTTTCTTCCTCAACCAATTACTGGCACAGTGATTTGAGCCCTTTGGGGATTTATTAGACGTTACCATAGTTTTAATAATAGTAATTACCAGTATATGCAAGAGCCAAGCACTGAACACCTCCACAACTTTTCATTTCATTTTCTACCATAAATTACGATGAAATAGGACAACTTGCAGAGACATTTTTAATTGACTTCCAATTCTGTTCCAGAGAAGCAGAATGATGCCTTGCTTTTTAAACCCTGGATACCAGGAATCAGAGAGATGGGGGTGCATTCCACTGCTAGCAATGGGGAGCCTTGCTGTAGCTGTGGGCACCAGGGGATTAATGTTAGCCCTTCTCTGTTGATTTTTGTACTGTTTATAACACTACTTTGGGGATTTGTAACTTCAGACAGAAAGAAATGAATCTGAGGTTTCATTAAGTTATTTTAATATTGCTATAGTTGTAAGACATTTTATTAGCAGTCTCTTCGATTTCATTGCATTTACATACATGTATCTTATCTGAACCAGTTAAGGATTTTCACTACAATTTGATTTTCAAAACAAGTCATTTAAATCTTAAAATGCTGTAATAGATTGTTTTCCCTGGATACTATGCATGTGTTTGCAGTTTCTACACTCATGCTCATATAGTACAAATGTGGGTCTTACTCAACTACAGTCCTTTAAAAAGCATGATTTGTATCAGATAAGCAAATATTGTATAAACTGAACTTGAAGACATTTAATTGAAGACATTGCAGGTTTTGTGAGGAGACTTAAGTGTGAGTGTTTTCCAAGTTCCACAGAAACAGCTTTTTATAAAAACAAAGGTTTAGTTGAATTTTCAATGGATTAGCGATCAAGTATCAGATAGTACTAATAATTGTAGTGAAAAGCCTTAAGTAACAAATTTTGGAGCAGCCGTACTTATAATTTTATACTGGTATTTAAGGTTTGTTGCAAAAGTTGAATGATACAGTGACTGGTAATGATTGAAGTAGTTGCCTCTATCCTGTTACTAGTGCCGTTTCTAAACTAGTAAGTGCAAGCTAAAAAAAAAATGTAGGAATCCCTGTCACTTTTGTCATGGATCTAAAGATTCAGAAGCCTTTATATAAAGGTAGTATAAATATATGCAAATGTGTATATACAGTAGCATGGCCACCTTTGTTAGAATGCCTGTAATAGAAGGGATTACCCTTTGATTTTGATATAGGTGAATAATTCAGCTGGACTGTACTAAGTAGAACGTATTTTTATCCATTCACTCCTACCATTTTTTATAATTGTCAGATTAATACTTAAGTGAAATTTATCCTGATGCTCATATCTCTGTTCTTACTAGCTATGCTACTGGAGATTTCAGTAAGTAGTCTTGTGAACAGTAACACACAATTCCTAGTGAAACGTAGAATTTATTTGTTCTTATTGGAAATTTCATCATGCCACATAAGCACTGCTTTGCAGCTGTCACTTCACTGAACTCTTATGTGCACTGCATACCATCAGGTTCTGGTAAAGCAGACTGTAAGTTGCTGCTCATAGTCAAATTTAGTTCCTAAGATTATCTTTCATGAGTTCCCACTGAAAGGAGCAAAAAGAAACTGATTGAACTCTTCTATGGTCGTTGACACAAATAATACATCTGTGTGGCAAGACACGTTTGAAGTGTTTAGAAAACACACCACACCAGTAACTATTAGACTTCTGGTCATAAGAAATAAATGCTTCTGTAAAACCAAAATGTCAATCACAGTAGACCAAATAGTGGTATAAACTCCAAAGGAAAATAATGTAGTTTTCCCACAAATGGGGATAGCGTATGTTATACAGTAGTTTCAAACACTACCTCAGTTAGGCTAGAGTAGAAGAGATTTGTTTTAATAACTAAATGGGGTTACATCGAACAACTCCATGTTATTTTTCTGCAGTTAAGGCAAAATAAACAAGTTTTATCACCTGTATTTAAAAAACCCACCTCTGTTCATTTGTTAAGTTTAACCCATAGCACTTAATGTAGAAAGCATCATAGGAAGGCCTCTGATTTTAGAAAGATAAGCAAATATACTTTGAAAGAATCTCCATCCTGAAATGCTCATGTGTTCTGAATAACGCGCTTGTGTGGGGATCCATGACTACAGAAACTTGACATAAAAATTATGGCTGCAAATTCAGTTATAAAGCGTGATTTTTCTTCTGAAAGTGTATGAGTGTCAGTAGATTTCAACAAGTATGCATCAAGGATGTTAAGTCTGTATTGTACATAACATACATTTCTAGAAAATTAATTTACACACTGACATTAAGCTCACATTGATGTTTCACTTTAATTGGCAGATGAAGGGGATACTGTTATTGAAGGAACTTTATATTGGCTTAGTTATAAACTGTGAATTTTATAGTTCTCTTTTTTTTAAATATCCCTTTCAAAGCCCTTATTTTGGGGTTTTATTTGTATCATGATAAAACTTTGAAAGAAAGCTGTAGTAAATAATGATTGTGCTCATTAGCCCTAATAAAAAATCTCTTCCACTTCTCCTAGGGAAGCTGACAGACCACCCACTTTTTATATTTCCAGTCTGAGTGATTGGTGATACTGCTCAATAAATGGTAACGTGTGTAGCATTCCCTTACACTGTACACAAATGCAGTTCGGTTGCTGTGGCAGAGAAAACTCCTCAAGGACTCAGCTTGCTCACACACAGCTCAGAGGTGGGAGTCACTCCAGGAGGGAGAGGCTGCTTGTGGAACCAGTCACAATTAGCATCAGGTCCTGATTTTCTTGGTCTGCTCTGACAGGAAAGGGGAGCCCTTTCCAAAAGGCAGAGAGCTGACTGACAGGCAGCCAGGCACCTCCATGAGGGCCTGGTCCTCTCCATGGAGGGAAGGAGGACGAGGCTGGGGGCTGAGCATCTCCTTTTGGAGAAGAACTTTTCACCTCTCTGAAAATCAGAAATGCAGAACTCTCACAGCTGCTGGGGACATCACTTGGAGCTGGAGATGATCAGGCTTTGAAGTTCTCAACATGTATGTCGGGCCTGTGGCATGTTGTGCTTGAAACAGTTGCTTTTCCTCATCTGACAGCTCTTACTCGACTGACATCTGACAGACATACCCTAAATGCGCTCTCTTTGCAGGGTGGTGGTGGTTTTTCCCCAAGTGGAGTCCTAAACAACTCACTAGTTTCTGGTGCAGTGGCTCAGCACACTGAGGTAAGCTGCTCTTATAAACATGTATAAGGCACCTGTGAGAATCCTGTTTGTCTTTCTGATTACGCTTTCAAACATACATAGTGGTCTGAAAAGAGAATGGTGGTTTGCAGCGAGACTGAAAAAACCAAAGCGCCTCTCCTAGGTCCCTGAAGAGTAAGGTAGCTGTGCAAGAAACAGACTGTAACCAAAACCTAGTGAGGGATGGAAGAATTGCTGCTTTGTAGTCTGTGCCTTGGACTTGTTTGTCAGTTTGGGCAGCAGGAAGCTGGCTAAGCTTGTATGCGAACATGAACTCAGGTGCAGCAATCACAGTGGAAGAATTCTCACCAGGATCTAAGGTCCTGCCCACCTCCCCACAATCCTGCTGCTCTGAGCAGCACTGGGGCCCCTTGAAAACAGGTCCAGCAACTTCTTGTTTTTTTTTAAATCACACTTTATGCTTATGAAAGGTATACAATGTGAGAGCAAAATCTTAAAACTGTCAAAGACTTTTTGAGGACACACTAGAAACCATGCTGTTATTTTTCTGGAGGTCTCCAGTCTCCTTGGGTTTTGTCTAACTCCCATTGCTGGTTCCCTGTATAGTTTTGTTTTCAATACAGTCATTAAAGAATGTGGATTTTCTTTGGGTTATTTTTGTAGAGTAAACGGACAGCAATGCCACAACATGGAGAATTGCACATTTTGCTTGAGTTGCTTTTAAAAATACACTATTTTATTTGCAAAATTTAATTTATGCCAAAAATTGTAATGTCATTTTGCCACTGAATAGGGTGTTTCAGCACAAGATGCTGTGTCTAAAGGGGAAAAAGGCTTTACACTTTGTAAATCTAATTGAAAAATTGTTCTAATACTGGGCTGTCAGCATCCCTAAAACCGTTACAAGAGATTATCTAAATTAATCTTTCTGATCTGAGGGAAGGGATCAAGAAAAATCTCAGTACTTACTCTCCCTGTTCTGTGTGGTCTTTTTTTTGTTTAGTAATACGCTGCTACATCTTTGGAGGTTCTAGTGTTTGTAGGTCACTGAACAGACATTGAAATCTGATTTATATTGTATACCTGTAACATAGAAAGAAAAAGTATTTATATATTTTACGTAAGAATATTGCATTGAGCTGTGTATAATTTAAACAGAGGCTTGTCCCAAAATGGTATTACCCACCTTGATTTTATTTTTTGTGTTTTTCTTTTTCTTTTTTTTTTGTATACTGTGTACAGTTCATGTCAATGAGCATTAAAGGCCTCCTAAAGCGTAGTCTTATCAAAGGGATGCGTTGTTAATAAAATGTACTTAAACTTCTTATAGTTGTTCTGGTCTCCTATGTACCTCTCAGCATTAGAAAGAGGTTAGAATTTAATTTATATTTGTAACTTACTAGTTAACTAGAACAATCAGAAGCTTCCCAAATAATTTTTTTTTGCAAAAATATATTGTACATTAATTCTTTATAAGATACAGAGACTCTTTAATAGTTCACACATCATTTTTATTTTAAAAATTTAACATACTGAGAATGATTTTCTATTATGTGATGGTTTAAGTATTAGCATTTCAACAACAGCTGTGAAAGTGCATTATAAACAAAAAAAAAGAGGATTACAGTTCTGAACTCATTCAACCATTAATGCAAGACAGATTTTTTTTTTAATATATAAAAATTATACACACTTCCCCACATATGCCAAAATATTATCTAATCTTCAGTTCTGGTGCCCAGACTGTGCCCTTTGACTGGCACAGAGGCATTATCCTTCCTGGAATCCTCCATTTGTGTGCTTTTTATGCACAGGAGGTTTCACAAAGCACCACCCATCACAGCCAGGAAGCAGAAGAGCTTATAGGGAAAGAGGAGCCAGCTTCTCCTTCCCTCACTCAGCAATCTGGAATGTGGTCAAATGTGTCACTGCTTCCCGATAATGGAATTTCATCAGGGCAGGATACCCCAGGAACGACCAGGAATGAGAGGTGGGAACTCAGCCAGGCCTGGGTGTCCCACCTCACCATCAGGAAGGCACAACTGGCTGAACCCACAAATCCCTTGATTCACTTCCTGGGGGGAATTACTGCAGCCAGGCCTCAGTGACAGCAGCTTTTTCAAAGCAGGGACTTGTGCCTGGTTGGAGCTGTCCACCTGACATGAGGAACTGCAGCAATGTCAAAATTTAAAATGCTTTGTGCAATACTCTGATTTCTTTGACTGACATCTATATCTGAATTCCATAGTACACAACTCTTGATTTAGGATAACTTTTCAACATTTTAGAATAAATACACCTTTTTCTGAAATGTACAGATCAGAAGTTTTGTATTAGTTGTGACAAAGCAGCTCCCTTACGTTTATTGGCCTTTTCTCCAACAGTAAAGCTTTTAAGCTACATAAGTACATACAATGTGATCAAGCACTCTGGAGAAGCAAATGTTCCAAGCTATAAAAATCCTGTGGTATCAAGCTTTCACATGCATTTTTACTCAAAGCGGAGGTTAAGATAAAGGGAGGAAGTT
The DNA here is from genome assembly GCA_025584955.1 of Alethe diademata. Lineage (NCBI taxonomy): Eukaryota > Metazoa > Chordata > Aves > Passeriformes > Muscicapidae > Alethe > Alethe diademata. The sequence goes on along the minus strand of JANRMJ010000079.1, from coordinate 12,496,199 downwards.
TCCCTGGAATGTATCCATTAAATAGCATCAGCCTTCTCCCTTACCCTCTCTGTTCTCTTGCCCTTCAGCAGGAGCCCAGCTGTGTTTCCTTACTCAGCTGGCTGGAGGCTGAAAGGAAGGACCATGCTGCAAACTCTCCTCTGCTTCTCAAGTCTGTGAGCCACCTGAACCTGTGCACAGCACACAGACGGACGTGGCACAGTGTGGAATGAACACCTCCAACCACATCTGCCCACATCTGTGTCTGTACCTTTGTACCTTCCCTTGTCCTGGCTAAAGACTTCTCCCTTTGTTTGCAGTCAGTGCTTGTCTCACAGGCTGTGCGAGGTCTTACTGGTTTTCCTGTTGCAACACAGCTTGTGACATTACAACAGCATCTGTAAGCAACAGTATAAAAACTAGATGTGGTTCAGCATCAGATCTCACTTTGTTTGCAGCTGCTTGGTTTCTAGGAGTATGATTAGCTAATGAAACACAGGGAAGTCAAGTAACTGCATTTTAGCAAACTAGCTGAACATCAAGTTGTCAGACACCCTTCATTTGTTTCACCTTTGAGAGTCACTTATACTGTGCTCTTAAGTTAAAACCATCTCTTTGTGACAGATTCCAGACAGCATAAGGAGGCAAAACCAAAGGGTTCCTTGTGCACTGAGGTAAATGTGATGAGACTTTCAGCTACAATTCCAACTGTACTGCTTCATTACAAATGAACCACTTCCTGAAATCAAAATGAAAGGCCAAATTCACTGCTGCCTACTGTAGGGATTCTGAGTGTTAATGAGTGCTATTTCTTCGGTTTTGTTTTTATAACACGTGTTATAAACTAGTGTTGAGAGATTTAGATTTATGCAGCCTGAATATGATATTCTTCACAAATGTGATTCATACACCTGTGATTATGACCAGCCTGTCTGTTGGTTGGCTGGTTGGTTGGTTGGTAGGTTGGGGCTTGCTGTGGAAGTTCAGGGGTCAATGCTAAAAATTCAGCTCATGTGCACAAGCAGAGAGATCATGCCATGTGGCATTTTCCTTGAGGAAAATTAACTCCTTTCCACCTAACTCCCTACATCTCTTCAATGCATAGTTAAGACAATTTTAAAGGGTCTTTAGGCAGAGAAGGCATAAGTGCGAGGATCCCCAGTTACAAGAAATGGAAGCAGGGTCTTCCCTATAAAAACGTGTTTTCTGTGCTCTTTAACACATCAAGTGTAGTTGGGACACAGGTGAAGTAAAAGCAGGATGATCACTGGATTTGGGTAGTTTGGGCAGCACTCCTGGAGAAGTCAAAGTTTCTTTGAATCTTCTAGAAACAAGCCACATGGTGTGCAGGTAACGCTTCTATGATGATTCCTTACATCGTTAGAGAAAATATAAGCCAGCCCCCAAAATGACTGGGCTGGGTAATGCTCCATGCCCAGCAGCACAGTACCCATTGGCTGGGGTGGCCAGAGTACACAGAACACTGCAAGAGAAATACACTCTTGAGCAGCACAACCTTCCTCCTTGTTTCATTTGCTCCTCTACTTTATGAATAGTTTTAATCTCTGCAAAATAAAGCAGTTCTCTGCATCAGCCTGTGACAGATTGCTGTGATGTAACTTTCTGCATAATACAGCCACAAAACAGCCTATAAACATCATTTAATGCCCATAAGTTGTAGTAGAACCATAACACACATAATTCCTGTGTAAATCAGTATTTAAAACTAGTCCAGGAACAACAGCTTTGCCGTATTAATGGCAGTCAGGCAGCTGGGCTTGTGAGAATCCTAATCAAAAGAAGTTGTGGTTTTAGAAATTCTCACTAATAGTGTGTAGCCAAACACTGGTTGGACTCACTGGAGGGTAGAACATCAAAACCTCTCACCCGGGCAGTGCGCATCTGTTTGTGAGATGTATCTCAGACTGTTCTTACTCTCAGCTATTTCTCTGGTGGTTGAGGTTGTATCCTCAGGAAAAAGATCTAAATAGCATTGTGGCTGGTACAGTATCACCACTGCATGATTTGTCTTGCCTGCTTCCAGTGTCTCCAGTGTATGGTAGGGATCAGATTCAGCCTCAAGCGGAGAAGAATAAGCGAAATTCTCAAAACAAGTACGAGTTTGAGGTGGAGGTGGAGGTGGAAAGTCTCTCACTACATTTTCACTAGGGTAAATCCAGGAAGAACTGTGATCATCAGTCTTATCTTCAGTTGATGTTGATGATAACGAGCTCCAGGTAACAGGATGCAATGTCTGAGCTTCAGCATCCCTGTCCACTGCTAGCACATCAGGAAGGCAGTCATTTATCTTCAGCACTTTCTCAGAATCAATCTGCAAGAGAAGCATCAGGCAAAAAAATTACTCAATGAAAGAAACCCAGAGTAGAGAGAGGAGAGTGATTAAGAAATTCTAATATTCCTCAGATTTTTTTTTTTAGTTTGCACTTTTCAAATAAATTAATTTGAAGGAAACCCTATGTAGAGGATATTCAATGGAAGCGGTATTTTCTGTGAAATTTATCAGACTTATTTATTTAGAGACTTCTGTTTTAAGTAAACTCATGATGATTATATTTGAGGAACGAACCACATCCTTCTACTCTAAAGACTTTGCCAGGTTTTTTATGCATTCTGGTTTTAGTTTGAGGCAGAAGCAACTGGAAGACAGTAGCAGTGGCTGTTAGGTGTACTTGACTCCTCAACCACCAGCCCCACAAGTGCTGGGGCGAAGGCTTTGGAGCCTCTTGCACACAGCACAGAAGCAGCAGCTCCCAGTTCCAAGGGGCTACAGAAGAAGCTGAATCTTTTGCCAATCCTGTCCACCCAGCCAGGCCTGGAAGAGCCCCTGCATCCTCCCAGGTCCAGCAAGTGCAGGGCCCTGCAGTGTCCTCCCGAGGGAGCTGGGGCAGACACAGCTCACGGGCTGCAGGGAGCCCCAGTATCCTCTGGGCTGTTGAGTTCAGACAGTGCAGGGGTTTGAACAGCAACAGTGGAGGAATCACCTGCTGAGCAAAAGATTTCCTTCATTCTCCAGTTGTGCATTTTCTTTTTGCAGTAACAGACTGTAATATAAGCTGGTTATTGCAGAGTCATATGAATGTCAAAGGGAGAGTTTTCCACTAAATGATAATATTAAGCTGTGTTAATATGTGTATGATTATTAAATGTAGTCAACACAAAAACTGTCAAGAAGTAAATTTTAAAATGAAGTCAACACAAGAATAGTTTTTCTTTTTTAAATCTACTAAGCACAGAATGGACAAATTAAAAACTCCAGATTTTCAGTGATCTTACCTTAAATTCTTTGAATGACAGTGCTTTGCTCTTGCTAGGAGTAGGTATTGCAGGACAGCAGGACTCCTTCACCCTGGAAATAAAGAGACCAAAACAAATGACATTTTTGTTCTCTTATGAAAGCATGCTCTACCAGCAGAAGCTATCCACAGATCTGCACAGACACAGCAGCAGATGACCAGTGTCTCAGAAACACCACAAGCCAAGTACTTAAAACATCCACACAGTCAGACAGCCAAAGGAAGAAATTAATCAGGCCTTGCAATGGCTGGAAGCAACAAACTGCAGCATTTGTTTGTGAACTAGATCAGTTATATTCTCTGTCTACAACAGAAATATGCAATACAACTTACCACTTCATCTTCCAGTGGCATATAGCTGCTACTAGGGTTGGAAGTATCACTACCAGGAATACAAAGTACAGTATGTTTGCTGTGGAAGAAAAATACTTTTTAAAAAAGGGGTTTTTTAACTTCTCACATGTTAAAGTCAATATAGCTTGAGTTTCTGGGGCAAAAATAACATCATGTCTGCGTGGAATGCCTGCCACTAACTCAGTAGTAAAACTCTGTGGTCCATGGTTTCAAGGTAGCTTGGCTGGAAGTTCTGGGATATCTCTGTAAGCCTTTAGACCTTGATTCCCTTTACCAGAATGGAATTATAACTAGATTGCTTTTTATTTGCCCTTATATTGGCACCTTAGATGTAAGAGCAATTTACAGAAGTTAAGGCAATGATAACCTCACTTTAATATTTTTTTTAGGTTTTCTCTCAGAACTACAGATGAGACAGATTTTTATTGTGAGACATGAACAACATCTGTACTTCCATTTTGGACTGACTGTAGCAAGAAAAACACTACACAAGTGTTCAAGTCTCCTAGGATTTATGCTGATACAGGGATCTCAGTATTTCCTTCTAGGTAGAAGACAGCCTTGGGCTATGCTGTTCACAAACAGCTGAGGCTGTGGGTGGGCTGAGGGGAGCACTGGTTAGTGCCTGCTCTCCCTTCTGCCTTGTCCAGTGCCCTCCTGCCCTGTGCCAGAGAGTTTGTGTATCACACACCACAGGAGGGAATGGACACGTTACATTCTCCTTGCATCTCTTTAGGGTTAATTAAGCCCTTGTTTTTATTCTCTGCTTGGCTGTACAAACATCTGGCTGGTTGATGGGAGCTAGAACTTGTGTGTTAGAAGCAAAACTGGACCTGTGAGGGTGCCATGATGGTCAGACACTATAGTAGTTAGCCTAAAATGTGGAGTCTCCTTGCTTAAGCCAATGCTGCCCTCTTTCCCATCCCTTCTGCTTCATCTCCAACCCCAGTAAGTCTTTCCAAACCACCTCTAGCTTGGATCCTAAGTTTCACAACCATGCTGACTGGTATTTTCAGGGGACAAAGTTAAGGGCAAGTGATTTCCTCTTCTGCTTTGTGATCAAATCTGCCCAGTTAGCAAACTACTGTGCCCATGCCAACAACCCTTCTGTATTGGCTTAGGAAGGAGTGAGCTTGGCAATGGTTTTAAAGACTGATGAGAGTAAGAATCAAAATTAGAAGTGCAAGATTCCATATAGGAATAACCTGTAGGTAATTACCTGTAGGTTTTCCTATATTAGAAAACCAGTTAAGTCCAAATACAATTCTTCAATGAGTTCTAACAAACAGACTCGCTAAGCATGCAAATGTGCACATATTGAGCTATTTCCCAGAAGGATATAAAACTTAAACAGGACGTGAATTAGGCTTGTTCTAAAATTTAGAAAAAATCCTTTCTACTTAGGAAGTATCAAAATGCGATGTTGTCATGCTTGTATCATTTCTCAGCTGGATTCTTTCTTGAGTGAATGTTGCCTTGAATTAAATGTTTTCCCCTAAGAAAGGAAGATTATTATAACATTTTAAATCATCCCATCCTTCTGCTAGAGCACATTATTCACAGCCAGTACTCACAGTTATATGGTGTATCTATGTATCTAAAGTAAACAATGGGAGTCTCTCCTCCACCTGTAAATGCTTTAACTGCTATTTTGTATTTTGTGTTTGGCATCAGGTGTTTCACAGTGTATCTCTTTTCTTCTGGGTTTTCAATTGTGTATTTACATAGCTCTGATTCATCTAAAACAAAACAGATAAGATAGAATCATGGGATCACAGAATGCTCTGGGTTAGTAGGGACCCTAAGGATCACCGAGTTCCATCTCCCCTGCTATGGACAGGGACACCTTCCACTAGACCAGGTTACTCAGCCCCATCCAGCTTGGTCTTGAACACTGCCAAACATGGGGCACCCACAGCTTCTCTGGGCAACCTGTGCCAGGCCTCACAGTAAATCTTCTCCTAAGAGCTAATCTAAACCTACACTCTTCCAGTTTAAAACCATTACCACTTATCCTATCAGTGCAGGCCCTGGTAAAAAGTCTCTCTCCGTCTTTTTTTTAAAAAGCCCCTTGTTAGGAACCGAAAGGTTGCAGTAAGTTCTCCCCAGAATATTACAAAACCAGTTAACTGAAATAACAAAACATTTGCAATCTGCCTTGTTTGTAATTTGCTCACTTTCTTCTGGGAAGGATGATGCATCCTGACTCACTGCCTCTGGGCTGAACTCACATCCCTTCTAACTGGACAGGCCACAGCATTGCCCTCCTCTGGCAGACCTAATGACTTGTTGTCAAAGACTGAACCTTGCTCATTTTAATTTCTTTTTTCTCAAACATTGTACCGGAATGATTTGAGTTTTGCCATTTCTTTTTTTACCAGAATCCTGTAGCCATTAAGCTTATGCCAATTTCTTTGAAGATAATCAAAAGCAAGAAATCTCTGCTTAAAAAAAGAGCTCTTTTGCCTCTCTATTGTGCAATTCCCAAACTCCAGGGAGAAATGGGTTAGCTTATTTCTGTTTTCAGTCACACCCCTTGTCTGCTAGCACAAGCAGTGAAGCAGAAAATCTTTGATTTAAACTTTTTAAAGTCTAACTAGTATTTCTTACAAAATTATGGTACTTGTATGGTTAGTTCAGTTCTGACAAGAACTTCTACATAAGCCTCCCTCAGTTCAAACTATGCTTTTCATCCTGGCACTAGTATAACCAGCAGAAGAACACAGGACATGACCCAAGCAGAAGAAGAGGCAAGGAAAAAAAAAATATATATATTCTTTTAACATATTGGAAACATCTGAAAATTATAATGGAGCAAAGTCATCTGGAGCAGTTTTGCATGTGGAGCAGAAAGGTCTGATATATATTTCTGGTTTTGTGCCACTTCACAGCTCAGTTCTGCTGAAGGAACTCCACTGTAGAGCACACACACAAATACTAAAAAAGAAATTACACAGGGAATTTATACAGTGCTCCAGTTTTGAAGGAAATAAATTGTATCCCATCTGTTTCTAAAATAGCCCAAATCCTTCTAAGACTAACACGGCTTTTATCCAAGTAAACCACAAACAGATGTTTTTCAACATTCATCCAGAACTCACATCACAAGAGGCAGAATTCTTCCTATAGTACCAAAGGAGTCTTTTCTGGAGCTAAAAAGGAGTAATAGGCAACAGGAATGTGAGCTATAAATCACTGTAAATCCAGGAATCACTTCTGCCTACTAGCACTTCAAGCACAGAGAGGAACCAAAAGCAACAGGTGTTGAAATCTAAAGACAGATGAATGAACCAGCCAGACTGCCTAATGTGAACCTTCTAAGATGCTGCAATACCAAGTCTTCCACCAGTCTCAATGACACAACTTTCTGTAGCAGAGAGCTCAGTTACCTGAAAGAATGTGCTTTTTTGATCCTTTCAAATTGCAGTTCCCTTGTATAGGTGACACATAAACATGGTAGCCTCTTACAAAACCAGTCTCTGACTCATTTGTGAGATAAGAATCCCAAAAGAGTGTCACTGAATTGTAAGTCAGGTCAACTTTTCTGACAATAGGGTCAAGACGAGGAGCTGGAAGAAAGGAAATTCAAGTTAAACTTGCATTTATTCTTCAAGAGTGTTTTCTCTTGTCATTTGAAAAATCCACACTCCCATGTGGTGTTTATATCTTTCTTTTATTTAAAAGCTGAACAAAGCCAAAGTTCTCTACAAAAACTGTCAGCTTCAGAGAGCCTTCATGCATTCACGTAATACACAAAGTAATAACCAATAATCACAACTTTGTTTAGCTCTCCTAATAAACACGGTCTCTACCCAGTCACTGCACTAGCCAGATATCCTCCATGTAGGGCCTGTATGTTGATATAGAATGTTTAAATGCCTCACTGAAGATACAGAAAGAACACAAAAAATCCCATTTTATCTAGCTATAGGAGGAGGCAATTATTCTATTTGATCAATTTAGCAAATGCACAAGGCCCAAATATGTTTCCCACTTACGCAGTTCCCTGAGATAACCGATCTTCTTTTCCAGTAAGGAGGCTCTGTTAGCAACAGATCCATAGATGCAGAATTTGTATCTCATCCCCGGAACAAAAGCAGCTAGAAAACAGTTGAACAAAAATAGGTTATGGTTTGTCTTTCAGTGCTACTTTTATTTAATTTCTTCCTAGAGAGGTCAATAACCTGTTAGATACCTTCTCTGAGTGTTATTGTGCTATTAAAGCAACTGAAGGAGACAGAGGGCAAGCTAATTCTTGGTGTGCATTATGTGAATTAAACACATTCATTCTGGCTGAAAGAGAGAATTGGGAGAGGTTTATGTATGTATTTTGTGCCATACAGTATTCAAAGTGACTGAACAATAAACTCCAAAGGCATCAAAATGAAAGACAATTTCATTTATATTTCTGGCACAGACAAAGGTTGTGTTTTGGAATATTTGATGCAGACACATATCCAGGTATCAGGATTCCTTGTTCTTCTGACACCTCACTGACATGCACTCCCATTCACATTAAGCAAGTGCAAACCACTGAAGAAACTGACAATACTCTTCCCATGTGTTATCACAGTCCCCTTCATTATGTGCAGGTTTCAGTATATTTGTATGAATTGAGGTGCAGTTCTTCCTTTATTGCAAATTTATATGTGTTCAATCAAATTTTGTTCAAAGAAGTTTCATTCCAAAGTGACCTCTCAGCTTCAGAGATTCTAGGAAAACTAAATTCTTGCAGCTGTGGAAGTATATCACATCAACTTTCATACAGACAGAAAGGACTTAGGTCTACTGGGATAAAAAACATGCAACTGATCCTAAGCAAGGCCTGGTGCTGAGACATGTCATTGTGGCACACTGACAGGTCCGAACCTCTCACTACACTGTGGGTTTAAATTACCTGAGTCTAAACTTATGATCAATGTTACAGATAGGATAAAGCTCCCTTCTGCATCTCTCTTGCTAAATTATTTTAACTCCTTAATTAACCTCACCATCCTCCTTCAAGATGCTGCTATAAGCCAGACAGAAAAGGTTTTGTCTAAAATACTGTGTTGACTACTTGTCTAATATAGTATGCTGTCTTCCAAGGCTTAATGGTGCTGGTACATTTGTGATGTCTAATTAATTTGGCAGGAAAAACATGATGTCATATGCCNNNGAAGAATTACACCTGCACAGCACAGAATTCAATATTCAAAATATTTAAAAAATGATTTGTCCTAAATTCAATCAATGTCCACAGGCTGAAGAACTGCTGCACAGTCAGAAAGAATAGTTGTTTAGCTTTCACCTGAGCTGATCACAGCACTGGAAATGTTGGGTCCAACTCTCTTCCACTGCAAATCACAAGGCTGCAGCCTGGGAAAGTTACACCAATCAATAATGTAACTGTCATATATACTTCTGGGCTTCCATGATATAAAAATGCCATCATCTGTACCATTAACCTGTCCTTCCTTAAGCTCTTCAGTGCCTAGGAATGAACAAAACAGAATCTCTTATTATTGTCCTGCATGACACTTCAGACTCATAAACAAAGATCAATACAGTTCCTATACCAACCAGTTGACAACAATAATAAAAGAGTCGCAATCCTTCACTAAATGACATACGGGGTCTTTCACATGCTGAAAGCTGACAGCTCAGAAACTATCCAGCAATTGTTACTACATATTCACCAAAAAAAAAATCAGCTGCAAACCTCGAGCAGAGAGTTACAAGAGGCTAAACACACTGGCACTGGCTGCACCATAAAGGAACCTACTGCAGGCCTGAGGCCTTACTTTTAGGCAAAATGGATTTTGCTCTGTGGAGCCACTCTGCATTTAAGTTTAATAAACATACAGCTGCCACCCTGTAGGAGGACATACAGTCATAATTTCCAGAAACCAGTGGTGTGAGTTAAGAAGAAAGGTTAATTTGTTGCCTGAGATGATAAATTATGACTTCCCTCAAAACAGGTAGCAACAAAACTCTAATGATTTAATTATAACTGAAAGTACTCCTACTGTTATCTGTAGCTCTGGAGATGATCAATACTGAAGGAAGTGAAAAATGAACATTGTTCTTTGCCATGATACTGATTCTGTAGGAATGGTTATCAATGAAAATCCTTGTGCTATTGTAGACTGCAGAAAAGGAGATGCTTTCAGGCTTGGAGCCATCTTCTATTTTTTCCCAGGTTACTTCATATGAAATAATTTTTCCATTTGCTTGAAAACTTGGTGTTTGCTGAGGGAAAAAGTTATGGAGGAAGAGAACAATAACTTAGTGAATTTTGCTGAAAAAATATGAGAGGATCATTTAGAATTTTAAATAAAAAACAGGATGTTATTTCTGTAAGACTATAAACACTTGTTTCCATACATTCATACACATACTGGTTGAAATGGAAATGCAGAAATCTTGGTAATGGGATCTATCCTGTACTAGTACTTAGAAAAACAGAATTTTATGTCTGAAATTCCAGGACAGCATAGCTACATCATAGCTACATGTGTTCTGAGATATTTGATATATAATCTGTTTTAAATTTGTAAAAGACAGTATCATATTGAATTGCTATCAGCTGCAGAAAAATCATGGGAGAAATTTCCATCCCCTTTAAGAAGGACTTTATTTCTATTTCTGTAGGGATGTCTCACCTTCCAGAACAAGGTCACATTTCGTCCCCCTAGAACTGGTGTAATTTCTCTCCATATGTCCAGTTTCCCTGAAGGAGCTGCAATAAATATAGCAAAACAAGAAAATGAGAATGTTCTGGATGTGGAAAGGATAGGCAGTTGAACTGCTTACTCCCATTTGAAGAAATTCCACTCACAGCACTTCATTTTTCCCATCACTCCCAGGTCTTGCCCAAACATTACTCTTTAACATAATTTTCCCTTTATTCCTTTTTCTGAATTAAAGTCAGAAAAATTTCCCTAGAAAATCTTTGCTTGCAGCCACCAGACTCTTGTTTCCACCTCTGCACCATTCCTCCAGCCTCAAAGGGCACAGTAACTCATCAGTCCATCTTCCCAGTCAACTGGATTTCCCACTGCCTGCACTGGAGGGAATGTCTGAGACTAGCAGGTAGAATAAGAATTATTTAAGAAGTCAACTTCCTGAAGTTTGCTTAGCATGTTTCTTTTATGCATGCAACAGGCCTCTGCCGTCACTGAACAGTGGAAGAGTAACAACGAACAGCAAAGAGAGGTGGCGAGCAAAGAACATCCCTCAAGCTTTGCTTCTCAATGGGTTGGACGTACTTCCTTCCTTAGTTCTGGTGGTCAGGGCTGGGCTCCACTCACTCCACCTCCAGAAGTGCGCGGCTGCCCCGCAGCGCACCCGGGCCGTGTACTCCGTGCAGGGCTGCAGCCCACGCACCGTGACGCGCTTCGGGTGCGCCACCGAGCTGTTGTGCTGCAAAACACAAAGACAGCAGGCACCGCTCACAGCAGCGTCCTCACCAAGGCGTTCTCTGAGAAAACAGCTCTTCCCCTGGACCCTGCAAGGGCCAGTTAAGCTTCACTTGCGAAAAACAGTCAAGGAACAACAATCAAAAAAAGCAAATAGATCAAAACAGTGGGAGATCCAAAAAAGAGGGCTGGAAGCCACCTCTGTGTAACTGTCTGAGTCACTCAGAGCCCTCCACATCAGTACTTTTTACATCCGGGAGGGAATTTACTGGCATCTTGCCTCATAGAGTCTTGGGCTATTACCTCATAAAAAAGTAGCATGTTGTTCCAGACCTATACAGAGCAATCTACAGCAACCTTTTCTTTCCATTTTTTTTTTTTTCTCCCAGCCTTTACCCCACTCTCTCCTAAGAGACAGACTGAGAGTAAGGGTATTTTGGTAAGAGTCAAAAAAGCCAGCAGACTTTTAAGCCCGTCCTCAAAACTGACTCCTGCAATGGCCAGCTGCAGTGGTCACTTGCTCTGATTGTCTACAATCAAGACAGAATGCAGCTTGACTGTGATCTTCACTGTGCCTTTTTAATGTGCTAGAGGCAAGCTGCCTTCTAAGAAAAGAGCTACAGAGAGAAGTGACAGTAGATGAGCAGAGTCCATCAACCTCACCAGTTGTGGAAGAGATGGAACAAGATAAGGGATCTACTCAAATGGACCACATCAGTGTAGAGCTCTGGAAACAAACAAACACACCAGAAAACAGATACACCATGCTCACAAGATTTACAGTGTTTTTGTATTGC
>JANRMJ010000079.1:12461489-12476133 GCA_025584955.1 Alethe diademata | reverse complement strand
TCAACATAAGCTGTGATTTTTAACAATGCCTATCTTATTTTATTGATCACTGATTTCAGAAAAGTAATCTCTTGTCTGTTTTATATACTTTCTGACAAGTAACAATGCTAAATGAGCTAGTGCAGTTTTTCAGTTTTACTAAGTTTTAAATTTTCTTTGGAGACTGTTTCCATACAAAGCCACAAACAGAAAAACACCTAGAACAGGCCTAAGCCTATTATTTGGGCGATCTCCTCTTCAGAAAATGTTGCTGGTTTACATGCTAAGGAAAACTATAAGGACAGGGACTTTGCCAAGAGACATCATTACATCTTCCATCATTGTAAATGACTAGTACACTTCTTTTACTAAGTACACTTACTGTCCACGCAGTAGTAACATTATCAATTCGATGGACTTGTATCTCAAAAGACATTGCCAGCTCAGCGTCATGCGCAGACTTGACAACATCCCATTCCACCAGCAGCCGCTGAAGATCCAAATCCTTGGAAACGTTAAGGTATGTTACTGGAAACACATCAGATTCTAGGAGCACAAAAAGGGCACAAAAATATTACTGTCCAGCTAAGTTACAAAGCAGATCTGAAAAAATAATGGTTAGAGGTAAAATAGGTTCCACCTCAGGTGGTTCTGAAGGAAAAAACAAAAGTGATCAGGACCTATGTTGATGATGACATAAGGAAAGATAATTCTTCTTCTTAAGAAACCAGCAGGCTAAAATGAGGTTCCTAAATCTACTCAATAGCTCCCCACCATAATACTTGGTATGCTGTTGAATTTCTTTATGGTCTCAATTTACTAGCTATTTTATGGGAATACAGATCCACTCCTCCATAATCTTATGAAGATTATGAAGATTATGATGATTTTATGAACCTAATGTACTAAGATGGACTAAATCCCAAAAAATCCCAAACCCCAGCAAGCCTTCATATCATTAGGGCAGAAACTCTGGGCTCAGTTTTGATCTCTGACTTAATCCAGACTAAATGAGTTTATTCAAAACATTATTTGAAAAGAATAGGTTCTCCAGAACAGAAAGAGTTTCCCTTCAGTAGCTAGCTAACACAATAGTCTAGTATGAAGCACATTCCTAGTTGCTCTACACAGAGTTTAGGTCATGGCTGTAGACCCTTCTACTGGAATTAGACACCTACTTCTAATGGCATTTGCATCCTTCTCTTGGTCTGGATTTAATTCCAGACCGCAACATGATAAAGTAAAGTTTAAAAGTCAGACTTTTGGTGTTGTGATATAAAAGGCCCTGCAAGATTGTTCTGCTGAAAACTACAAACAACCCTGTAAGTGGTTCCTCTTTTTAGCTGATTCCATTGTGACCCCTCCCTAAAAACCCTAACTGTTGGAAGAGAAGAATATAGCACTCACTGATTTGTCACTTCTCTACTTCCTGAAAACTAAACAAACATAACCCCCCTAAATTTGATCTGGTTGTTAATGAAGCCATGGAACTGAAACATCCAAGTAACTGGGCTTTTTCTTTTGCCTCAGGTGCTTTCCAAGGTGCTTCTGCTTGTTACAAAAGGACAAGGTCAGAATGTTTATTCTCATAAAATAGAACCTTTTAATAAAATAGAACTCATTCTGTGCATTCCTGCCACATTACAGCCAGAGTCATCAAGAACACGATGGATTGAGGACCTCAGCAGCCTCCTCTCACAAAACTGCCTGTCTTCAGATACACTTTGCCACTGAGCTACCTGAGACTTTCACCACGTATCACTAGCAGAAATACAAACAGAAATACTAGCAGAAATACATCTACATTTTGATAGATACTTCTGGTAGCCATCACATATCCAAATCATTGTGCAATTTATTCTGCAGTTATCTGCATTACCCTAACCTCTGTGCAGCAGTTTTATGACACAGATTTTTACATCAGGAGAAGGGAATGAAAGGCTTAAGAGAAGCAGCAGTTATAACAACCTCTGGTCAATCAAAGGACGCAAATAAAACTTTATAAGCATATTTATTAATTATAAGAATACAGACACTGACACAATTTTGTTGTTTTATATAAGTCCAGACTACAGTTAAAGAATAAATGGAGGAAATAATGTATTTTACCATTAGTACAAAGTTATTAAAAACTGCTGGAAGAAAGGATTCTCTTTTAGCAAATCATCCAAAAATTCTGGTGGGATATTTTTAATTGATTTCATTTTCAAGGGTACTAGAAGTCAGGGCAAAATTAAAACCATATGCTTTCCATCTAGAGGAAACTACTGGTATAGGCAACTTCAGATAAGCTTGCAGAAGAAATCAAGTTTCACTGTTCAAACACATGGTCTCAGAACCAGGGCTATGGTATCTTCAAGTGTTTTGGAGAATGAAATACATGCAACACACCTTCTATAAAGTGTCACTGCAGTCTTAATTTATAATTACCAGGAAATGATTACTGCGTAAATTATGTGAAAGCATAATTTACAGCCTTAGCGTCTCTGAGAGGTAAGTGCAAAATGTTTCACATGCAGAAATAAAATTTCCTTTTTGGCTATGGTAATGACATGGCCCTTAAAAAGTGTATCTGCTGCTTCACAGTTGCTGTTGAAAAACAATGGGCATCAGTTTCATATTGCCCTAAGGAAGCCCAGTACTGATGACAATTACTGTCTGAAACTGAATAAACAAGGTGGAAGGCTTGGGGGTAAAATTCACTGAATGATGACAGAGTATCAATTTTATGTTTTACCAGAAAAAATAAACGCTATTAGCTTCACTGCCAACAAATGCCTAGGCAAGGAGCCAGAACAACCAAAACAACACAGTGATTCATAAAATTAACTGTGGGAGTGGAGTATCACTTTATTTTGGAAAGACAGGACAAAACACACTTCATTTTCCCACATTTTACAGACTTTCACCATCAAAACAAGATAAACACTGTTAAAACCCCATTTATACTGAAGAATTGATTACAATGTTGTTCATCTCCAGTATGTAATCTTAGCAGCTCATTTTCTGGTCAACCTTACTTGTACGTTCATCATCCGTTTACCCGAAGCACTGTGTAGGAAATCTCTTGGGGAATCTCATTTCACATACACAAGCTGATCTAGAACTCTGGGCCTTGCCATTACTGTTTTTCTGTTTGCACTGCTGAAGCAACAGACAAAGAGAGGAACTGGGAGAAGGAAAGGATCCTGCTAGTCTCTCAATGAAATTCAATGGCACAAAGTAAGAGTCCAGGAAAAGGAAATAAATATATCTGAAAGAGAAGCCAGCCAGTTGGCAGAAACCCCTTTCTTTTTCAGGGTGCACCATTATAAGAAACTTCTGCATATCTCCTGAATTTCTCTATCCTCTTTCTGCTCATTTTCTAGAAAATTCTAATTGCAAGTGTCACTATTATGCCTATCGCATCGACGATGAGCCTGTATCTTCTCTCTGCATCTGTTTCTTTTTGTCCAAATGAAAATATATTCCCTTTTCTCACCATAAAGAATACTTCCACCTGACACACTTAATGAGCTCGATTAAAAAAAATGCAAAGGTCTTATTACTTCCTGTTTTTTCTCTATCTGTACAAATGTCCCTCCACTATCTCTCTTCAGCTAGGCGACATATCACTTCGCACTCCACACTATTTTGTTTTCCATAGAGTCTGACATAAGATAGTCTAGATCATCAGCTGGAACTTATATAAAGTAGTAAAAAATAGAAGAATATAGTTAAGGATATACCCAGATTTTTTATGATGACCAGTTACAATGTAGGCATTAAAGAATTCTGTAGCATAATTTTAACATGTGGAAGTATCTGCAGCATTCACAGTTACAATATTGTCTCCCAGCAAAATTAACTGATGAAGGCATCTTAAGACTTGTCTTAACTTGCAAGCTAACTCAAGACTATGTGAATAGTTACAATTAACAACAGAGACTAATTTTGTTCCTGAAAAATTGCATGTGAAAACAAGTGACCAAGTTACTGTAATGAAGTAACTGTTTGGACTTGCCTGCATTACAAAGTTTTGCCATTCTAGGAGCCCTAGTAATAAGTCTCAAAACTGAGACTTGGGTGACTGGTGTGTGAACACATGAATTTCAAGGTTGAAGAGAGACAAAATACCTGAAAGAGGTAAATTCCCCCTTCAGTATCATTATAAATATATTTTAAAACCCCCAAACATCTCTCTTCCTTCTTCAACAACTTAAAAAAAAGTAAATAAAATTTCCATAATGCAGACTAGAGCATGGTAAGGTCTGCCTTTTTAGTAGTGGTCACAGAAAGGTCAATTAAAAATTTTCTGTTTTCTTTTAATAGAGATATACCCAAATGCTACTGCTAGCAGCAAGTACACAAGTAGTTTTTTAGTACTTGCATTTTTTTACCTTAAAATACACAGCCTTCTGAAAAGTTATCATTATATTCAACTTTTCCCCCTTCAAATATGCATATTTTCTTTTTGTATTTGTATTGGATAAATATGGGAAGCATAAAAAATAAAAATCTGGTCATGCAATCTTGTGGCACATTCAGAGAAGAGCCAACAGAAATGCTAACGTTTTCAGAGATGAGAAAAAAAAAAGGAAAGAAGTAAAAAACCATAAAAGTTGTCAAAGAGGAAATAAATTATTTGAAGATGACAGTACAGATCATCAGAGAAAGAGAAGGAGCAAATAAATAAATACACTTTGGCTTCACATTATTGCAAGTTGTTGATTCAACAGGCAACTCTGCATAATGGGTCACAAAAGGTAATGATGAAAGTTGCTCCATCACCTTACCAAAGAGAATCATTAAATATGTGACATGTTGCTTAATCAAAGACTTACAAATCAGGAAGTCGAAAGCTTCAACTGTAGATTGCTGTAGATTACTCCCAAATAAAATAATCAAACATTCAAACATTTACCTTGCTGTGAGTATGAAGTGTAGCACATCCCCAAGGGGAGCAGTACTGCCAGAATAATGAAGTGATTCATCATTTGTCCACTTTTTCCTGCATAAGACTTAAGGGCAAAGAAAACATTTTTATTTATTTGTTTCTTTCAGGAGAAATGCAGAATGCCAAACAATAGTCCAGATAATGTTACTATATTTAAGAATGAATAAATAAAAACCCAATCACATAGACTCCAGGAAGCTTAAGAGAAATTCAGGAAGAACGCACAAAGAAAGATAAGGAATGAAAAAAAAGTAAATATCTTGTTTTTAGGACCTAGTCACAGCAAAGTAGCACTATAGTCAAAAAGTTCAATTGCATCTAAACAAATAAATCACACAATATCTTTAATGTTTTTATCCACTTATTTCAAATAAATATTGAAGTAGATGTTTGGCCTAATATAGTTTGGCTTTCTTCCTGCACAAGTAAGAAGATGTCCATCCTAACAATGGGAAAATAGTATGAAAGGTGCAAAATGCCTTGTGGCTTCTGCTCCACCTACAGCCTGACTCAGGAATCCACCAGATTCCTCTGTCAGCATCCAGGACACTATATATGGAGTGTCCATATTGGTTAGCCTGGAGCTGAAACACACATATCAAGCCTTAGCAAGTTCCATTCCCAGATGGACTGTCATCTCAAGAACCACAGGGCTCTATCTCACATTCCATTTACAGTTTTGATACTTATGCTGTGCCAGGATGAAACTCTTTTGACTTGCACAGCCCAGTTCTGAAGGTCTGATTTTTACATTAGAAGACATGAATCACCTGCAAATTGCCCCATGCAGAAGGTAGGGCTAAACACCAGGCTGCAGTATGGTGAAAGCTCTCACTCACAGAGGATACAAGGAGTACAAACAACAGAAACAGGACAATGGACACAGCTATCTTCTACGTAAAACTTGTACATTTCACATTTCTGAAACTGTGCAGAATACTGATCACTCCTTCCATAACAGACATTGCCACTGCTTAGCAGGAGATAACCAAAATGACTTGTCCCCACTAAAGCCAAGAACCGAACATTTCAGAAGATTTCAGAAGGGCCAGGATTCGCTACAGAATTTATTTCTAGCAGAAAACTTCTGATGTAATACCTCAGAACCGCAGACTCTTAAGTCTCATAAGTTAAATTAAATGGTTTTGAGAAGCTCTGAATTCCCCTGAAGGATAAAAGGGACGACTCCAATCTTATTTTTAAAATATGATTCTAAAGGTCACAGAAACACTGTAGAACAGTCCTGCATGCAGCATTGCAACCCAGGGCTCAATGCACACAACAAACACCCTTGCTACAGTGTGCCCAAACTTCTCTTTGTGAGCTCAAATGCTACACATGGAGGCCCCCGTATTTACCAGGTGAGTGTTGTCTAATGCATAAGCTTCTGCAGTCTTTCCTGCCACTAAACAAATATCCTCGGAAGTATTTATGTAACACTAAGATCACCATATATGAAGAATCTAAACATTTTTGAGAAGCCAGGCCTAATTTACATGTAACTATTAGACTATTCCAGGAACCAATTTAGGGAAACTTTATTTTTTTCTACGATTTTCCAAGTGTCTTTTAGCAGCTAAAAGGGAAAATTATTTGCTATGTATTGTTTGGAATAAACAAAACAATAAACAGAAGAGAATGGTAAGTAAATGACACAAAAAGAAACTTTTCCAAGGCAAATCACGTTAAAACTTCTGGTAACTCCTTCAGCATATTGGTTTTTTTTCCAGTTGTATGAAATTATATTAACACACAAAGCCAAATCTTACAAACTCTATTTTTTTTTTCTCTCCAGAAAAATATGAAATTAAATCTGCTTTCAAAGTCATAGGACTCAACTCTGCTCTAAGACAGTTTCACACAAGGATGGTCAGTTAGGTTCAGCAGCATAACTCCTGACTTAATTATATGAGCATGATGAAAATCTGGCCCTGCAAGACTCCCAATTTTGTAAATAACTTTGAGGCTGAACAAACAAAATTTGCCCCATTGGTTAGGAATCATTAAAATCCAACGTTAAAAACAGTGGGAAAGTACTGTGGAATATTGACATATTAGACTATTATTTCCTATTTGGAAAAAAAATCCAGGCTTCTTTTATGCTTTTAAGAACCATTATCAACTATTGTCATGAAACCAGTATCTAATTTAACTACCTAGCTCCAGTGATTTACACCACCAGTTCACTAATGGCACAGCCTAGACCAGTTTTATAGATGCAAAAGCCTCATGGTACTAAAGGATAGTGTAATATAATAAATCATTACTGGATAGTGACAATGGCTTTCACTATTCGATATGTTAGTATTCCAGTTTAATAGTGCATAACAAATAAATTGTGGTAATACGTGCAATTGTAGGTGAAAAACATCCTAGAATTCTCTAACAAAAGAGAATATGAAATAGTTTTAAATAAATGAAACACTATTTGAGAAAAAAAATTAGGATCCTTAAAACATGAGTAATATTTTGAATTAAATCCTCTTTATTCAGAAACATCTGCCTGTGACTAACAAATTAATCACACATAATAATTACCACCAACAAATGTCAAGCATTTATTCTGTTTTATCAATAATTAAGTACTTTTATAAAATCATAATTTATAAGTCTGTGTCTTGGCTACAGTTTTACAAAATACATTACCAATTTAATTTTAAAAAAAGCAACAGCAAAATGATGATAATAGATACACAACATCCTTGCCACAAGTGAAAACAGAACAACAAAGGGAATGAAGACAGGTAGCCAGAAAAGCGGAGATACTGAGTAGCAAGTTGAAATCAGTTTGGCACAAAATCATCTGTCAGAACTACAAAAGTTAGCTGAGTAATAAATCTTCCATTTTTAGTGTACATTCCTTCCTCTTATAGAAACTCAAATTCTCTGGGGGAAATAAAGCGTACTTGCTTGGTTTTATCTGCCTGCAGGCTAAAACACTAGTTGTTTTTTTGGTTTTTCTAAATCATAACTTCATAGGCTACTTATAATTCTCCTGTTGGAAAAATGTAGCTTGAGATATCACAAAACAGATACAGAAGGACTCAGGACTCCCCTGCCTAGCTTGAAATTAATCAGCACTGATAGGTGATAGATACTTCAATAGACAGAATTATTTTGGAGACCTGACAGCAATTGAAATAATATTCAGCAGCAAGGGAAATTAAACACAATTAAAGAGGATTCACTTAATAAGCAGAGACAGCATAGGAGCAAATTACCTTTGAGAAAATGAAATTTCCTTAAGTAGGTGGTCTGTGAATATTTTAAATAAATATCTCCAGGTAGACTATTTCTCCTTCAGAGCTAAAGGCTGGCTTACACGATCCCTGAAGTCCAAGCCAACATTTTTGTGATGTCATGGATGCAAGTAAAAAGAAATTCTCATTATTTACCTAGTAAACACACCAAAAATTAACATTTAATCAAACCACACTTTAAAGTCACTGAAGCACCAAAATTCAATTGACTGGGAGTTGGAGCTATACTGTGCACATACTGCTGCAGCACCTGGAACTTACTGTGTGCGTGAGAAAAGGAAGCCCCTACTATGAACCTCTAGTCAAAGCTGACTGCAGAGTTAATCTGTTTTGTAGCAAGCTTCCTAAAGGCATGTATTTCAAATCATACTTAATATAACTTTTTTTTCACAGTGCCCTTTGCTTTACTTATTTAAAACAGCTGCCAGGTACAAGCCAAATCCTTAAATGAACCCGAGCATGTACACAAGCTGAGTAAATAAATGTTTTCTGCTGCAGAATCTAATAACTGATCTATTTAATGTAGAGTATTAGATACGGATACCAACTCATAAACACCATGGGCTTTACAAGTTTTTCTAAACCAGACACAGAAGAAGACTGTCAATGACACAAATCAGATAATAATACATAACACTGATCATCCTATGTTGTTATTCCCTCCACTTCATAAACAAACTGAGGATTAGAATCACAATCCAATTTTCTACAAGACTGATACCATAAGGGACATTTTACTGCCAAAATCTAATAAACTCTATCCACAGCCTACCAAGAGGCACTCCTAGAAAGTAAGCAAAGCACAGGTAGGCTAACTAATCCTCCTGATGCAGTTTTTTGTCTCCTAAATAAAGAGAATTAGGTAAATGTCAAAAGGAGCTGGAAGGCCCCAAGTCAATGGTTTGTACAAAGACTCTACAACACAGACTGCCTCTGCTCTCCTGATTTTTTCTTTTTCCTCTCCCAAGCAATTTTAAAGGTGGTTTCAATCACACTTAGTGTACAAAATACATCTGTGTATAAGACACTGAAAGCTCCTAATATTCCCTTGTAATTTAATGGCTGAGCAACAAGTTTAAAAGGCTGCATAAGAAAGAAAGAAAGTAATTTCTACAATTAAGGTCTGATACACATGTAATAATTTGACCGCTGAGGGGTAGTTTTATCTCCTGTGTTTTGATAAACAGGAAGCTCTTTGATGCATGCTGTTGCTTTTCTAAAAAGCTCTGCAAAATAGATAAACATTTACTTCACAGTCCCACAGACAAGCATCCAAACAAAAAAGCAGTTGAAATAGGGGGGAAATGGAATCTAAAACTATAAAGCGATTAATGAACTTGATAAAACTACTCCTGCCCTGTCAGAAATGTCAGCAATTGTAGAGAAGTTGCTTCTCTACAGGTTATCTACTTGTAACTCTGCTAGGATCTATCTGCTGGAGTTCGGTCCAAAATTTAGATAAAAAGAGAGGCAAAAAGGTTATGCCAGAAAAATATTCAAACTCAAAAAATATCAGGAACCACACTGGAATTTATGTTTTCTTGTTTACTCAAACGGCCTTGAGATCAAGCAATGGATTTAAGCTGCTTAAAAGAAAGCAGGAGCAACAAGTTTTATTTGTTTGATGCCCCATTTAAAGGTCTGGGCTCGCATTTCTGAGCAAGCCAATACCTTCTTGAAGCAGCAGTCACAGGGGACGTTGAAACCAAACCCTAATCACCTCTGGCAGGTGCAGCATCCTCATCCCCCGAGGCACCCCACTTAGATAATCTTTGCTCAAGTCAAAACAGCAGCTTTTATGCTGTAGCTAAGCAGTGGCATCCTGAAAGCAGGAGATTAGACGGTCAAGAAGCGCCCTAAATTCATCGGTATGCGATGATGCTGGCGGGTTTCCGGAGGACAGAGATGCGGTACGAGGCGCCGCTCCAGCCCTCCCGCACGACCGTACCGAGGAGAGCCAGCAAAACACCGGAGAACGGGCGGGCAAAGGGTGGAGAAGGCATCAGAAGCGCTAAAATTCAAAGTAAAATCGCGGTTCAAAACAAGCGGCGGAGTGCAGCTCGTCAGCGGGGCAGGCAGAGCTGCCCACAAGAGAGGGCGGAGGGAGAGGAGAGGGCTCACAGAGGGAGCGGGGCTGCCATGGCAGGACACGCGGGCATCGCTCACCTGCAGCCGCCGCAGCTCCCTCACGGCCGGGCCGGCTCCCCTCACCCCGGGACGCGCCGGCCCCCCCGGTCAGTGCCGGGAAGCGGCTCGGCCGCCCCTCCCCGGGCAGGGCGGTGCCTCCTCCCACCTCGAGCAGCCGGGTGAGCCGCTTCTCGGAACTTTTCCCCGCGCTCCGGGAAGCGCGGCCCGTTCCCTTGGCGGCGCTCCCAAAGACGGGACGCGGGCCTGTGCGCTCCTCTGAGGCGCCTCAGGGCTGCGCCGCGCGGGGTGAGCCGAGCAGCACCGTGAGGGACGGAGTGGACACGCTCCGGTCTGCCCATCCCCAGCGGGCAGGAGTGATGTCCCCAAGCCGCCTTCCTCTCCGGTGCCGTGGCCCCAGGTCTCTGTGTCTCCGCTGTGGCCGCGGGCCGGACGGGTGAGGAGGTGCCCGGTGCCCGCGGGGGCCTCGGGGCCGGGCCGTGACCCGGCGGGTGCGGTGCCGCATTACCGCAGGCAGCTGTCCCAGGAAATCCCTCACAGAAACCGCGTCAAGCCAGTTCGGCTCACAAAGTCAACCCTTCACTCCCAAAAAATCACATGAAACATGAAAGGAGACCAGGAGTTGACCGTGTTTCTGTTGCGAGTCCCCATATGACTGGTCTCATCCAAAGAGGTTGAGTATGCCAAAAGCTGCCCGACTAGATCTTCTGACGTAGCCATGAGAAAGTTTTGTTTAAAGTTGTTGCTCATCCCTTCTAGGACATTCAGGGTAAAGGCTTTTCCAGTTTGTAGCACTTCTACATGAAAAAAGTCTTCTGTCTCTTTTTTAAATTTTTAGGTTAAACATAATGTACCTATTAAGAAATTCTTTTCCTTGCTTTCCTCTGGATTATCTCAAATTCTTGAAGCTTGGTTGCTTTTCATCAGGAGGATATGATCTGCAAAGTTTTTCAGCCTTATAGGCTATCTTATTTTTATACCTCATATAGTTTGTGATTTTTTTGGTACTAGCATAGCGTTGCTGACATACGCTTTTCTGAAGTGGTCCACTTCAGCACCTTGATCCTTCTCTTCTGAACTCCTGCCTAGCCAGCGGTTCCTTGCCTCATTGTATTTCAGGGATGTCTCATACTTCCCTCTGCCAAGTAACATCCTGTTCCTTAGTCAGGCATTCCATTTTCTTACGATGCTTTTGCTTTTTCGTCAAGCAAATAATTCCCAGTCAAAGGGATAGTTTTATTCTTCAGAACTGTATTCTGAATAATTGCATCTATTTCTTCCACAGAGTTCCTGTGCATGTTTTGTGAGTCATATAAACTGAACTTTTCACAGAGGGTCACTCATTTTTCATTGCCTGCATGTGGTCTGGAGGCACCACAGCTGGACATTTACTGTTGCTTCAGAATTCAGAGCAAGATGTTCATGAAAGGTCATCTAACTACTAAGTTTTACTGAAATGCAAATCACAGATGTCTAGGATTAGATGCCAAAATTTTAGCTTTTCTTTTTTTCTTATATTTGTTAGCAAGTCTCTGCAATATGCTAGTAAGTTTTTAATGTTTGTAGATGGTATAATGAATTAAGCTTTCTGGAAATTTATCAACTGCATATTTGAAAGTAGATTTTGAATTACACAGTATATTAAAGATAATAACTAATTTTTGTGCTTTGAGCACTCTCATCTGTGTTTGAAAATATTTATTCTTTTAGGTCTCTAGTGGAGATATCTTTTAAAATCTATTAATATATTTAACATTTTCTGAATCACTTCAACTGTGCTGTTACTTTCTATTGCCTCTTTCTTTGGGTTGCAGCAACAGTCTCTCATATTACTTTTACTGATCCACATGATTCATAAATTCCAGAATGAACAATGTTTTAGCTTATCCTTTGAATGTTTCCTTATGAACATATGAATTCACTGCTATTTAGAAATAATGTTCAAGGTACTAATTAGAACCAAAAAGAGTTCTTGAATAATGTCTATAAGGAATTTTAAGCCTGGTCAAAAATTGTTTTAAAAAGCAAGTTGTCAGGTTCCTGATATTTGAGCAGGAAAACCTGAAATACAAAGAGAAGAACAGAGGTAAATCCAAAAAACAGCCTGGAAGCTAAGTGTGAAGTGTCACAGAATCTAGAGAATTTAAAATCCTGAGTCAGGTACCAAACTTCTCTATATACACCAGGTTATAGCAACATAGTTTGGAAAGACCTAGAAGGCATCCTATCCAACCTGGCACTCTCCGTGTCTGTAAGAACAGCTCTGAGTTTCACCCCACTTTTCTGGGTGTTTTGTTGCCTGTGTACATGTGTCCAAAGCCCGTCTCTGACACGACATACCTGCAGGACCTTGATCAAGACTGCTATGAAAGTCTGCCATCTATAGAGAGTTTGAAAGTAGGGCTGTGGACATGAGATTGTTGATGTTCAAGGATTTCAGAGGGAAAGTACCAGCATGTAAAGGTGTAAAATCATAAAGGAAAAGATAACTTGAGGAAGACCGGTCAAACTAGACAGTCTAGTTTAGGACTAACTGTGAACCTTGTGTTTTAAGTGTTGATGGAAGACTGCAAGTTAGAAATTCCTCTCCAGAGAGCCATGGGAATTGACCTTTACCCTTTTGACTCATGCCTGCGTCCTCAGCAAAGGCTTCTTGAGTAGCTTAACATGAATGGCGAGTATAGTAATGCTTTGTCTAGCAGCTCATTAAACTCTAGCTAGCTCTTCTGTCTGTTAGCCAATAACAATGTTAGCTTTATTTTCAATTATGTGTATTCTTCCTGCAGAGTCTCTGTGCCTGGTTAAAATACCTGAACAAACTGACCAATAGTGACAAATGCACTCAACTCCTTAATCAAGCTAAGGGTAACTATTACAGGCTCCAAAGAAGGTAAAGACCTAGGGCATAACCAGGAAAAGAACTTCTCTAGTTCCACTCTGTTCTATAAAAATACACAAAAAAACGGAGTGACAGAGGTGAGCATTGATGCATATGAGCTTGGGTCACTGATCATGTAAATAACACATGAATAGCAGGTAGCTTTTCTAGGACTCATTTATCAAGGGAAAAATAAAGTTGTGGATACAAGGAATTTCACACATACCCTTCCTATTGTATGTAGCTTGACTACAAGCCGACCACTTTATTCCAGAAATATGTCAGCCTAAGTGAGCATATTTCAAGCTCTCTCTGCTAAGCAGCTGGTTGCATGGCATATCCCCTTGAGGAGGGACACCTCTTGAAGTTGCTCTTGAAAGCAGAGAGACATCCCACTAAAAGCAGAACCTCAGTAACTAACTGATACCATGCATAATCTGGTATTATAGTGCTCAAAGATTTTGTATTGGTAGCTTTGATTTTTGTACTGGCAGCTTTGAATCACTGTTATGTCCTTTGTGCAGTAATACAGTGAACCTTGCCATTGATTTTTCTTGTAAAATTTGCAGTTTTACAACATACTTCAATAAACTCACTTTTGCTGATACCTTTGGTGGTAGTTCTTTATTTTCCGTATTTTAGTGTCAGCTGTTTCTAAAATAAAATATTTCCTCTTTTATATGTCAAATGTTTGTAGCTTCTTGGCATCAAAAACTGATCTTTCTCTGTTGAGGTCTGTGTTACACAATGTTCTTACAATGCTACATAACTTAATTGCATCATTTACAAAATCTACCACTGCTGTTGGCATATTAATAATTTCTACCCGTACATACATGATGCAGTAAATCTGCCCCTTATGAGTAATAAAAAGGTAATTTTCTTATTTCTCCACCCTTCAGGAAGAAGGTAAGCCATTGGAACAATGCTATCTATGTTACCAGGACTATTTCAACGGAAAACAAAACAAAATCTGCAAACATATTGTACAAAACACAATTCCCTTTGTCAGGCACTGAATCAAAGACCTGAAACAAGAAAAATGGGGTCGTTTAATGTTCCTCATTATCCAATGCAATGAAAGACTTTACTGTGTTGTTTAAAGTGAGGCAGAACTATTTGGATTCCAAGAGTTTCTGATTCCAGTTAGTTAGTGATCATATGCGTGAGATTCTGCACAGTTTAGTAGAGGTGTTGATCCACATATTGAAATCTAGTAATTTACATGAAAAATCTGAAGTTCTTTCCATTACAAATTAATATTCCAAATAGTGTGAAAGATGTCATCTTTAGCCCCAAAGGAGGCTTGGTAGGCCTTTTGTGCTGGTTTCACGTGGAGCGGCGGGGGGAGGGGAGCCCAACCCCTAGAGACCTGCTCGAAAGCTTGGGATGGGAGAGCTGTCTCTCTCTAGGAGCCTCCTCTGAGGCTGCGGGAACCAATCAAAG
>JANRMJ010000079.1:12419665-12433667 GCA_025584955.1 Alethe diademata | reverse complement strand
CTAGAAATAATATTTTAACTGAGGCTTTAAGATCACAGCATTCAGATATTTAAAAGTATTTTTCTACCTAAGAGGCCAGTGTTTATAAACACATGAAAATCCTTATAACATGTCTGATGATAAGACATTTAGATTTGATATTGGTTAGGTGAAATTAGGAGCCAAGGTTTCCCAAGACAAAGAACCTCTTTGGCATTCTTCTACCCAAATCCAACACGATGGACATGATGAAGAATGTATTTTTCCCTTCCTCCCCCTCTCTTGAAGGTCAAATCATTACTCTGGTCACTTAACAAGAGCTGCCATGCTGTCAAGCCTGTTAAGCTCTCACAAAACCTCTTCCCCAGTATCCTCTCTCTGACAGGGAATAGTAACGGATACCTAGCAAGACCTTGAACAGCATGACCTGCTGCTAGGTCTAGAATGCCCTAGCTGTTAGTCTTTGGCAGCTTAATGCCTTCCTGTGCCTGTGGCTGCATCTGGACAGTGCCTAACAGCCACTGACAGATGCAGCACTGCAATATTCTTCAGTCTTTTCTTCAGCGTTATAAGGGTGGCAATATACTAAAACTTTTTTTGCATTCCTCTGGGAGAATAACAGAGAGGATGTCTGCTTTTGGTGGCCAAAAAAGGGTCATTCAATGCCCTCCTTTCTTGGAGGGCACCTGAATGTGCTTGACAGGAGCAGGACAGGAAGATTGGCAAAGAGCCCTTTCTACAGTGTGCAGTGGAACAGGCAGAAATTAGTCACTAAAGCCATGTTTCTGTTTCTAAATGGGACAGATTTAGGAGAGGAGCTTAGCTGCTGGTACAGGTTTGGCCCGTGTCAGCTAGCACCCTCTGAAATATTGCCTGAGTTGGGTGCAGGCAATAGCATGAGCCAGGCTATTCCCAGGTTATTCCCATTAGGCATTCATATGTTGAATCCCTAGCCTTGAACACAGCCCTTCTTCTATTCTTAGACAGCTTAAACTGAAAGGAAAAAAAAAAAAAGAAAAAGAAAAAAAATTAGAGCTGCATAATGACCACATGGAACACAAAGGAGACCCAGAGCCAGCTCTGTGTAGTGTGAACCCTGCCATTTGGCACAGGGTATGGGAACAGTCCCTGCCCTTGTGTCACTTAGCAGAATGAACGGATCCAGAGACACTGGGAAGCTGATGAGAAAATCAGTAAGCACACCCCAATCAGAACTCAGAGATGGTAGGAAGAGTGGCTTTTTAATCAAAAAATCACTTGTCTGTTTCTTGTATGTCAGAAACCCACTACACTGGTGGAGTAAAAGTCTGAATCCAACATCAAGATAATTAGGACACTTCTAAACCTTGTTAATATCTATTCTGTCTCAGTATGATCTTCTCTACTTTAGAGCAAGTTTATACCTGTAGTTTATCATCAACATCCCAAAAATGCTCAAGCTTAACCAAACTCAAACTTATGAAGCCTTCACAGAGCCACCCTGAGGTGTCCACTCAACCCATGCTCTGACACACTCATAGGACACAGGATAAAGCTGTACCTTTCAGCTGTTCTGAAAAGGATACATACCTTGCCCCACAGAATATACTACCAATAAGATTTTACTCATTCTTCTCTGTGTGAGTTGTCTTCTATACTACTTCCTTGTAAACTACTTCCATTAAATTTGTATATCCATTACACTTCTACAGCATGGTACTCAGGAGTAGGGCCTGAGTCACACAATGTGGGTAATGCAGTAACTTTTAAGAAACTTTTGATAACTTTTG
Organism: Alethe diademata; assembly: GCA_025584955.1. NCBI lineage: Eukaryota > Metazoa > Chordata > Aves > Passeriformes > Muscicapidae > Alethe > Alethe diademata. The sequence continues at coordinate 12,431,919 of JANRMJ010000079.1, read as the reverse complement.
ATAACTGTTGATAACTGTTGTTAATAAGTAGCTTTTCCTTAATCAGTTATAGTGTCAAAATTTCTTTTCAAAAGGACACTGGTCTTCTAGAGTATCTCTTATCATAATCCTGGCAACTGTTTTACACACTGAATTTTACTCCATATTTTCCAGACTTTTCCTACTGGTTAGAAGAAGCTATATTTGTGCCAAATACATGTTTCAATTCCCTGTTTTCAAAAATCTGAATATATATTTTTTTCTGAAAATGGAAATGTTAACTCTCTGCACACATGAATTCCTGTAACCATATAATCTGTCACTGAATTAATGCATCTTGCAGTATAACTTCTCTCATAAAAGTTGATTTCTCATTTCTTTAAGAAGAAATATTAAATCAGAAAGAAGAACAAGAAATATATAAGCATTTAAAATGAGAAGATGTGTTTGCTGAAAGCACTGCATACCATACATGTGTATAGCAAATACTCACACTTTTTCATTCATCTTCTTAGTGGCTACTTCATTCCTACAAAAGACAAAAGACAAAAGCCAGGATAAAGATAGATACATAATCTGAGAAAAACAAGAAATATTGAAGCTGCTAAATATATGCACCCTGTAAATGGCTTCAGAATGGTCTCTTTCTCTAAATCCACAACCCTGTCAGTGCTTTCCAACACTTCATCAATTTGCTGTGGAGAACGAAATGGAATGCTGACTTGGTTAGATTCCTTTTTTTTCCATTGGCATCTTCTGGTGCCAGTAAATCACTCACCCCCTAGGCTGTCACAGCACACATGTCAACATGTTCAACTTAGCTAGACAAACTGGGGCCTAATTTGAAGCATTCAAAAGAGCTGAGGTCTTATTCCACATGTGGAATATTCATAGTGAGAACATTACTAAAATTCATGACCATTATGAGAAAAGGCAAAAACAATTCCTTGAGTAAAAAATGAAAGAAATTGGCTAATTTCCCGGTTCAGAGTGGTATACAAATACAATATACAAATTTTTTTCTACTGCAAATGGCATTTGCTATCATACAGTCAAAACTGACAATAATAGCATGTGCCCAAGAAAAAATAATTTAGATGTTCAGAGGCTATAATACAGTGAAATCACTGTTTTCACTCTCTTCCTCAATGCACCTGCAGAAGCATAAAGCCATTCTTCAAGGAGTACATTAGCAACTTGATGCACAGGGACCTTACACCATGACACCAATTAAGCTTAATAAAAGTTCTACAGCTGAATTCCCTCATGCCTTCAGCTGAAAATGTACTTCTAATGGTGTTTGAACTAATTTCCCTCCATGAGTTTGCCTCTGTAGGATTTTAACCTTTTATGTCATTAAAAATTGCAACACGATTTGCATATTTTGCAGTCACTATGTCGATGTTTCTTAATCATGTGGTTTTCCTCCTTAATTGAATTTCAGTGGAATTGCTCTGCATGCTGGGATGGATAAGGCAGAAAGTGTTGACATACAGCACTGATCTCCAAAACCACCACCACCTGCCAAATTGGATCCTGACTTTGCTCATTTGTGGAATCTATTAATTTACTTACTGCCTCCACTTTTTTTTCTGACTATGTTTTGCATCTTGTTTTTCTCTAAGTGCTCTTCTCCTCCCCACTTTCTACCTACTATCTTGATTTTCTTCTCAACTGCATAATCAACAGAGTATTTTCTCATTATATATTAATGATCCTCATGTTTCCAAAGCTTTTATCAGATCTTTTTAATTGAAAAAAATAAAAAAATTTTAAAAATATGGTGAAGACAAATCACAGTTCTTCAAAAAAAGAGCTCCTACTTTTTATCAGTGACACCCACCTTGCTCATTTACCATTTTTGTAAGATTATATGCCATTCTAGAAAAGCTTTTGCTTCTTGTGAGTTTCATTGTGTACAGGAGAACTTCAGGACATTTCTCTGTTTTTACAATGCTGATGTAGAGGTTATATTTTGACCAAATGCATTGAAGAGAAATGTGCAAACATTTATTTAGAAAACCCACTACTTTTATGCTTGATATTGCACACACTTATTCCAATAGAGGAAGAACTCATAAAATCTAGTTCTGTCTTTTGTGTCAAGGAGTGGCAAGAGCAGACCACTGCTCAAGGTACAAAAAGCCAAGACAAACCAACCATAACAGGCTGGGCAGAATGTTCCATCAACAGCTCCACACCTGGGGAAGTGGTGAAGATGTCCAGGAACCATCCAGACAGTCTTCTCAGGAGGAGCAGGAGATGGAATGAGGGAAAAGACTTAACTGGGCTATAGCATTGCCCCAAGAATCATTTAAGAGGTAGGGCTGAAGGCAGGTGTGCTAAGGTCTGAGCCTACAGGGAGCTCCTGGATGTGGGCAAAGGGTGGAAGTCCCAGATAATGCTGGTCAGAGCTTCTAGGTTGTACTGGTATATTCACAGACCTAACCATAGAGTTTTCCATGAAATTCTTACTGTCAGGTTTTTCATCCATGTCATGTAATTCCTACCTACTTCATAATTTGAATCTGGTGAGCTCTTTAAATGTCTTTAGAAACTCGGCTACAAGTGCAGAAGATACTCAACTGTTAGGCACATAAGAAGCTTTCAAACACATTCCTGAGATCAGTGAGGACATTTAGGTGGTCAACAATTGTTTGCATTGCATTTCAGCTTTAATTTCTCTGCCTCTTATCTTTGTTGTCTTCAAGATCACATTCTCATGAGGATTAATTAGCCCAAACTTATATTGCATGGAAAGAGCAAGAAGTTCTTCAAACTGCTAACAGTTATGCTAAGAGTCATTTTACATGGTAATCTTAACATCAGAATTGATCTTTACACTATATAAACTGTAAAAGAGATCCAGGAGTGGCCATTCAAAATTTCTCCATGTGCTTTGCTTTAGTTTTTCTGCATTAACAGGCATGTGAAAAATCAAAACCAGAAAAGTTTCTTTACAGTGTTTCAATAGGTGAGATAGAGGAGCAGTTGCAAGAAAGCATGAATATCAGTTATGTAAAACTTGATAATAGATCTGTAGTTTGTTTTTGGGATAAATAACCTGAGCCCCCACAGTCCCTCTTGGACAGCCAAAACAGAGCACGTGAGAGCACAGGATGGGACTGAGTTCAGGTGGAATGTACTCTGTAATGGATAGGGACTGTTCCTCAACATCCATGTGACAGATTATTTTGCACTACTGATCTTGCAGTTCCAAATGCCTTTATTCCATTTGACTTCAGATTTGCATCTGAGACATTTGGCAGGGCATGGAGGGCTTCTGCGGGAGGACACTGTCATACTTTGAAAGTAAAAACGGCAAGGAATACAGATCACGTTGTGATGCATTCCTTGATGTCTATATCTAGGGAATATTGTCCATGTATCTGTCATTTTCAAGGTTCATTTTGGATTTTTAACAGTTCAGCTATGTGGCTGTATAGCCGAGTTACTAATTTTGTAGTAGTAGTTCTATCTTTGGAAGGTGAGCCATTAGTAGCTGATTGCCATAGCAGTATGTTGAGCCAAATTTATTCTGACATGACTGCTTTGCTCATAGCAGCCACAGAGGTCTGCTTATGAGATTTTCAGACAGCAGTTCACATCTTCTCAATGCTCAACAATTTCTATTTCAGGTCCCTGTATCCAGGCTTGGCTCAACACTGCATTACTTCACAATTATGCTGGTAGAACTACTTTAGACAAGTTGGTATAAACTGAAAGAACACAATGATAAAATAGGCTTCCTATTCTTATTTTCAGGATAGCAAGGCTACCTCCCTGTGATAAGGATGAACAGAAGCATCCTCTTCCAAATTACTTCCTCAACATATGTTTTTCCCTTGTTGTTTTGGATCTTTGAAGCTTTTAAACATTTGCTGTATGATTCTGAGCACCAGTTCTTTTCCCAGCAATAATAATCTCATTTACTATAAATTATTATATCTGGAATACCTTGGAGACACCCTAATGCTTTTACATAATGAAAGGACCATTTATTTCCAAATATTATAAAGCTAGTTTTCAAATTTTTTTCTCATTTGTAAAGTGGTGATCATTGAATTTGATGGGGAAACGATTGCTTTTGCAAAAGAAATCAGTTATACAAGTGTATGTATAACTTATGTGCAGGCAGAGAAACAAGGAAATGTCTATTTCTTAAATATACAAAAGAAAATATGATCTTTGTATAGATAAATAAAGTGAAAAGTACACAAAACAAGTGAACTATGCTTTAGATTGAGTTTTTCCTTGACATTTACATTAAAGTGTACAGGTGTCTGCATGAAAGAGATATCTGATAATAAGGCAAGTTTTTGAAATTTAACTTGCACCAACATGACTTTATTTTTAGGCAAGTCTGGCAAAGAGAGAAAACTTCAAAACACAGTTCTAGAGGGAGGGTGAGGTAATGATACAGGCATTTGCATAATTTTCTACATAAATCACCAATAGAGCAGTCAGGTAGGGCTGTTCAGTATATACTGGAAAGAGGATACACAAGGTACCACAGCAGCATAAAAATAAGGGAAAACAATTTTGGTTCCTTCATCTTTATGGAATACATTCTAGATGTGGAATTATTCTGTGATCATCTGAACAGCCCTAGTGTATCTTCTGGAGAAAAGAAGCAGCTGGCCCAGTCCAGCTCCACGGTTCCCAGTGAGCAGCTGGGATCTGCTTTGGCAGCTTGTGCCAGAGTGTGATTTCCAGAGTGTGATTTCCACAGTGTGACTCTAAATAAGCAATCCTCTCAAGCTGCATAGATGACAGCTGGGAGGTTAAAAGGGTTTAGCACAGTCCCATGAGCACTTCTAAAATCCAGGTCAAGTGTAGAAGAGGTGCATATGTTGCTCCTTCAGAAAGACCCTGTGGTCCTGTGTGATGGAAGCTGCATGCCTAGGTAATGGACCAGGCAGCAAGGAGGTAATGGATCTTATTGAAAGGGCAGATTGTGTAGTGTGGAGAGGCTAAATGGGGTTTGGGCCAGGTATACCAACCTGTTTATATAAATGCTACAGGTTTTATTTCTGATTATTTGTTTGGTTCCTTGTAGTCACCTTCAGTTCAAGGCTCAGACCTAGACAGACTTGATACATGGCCTGCTGCAAACCAGGTGAAGTTCAACACATCCAGGTGCCATGTTCTGCACCTGGATCAGGGTAATCCCAAAGACAAACACATACTGCATGGGGAAAGGACTGAAAACAACCCTGCCAAGAAGGACTTCATGGATAAGAAGCTTGACGTGAGCTGGGCCTGTGCACCCACAGCCCAGAAAGCAAATTGTACACTGGGAATCCAGAGTCCCATGAGCAGCAGGGCAGGGAGGGGATTCTGCCCCTCTGCTCTGCTCTGGTGAGACCCACCTGCATCCAAAGCTGGGGTCCCCAATGCAGAAAGAATGTAGATCTCTTGTAGTTGGTCCTGAGGAAGCCAAGAAGATGATAAGAGGGCTGGAGCACCTCTCCTTGAAGACAGGCTGAGAGAGCTGGAGTTCTCTGGCCTGGAGAAGAGAAGGATCTGGGGGGCATTATAGCACCTTCCAGTACCTGAAGGGAGCCTATAAAAAAGTTGGAGAGGGTCTTTTTAGAAGGATATATAGTGATAGGACAAGGTGGAATGGCCTTAAGCTGTTAGAAGCCAGATTTAGGTTAATCATTAGGAAGAAATCCTTTACTAAGAGTGATAAACCTCTGGAACAGATTGCCCTGAGAAGCTGTGGATGCTCCCTGTCTGGAAGTGTTCAAGGCTGGGTTGGATAGAACTTTGAGCAACCTGGTCTTGTGGAAGACATCCCTGACCATGGCAGGGGGGTTGGAATTCACCTTAGATCATCTCTAAGATTTCTTCCAATCTAAACCATTCTGTAACTATGTGATTATATGATTCGATACCTAGGAAAGGTTATGGTAAATGTGTGTAGGTGCATACAGGAGTCAGTTTTTTGTTTGAACTGTTCAGTAAGTGCAGTTTATTCCCATCTGGCAGGAATGACAAATCATCACAAACACAGATTGGTGGATTTTGTGCTCTGGGCATGCAGCCTTTTTTTGGGCCATTCCTAATTGAAAGACATCATCCCATTGGTGATTGTCAGACCTTTTCCTATGCAAAATGAAGCTGGAGTTATAAATCAATGTTTACACCAAGAGCATGGAACACATTAGAAACCATGCACGACACTATCAAAAAACTCCTTTCACTTAATTGGCAGTAAGGCTTGAAGAATAATTGATAAAATGTTCAGGTTTTCCCAGGCTGTGATGATTTTGCTTTGATCAGTCTACCTTCTCATCACTTTGATGATGATGTTGTTTCCTATGAACCTCCAACCACTTGATTTTTATGGAAGTAGTAGCATTTACATTTGTTCTTGTTCCCATCTTAACACTATTATCCTTTGATGTGATTATTTTTTAAATAATTATGTGTGTACTAAGAATGTTGTGTTAAGGCTGCAAAGCTAAACATCCTGTATGAATTATAAATAATTACTGGTATAGTTTTTCCTCCTACATACTTGGAACACACGTGTCCCTATATGCGGAGAGTCACATGTAATAACGACAATGACTTCTTAAGCGAGAGAAGAGAAAGAAGCACTTTGTTAAAAAACCGAACCATATTTATAGAGTGGTTCACAAGTCTCAAACTGGACAGTAGTTCATTGGACAATAGGAGAAAACATCTCCTATCACATACAACAAGAAACTGTTTCTCAGTCAACATCAGGTGTTAATCTCTGTTTATTAATTCCTGTCTGTTTACCAGAAAGCTATCATCCTGGGAAAGGCTCAGGCCAGAGCTGAGAAACTGTTTCAGCCTGGGAAAAAGCCTCCCAGCCTGAGAAAGAGAAAAAGAACTCAGAACTTGAAAAAGGCCTGGGAAACTCTGCCTGGGCCTTCAGTGGTGTCCACATATATGTACATTTTTCAGGTTAATGGACATGGTTTTGTGTTAGGGAAAGTAAATGCAAAAGTAATTAGGGACAGTTCAGCAGTAGGACTGGAAGAATTTTATGTCATTGGGTCAGTTTTGCAAATACTCAGTGTGAACATCTAATGTTCAACAACTGAGCAAGCACAAAAGTAACAGAAGAGGTGTTCTAGCAACCTGCAGTACACAAGAAATAGAATCTCTTCTACTCACCCAGCAGTTACAGTATCTACTGCTTTGTGCTTTGTGCTTTGTGAAGTGCTGTCAATACAGTGTGCAAATTCAATATATGTGCTCTATAGAAGATACAATGAAAAGGAGGAATCACATTGATATTTCTGGTAAGAATTTTACTCTTTTATTCTTAGCTCTGAGAGAGCCAAGTTATTAGCTATCAGTAGAGGTTGAAGGATGTTTGAACTCTGCTTTTTAGTGGCAAGAAAGTGAGATTAATGGGAGTTCTAGTATATCTCTGCTGACAAAAAGCCCATTTTCATTTTTTCTTTTAAAGGAAAGCACCACATTTCTCGTAATTTGCAAGACAGCCATCAGCTACATATAAGGAAAAGAACATCTATTCAGCCTCCTTTCTGAGCTATGGCATCCTAGTTGTCACACTTACTGGCAAATGAGCATTCAAAAACACTGCACTGCTGGTTTGTTGAGCAATTAAGTGCAGATTTCAGTATACTGGGACTTTATAACTCACTCACTCTTCTCTCCAAGGAACCCACATGTTGATTTTGCATTCTTCTCCTTGCATGTCTTTCCTCTGCTGTAGACAATTTCACAGAAATCTGTGTTGAAACAAGGTCAGCTCCTGTGTCCTTGGTCAAACAGTTCTTCCCGACTGAAGCTTTCCTTTGGGAGCTTGGGATGTGGGCAGTGAAACACTACACAAACCACTCTGTGTCTCCGCTGGTTTGTGTTCACACATCTGTCACACTGCCTTGTATTGGCCCTGAAGGCTTGTCTGGCACCTTTTGATTGTGCAATTATTAATTTCCTTTTTTTCTTTTCCCAATCCACACTTAACAACACTGACAAGAGACTGCGCACAAAGTCTTTTAGCCTATGTGTTTTCTGTAAGGTTTTCTTGCATAATTCCTAGGCTCCTATATTCCATAGAGTCATAGAAGATCTCAAGTTGGAAGGCACCTATAAGGATCACTGAGCTCAACATCCTGATCCTCATAGGACAACACAAAACTAAATCATATCTCTGAGATATGATATATCCAGATTCTTTCTTGTGAACAGTAGAGGAGTTCTCAATAACTTTGAGATTGCAAGCCATTCTTGGACCGCCATACCTAGGAACTGGACAGGTGGAATGGAAAGGAAGAAGATATTTGTTAGGAAGTAGATGAAGCCTCATTCTGGGTAATTAAGGCATCTTGATGCACTCATTGCCTGAGAGCCCTCCAGAGATATTATAGTAATAGTGGTGAGTGCTTCCAGGAGAAAGAGATACTTGAGGCTGTTGTGGCAGTGAAAGCAAGGGGCTGGGAAGAGGGAAAGTGGTGTGTTTGGGATGTGCTGTGGAAAGCAGGCAGTAAGAGCACAGGGGAGATCAAGATGGAAGTCATAACTTTGTGCTGAGAGCTTGCCATCTTTGCTGGCTCAACTTCCAGTGATGAAAAAGCATTAGTGAAATACTAAATGAAACACCACCATAAAGTTTTTGGCTGTTGCAAGCTGGACATCTCATTTGCCTAACTTTGGTCTGAAAAAGTTAATCCTAGAGAATAACCTAGGGGTTGCTGCAGCAATACACAGCACCTAGTAGGATGATCAAGATCTAAAGTAAACAGTAAAGATCTAATTTTTGTTTCACTGAGAGCACAACATACAAGTTTCGTTATTTCCATACATGTTTTCCACAGTCATTCACTGCACTAATTTTAGTCCCTTAAAACAATGGGAGGAAAATTGCACATGGCAGAGTATTGTAGATTAGGCAGTAGGGAAGATTTTGCAGCCTATCCAGCTTCTGAGTCACAAATGAGATACCCAAATTTGCCATTCTTCAGAACCCCCTTTGCTGTTTGAGTACAGCTTCCCGGACACTGCCTGAGTCTGAAATTCTGTTCTCTCATACAACAGCATTATTTCTACCACCTAATAAATTGCCATGACTTAGTATATTTATGTGATCTGCTTAACAACGTTTCAATACATTGTGCTAAAGCATCTTTTACTGCATCTCTTAATGCAGTCATTTTTATTCAGAAAGTGGCCTCAGATTAGCCCAGCTTCTGGGCTATTTTAACTCTCCTGTAATAATTGAATAGATATAACTCAGGCTCTTCAGGCCTTATTTATAGTAGTTATAGTGGTGCACTTCCTTCCTCAGGGAAGAGATATGTACTCTGGCTAAAGAGTTGTTTTGCTGTTAAAGCTGTTAAACTGCCTTACCAGTTCCTGGAATTCAATGACTTTATTCACCTTTAGGCTTGTGTGACCATGGCTTGAGACCTTGGGTCAGTCTCAGTAAAAGGGAGCTAAGCTGGTTCAAACTACCTTGTTTCTCATGCAGGCAGAGCATTCACAGACAGCTGCAGCTATCCTGCAGAAACTTGTTTTGTCTATCTAGGGACTCCTCTGGAGTGTCTGACAGCACAGTTGTCAGAGAGGTGCGTGTTGTTTCTTCCCCACACTCCTAACCAGAGTCTCTCTGCCAGTAAAACTTCCAAGTTTAGACTGGCTGTAGTGTGAATGCAGCTATATCAGCAAAGCACATTTCTGTATTAGAAGAGAACAGTGTTGTACCCCTGTAAGGAACTTTATCATCACACTTATATGAGGGGCTATATCAGCATAAGCACTTTGGCAAAAGTGAGAATTAGGCCATTTATCTATTGCACACCCCACTGCTGATGAAAGAGCCCAGTTACAATCATCTCTGAACCTCTTAGGAAAAATTGAAGGATTTGCTGACTAAGACAAGTTAATATATCACAGGAGAGATTCACAATGTCATACAGTTCTAGTGGTGAAAAAAGCACAGGAGCTAAAAAAAAATAAATAAAATCTAACAGTTACCATAGCAACTTGATGGGCCACTGCATGTTTCCTGGCTGGTGGAATTACCCTTGTTTGCAGAGTTTGTTGGGCTGGCCAAGTTTTTTTGGTCTTGATCATTCATGCAGTTCTTAATAAGATGTGATTCTGTGACCACCTCAAAGGGTTTTTTAGCTGAAGACAAGGCTGCACCTAGATTTAATTTTCAATAAGATTATTCAAGAGGAAAAAATTACTCAGTAGACAAAACACTGGAAAGAAAGAAGATCATGACAGAATGAAGAGAACTGCATTGCCCTCAAAACTTTAGTAGCTTTTTTTATATAGTTATGTCCCTGTAGTGTCTGACTGTGTAACACAAGTACCTTTTCATTTTATGTCGCTTACCTATTGCTGGGGGACACGTCATGTACATGCTTTTTATGAAGACTGTCAGGGATTGCAAATATTTTACTATTTATTCTGTGTACTGTGCAGTTGAGTGGAACTGTTTTCTCCATTTTCTGGGGAACTCCAGAATTGGAAACGTCCAGAATTTCAAAACTTATTTCCATCACAAAATGTTCAGACAAACAGGCAAGTATCTGCCAGGAACCAGAACTGTCCAAGATTTGTCCTTTACCTGAGAGTTTTAAGCCCTTGAGTTTGAAGAGTTTTCTGGCAAGTACATAACTTTGTACTTAGTGGTTTCAGTGAGACATGGAGAAGCTGAAGGAGGCAATATCTGTGTCTGCCATTGCTCATATGAGAGGCTATATAGGAAGAAGGTACTGACAGCAGTAGTACCTGACTTCCCCCAGAACAAGATTTCTAAGCCTTTTCTAGTACTCAACGTGTAGGCTCTAGAGGTGATGTTTCTCCTACACCCTGCCCTCCCGTCTGTACACAAAAGACTGCAATACTAGAGTTTAATAATATTGTGAAGAGCCATCTATTCCTTTTACATAAATGCTTTGCAACATGCCAGTGCAGGGTCCTGGAAAAATGTTTAAAAACAATTGACTCTTGTCTTTCTCAAGGAGTAGTAAACTGGTTTGGATGGGCAGAAGGAGGGTTTAAAGGCAAAGATTGCCATTTATCTGAACCAGCATCTGCCATAATCTAGGATAAAGCCAGGCACAATCCTGAACTGGAACAGGGGAAGCCTGACAAAGAGTTTGCTTGTCTTGCCTGACTGGCTGACTGACTTGACTGAATGGGGGTGCACTGCAGGCTCCCACCTCACCACCCTACTGCAGGCTGTGAGGCAGCCAGGTATGGTCTTGCTTTGCTCACAGAAATAAAACAAATTTCCCAAGAGAGCTAAAGCAAAGTGAGCAGCTGAAATGGATTCATTGGTGTTTCAGTTGGGTCGTTAGCTGATTTGGATTACTTTTAAAAGAAAAATACAACTGTCTAGTTCTTAAGTGGACCAAAGCCAAATGATGAAGTCTTCATGATTTTTTTTTCCTCAGAACAGGAATGCTGTCATCATGTTGTCAACAAACCAGGCAAGTAGTCTCTGGGTGTCTCTTCTCATGAATTCAAAACACTTTTTCCCTGTATTACATAAGCTTGCTTTGGAGCAAAGGCAGGGATCCTCCAGAGTCGCCAGGGTCTTCCTAGGCTTTAGCAAATGCATGCAGGAACAGGACACCCCTTGTTTCTGGTACTTTCTTTGGCACTCAGGTGGGTTTCAGCTCAAGTACATGCTGATACTTCATCAATAGTAAAAGACAGGTAATAAACCACTGAGACCAAACTTCCACGTCCCCCTTTTCCCCCTCCAGGTCTTTGACTATCAGGTTCTTTTAGGCTGGAGTAGAATTTTAGAGGTCTTGTGGTTTCAGCCCTTTGAACCCTAGTGTTCTGTATGTCATTTGAAACATTCTGTTCTTACACACAGCTTCCAACCTCTTTACATCAGCACATTTGGTGTAGGAATCTGCTCTTTGGATGTCAGCAAATATGACCTGTCCAGGATGTGAGTTTGTTTAATCTTGAGTTCTCCAGTCAGCTTTTCTACCTTTTTCTAGACCCATTTATCAGGGGATGAAGTGTAAGAAGTTAGTTTCTGTAAATGTCTGGAGTTGGTCTGAGGAATTTGGAAAAATTCAGGGCATATGAATATAAAGAGTACAGTGTGTTTTCTGCTTTTGGCTTTTTTTCTGCCTCTACACTCATCTATAATTTGTGGCGTCACAGTTAAATCATGTTATGCCACTGACATTTTTGTGTGGTGTAATCATTCCTGATTGCTGTCTCTGCCCTTTGCTAGCTGGTTTCTGTCTACAGTACAGCTCTCTTGACAAGCCACAATGAAAGGAAAA
>JANRMJ010000079.1:12390801-12403037 GCA_025584955.1 Alethe diademata | reverse complement strand
CCATTTCAGTAAACCTCCCAAAATAAAATGTTAAACCCCCACCAAAAAAAAAAAAAAACCAAAAAAAACCCCCACAAACCAAACAAAAAAAAAACCAAAAAAAAACAAATAAAGCCACCAAAAAAAAAAAAAACAACAACCAACCAACAAAAACAAAAAACCACCACCAAAAAAAAACCAAAACCTAAAAAACCACCACCTGAGGAGAAGGGTAATTTCACTACAACAATGAGTAAGTATTAAGTAGATTTTCTTTCATATGTGTTGTGTTCTTACCACTTGTGTTTGTTAAATAGCTGGCCTATGTCCTCCTACAGTCACGCTTGAAAGAAATCCTATGCATACTCCTCTTTCTCAGAAGTGGCAGTCTGTGATCCACGACACATAGCAGCAAGAAGTCCTGCTGGCTTTTGCAAGGAACCTTAGATCATTTCTATGCAAATTCATCAGACAAATAATAAGCCATAATTTTCCCTACTTGATAGGAAAAAAACAGGTTTTCATAAAACTTTCAAGTAAGTTGACATTCTATTTGTTTACACTCAACAGCAGAAAAGAGATCGTCTGAAAATGACCTAGGAATAAATCATTTGGGGGGCCCTGGTATGAGTAGTTTTCTAACTGAACTGAAGCAGAACACACATAGTAGAAAATCTCATATGCATGAAATAATTCTGCAAGTGGTGGATCTAAATGATCCTGGCACAGCACAGTTCTGCTTTCACTGACAGTTGCTATCAGAAGTTCTTATTCCCTTTAGCCATAACGACATCCTCCACTACAACACAACTTTTTCAGCATGATATACATGCCACTTCCCAAGTAGTATTCAGAGACCTTCCCAAGAAGTTGTGGCAGGGTTCCCTAATATGGAAAGTATATTTGAAGACTGGGCAGAAAACAAAAATGTTATGTGGTCCAGATTCCTCTGTTTTCATACCTTATCCTGTTTATATATATATATCTATGTGTAGCTATATATATATATAAAATGTGCCAAATTGGTCCCTCTGTATGAACTGAGCATTCTACAGTAATCATGATTTGTGTAGGGTAAATGCTTCCTGTTGGTATTTTAAAGCATACAGAGGCAGGCCTAAAATAATACACCAGCCCAAGAAGTTCTTTAAATAGCACAGGAAATATGATGAACTCTGAGTCCACCAGTGACAGCACAGGAAAAGGAAAAACAGAGATCAGATAAGGCTTCAGTAACAGGAATGACAGTGAGATTATATTCCTCCAGAGGTTATCACAAGCTTGATTCTGATACAGGTAGAATATCACTAATAAAGAGGATATTCTACCAGGATGGGTTATACTCTCCTAATTATGGAGCTGTTTCTGTGGCAACAGACAGAAACCACATTTACCTTGGTTTTGGTGACTTGTATATCTTTAACGATATGCTTCCAGAGAGCTTTCCAGGAGAAAATTCCAGAGAATTTTCCAGTGACTTGTGGAAAAGGTCAGCATGGGAACATTTTTTGTCCTGTTGTCTTGCTTGAACACACTGCAGGACAGAAAATCTCCTGCTATCAGACACCATCCTTGGTTACAGTTTTAATTATAGTCCTACAACTAAAATAGTATTTCACATTGGGAGGAGAGGGCAGGGGAGGAGGGAGCCTTATTCTTATGGCTGGTACATTGCTGCTATTAACAGTTACTGCAGAGTCCATCTCCCTCCCCCTTGTCTGTTGATTTATGTGGGTTTTGCCACACAGAATTACTTGATAATCTCATTATACCTAATCCTGTTTACTCCTACAAAGGAGACTGTCAAAGCTCCCTTGTTTTCCTATTTCTCTTTTCCTTTAGTTATTTCAGACATACTCTCTATAAAGCATGGACTTTCAGAGTGCATGCTTATCCTGTTTACTGTCCTTAATTCCAGACTCATCAAATTCAGCACCCTGCCCTATCTCTTTCAGTATAAATATTTTCTTTAAGTCAAGCATCATACAAACATTATCTGTAGCTCTCCTTATGTGCAGTTCACGTAATTGCATTATTCTGAAGCTGCTCAAAACACATTTTGTGTTTACATTATCTTTTATGCCTTTAAAAAGTGGTCTCACAAGGTTTCTTCATGGGCAATGCAGTAAAGAAGACTAAAAGATGTAAATGTCTACACATATTTTGGTACTTGAATACTGAGGTGCTTATTAAGGTAGGTTCACGTTATTCAGGATATTTCTAAAGCATAGGGAATAACAAGTATAGTTTTGGTTACTAGAACCTCTTAACAAGGTTACTAAATGCGTGTAAATGTTGTTGATATGAATACAGGCATTAGGAGCATGCCCACAGTAAAATCTAGACAGCAATTTTCAAGCAAGATGAGAACCGTAACCACATATACCTGTTTAGCTCTTTAAGTGCTGAATGTAGTTAACAAAGCATGCTTGACTTGATAAAGATTTCCATACACAGGCCTAGTAATTTAGTGCTTTTTAAAAATCCTAAAAAAAATTGAAGACTTTATCCTTATTTATATAACCTAAACAGTGAATAAACCTATTTCCTGAGTTTGTTTTTATCAAATAATCCCAGTCTGAAGTGATGACTTTCAAAAGTACTGCAGTACACACTATTTAGCACTATGTAAGGTTTTGCAGGAAAAGGCTCACAATTTTGTAATGATTACTTTTATACAGTTCCAAAAGCTATATTACAGTTAATTGTACTGTAATTCTCCATCATTAGCAGTCATAGAATTTCTGTGCTAAATGAGGCAAGAATTGTAGGGGAAAGTAACATTACATTGTTGGCTCAAAAAAAAAGATGGGCTTTCTGGGAATGGAACAAGAATAGTTCCACTCAAAAATCTTACATTCAAACTTTTGGACCAAGATGTATGTAAGAAGACTACTTACAGCTTAGGCACTACATATATCTTAGCTGTCTATTGTACATGAGAAAACAATTTCAGCATAGTCACACACAAGCTGCAATTCCATCGACTTTCAGCATCCAGTATCTCAGTACTGCCAGCCCAGAACTGCCACACTAGGCATTAGGCATTGATGATCACTTTACTGCATTCAGGGGCACACTGAGGCTTTGATAAGGGTCTCCACTAGGAAAGTTTTCAGTCTAAGTAGGAATGATTATCTGATTGTGACAATGCAGAACCTCACTGAGGAGGGGAAAGAAAAAGGTTTCAGCACAGCCTCAAAAGTTACAGAACCTAAAGTTATGAGAATAATAAAGTTCCTGTATTTTAGATTTCAGTACCATGTTACCACCAGGAGCTTCTAAAATCAGTTGCTATGTAACTGTTTATCTGCTTAAAATCACTGTATTTGACTTCCTGCCTTTAACATTTCTGAAATTTCCACCATGAGGCATTAGGTCTCTCTATTGACCTTCACTCAAAAATCAGACAGCAATAGGAAGTCCCTGTAAATGGAAGAATTGGTTTTACATCCTTACTCCAAATCATTTAAAGAAGAAAGATTTTAAATTGGGTCCTGCCATCCCCCAGCTGAGGTCTCCAGTCACTGCCCTCTGAATTAGACAATTTAGACTGCTTAAGTTTTTCTGCTTCTCATAAAATACTGAAGTACCTGCTGGGAGGAGGGATAGGAATCACAACACTCCAGAATTGTGTCCTCAGCATCAAGACACAGAAGCAGTTCTCTTTTTCTTGCCCAAAGACTATTTCAAAAGTTTGTATGAGTGAGATAACTTCTACAGGAGAAATAGAAGAAAACTGCACCATTTGACATAGGAAAGATCTGCTCTCAAACTTGAACCAGACAAGATGCCAGGTCACAGGCTGAGTGTTTTAATTAACAGGCTATTAAGTTAATAATGGGGACCTTTTTTGTTCTTTTTTTCATGAGAATAACTTATCTGGACACAAATTGATCCAGCTGAGATGCTCATTCACAGAAATTGGAAATACTTCCACACAGACACACAAACTTCCCATCATGGGATTGGAAACATATCCCACTAAATGGTGCCAGTTGTGAGGGAGAGGAAAACTGTGACCAGTGCTGTCAATACACATACTCTTATTGTTTCCTCTCAGGCAGCTCTAAGCTCCAATATTCCTGTCAGCTACTGAACCTCCAGCTCTTGGTTTGCCACATGCAAAAGATGCTGGGTGTTCAACCAAAGCCTGTTACTTTTATCTAGGTAAGAAGAAATTACTCATTCACAATGGTGAATGTTGTAGTAGCATTCACCACCAGTGATGTTCTCAAAGATTTACAGCTGTGGAATTACATAAAGCTGAGCCCAGACCTAATTTCCATGCCAGTGTCTTGCTCTTTTCCTCTACTCATCTGTTTCCCTACTAAAATGATTCTTAAAGTACAGAGGCCAGATTTGCAATCAAGTATATCCTGTGGTTGTATTACTGTACAATAATTTACCATAAGAATCCATTAGAAATGCACCTATTAGAATGGCATAGGAAGCATCCCAAGTACTTACCATTTCAGAATTTTCCTCAGTTTCCCTTTTTTCTCTCCTTTAAAATTTGAAAGCTTTTATAGCACAGAATGTGAGCAGAACATATTCCCTGGGTATTTCAGGATGTTGGCCTTTGAGATAAAGGCTTTTTGAGATGGCTTCTGTTCCTTCTGCTGCCCTCCTTGCCAATGCTGGCCTGTTTACCTCATCTCCCTTTGCTTTTACCTGTAGGAGTCTTGCAGAACTCTTCACAGCTGGGCAGTTAAGAAGCAGAGCTAAGGAAATACTTTAATATCTTCTGCAGCTGACACCTGGGTAACAAACACATAATGAAGCTCTCCATGTGCAGCTTCGGAGTGTAACTTGGTTCAGGCTGCAGAGTGCTCTCTAGCAGAAGATTTTGTAAAGTCTTCTCTATTGCACTGAGTCATTATTAGTTTTGTGATAATGACTCAACAGAGCATTTCCGAATAGAGATATGCTTTATTCTAAAATCCATCTGTGTGTTCAACAAAGAAACTAAATATCTACTTGAGTTAAAAAATGCTTATATAATTTGCCAAATCAATCCTTTATAAGCAGCCTGATTTTACCTTGCACTGCTCCTCCTCCTATTCCGTTGTAGCTGTGATCCTGGCATCTCAACAGCAGGAAAGAGTGGCTGTGCCCTAGGAATACAAACAATGGAACTTGAGATAAAAACATTCTGAGAAGAAATTCTAAGCCATGGTTTCTTTTTATCAGCAATACCACCCTGCAGATATGCACAGACAGATACATAGACAGATATCCAGAGAAAGGCATTCATGCTCTTTTTACTTAGCAGGTCACATAGTGATTTTTTTGCGTTACAGGAATTCCCACAGACTTCTGGACATGATATGATGAGAGAATAGTGACTTTTGCCTAAACGGTTTCAATTTATTTTATTATGCAAAAGGAATATTGGAAAACAACTTCTGTAGAAGACCATATGACTCTTATTCTGACATGATAAGTGCTGACAGAAAGAGCATGAAAATGTATTTTCTGTAAGATGTCTCAAAATCTCTGACAGCTGCATTTAGCATTGTGTTTGGGCTGTAATTTTCAAAGGGGAGCAAGGACAGAAGTACTCAAATTCTGTGAAGTGTGACCTTCATTCATTAGGTGCCTTCGAAGCTTAGACTGACTGTCCCATTCTAAGGTGCAAGAAATAGCCTCTGCTCTACAAATCCTAACAAGGCATGCAACCAACATTGTTACCCAAGGCAAGAGTACTCCAAACTATAGTGCAGAAAACATAAAATTACATGCACATGATAGCCTTTTTAATAAAGTTTGTTATATCCATGCCAGTTTTCTCAGACAACACAAGCAATAGTTTAATTGAAATAAACTTCATGGAGAGTGGTACCACGAAGAGAGAGATATCATTCACAGGTGGTTCTACCAAATGGAGGGAAAGGTATCCAAGATTACTTCTGCTTCTTAGGGAGGATAATCACTATTTATTTTAGCAGCAATGGTCAAAAGGAGGAAGAAAGTCAAGGAGGATAATATTATGTCCCTCTATACCACCACTGATATATTATCAATCATCTGAAATTATATTCTCCATTTTTATAATCCTTGAAGGAAAAAAAAAGGCAAACTGTCAGTACCTCAGGTTAGTGGAGCTCCCTGAATGTAGGGAATATAAAAATGTGCTCCCAGCAAAGAAATTGCTAAAAACTTGCAAGATTAATTCTGTCTGATTGTGATAACAGTCTTCAAGAATATTGCAAAGTGTGGTACCAAATAGTGATGTATGGTTACAATACAAAAGTAGTAAAGGAAGATGAGGAAGACAGGGATCTAATGTTTATTAGTTAGTTTTGTCACAGTTAAGGATATAGCTGAATAGCACAAAAATATTCTTGATAAAAATGTTAAAGCATATGCATTTATTGATCAAAGTAGTTTCCAGTAATCAGATTGCATATTTTGTGTCAAGAGGCAAAAGCAGAAGAGTTATGAGTGTGATAGCACAAAAAATGGTTAGGAAAATCAGCAGACAAGTTACAGATGTAACACAACATCCTGGAGGTTTCTGCAAGACAGTCTGGAATAGGAAGCAATTAAAAACAGGCTTCAGGAGACATTATTACAGATCAAAGATAATTCAGGTAATTCAGGAGAATTCTAGATGTAAGGACAAAGAAGCATTGAAAGAGCTCAAGGAAATGTAACTGGAGACAGGCATGTAACAGTGAGTGCAGAACCCCCGAGCTGGTCTCTTGCTAAGTGTGGTATGATAAGGCAAAAAAGCACCTAGAGGACCATGCAGGGTTTTCACGATCTGGTGAAACAAATGAAGCAAGAGGAAAATGCACATAATGTGGGAGTGTTTTTTGAGAGCTATGACTCATGGAAACAAGATCAGCTGTGAGTGTGATAGCAAGACTGCAGTTATAGACAGAGGGAGAAAGGGAGGGAGGTTTTAGTGACTTTCTTTGTATAGATGCGTTAAAGATAGCTGAGCTGTTTGAGGAAGGTAAATTTATAACAGATTGAAAAGGCAGTTTAAGCTCTCATCAAGAAAAAAAAAATGAAACCTAGGGAATTTTAGAACCAAATAATTGTAACCAGAGAGATGATGGAAAGAACTTTGTGGGGCGGTGGGATAAGTTAGATTAAAGTCTATAGAAACTGACTTTGTTGGACTGTAAATAGTTTCTCTCCAGCATTTTTTAAAAAGTGTTGAAATAAACAGTAGTAAGTGTCATAAAACTTCCTACTCCTTGTACCCATTTGCAACACTTTATATAGTTTTCCCTTACACAGAAGAGAACGGCTAAATAGAAATATGGTTTCTGGAAAACAGGAGTGGAAGTACACAGAAAGACTGACTTTGATGAGTTTTCCTAAGATGTCCTGGGAGTCACAGCACAAGTATAAAATTTTCCAGAGGAACAGAAATTAGGTGATCTTCACTAGTCCCTCTGATGTCACTAGTAATTTTGTCGTAGTCGTAATTTAGTACTTGCAGAAGAAAGAAAATAAGATACAAAGAAAAACTGGACACCTCAAGGAAGTAGAAAGAAAAATGGGACTTAAGATAAATGAAGTTAAAGCCTACTCAGATAAGAGAATTTTAGACAAGTTTCTCTAACAGTTGATAAACGTAGAGATCAGAATATTGGCAGCTAAAATACCTCAGAGTATTGACAATCAGAATTTCAGTGGGAATACTGAAATTTATATCAATCTGAGGAGGTAAATGTATTAGGAACATGTGTTGCTTCATTTTTTTATCAGAATAACAGAGTTTAGAATATACCAGACAATTTCAATTCATCTTGTTTTACATAGAAGTGACACTTGTTCATTTACTAAAAAGACAAATAATTGAAATAACTTCAGAAATAAAATACTGTTCAAACGTGTAGGTAAGAAAATTAATTAGGAATAATGGGGGGTCAATAACGAACATGAATAGTCATTTAATCCCCACAGCTTCAGTGGTCAAAGTGTGTGGTTAAGATGACACAAGGCAGACAAAGAAGCATCTGGGTAAAACTCTTCCGCTGCTGCTTGAGACTGGTCAATCAAATGGAAGAAAAGTGGAAACACTAAGTTAAAACTGTGTTCTGAATACGTGTGACCAGCTACACAAAAAACGTGCCCTAGCAGAAGGAGTCTGGGGCAAAGTGAGGATTCATGAGTCATTATGTTCTCTAAATCCATGAAGGGGGGAAGAATGTGGGAATGAAATGGACCACTAGCAGAGATTTCTGCCTTGCAGGCGTACCCACATGCCATAGGAGACAGGCGTGCAACAGACGAGTACCTTGCAATTACAGTCTGCCAAATGGTGAGCAGCCCAGGTCCTCAGCCATATCACCATTTACACCATTTACATCTGAGTTCACTCATCCAGGTCTCAAAATAAACAAAGGAGGAGCCTCATATTTTAAGTGGTTCTACTTCAGCTTAAACAGAAGTCTGAATATATTCCCCAAGTTGAAAAAGATGAGGGGAATGTCCAGCTCCTGGTGTCTCTGAGGCTAAAGTGAGCTGTGCTTGTCATGCAAATTGTACTGCTGGGCTGGCCACACAGACAGCATAGAAAGTAATAACAAAAATTGAGATGTAGCTCACTGTTCATTTGTTATGTGCCGCAGGAGCTCATCTGCCCAGAATTATCAAGCACTCTAGATTTCAAGGCAAATTTAATTGCCATTATGAAGGAAAAGTCTTTCCCACTTATTTTTTGAAGATCTAGCTTTTTGCCTAAGTATTTGCAAATGCACCTACTTCTGCCCTGAAATACACAGTAGCGAATAATAATGTTCCTGGTTCTTGCATTTAAAACATTATGCCTGGTGCCAAATAATACCTCAGGAGCAATATAATCTATGAAGTTACATTTCAGTTTTCCTAATGCAACCATGTTACATGCCCAAAATTGGGAAAAATAGTTATTTTTTAATTTCAAGAGCATGAGTAAGTTTTGGATGCTCATGCTTAAGGATGCTTTCCAATTATCTAAGAAGAGTGTATAAACTGCCCTTTTCCACTTAAAAGCAGCTGATCACTATTGATTGCCAAACTCTTTATTCTGTATTCTTTCATGAAATCACTGAAGAAAGTGCCAGCTTTGGTCTTGGAAATGTAGAGAAGGTTATTTCCCTCCTGTAAGTGATTTTATAACAGAATTATTTATAAACTTAGCCTTATGCTAAGTTTTATCAACAATTGAATCAGAAATAAAAGGTACACTAGTACTTTCTGGAAATAGTGAGAGGCACAGAGAGAAGATAAATTACTTTACAAATATCTTCCGGATTTGAAGACAGAGTGCATTAAATGTTACTATAAAAGCTGAACTGAAGTTGAAGCTAAGTCTATATTTTAAGAATACAAAAACAGCTTTGGGTGAGTCACTGAGGACACAAAAGCAACCACAAAGTTTTTGCACAGTCTATACAGCGAGCTTGACATGATTTCCAAAACCTTTAATTTCTGTTGGTTAGGAGAACTAAACACATTTTTTCAAAAAAATGCTGTGTTTTTGCAAACTTTATGCTCTGCAAAAATGAAAAAGTTACTGAAGACATTAACTCTTCAGTGGTGTAAAAATGTGGGAAGGCTGTGTGCTACTGAAAACTTGCACAGATCACCTTGGAAATGAGCGTCCGAACAATTGACGCAGCAAAGTATTCTTTGAAGAGAAGGAATATTTTCCAGTACATTTTTTTAATAGTTCAGAGCTTCTCTTCTGGTTGTATTTCAAGATACAGTATGATGGAGGAAATATTTTATTTATTTCATAAAAATTAGGTGCCTAGTTTGCTCCAGATAACCCTGACCTCTAGTATGGTCACAGACTGGTTATTTAGGCTGCTATCATTACTGAATGGCTAAAATTCCTCTTTGTGCAACTTTTGTCACCTACAGAGAATGTACCATGGCTTCTCTGCAGGTCCAAGTCAATGCATCTATGTTAGTGAAGAAAGTTTTCTGGCCCCAGAATCCAAGGAACTTATCCAAAATCCACTGGATTCAATGGGAGCTTCTCCCTGATAAAGATTTAAACAAAGCCTTTAGTATTAACATGATATCCTGAAGTGGATGGTTGTTGTTCTTAAAGACATATTTTATCAATATCAATGTTGTTGTGGTGTCAATGGTGTCAATGCCTTCTGTGGAAGAAGACTAGTGAGAAAGCCACCATTAAATGAAATATTTTCTGAGTTACTCTGCATGAAATGAAGAAAACAAAAAAATCTGCCATAACAGTCCTCTAAAAAGAATAAATTGCATTTAAGTGGGTTCTGTTTTACATGTGGTAAGAGCACAAGTTCGTGAGGGTGACATCAGTGAAAATAAATAGTGCAATGAAAAATCTGGTGCCCCTAAACATCAGTAGAAATTCTTATTGCCTTCTCTCCTATTTGGCTGAGTCATGAGTGTGCTATCCCTCCTCTTTACAAGGAGAATGAAAATCTTTTACAGATATAACATGAAAGAGTATATAAATTTTTCTGCACAAGTCAGCAAGACAGTGTGAACTGGAAATTATATATTTATTATGATTAGTCAGAATACATATTATATTTTCAATGCCATGGATACTTTGAAGTGTAAGTGCAGCTCTCTTTTGTGTAGACAGTAAAAAACTAGTGACCTAAAGTGATCTACACACTTGGTAGAGAACTGCATACACAAGACAGGTATTGCTTAACCGTGTGTGTGACACAGGCAATCGATGTCTTTTTTAAACCCTTCTGTGAAAGCCAAGTCATTCTGTGAAAGACTTCAGGTCTCACCAAGCAGGAAAAAGACAGCATTAATTCCGTAATTGTAGCACTTTCACAGATTGATGGAGCCCTGGGTTCTGGTCCTGCATAAAGGGCTATTTATGTCAAATAGTGAGTGAATTCAGGGCACAGTCCTTGGAGCAGGGGGTAGAATTCAGATCTCCCCTTCTCATGACAAGCATTCAACTTAACACATTCTAGGAGGAATCTGGAGAAATCTGTGTTGTTCTGGTTTTGTATTGGCTATCTTTAGGTATCTTTTGCAATAAGAACACTGAGTGAAGGAACTTGCTCTCAGTGCTCAGAGAATTAGTTATGAAAGCCAAATGCTCAAGGGCGAGGCCATGTATGACTTTGAAGCATCTAAGAAAGAAGCAGATATTGGAAGTCAAACTTTCCAAAAACTCTTTCAGAGCCTCTTCCAGCCTCAGTTCTGTTTGTCCCTCAGTAGGCACAGGAAAATATCTCACAGCATCTGGAACAGAGTAATTTCCTGTGAACTAATACCCAAAATTGTAAACGTACATTCATGTTATGTTACTACATGTGCAACCCTCTTACTTAAAAATTCCAGTCTGTTAAGGATAAGACTGACAGAAAATTATACAGATACTGTTCAGGGGAGGAAATATGCTGAAATAGGTCATTATTTGGCCATCGTCTAAGTAATGCAGGGGCCAAAAATGTTGAAAACAGATTATTTCTGCCTGTGTATATTGAAGAAGAAAAGGTTACCCAAGGTTTTCTATGCATTTGGCTCAAAGACACCGCAATACGAGAACATGTGATTTGTTAGGGAAATCCTATGTGACTCCTCTACAGCAGCTAACCAAGTAAACAAGAAGTGAGCTGGAACTTTCTGTACAAGGGCTTTTACTGGAATCATTCGGAAGCTTTTGAATATACTCAGGCTTCCTCGGGAGGTTCCATCTGTTGCTGCAGGCATCATCTCTCAAACAAACAAACTTTGAACAGCTCACGATTTGCAGATCAAGGCCTTCAGAAAAGGTTTTTCACCCCGTTACAAGTTCAAGGTCATGTTATCATTGTCATTTCCTGTGTGAGTTGATAGACTTTTACAAAATATGCTCTAGACTTCTATTTTTAATAGGAAATAAACAGCATAAACATAATTGAATAAACCTTTCATCTTAACAATCTTGCTGATAATCTTCATGTATAATATGAGTTTCTTTAAAAGGCATATTTTTGCATATCTCCACATGTGGCTTTTCAGACATTCAAGCTGGCACCTGTCTGTGTTACTAAATATGAAATGATTCAAAACTTCTAATCTTATTCTAGCCTTTATCTATGCATTTCTTTATCTGACTGCAATGAAAATCATATGGGATCACTAAATATTGAATGTTCAAGTCTATCGTTATCAAATTATGTCACTCTGGAGAAGTCAGTGGCAATGTGTTCTTTAAAAGTCACAAGTAGAATACATAAAAAGAAGGATTATGGCAATAAAAATAAAAATAAAAATAAAAATAAAAATAAAAATAAAAATAAAAATAA
>JANRMJ010000079.1:12323744-12352638 GCA_025584955.1 Alethe diademata | reverse complement strand
CACAGAGCCTTGTTCTGATTACAGGGGTTGAGTTACATGTTTGTATGGCTAGTAGCCAGTTCAGACCAGAGAGATGTGTCTGTTAAACACCTGTAGGGCTGGTGCTGCTGACTAATGACCTGAATATGGTTTTTTTCCCTCCCCCACCTCTTTTTCAAGCCTTTGTTCCCATCACTCCACACATTCTTAGTTTAATGCCTGACTTTCCAACTTCCGCATTAAATCTGAAGTGGAGCGATAATGGATCAGTCTTCCCATATGGATTGGATGCCTTTTGGCAGATTCAAATACTCCGGAAACAACCAATGGAAGTAGTCACACAAGTAAGTCCCTTATTTTATGAAAGCTATATGTACAGTTTTTGCCCTTGGTAATGTTCTGAGAGGTCACTTGAAAAAAACTGGGAATGATGAAGATAGTAGAGCTTGGCAGGACCTGAGTGTAGTCATGCTTCTGGCAGGTAACTTCTTGTTAAATTTCACAGTTATTGGAACACTGGCTACTGTACTGTTGGTACTTAGTCACAGCTTTTTTTTTTTTTTCTGGTACAGGGACTTTGTAATTAGAACTTAAGAGTTTGGCAGATACTTTACACCATTGTTTCTGTATCTCCAACAGCATCTCCAGTCTTGGTCATCTCTGAATGCTCAGCTTGCTTTTTTCTTTTTTTGTAACCAGCGTTCTTCCAGGGTAGTTTAGTTTATAGCTCTGTGCTAGAAATTTTAATAATGGAGAAAAGACAAAATGTGTAGCCTGGTACTAATATTAGGAGAGTTTTATTTTGGAGAAGTTGGAATATTTTCCTGCCTATGTGAAACCCAAGATGCTGTTATACCTCTTTACATTCTTGGGAATCCTCCTGCTCTCCCTCAAATGTCTGCCCTCTGGTATTTCTGGCTGACAGCCTGCCTAGCTGGTGGGCTGTTTAGCAACTTAGGCTTTTGTTCAGGTAAATTCATAGCAGAGCTGAAAGTTAGGTAGAACACTCTAATATCTATGAGGATTTCATGTTTTACATCACCTAATTTGCCATTCTGTTGACACTTTGGAGATTATATGTCATTGTTAACAGGTGTTCCTAAGCTCTGTCTTGGTTGATTTCTTAGTGCAAAAACTTTGCAGGTTACTCATTACTCAAAACTGACTCATGAAGACGTCATTCTTTCTTGGAACTGGACGTCAGATATGCCTCTGGAGTGCACATCACACTATGTGAAGATTCGCTGTTACATTAATGCTACACAGTTTGTTGGCCCCAAGGACTGGAGTGACTGGAGCCCAGTAGGAGTGATCCCTGGTATGTTTGTTTCCTTGCAACCACATGGACTTTTATTTCTTTATAAGAATTAAGCTAAGGTCAGAGGAAGAGCTTTGGGCGGTGATGGGCTGCTGCCTTTGAGACTGTTTTGATTAGAGAAATAACACAATCACTAGTTAGCGAAACCTAGCAAACATTTATTTGCATATGTTGGAGCGCTCCTCAGTCACATTTTAGCTGATTAGCACCATGCTTTTATAGCAAATTGTTCATGTGAGGTTTCTTACTTGTTTTTCTTTGTTTTTTTTCTTCATACTCTGCTAGGAAAAGATACCGAACCCGGTGGGAGTGGAGTGTTTCCTCTGGACCCTGTGGTAGCAGTAGGTTCAGATTTGACCTTTTGTTGCATCCATGAAGAAGATCAACGCATAACAAATATGACTTATGGATCAAAATCCTACACAATGATGCAACTGAGCAGTCGAAGCCATGCCATCAGAGTGCTAAATGCCAGTGTTTCAGATAGCAGCGGGACGAATGTAGTGTGCAGAGTCGAAAATGGGTGGGAAGGAAGTGTCGTGTTTGTAGGATGTATGTATCATGTTTATTAACCTTATGAAAATCAAAATAGTTTTGAGACTCTTCAGGTTCTGATAGGGGAAAAAAAAAAAAAAAACCTGTGGTTTTTTTCCCTCCTGGCCCTTGGTTTTGAAGTTGAACTGGGGATTGTACTTGTTTGATTTCACTGTGGAAAGGCCAGCTCATAGAGGAGACACCAAGTCTGGAAGGATGAGAAGGTACCCATGTAAGCCCTCTTTAGAACCTGGCCCAGTGCTTCTCTCATTGGTCTCTTGTTCTAAGGTACTTTTTCATGATCTGGAATGCCAAGTAGTTTATTGCCATATGAATATTCAACCCCTGTCTCTACCAGTCTCTATCAGTTTAGGTTTACATCTGTTCTAGTGTAGTCCATGATTGGGTGAGAGTAAGAGCAAGATCTGTAAGTGCAAACATGATTTGCAGTCAAGTAAAGAAGACAGTTAATCTTGCAGCAACAACAGATGCTCATCCAGGGCAGAAGCTCCTTGGGAGCTAATTACAGCAAAGGAAGCTAGCTCTTTCCTGGGCATTCTTCTAAAACATCCTTTTAGTATTTTCTTTAAAGATATTGACTCACTGTGTATCTTCTCTGTGTAGCCATGGAAGGCTCAGACATATATTCCAGAAACAGATACCTATTAAAACAAATCACTTAATGTAACCTGTTAAAACAAATCACTTAATGTAGCTCATTCTTGTTCCCCACAATTGGTCACTTTACACCTTTGTGTGTTTTTTCCTCACAGGGAATTTGAGAGTTATCATCTTCCAATAGCTGCTCATTAGAGTTAGCATTCCCCATTACAAATAGCCTGCCTTTGAACTTAAGGTCCTTGGGGTGGAGGAAAAGGAGAGGAGAAACTGGAATAGTTTTGAAAGGGTGTTCCCATCTCCAGCCTGTGCATCCTGCCACTGACTTGGTCTGTTAAGTGTGCACTAGGAAATGCAAAACAGAATTCAGACTTTTGTGACTTCTCAGTGATATATCAGTTTTAATTTATTTGTACAGAATTCCCTTTTGTGGGAAAATCTTCTGGGTAAATAAATCAGTGGTTTAAGAATGAAAACTGTGACAATCCCAATCCTAAGTTTTTCCTTCATGTTGCTTTTTTTTTTTTAAACATATGGGATGCCAAGTCTGTTTCTTATCAGTGTTTCTTCTTGTAGTGCTTACCTAGTGGGTAGAGGTCTTGTTAAGGCTGTTTTGCTGGTGAGGGAAAGAAAAGGTGAAGGAAGTAAATACATAAACACAATACTTCGGCTGAGCCTGGATCTACCAGAACAGGTGTTCTTTTGTGGCTCACTGCTCATAATCTGAACTGAGCCTGCCACTGTTGCTTTGTGTGTTAGTTCCCCTTCTCTACGGCAGAGAGAAGGGCATATATCTCTGTGTGGATACTGTTGCTCTACCTTTGGCATACACCTTTCCAGTTTCATACACCTCAAGTGTACAAGACCTGAAATAAGTGCTCTGTCTAGTCTCTAGTCATGTTGGCATGGTTACCCTCTCTGTTGGGAGCACTGCCCATCTTTTCCAGCAAGACACTGAACACTGCTCTAGTATGGGAACAAAGTACAGAACTTAAAAGGAAAAGATGGACACTTCCAAAGCTGTGGTGAAGAGGATGAGCCATTCAAGGCTTGCTTTAATTTTCAGATTCAGCATGGAATTCGTGCTAAAGGGACCATTTCCTTGACACGACTTGTTTGGGGAATTTAGAGCAGTGGTGGGGCTTGCATGTTAGAAAATGTGACACACAGCCAGCAGCATTCCTGCATTGCTCAGTGGCTGAACTGATGCTCAGAATTTCAGAAAACTCTTGGCAGAGTTTCAGTGAAACACTTCCAGGTCAGAGCCTGGAGCTTGCGAACATGTTTGCATGTGATTTGCCAGATTACCCACCCACTTAGAGCTCTAGAGTCAAGGGTTAGTCAGATGGGGCTGATAATTATCCATCTATTTTATTGTAATATTTTTAAAACCATATTACTTCTGTGGTTGGGGTGTAGCTATTGCCATGTGTTTTTGAAGCACGCAATCTAGACCCAGCAAAACAAAAGAGTGATGCTTTCAGGACCCAGCAAAACAAAAGAGCAATGCTTTCAGGAAACCAGTGACCCAAATGTCACAGTAGGATGGCAAAACAGCAGCTAACTGTTTTGGTTTCCTTTCATGCTATAGATGCTCCTGATACTCCCCAAAACCTCAGCTGTGAAACATCCAACTTTCTGATAATAAAATGCACCTGGAAACCAGGAAGGCCCAGTGGACTATATGGAGAACGAAGAACAAAGTACAGTTTATTTGAAAGGTAAAATTCATCAGCACTACAAGGAGTAAAAGGATACAGCTGGAATACCTCCGTTACTGCCTGGGACTTACTGCACCATACCTATTTAAATGTGATTGCTTAGAGCCTAAAATACTTTCCAAAAGTATCAGGAAGCTGTACCTGAACTAAATTTGGAAAACCCTTGTCTAGCCCTGCAAAATTCCAGTTGGAATTAAGGATGACTTTTCCCAAAGGTATATATCATTATGAACCCACAATTAGGTAAAGAGCTTAGTGTATCTGGCTGCTGCCAACATGTAGATAAGGCCAGTATGAAAATACAGGAAGATAGTAGGAGTCGATCTCTAATTTTTAATTTTTTTTTTTTACATGACACCTAGTAAGTCAGATAATTTCAGACATTTACTGAGCTTCTGCTAACCAGGATGACAGAAGTTCACTGAGAAACAATTGTAAGACAGGTCATGGGGCATTTCCCAAATACCACTAGGAAAATTAGCAATTAGCCTCCATCTGCTCTACTGCTGTTAAGAATTAGAGCAAGCAGAGTAAATGCTACCCATAAAACAAACAACACTGGTTTCACCCACAGGAAGCAGTCAACTAGTGTCCTACTACATTGTCTTTAAGGCCAGGCCATGTAAAGCCTTAAAAAAGAAGAAACATTGGAATAGCACTTGCAAAGTGCAACTTCTTCCTTGGTGGTTGTGATTAGAAGTTAGTGAGAAGTTAACGAAATTCCCATGTTGAGAGGAGGCTCTTGTGTCATTCCAAAGGAGCTGTCAGGGAAAGAAGCCAAGGGAGGCCTGAGTCACACAAAACTATGAGAAATGGAGACTCATGGTGGCTTAAAAGCACGCTGGAGGCAATGAGGTTTGAGTTACAGTCACAGATGTCGTGTAGAGTGCCAGTGCTAAAAAAGCCACTGGGTAGGGTGCAAAGAGGTGAACAAAACAGGGCAGGTATTCGCAGGAAAGAAGGTTCAGTCATGGACTGCCTATATT
The DNA here is from genome assembly GCA_025584955.1 of Alethe diademata. Lineage (NCBI taxonomy): Eukaryota > Metazoa > Chordata > Aves > Passeriformes > Muscicapidae > Alethe > Alethe diademata. The sequence continues at coordinate 12,347,482 of JANRMJ010000079.1, read as the reverse complement.
CATCTTATAAGTAATAACATTGTCCAATCTTGTTATGCTTAGCCCAAATCTGTGAAATTAATGTGATGCATTTCCAGATAAATACTCTCTTCCTTATTGTCAGCCCACGCTGAACTATTGAAATAGAGCATGGTGTGGAGGGAGCTCAGAGCTCAGCTAGAGCACAGTTAAAATGCCTGAAAGAAGAAGTTAGTTGAACTTGTGCTATTGAATGATAGGCTTACACAGATTGGAACTAAAGCAGATATATTTACATACATACAGATACACAAATTTAGATTTTATCCCTAAAGACGCACCTCTGTTCTTGTCTGTTATCAGACTGCCTCTCCTGCTTTTGATTAAAAGACAACTGGGACTAGGGAAGTGTTCTAGGTAACAAACCTTAGTTCATATTTGGCAGGGCTTATAGAAAGACAATGTGTATAGCATCTCAGTGGTTCAGAAAGCAATTAAGAAGATACTTTAAATGCAGATGTATGCTGATCTGAACAAAGATACTTTAAATCAGAATCTTAGCTGTGACTTGTGAAGTAGTTTTACAGGACCTACCTGTTTTCCAGGCTTTTGAGAGGTGTGAGAATGGAAATGTTATGCTAGTGGAAGAGGAGAGTTTCACGTGAGAACAGGGCAAGTCATGACTGATGCCACTTTAACCTGCATTTTGGTGTTAGATATGCCTCTGCAATCAAATCATTCTGTAAGCCATGTGAACTGAACCCATTGTTCTGCACCGTGTTTTCAGTCTAGACTTCTGACTGTTGCTAGGAATTAAATTGCTCAAAAGTTAAGCTTTTCCCTCCCTGCTTTATTTTGTAGAACATCTGGTAAAAATGTTTCATGCGAAGTCAGTGACCATGTCTGTGACTTTCCAGTACTGCCTGCTCAAAAGACCTATGATTTTATATTAGGTGTCTCCAACCCTATCGGGCAAGCAAAGTCATCTCTTTTGGTAGATATAACTCAAAGAGGTAAGACTTAGGACTTACAAAGGGAAAAAGATGTTTCCACATGCTGTTTGTTAGTTTTGGGTTTGAAGAGCTGTGACATACTTTTAATTGTTTGTGGTATACTTTTAATTATTTGCCTTAATTGTCAGGTTATTGCCATATTCAATCATTTGAACTTGAAAATTACTCAGAGCATGTTGTGAGGCAATGATGAACTGTACAGGGAGATAGTTCTCAACAGCAGTGCTGCCATGTTGGACAGACTGCTGTGTGATAAATATGTGATAAATATGTGGTCTAATAATTAGCCAGCTGCTGTTTTTCTTGGAATCCCAGAGTGGCTGGGGTTGGAAGAGACCTTAAGGATCATTTAGTTCCAGCACAGCACAGTCACTCCCCATGCCCCATCTCCTGCCGTGAGCAGGGATGCCAGGCACTGGATCAAGTTGCTCAGGCCCCTATCCAACCCTGGCTTGAGCATTTCCAGGGATGAGGCATCCACAACTTCTCTGGGCAAGTTTATGTTTTGCTTCATATTCTATTACACCTCAACAATTAAAATTTAGTGTAACTTTATGAACCTGCATATAAATGACCCTGTATTTCAGTATCTGCTTATAGGCCAAAATATTACACAGTTTTACAGCAGCAGGATTTTGAGCATTAAAGAAAAAAACCATGAAAAGACAGAAGGTAATATCAGGACTATTGCATGCTATTGGTAGTAGCATGATCATCTGCTGTCAGGGTTTGGAGAAAGAAGTAATTTCTCTCATTAGACTTTCAGTTTAAAAAAGGAAAGGAAGATGACCACCTCTCTATCACTGTCTTTGCCACCCTTTTTCCACCTTTTTCTCACAATCATGGCTGAGGTTTCCAGGATTCCTATTGGTTACAGTATTCTTCTGTTCTCAAAAGAACTGAATTAGATATGAGGATAGTTGGTTTTTTTTGGTCCAAGTAGGTCCTAGTTCAACTTGCCTGAGGTTAGAATTGTCAGAGTAAATTGAGTTGAGAAAAACATAATTTGTTTCTGTTAGTTATAAACCAGGCTGTTCCACACCCAGGTGATATGCTACTATATCCTATTTGTTTCCTTTTCTTTCTTTCCTTCACTGTCCACTTAATTCCCAAAGCACAGTACATATTTCCGTAAGATATCTGGACCAAATCCAACAGTAGATATTTTTTTTATCTGATGACTGTGCATGTTAGTGCTGAATATTATTAAAAAATTCTGTGAAGGGAGTTTTGGGGTGGGGTTATTTAGGAATCCTCCTTTGTCTTGGTCTGCAGATTTTAAGACTTCACTAAAAAAGTTCACGTAAGTTGGCAAAGTTGAATAAATTTCATCCATCACTTGTGGTCATCGGAAATGCCTGGTGTTCCACTTTTTGTTAAAATCAGTAAGAGAAAAGATGTTTTTCTGTGTCTCAGCTCCTTTTTATGTGTACCGTACACTCAGTCTTGATAAATTTGTTTCCATGTTTGATAGCTGTAAAGAGAGTCAGCAATGAGACTGCTTGCAGGTGCTTTCCCAGCACCAGTTTTCCCAGTTGTTGATTGAAACATTTATCCTTCTGATTCTCTCTGATTTTTCTGAACTAAAGTAAGTGTGTTTTTTCTTATAACTGAAGGTTTTTTCTTTATTTCTTAAGTTCATCCAAAAACCCCAGAAAAGTTAGCTGTTACTGGGAACAACTCTACAAGCATCCAACTGCGTTGGTTTATAAATGGCAGCTTTGCTGAGACCAGGCTTCTGTGTCAAATTGAAGTTAGCAGTAGTCACTCTGAGAGAAAACTGGTAAGTGTTGCTTTTAAAAGGTAATTTTTTTGGAACAAATGCTGGTCTTTTTCACTGAACTAATCATATTTCAAATTCTTTTCTTACTAAGAGGTTCATTCTGGTGATCTTACTAAATCATTAGTGTAGTAATGAGTAGAAATTCATTTACAAAAATCAGAAAAATTCCTGCTTATCTCTGTTATTGCCTGTTTTGATTGGTTGGTTGGTTAGGTTTTTTTTGTTTTGCCCACTAGAGAAAAGTCAACTTAAACACCTTGTTATTTGATACTTGAAGGAGGTGCATAGTGCTTTATGCTGATCGTTTAGGTAACAGTCCTTGTTCTTTGTCCTTCCTAGTGTAAGCTGTATTACTCTTGTACTCTTGTTCCAGGATGCATTGCTGCCCTGCAGACTTCTACACTGGCTGTTTCAGATCTTGAAGTCTGCAGCTGAATTTCTCCCTTTATTTTTCCCCTCAGAGAGCAGTTCATTTGTTTGCTGTCAGCAGTTGACATGCATGTGGCAATAATAGGCAGCTGCTAAACCTGCTTATGTGTCAGTGATGGAGAGGCAGGATAGGGAAGGATTCTTCCCTGGGATGTATCAGTGGGTAAACTCCAGTGAGAACCTCTGCAGCACAACAGAAGGTGGTATTTCTGAGTGGGGTTCAGATTTTCGGCCAGTCAGGCTTCCAGCTGCTGCCTGGTGCTTTGTATCATGGACTGGAGCTGCATATTTACTCTGCTGACTGTCAGAGGAGCTTAGGATTCTAATTTAGACACCTGCATCAGATACTGAGTGTAGATGATGTGAATGTATCCCCTTCTGTATTGCCTGACTTAATGTGGGGAAGTCTAATGAGAAGTGCATTTTCAGCTGGCCTGAGATTTACCCCCAGTTTTTTTGTGCGTACATATCTCTGACCATTTCAAGCAGGCACATAGTGAACTCTCAGGTAGGTCTTGGTGCACAGAGCCTGATTTTTAATTTGAGCACATTAACCTCAGAGGCTTATTTTTCCCATGCTTGTTTGATTTTTAGCAGTATTCTGTTACCCTCTGCACTTAGTTGCCAGCTGGGCACAGCTGTTGAGCACAGCCTTGAATAACGTAAATCAGGCCACAGAAATGATGCAGCTACAACTGAAGATAATCATTAGGTACATACCTCCAAAATAATAGGGTGCATGCTCTGAAAGAGTATTTTAAAAATATTTTCAAAGCAGTTAATGAGAGCAGAAACCTTAAGCTTTTATATTTTCTCTGTAATAACATGTGTTAAGTAATACCAGAGATTAGGTACTACAAAAGGAACTCGGATATTTTTGGAATATGCAGCTAAAAACCTGGGGCAGTCGTTTGGGAACCCTGCTACTGCATCAATCATCTGGGATAGTAGGAGAGGGTCAGTATTTACACTTCCACAGCAGTTTGATCCCATTCACCTCTATCAGAGCCCTCACCCACAATGCCGCAAACAGCTTGGCAGAACCTTTTACAGCTTTGTTATATCGTTACTGGTTCCTTAATAAAAAAAACTCCAGGAGTTCCCTGTCACAAAAGTAGCTGTGAAATTGTTATGGGGTTTTACATGGCATTTTGAGGATGTTTTCAAAAGCGTTTCCATCCATGTGAGAGATTGTTGGCTTTTCTAGTATTTTTCAAGTTGATATTTGGCTTTTCTAATATTTTTCAGGTTGTCATTTGGTTTTAGAAATGCACAATTAGTTGCATCTTAAAGTCACTTGGAGTCCAGTTTTTGGCAGCTGTGATGCACATGTGTTATAATTAGATTCAGTAAAAAAATATTCCCAGACTTAGGGCTTCTTTAAGTATTTGTGAAACTGAAATGCTCTCTAGACTCAGAATAATAGGAGAGACTAGTCCTGTCATAAGAGCTGTGAATTGAGATTACCTGGATACTATCTTTTTGAAGGAAAAATAAAAGCAGTAGACAGCATGATAAACGTCCTGCTCAAACAGACTGTCTTTAGTATAATTTCTGTGCATGTCTCATAGGAGCAAGGTCTTTGTCCCCACAGTCTGATGTGCATGTGCTCAGTGGAAGTGTGGGTTCTGAACACTGGAATCCTGGCCTGCCCCTTAGGGCAGTTTTGCTGCGTATGGGGGAGAGGGGGACTGAATGGGATAGGTGGAAAACCTACCTGCTACTGTGTGCAGAGCTCACGCTGTTGCAGGATCATCCGTGTTACCTCTCCTTTTCACATTTTGCATCTCAAAGGTGCTGCCTACTGTATACTTCAATTTCTGTCTATGTAGAACTTTATTTTGGTGGATCTCTGAAGTTTTTTTCATGTTGAGGGTGACTGCATGGGACATTTTTTTTCCCCACTATTTTCTTCATAGAGCTTGATAGCAGCTTTGACGTTGTCAGTGTTTTTGGGGACAAAAGCCACCACCTTTTTAGGTGTTGACTAACAGTATAACCTAGGAGAAAAAAATATGTGTATCATGTAAATTTCTGTAAATTTTTAACAGCACAATGTCTCTATGCCTGGTCGGAAATCTTCAACTTACGCAGCTCAGGTGAATGAATTGTACCCTGACACCAAGTACCAGCTCAGGGTGCGCTGCTCCGACGCTGACCACTTCTGGAGGTGGAGTGACTGGAGCAGGGGGATTGAGCAGACAACATCAGAAGCCCGTAAGTTCATCTAACTCTTGATGATAAAATGCTGAACTTAAAATCAGTCATCTAAAAAAACCTAACTTTTCAATAGATTGTCTACTGTGCAACTGGGGAAACAAACCACCACTCTTATTTTTTTATTTAGCTCCTGCAAGAGGACCAGAGATCTGGAGAGAAAGAAGTCCTTCTGGTGAAAGCCTAATAGTCTTCTGGAAGGTAGATAGGACTCATAAAAGAATATATAATATGACTGTACAAAAAACTATTTGCTTACACATTTATAAATTAGTTAGGTTTATAGTCAATAAACCAGACTACTTTTCTTAATGTTTTATAGAGCCAACGATTGAGACAAATACTTTTCCCCAAATAAGAATGTTATTAAAGTTTTATAATTTAAACCTTGCCTTGAGAAGCATTTCACATGAAGAATTAAATGTTTTATACATCTCAGTTGAAAATTAAAAACTTAGGAACTTTCATGTTAATTCTCAAAGTCACACTTGAGTTACTTTTTTGCCTTATAGTCTTGTACAGTCATCAGACTAGATCAGGAACAGTAAATTCATATTATCCTATATCTTCTACTGTATATTGCATTTTGGTTTTCATGTGCTCTTTGTCTGTTCATAGCCCTTACCCCTTTCTGAAAGCAATGGAAAAATAGTGTCTCATGAGGTGTCCTGCTACCTGCAAGATACACTGCTGGAGCATAAAATAATCTCTGAACCCTCAAACAGTACTGAGATAAAACTTGGAAAAAGTGATTGTGTGGTTAGCGTTGTAGCCAGAAACCAGGCGGGCTCATCTCCCCCTTCAACGATAACAAGCGTGGAGCTTCCAAGTGGTGAGTGCTTCCAGCTGAGAGTTGGACACCTTCAAAGCTTGGAGAACACCTGGGAGAGTTCATTACTTGAAAAATAATGCTTTGTTTGTTTGTGTTCATTTTCCCACACAAATCTGCTGAGTGGGGAAAAAAAAGCTGCTTTGCTTTTAGAGGAGCGTCTCACCAATTAATTGTGCTCTTTATGTAAAAGAAACATTTCAATGTGCAGTCTTTACAGCTATTTGCACTTTTCAGGAACAAGAATGAGGCTTCAAAAACATTGGTCTGGATTCATGATAGTTAGGGAGCTCAGTATATTTGTGTGCTCTTGTTGAGACACTGAAAAGTGTTACATGCTAAAGAGATTTAGAAGTTTTGGAGGTGTTGTGTGGCTTTTTAAGGCGAGAATTGTCAGTTCAATGCTAGTGAGCTCTGCAGGAGAATATTAATTGGGCTGGTTGGTAAAGTGTTGGCATCCTTGTGCTAGGGAGCCAGTGTTTGAAAAAGAGGTTGGGCTTTAGCTTCACAATTAAAACACTGCTACCCTTGCTGAGGACTTTGTAAAGGGAAGTAGCTGAGCAAGATAATGATTTTCTGCTCCTAACTCTGACCTTGGAGAGTAGATAATATTGCAAAGCAGTTATTGAGAGTCCACACTTCCTGCACGCCAGACAGTGTAATCTCCCAAAGCCCAAAACTTTAGCTCCAGATCTGGCTGATGCTCTGCAAGGAGGACAGATTTACACCCATATCTGCTTGTTTGCCAGGAGCGTTCATGGGTCTGCTTCTCCTTGCCCACCTGGAGAGCAGGTGTCACAGTTGGTTGTGGGCAACTTGGGTTCTGGTAAGACAAGGCCATCTCTTACAGGAAGAAATGTGTTATGGCTGAGATTCACAGTGAGATGAAAAAACAAGTTTGTTTCTGCTGTTAAAACAAGCTGTTTCTGTGTTAAGGAAAACCATGTGCAATACAATGTTTCTTGTGCTTCTCCAAAACAGAGAATCACAGATTAGGTCAGGTTGGAAAGGCCTGCTGCCCAGCTTCCTCACCCATACTGGGCCATCCCAGAGCACAGGGCACAGGATTGTGTCCAGATGGTGCTTGGTATCTCCAGTTAGGAAGCCTCCATAAGCTCTCTGGGCAGCCTCTCCCAGTGCTCGGTCACTGCACAGAAAAGTTCTTCCTCATATTCTGGTGGAACTTCCTGTGCATCCTTTTTTGTCCCATTGCTCAGCACCACCAAGCAGAGCCTGCTCCATGCTCTGACCCCTCCCTGCAGGCCCTGACAGGCATTGGTAAGGTCTCCTCTCAGTCTCCTTTGCTTAAGGCTGAACAGGCTTAAGCCTTTCCTCGTAAGAGAAATGCTGCAGTCCCTTAAGCATCTTTGCTGCTCCCCGCTGGACCCATACCAGGAGCTCCATGTCTCTCCTGTCCTGAGGAGCCCAGAACTGAGCACTGCAACAATGCTATTACCTGGCACTATATTCTTAGTCTGCTCTTTGGAGGTAACTGTATGGGACAGTTGATTTGAGATGCTCCTACAGATATCCTTCGGCAGAGGAAGAGTGAGGCTCTGGGAGTCAAAGAGGTCTCTGTAACAGGTTTGTGGTGTGGGATAGCTGATGCAGCTAGAGCTTTGCATTCATTTTGTTTGCATTCATTTTTAGCTTTCTCTTAGATGTCTGAGGTTCCCTTTGGTGTTACCCAACTTGTACTCATTAAAGATTTGCTCCCGAGTTGGTATAGGAATTGAGTCACTAACTGGAGTCATAAAAGATGACTCATTCAAAGAACTGGATGACATTTTTGCCCAGACATCTTTTCTGGCTGCTTCCTGTGTGCAGTCTGTAAGTGCTTTTAATGTCCATAAGGGAGCAGAGAGTCTGAAGTTGAAGATCTGCTGAGGTTTTCTGAAAACTGAAAACACAAAGGATACACTGCCATAATTAATTTGTCACTGTCTCTGGAAAGTGCTCTGTAGAGAGTTGGGACATGTAATCTGGCTGATCCAGGCTCCCCTACTACAGTAGTGCTCTAGTACTAGTAGTTATTTGTTCTTCTAGTCTAGGTTGCAGCTATAAGTACAACAAAATGAGCAGTACTGGCCATGGTAAATTTCTAGTCATCTAGCTCAGAAAATAGTTTGAGTGTGGTGTATTTAAGTATTTTTTAGGAAGTATGTGATTATTCTTTTCTGTAAATAGAAAAATTAAATTCTACTAATTAGAAATACGATCTTTTCCAGCATCATAGAAATGTAGTTTCCCTGGATGCATAGTAGTTTTTCTGTGGAAAGTATCAAAGCCCTTGTAGAGTTGATTTGCTTTTTTTATTCATGTGTCTTTTTCTTGCCATGAGCAAGCTACAAAACAGTTGTACACTTAACTGTATGTTAAGGTTATTTAGAAATAGACAGTCCTTTGACATTCACAGTGCATCTGTGAGAATAAAGTTTTCATAGCATTAATTCTTAAAAACTGTCCTTGCCCTTCATCCTTCCATAGTTTATGGCTTTAATAAAATGAAATAATAGACTCAATGGGGAGCATAAATGAGAACACTGAAAAAGGAAAACTGAAACCCTGAGGTTGTTTTTTGCAGATCTGTCATGGGGCCACCGCTTTTGTGGCGGCCTTTGGAAACCATCCCTTAGCTCTGCAGGGTCCCATCTGATGGACAGCCGTGGAGGGCAGCTGCAGGAATCGGAAGCTGTTCCCAGATCTGATCACTTCAAGGGCAGCTAAACCTTTGATAATCAGAAACAAGGAAAATAGACTAAAGGCAAAGCGGGTTTTTTGGTTGTTTTTTTTTTTTGTTTGTTTGTTTTGGGCTTTTTGTTTTGTTTTGGTTTTGGTTTTTGTGGTTTTTGTTTGTTTGTTTGTTTTTTTGTTGTTTTGTTTTTGTTTTTTGTTTTTTGGGGTTTTTTTGTTTCTTTCTTTCTTTCTTTCTTTCTTGTATAATTTACCCTTGGTAGATTGAAACCTCCATAAAGTTCACCAGGGACATGATTATTGCTGTTGATTCTTCATGAAAAATGGTTGTCTGTGGTTGGGCGAGTGACAGCAAGACACTTTGGAGGAAACACAAAGCAAACCATTTAATGAAATGACAGCAGGAATTTATAGCTGGAGGCTCCTGCCAGATTGGTGTCAATGCATATTTGAACCTGACATCTGCTGTAAATCCTTACCTTGAAAAAGTGCTTTTTAAGCCAGTCTTGAGCTGCTGCATTTCTCGTCATCATACTTAAGGCTGGCTGAGGGATTTGCTGCAGGCTGTGTCTGATTCTGAGCACTCCAGGAAGCTCAGCTGAGTGCACTGCTTTAAATTTCACAGTTCACTCGTGCCTCTCATTCTTAGAAATGACTGCTGTTTATAAAGCCATTGTGCTGTGGCTGGAAGGCTTGCTTTCATCCTGGGCTATAGATAAGTGTCTGCTCTTTGATGGATTTTTGTGTCATCTTTGTTGCAGACAATGTCACAACAGATCAGGCTGTGGCAATGGGGAATGGAATTAATATTTCTTGGGATTCTTACCCCAACATGACATGTGGCTACATAGTAAAATGGTGTCATTCATCTGGGTCTGAACCCTGTAGTGTGGACTGGCAGAAATTTCCTTCAAATACAACAAATGTAGTGATAAAATCTGGTAAGTTGGAAATAATTTCTTGTGAGTCTTTCTGGTTGAGATCCTGAGCAGCAAGTGGAATAAGAGCACATGAAGCTATATGTTGCAGATTGTTTGAATGCTGTGTACTTGTGTAAATAAATTAAATTCTTCTTGGTACTATGTTTATTTTAATTTCTTACAGAGTCTTGCCAAATCCGAGTATCAGTCTTGACTTAACTTTTATCATCCTGTGTTTATTAACTGTTTTGAAATTACCTCTTCTAGCTGTACCCCACGATTTCCTAACTCAGCCTAATGCATGATGGTTAATCTAGAGTTTGGGGTTTTATTTGGATTCTAAGCATAAACAGTGCTGCTCAGGATGGGAGAAGACTAATCCGTTGTTTTTACATGAGGCAGATTTTTTAAAGTGTGACCTCCATGTGTTGGCTTGCTGTCAACTATTGAAATTTCCTGGAAAAGGGCACATTCCAGGTCTCTGGATGCTGGTGGGCAGATCAGGGAAATGAAATTCAGCTGTGGTGGGACTAGTAGCAGCAGAAGAGGAAAGAGAGAATCCATTAAAGATGTGAGATTTTTTTTCTCTGCTGTCTATAAGGGTTTATATTTGCCTTTTAGAAGAATTTAGTATTAAAGTCTCCATTCAATAAAACTACTTGGAACTATGTACATAGAAAAGTTGAGGAGGAGTGAGACCTGGGAGGGTGGGGGCAGTATGTTTTTCTGTCTGTAATTACAACACTGTGTCCATGTTGTTTCCGTTTCTGCTAGCTATACGTTGCTTTTTTTTTAAGCAGACAATACTGTGTCTTTTCAATGATGCTTTATTCCTGAGCTCTTCACTGGGATGTTCTTGCAGCATGTGACTCTTGTGTGAGTTATCCAGCCGCTAGGGCTGGGCTCAAGCTGGCAAATCCACCTCTGCTCTTTGTCCTGCTAGGAGAATCTCTCTGGCTGGACCTGAACTCTTGCAAAACCCAGTTGACTTCTGTGTAGTTTCACAGTGATATCTTGTTTAGAAAAAGTCTTGAAAGTAGTGTACAGCGCTGACTTGAGAAAATCCCAGAAAGGGGTAAATTATTTACACATAGCATCAAATATCTGTGCTTCCACCAAAGACTTGGGAAGCATAAATTTGATGACTATATTTTTTTAAGTCAGTTTAGGACTAAAGTTCATTGCTAAGTTGCTTCACTGTCACTTTTGAGAGTTTTCTGTATTTTTTTTTGTTCTGCTGCGCCAGTAAGCCTGGTTATTTCAAAATGAATTTGTGTTTCTGAGGAGGCAGGATCTACATGGCTGCTGTGGGTGGAAAGGAAGGGGATTATTTCTGGTAACTTCAATTTATGTTTCCCCATGGAAAGGGCAATTTATGCAATTTGAGTAGCTTGTTTTGAATCCTCTTTGTTTAGTACTAAACTTTCTCTGGGAGCCAGATTTGGTTGCTGCCTCTAAACCACATCTGATGGCATAGCTGTAGAAATTACAAGTAGGAATGGTATTTATACAATTATACTTTGTAATTTTTTAATACGTATTTATATGTCTACATCATGTGAAGTCTAAAAGTATCATTCTTCTGAAGTGAAATATTCTTACAGCAGTTTTCTTTTGCAGCTCTTTTCAAACCTGGCGTGAGATACAACTTTTCTCTGTATGGCTGCAAATCCATGGGATATCAGTTGTTGAAAAATGTAACTGGGTATATGAAAGAGCTGCGTAAGTGCACTTTTATCCTTCAGGATCTCTGCAAAGTGAACTTAGTCTGTGTCTATTTTTAGCTCAGTGTTGGCAGAAGGCGACTGAGTCCAGAACCCCCATGCAATACTCCTGACTTCTGTTTGTTCTCTGTGTATAACTGTAACACGTTTCTCCAGCCACTTCCAGTTCCAAGCATATGCAATAACCCTGTGTCCTCCAGCTTGTGTGATGGCACAGAGTGTCACAGCAATTCACAGCCATAAGTTGAACCACATCACCATGGTCCCTTCTACACAAGAGAGGGCAACTTCTTTGATTCATCAAGTCCAAGCAAACTTCCAAGCACATTTAGTACAGCTCAGCAGATGTAAAATATCCATAACAATTCTGTTTGAAATCACTTCTTAGATCCTAGAGCACAGACTACTTTGAGAATTGCCCTTGTATTCTGTCCCACACCAACCCTGTCTGGGTAACTGGCATTTGACTCAGTGCTGAGCTTTGCTGACCTGAAGATGCATTAATGTCTGAATGCTTTCTTTTCCCAGGTATCTGGACATGACTTTACCCTCTAACACCACAGCTGTATTGTATTGTATTGTAACTAGAGCACCCATTTAACTTTGAAGTTTAATGTGTTTTCTGCCTAGAAAACTGAGCTGCTGACATAAGCTGAGTCCTTGGGAATGGTGTTGTTTATTTTATTGCTAAGGTTGAAGGTGAGGTTAAGGCAATTTTACCAGAAACTCAATTTTCAGACATTTGTATCTCTCAAAAATTTCTGAAAGGTTTCCCAGAAGAGTTTTCCATGTGTGCTGTGAACAGATCAGACAGAAGCTATAAAGTTATAAGGACTTTGAGAGAGTAAAAATGCACTGAACGTGCAGAAGAAACTTAGGAACTGAGAAATGCACAAGAACATAGACTCATTCTAAAACTTCAGATTTGCCTTTGGACAGAAAACCATCAAGAGAAAAATGGATGCATTTTCAATCATGAATTCAGCCCTGCTGGATCAAAGCCAAATGTCAGACTAAGTCCTGACATTATGCATGACCAGATGCATTATCTGCTGTAACACTTTCAGTAGGCTTCAGGTATTGGAATAAGGACTTGTGTAAACTGCTAACAGTAGTTGTTTTAAACTGAGATGGTAAGAATGTGGTGGTTTTTTTAGTTTTAAGACAAGCTATGAAGTCACAGAGTTAAAGCCTGTAAAAGCTAATACATATCCTCTGAGTGATAATACAATCTTTTGAAGTTTGTTGCAGGAAGAAGGGTATTTACATGTATGGGTCTGTAAGAAGGCTGACCAAAGATAAATTTTTGTTCTACCACCTCTTAGTAGCTAATATTGCAGTAATTATTAGGAATTAGTCCAACATAGCTGTATTTTTGTAGCACCTTGTGCTAAATCTTTCACATGAACTTTACTGTGAGGAGTCTTGAGGAAAAGGTTGGAAAATGCTAGCTCCAAAATAAAAGTGATGAAATACTTCTATGGTTTCAGCATTTTGAAAAATTGCAAAATCCCAGCAAATGGTAAGGTAATTTCTTACTGGTTTCTTCCTTCATAATTCTCCCTACAGCTCCAAAAACTGCCCCAAATTTTATTGTTGAAGAAACCTCTTCAGATTCTATATTGGTAAAATGGGAAGACATTCCTATTGAAGAATGCCGAGGGTTTTTAAAAGGATATCTTCTTTCCTTTGCAAAAGGTGAAAAAGATGCTTTAAAGCCTAGACTTTCAGAATCAGGTATGTTAATTGTGTAGATTGCAACTTCCTTGCTTACATTTTTTTTCTTTTATAAAATTTAATTTCACTTTAATAAAAAAGATGCTTTAGTAATAATTCAGTTGCATTACTCACTGTTATAGTTGGCCCCTGATATGGACAAAGGCATTTAAAACAATCAGCTCCTTGTGTGATTAGCCCAGTTGTTTTTTAATATAATGCAAAAGTTGGAGAGCGCCGTGTCTCATTGGGGCCTAAAAAGGCAGTGACAAGTGGCAATGTGCCATGCTGTCCTGTGCTCAGATACCCTGGGTAGATGAGGTGGGGAGGTTACATGGCTGTATTTAATAGGGTATATTCTTCCAGTGCCTGTCCTGTCAGGACTGAAGCCTGACTCACATTCATAAGAGGACAAGCAGGAGGGTAAGGAAATTAAGTCGATCTGCAGCAGAAGCACCACACTCCTGTGCTGTTTAGTGCTGTGTAAGCAAGCAGCATTGCTAGGGTTCTTTATTTCAGTTTTCCTTTACATGGACTGTTCTTCTGGTTTCATCTGCTCACTTCAACAAAGTTTTGCTAAAGCTGAAGTTGTCTATTTAATCCTTTCTTACAAAGTTACACTTTTCTTATTGCTTCCAAACAATCAGGGAATCCAGAACTTAAAGTTAACAATATCACTGACTTAACAAAGAAGTCTATGAAAATACTTGATCTTCAAGGCAAAACAAGTTACCAGCTGGAACTACAAGCCTACACTGCTGGTGGGTTGAGCCCTCCAAACAGCCTCTATGTGGTGACAAAGGAGGACTGTAAGTCGATTATCCCTGTTCAGACATATCTCTTGTCTTTAGCACAGGGGCTGTATGATGTAAATCAAGCTGTGCTTATTTTGCTGGTTTTGGGGTTTTTTCTGGTCCTTTACATGGTTTGGGCCTACAGTCTAATTCTTCCCTTTATTTAGTTGGTTATTTATAAATACAAAAATTGGAATGGCTCAGAGTGAGGGAAAGATCCTTTCCTATTACAGCTGATTTGTATGCATGGTAATGTATGCTTACAAAAATAACTTCTCCTACTAAATATAATGGAGTCTGAGCTTAGTTTTCTCAGACAGCCAGTTGTTTTTGTCAGGTTTCCCATGATGAGTATCTGCTAATTCATGGTGGGAAGAAAGACATTGTGGGAATATTTATCAGTTTCAGAGTTGTAAAAAGATGTTTTTCTGCTTTGAATTCAGTTTTATTGATCCCTTAACAGAAGGAAACACAGAAAGACAATTACCAAAAAAAAAAAAAAAAGAGAGATTAACTTTGGAGAATAAGAAAAATAGGTATTTCCTGTGGAAGTCTAAATACTAAATACATGAAAAATCAAGCTTGAGGCATTTAATATCAATGGAAGAAGGCAGTGGGGATGTATTGGAGCTAAAGCCCAGGGATTGTAAGCATTGTAAAACATATAAAAGATAATGCTGTTTATGCAATTAGTTGTTGACCTAGAAGAGCCCTTACCAGAATCTTGGCCAGCTCAGGTAGCATGAAAGTGCAACGCCAGTGCTTAGTGAGAACAGAACCACAATAGCAATGAGTCTTGTGCTGCACGTGAAGCCTGTTGTAATAAATAATGAGAGAGAGATATATGCTGATTCCTGTAATTATCACTGAATCTGTCTATGGGTGGACTTTTGCCCTTCCAGCAAAGGGGAAGGGTGATGGTGTAGGTCACTGTTGGCAGACCACTGCACTAGCTGAGTTTAATGGAATGGTCTTTAATTGGGGGAAATTTTAGAAAAGGGATAAAACTTGCTGGTAACATTGGATATCTGTTTACTGTCGTTTCTTTTTCTTATCCCCCAGCTGTAGGATTAATCATTGCAATTCTCATCCCTGTGGCAGTGGTGGTGCTGCTTGGAGTGTTGGCCAGCATCTTCTGCTACCGAAAGAGGGAATGGTAAAGCCTGCCTCGGGTTCTTATCTTTTCCTAGAAGTGTTTGCTTCAGTGCTAGGGTTTTCCATGATTTTATTTACTCCAAAGATGTTAGTGGGCTTTGTTTAAAGGTGGGTGGGTGGAAAAAACACATTGTGGAAGGTGAGGGAGAAACTGAGTTGGAGAGAGGTCAGAGGGAGGAACGCAGAAAGTTTTTGCAGGAGCCTGTCTTCCAGCGAGCGCCATTTATAAATTGTTCCCAAATGGAAATAAGCTGACGACATACTGTAATTTGTGTGCCCTCTACAAACAAAGATGGACATACCATCTTCAGCTTTAAGTAAATGTGGCATATTAAATTCCCAACTTAAAAAAAAAAAAGGTTGCTGTTTTTTCCATTACACTCAGTGAAAGTTCAACACACTAAATCTTTGCACCAGATGTCTTCGGTGTTCTGAATTAAAGGGAAGTGTCCTGACTCCTTTTGTGTTTTCTCAATCTGTTTCAGGCCTTGCTATCTTTATAACAGTTTATTCTTTCTTCTTTAAAGGATTAAAGAAACATTTTATCCAGAAATCCCAAATCCTGAGAATAGTAAGGCACTGCAGTTTCAGAGGAACATCTGTGAGGTAACCCTTATTTTAAATCTAGTATTTTAAGCCTCTGAAAGATAAAACAAGTTAGAGAATTCTTTTGCAAACTTTGACTCATCTGTTCCAATTGTAGCAAAAAACTCTGTGGCCGGGGAAGCAAGCCAATTTACTGAGCCACTTCTGTCAGGTGCTATCTAGAGCTTTGTAGTTATTAATGTAGTTACTTGTAATGTTTGAACTAGGAAAGGAGTGCTGCATTTCTCTTCTTCCAGCTAATGAGAAGTGTCAGTACCTGATAACAATACAGGAGTAACACACCTATCTTTGTCGAAGCGTTAGAAGAAGCAGAAAGTATGGAGATCTGCTATATCACATTGTCCTGGTAGATACATTAGTTGGAGATAGGCACAATATTTAAACAGCCTTCTGGGATGGGTTATACCAAGACGAGATTTGGGAAGAGTCCTTGAACACTTATGCAAGATCTCAAGTCTCTTTAATTTGCAT
Source organism: Alethe diademata (assembly GCA_025584955.1). NCBI lineage: Eukaryota > Metazoa > Chordata > Aves > Passeriformes > Muscicapidae > Alethe > Alethe diademata. The sequence continues at coordinate 12,331,173 of JANRMJ010000079.1, read as the reverse complement.
AAAATACTTCTAACATTACCAGGAATCTGAGCCAGAAAATTATAAACACTGTTTTTCAGGATTTTTTTAATGTATTGCCCTAATGGTCCTGGGCTGAATGCATTCCACAAGCCACCAAACTGCTGTAATTTGAGCAAGTCGTTGCTTTCAGATTTTCCAGATCTTTTAGCTTAGTGTCTCCCCCTCCTCCTTTTTTCTCATTTCAGGGGAATAAGACACTTAAAACACTGGAAATGAACCCATGTACCCCAAACAGCGTTGAAGTGGTGGAAACACAGTCTACAGCTCCAAAGATTGAAGACACAGAGATGATGTCCCCAGCAGCAGAGACCACTGTGCCTGAAGATGGCTCTGAATCAGAAATGGAGAACCACGTTGTTGTGTCCTACTGTCCCCCTATCATTGAAGAGGAGATCTCAAATCCCCCTACAGATGAGCCTGGGGGTTCATCTCAGGTGGTTTACATTGACATCCAGTCAATGTATCAGCCTCAAATTAAACCAGAGGAGGAGCCAGAAATAGACTTAGTGACTACAGCAGGCTATAAGCCACAAATGCAGCTGTCTGTCAGTGCTCTGCAAATAGAGGGTCATTCACCTGTGGAGGAAGAATTGGATAAAACTGCAGGTTACAGACCTCAAGCAAACACAAATGCCTGGAACATGGGCACTCCAGACTCTCCTGGGTCCGTTGAAAGCAACAATGAAAATGCATCTTTTGGGAGCCCATGTTCAATTAATTCCCGACAGTTTCTGCTTCCCCCAAAAGATGATGAAGACTCTCCTAAACCCATTAACACAGGGTGGTCCTTCACACACTTCTTTCAGAACAAACCAAATGATTAATAGTGAGTCCTCATTGCACGTGAACCTGCCTTCTGAATAAGCTTTTATTCCTGATGTTGTAAAGAAAGGAAGAAGAAAAGTGCAAAAGGCATGAATTATTCTTGGAGACAGTCAGCAGAAGTTCTAGTGAGCTGAATGTTACCATGTTTAAGTTAGTCAAAGTGTTAATATTCCATTGTAATACAGGCTGAGAGGCCAAAATTATAGCAATTTAGTTATTACTCTAGTAAAATATATTGGATGTAAGGGGTTTTGAATTTACAACCCCTGATAATTATAGTCAAAGAACTCTGCCTGCCTTCACATAGTGCTCCAAGATTAACGTGGTCTCATGCAGTTTTTAACTTGGAAAGATTGCTTTGCTTTGTTGTAGTTGTTCTCAACCGTGCAGACTCAAATGATGCAGCGCCAACAGATTTCCTTACTGAAGGTTTAATTTATAGCAAATCTCAGCCTAAGACATGGAAACAATGCGGTGGGAAACTGCTGAGATCTTCACCTAGGTATAAACAAAGAACAAATGAGAGTGCTGTTTTTTGGGTTTTTTTTACTCCTGTATGGATGGTTATTGTCACTGTTTAACATTTACAAAGCAATGGCCATTCAAATCTGTTGCTTTTTAACTAGACACTAATTTCTGTACCTACTGTACAATGTTTATTAAATGTTTGACTCAGGGGTACAAACTTGGGGAAAAGAAGTGTAACACTGATTGAAACCTCAACAAGAACTGCATAAAGTTTAAAACTTCATTTTTTAAAAATCTTAGAATGCTCTATATTTTTTCTATCTTTTGGTTAAAGAGTTAATCTTTCCTAATGTATTGCACTAATACAGTTTGTATTTCATAGCTTCTGCTCCAGATCTCCTGCTTTGAAGTGGTACAGTAGTCCATTCACCCTCAGTGTTCAGCAGTCTTTGCACTATGCAGTAATGTAAGCCATGGGGAAATCTCTGTCTACTCACCTTAGCTGCTGAAGCAGTTTGGCACATGAAATTAGAGGTAGTAGGACTAGGTCCTTGAGAAGATACTGCTCTTTGGATGGTCTTTATTGTATTAGCTTTGTATTATCTGCTGCCTGGCTGATCTTTAGGGTCTACCCAACAGGACCTTCTTTACAAATCCTACCTGGGAGTACAAGGTAGGATTTCTCTAGTGGCAGGGAGAAACCCAGGGAGGTTTTAGTGCCACTAATTCTACCTCTCCTTTACCAGACATGTGATGCAAAGAAAGCTTAAATAATGTACATTTGTGTGCTTAAAGGAGTGTTTAGAACAATCATATTTTAAAATGCTTGTTTTCTCATGTGCATCTCGAGACAACTGTAATATTTCACTGTGTAAATTTCAGGCTGTGGCATACATGAATTTCACTAGCTCACAGGAGAAACTTTAAGAAACTTACCTGTTTCTTGCTGTAAAACAGTGGAGAGGCATCAGGTTTTTAAAAAGCTTGATCAAAAAGGGTCTCCATAAAGTCCTAACCAATTTTTTTTTTTTTAAATCTTCATTTCCTTATATATTTTGTGTTTTGTTTGGCGTTTGGTTTTGGTGTTTTGGGTTTTTTTTAATAACTAAGACATGGGAATGGTTTTCTAAACAAAACAGATAAGGAGACTGAATTGGCTGGGCTGCTAGTTGTAAAGGTGTGACAGTAGACCAAGAGGATGACTTATCTTGACAGACATTTGATCTCCAAACTACATGATCTAGCCATGAAAATAAAACCAAGCATAAGGTTAAACCTAATCACTGCAATGGGTGGTTCAGTTCAGAGGCTGGCATGTCTCTGCCACCTCCATAGAATGAAAGTGTAGAGGTATTTCAAAACTGATAAAAAGGCAAAGCACTAAATAGTTAGCATAATGGGTAACAACTTCCTGTGTGTGCCTCCTGGAAGAGTGAACTGTGAAGAAGTGAAAAACAGATTAGTCTGCAGGCCTGGCAGAATGCAAGGTGTCTCTGAAAGAACAGAAAGTGCACATAGAATTAATCTGTTGAGTCTTTGAATTAGCAGGGCTGTGTGTGAAAAGACAGGCAGTGCAAAGAGCTGACATCCATTTGTGACCAGGCATCAGCACAAGGGAAGTGTCATAGCCTATAGAACATTAAACTAACACATGAAAGGAAGCAGTTAAGGCCTTTGTGATTGATGGCTGGGAGGAGGCTAAATCTTAATATTAACAACTGTTTTTCATAATAATTCTTCGAGTATTTCTTTTCACTAGTATAGATTTGGCTTAATGTGTCCATCTCCTAAGTGAATTTTAGCTTGTGCTATTTGCTTTTAATTGAAAGCAGATGATGTCATGGACAGTGTGTATGGGTAGTGGTTTGGGGTTTTTTTATAAAGCAGTTTTTCAGTGCAGAGGAGCAATCAGTATTGTATGGTGATCCAAATGAAAAAAAAAACAAACCACTTCTGTAGCAGAAGAGCTGACTATGAAGAATAACTGTTGAATAACTTTGCATATGGCTGTGTATTGCAAGAAACAGAATCAAACTGCAGTTTGAGAGTACTAGCAATTTTTAATTTGGAGACAAAATTTAATTTGATTTGAAAATCAGGGCAGCTGCAGAGAACACAGTGCTCACAGGAAGCAGTTAGGACCATTCCCAGTGTTCACATGGTGAATCACTTACACATAAGCATCACATACTCAGGTTTCCCAGTGTGCTGCTCTTCCTATTCAGTAAAGAAAACAACATTTTAAATTGCTTCATTTCTTAGTGATTAGGTGAGGAAAAGCTCCACAAATACATGTTCTGCCTCAGTGTTGATATTATAAACTCTCTCTTACCTAATTATTAATCTCTCTTTTATTCCCTTTTTTTTAAATTCTTGACTATATACCTGGTGTTCTGATTTTCAGGATGCAGGTCAGAGAGGTCCTGTTCACAGCAATGACTTCAGTAACAGAAGAATGGGGCAGATGTGGGAGAGATACAGACTTGTGCAGTATCTGTAGCATCATTGTTGCTTACTGCTGATGAGCCAGTGAGCAGTTGTCATTCCAGCACTTGAAAGTTCAGCTGCTTCACCCCTGTGGTTTCCTTTGAGCCTATCCAGTGCTGCCTTTTAAATGTCTGTCTTGGATCTTCAGCAGTGAATTCAGATGCTTAGGGAGAGATGATGTGCTAGTGTTGTGATCAGCCACCCTTAGGTGCATGGAGCAGTAGGGGTGGATGACAAAGACAGTTGGGGAACAGACTTGCTTTCTGAACCCAAGTGCCATGTTAAACCAGTGAAGCATCTTTATGAATGTCTTTGAACCAAACACTCTTCCAAAGCATGGTGCTCTTTCATAGCCTCTAAATGCTTTGATAGCAATTGTAAGCTTCAGAGGGGATCAGATTCTTTGTATTAGTGCCTTCTAGCTACCTGGTGAACTTCTTCGGACAATATTTTTTCTGAAAAATATCTTAGGAATCCTAAAGTTTAAACTGCATTTCCATACCATCATTTTGTGAAAGTTCTTATCCTTCATTGGAATTTATTTTAGTTCTTTTGGCTTTTTACTTCCATTTTTAGGAGAGTAGAAAGTGCGGCTTTAAAAAAAAAAAATTAAAAAGAACCAAACAAAAAACCAAAACCCAACAGCTTCCAGAAGGGATATGACCAGAAGGGATTGGGTCCAAGTCACTGTCATGCCTAACTCAGTGCTTCAGTCCTCCAGGATCAGTGTTCAGAGATGTAGGGTATTAATGCCAAGCAGTTGCTTTCTGAAGCAAGTCATCAGTTCTGCTGCTTTTTATTTTTGAGCCGTGCCTGTCATATGTGACAATTTAAGTTTTGCAATGGTTTTTTGTACTGTTCACTGTGTGTGTGGAACATCAGTCACATTTAATTGTATCATTGTGCACTCTTCTATTATTTTTGTTTTTCTGATGTGCACGAAATCTGGGATCTCAGGCTTGTGTGTTAGATTTTGGGATGGTAGATCTGCATGTGATATACCTCACAGAACTACTAGTTAATATATCAACAAAATAGTAAGATAGTATTACAGGCAGGCAGTGAAGTACCTCCCCTGCTATGCAGTTGCTGTATAGGCAGACCTAGAACCTGATAACTGACATTTGCTGTCTTTATTCTCAAGTTGCTGCTTTCATGGGTAAACCATTTCCAAAGGGAGACAGTCTCTGTGTTATTTGTCATGTCACAATTGGCAGATGCGCTGTGTTTCTTCATCTTTGGTTATGTGGGGGACCAGAACTTTCCTTTGCTAGGAACATGGCAGCAGCACATTCCTGCTGACCTCGAGCTTTAGGCTGCTCTGAAGAGGCATTTTCAAGCCACCTTTTTTGTTGCTGATAGGTTCAGCTGGGTAAAGCTTAGTGCTGTGGTGTTTCCTGTGATCATGTCCTCCAGGACACTCAGTTGAACATGAATAGGAGCAAAAATGAAAGCGACTGGGTGCGCTGGAGAGAGAAGGTGTTTAGACATCACTCTGAAAAGGCAGTGATAAATGGTGTGCTCTATTTTAAAATAAATACTGCTTTGTAAATAGAATACTTGTATCCCTACAAGTAGATAGAAATATAGTAAAAGAATTTGAAATATATACGAAAAATGTAACATTTAGAGAGTGATTTTGCTAACAAGGCTCAGTGTACCATAAATCTGTGAAGAGCTTCCCATGTAAATAGCATCTTATGTTCTGCCACAGACTTTGATGAAGACTTCAGTGCAAATTATGTGTAATATTTACAATACCAAATCCTAACCCTTTATACACACATGTGCTTGCATCATCATGTGCCTAGGTGCATATGGCAGAGGAAGTCGGCTTGCAATTGCCAAAGTGATTTTTTTTGAGTCCTGTACATGAATATATACCTTCTGAGACAGTTTTGTCTAGAGGAAGCACCTGCCATCTTGTGCTCCTCCCAACACACTTTGCAACACCTGTGGTGCTGTGTATTAAATGGTGCCTGCCCTGCGTGGCCAATGCTCAAAGATGCTGTTGGCAGTTCACAATATTTGTTGGTTTTTTCCCTTGCCTTTTTCTTAGCCAGACTGGAAACACAGTCCCAGACCCCAAATGCTAGACAAGGATTCAGAAATGTTGGAGTGTTTAATTCCCTTATGTTTAAGCCTGTCTTAGATATCTCATTAGGAGCTGGAAAACAGTTTATTCCACCACAATTTTCTTTCCCCTCCCCCATTTATATAACTCTGGATTTTCCCCAGTGTTTCTAAGATAGCCAGTGTTTGTTTCCTTTTTGCATGTTATACAAACAAACCTCAGATGATATTGGCAGGCTTTCTGTAACTTTATAAGTTGTCCCAGGGTGCATGACAATACTTCTCCCCCACAAAAATATCTATTAATTCCTTCTGCTTTTACAATGAAAAAAAATATCTCCAGCAGACTTTTGGGTTTTGGAGGGCAGGGGCTCAGCATCCCCATGAAGGTGAGCTGGTCTAATGGTAGGGTGTTTTATGAGAGAATGGGTTTGATGCCTCTCCAGTCTCACCCTCTTCTTGCAACAGCACTGTCCAGGTGACTTCGTGGTGCACCAGAGCAGATGAAATCCTTGGTTTTCAACACACACTTAACAAAATCTCTAGGACAAAATCTGCATTTTGACTGAAAGCAAGCTTCAGTGGAGGGGTGTGCACAACTTCCACTAGAAGGCTCAATACCTTTGCAACTCACTTGTGCAAAAGGTAATGAGTAAAACTAACCCAGGAACAAAGCAAAAAGTGAAATTTTCTTATTTTCATTACTTGGATTAAGAAAAATTAAGAAATAAATAGCTCAAGCAGGGCAAAGTAAAATAGAAAGGTCACACTATTTAGTAGTAATACAATTAAAAAAAGATATCCTTGAACATCACTCTGTCAGTGTTTCCTTAATGTGGTTCAAGAATGGCTTTGGATGAACAAGATTTTGCATTTGATAGTGTGTTGAAAGTTTGTAAAGCTGGGGATAACAAAAAGAGAAGACAACTGAATCAGCCCATGTCTGAAATCATACTTGAAGGTAACAGTAATTTGAACTTTGAGCCTGTTGTGGCGCACAAAACATAAGAACTGGTGGAATCATACAGGTCACCTGAAAAAAACACACAACATTGTACTATAATGCTGTAATTCTAAAACATATACTGTGAATAGGTTCAATGGGTTTTTTTTAGCTCTTTTTATACCATATTTTTTACAGCATAAAATAATTTGCTTAGAGATGTTTTTTATGTTCTGTTTTTATGAAGATTTTAATGGATTTTTGTTTAATACTAGTGAAAGTACTTTGCCAATTTGACATAGTCATCCATAGAAGTTAATTCTGAGAATAAATCAGTAGATTGAGCTGAAAGAATAGTCTTCATAACACATTAAATCTACTTAGTCATTCAACATATTTTTGTTGCTGAATGATACTGAAATTTTCCAGCTTCCAAGTCTGCTATACAAAAATTACTTCTTTCATGATTTTAGCAAAACCATCACAAGGCACTTTAATGAAGCTGTAGCATGCCAAGTAAAATACTGATTCAACAAAGTGTATCAATATGAAAATTTATCATCTAAGCAGTTAAACAAATGCATGCTTAAAAAAGGAAGCATGGGATCATGT
>JANRMJ010000079.1:12287023-12319582 GCA_025584955.1 Alethe diademata | reverse complement strand
AACTGAGGTATTTCCTACCCACCCCCCCTCCCTACCCGGCATTTCAAAGCAGCTGCTTTTGTTTTGGAGAAGTACCAAAGCGCCCGGTATTCTGCAGTAAATTATCTTAAAATAGAGACCTCTCCCACCAGATGTTTGTCTTGGAACTGGTCGCCAAACGCTATGACAGAAACGAAAGGATGGGAAAGGCGAGGCACGTGAGACAGAGCAGAGGATGATGCTGTTTGTGGACCATGGTAGAGCCCCATCAGCACCAGCACAACGTGTCCAGGGGATTACGGGTACAGCCAGTCAAATCTACCTACTCTGTGCCAGCTCAGGACAGGTCATTAGCATCTGGAAAACCCCTCAAGCTCATAAAATGCGAATTTTCCCTCTCAGTTAGCCAGCGGCTCAGATGTGACCCAAGCACAGGCTGTGTCAGGCCACTCCCACAGGGCTACACTAAGCAGAGAGAAAAACCTTCAGCCTCCAGAGATTTCAGTTTTCACCTTTTTCAAACTCTACACATTTTCCTTTTACTTCCCAAGGCATCCAATTCCATTTACTTTCACTCCAAAGGCACATCTCAATCTGGTATACTTCATCCTGCTTTTACCCAACCACAGAAGGTTTCTCCTTTCCCATGGGGCTCCCCAAGCCAAACAAAACTTTGCTTCTCCTGGGAGGAGAGCCACGATTGTCTCCAGCTCCTCTGCAAGCTGCCCGTGTCTTCCACAGACTTTTTTTCCTGAAGTATCATTCAAACACGGGGTGGAGCACAGGTGCACATCACATGATGGCACCACCATGTATCTTTCTTTTACTTTCTGTTTCTAAAAAGTATCTACATTTGTTTTCGACCACTGCTACCTTATCTACAATGAGCACAAGATCTTTCACCTACGAGATCTGGGCGTCCCTTCAGCATGCAGGACAGGAGCTGAGGCGTTCTTGGCAGGTATTTGCCTGAACCATTATCTAGATTTGCTGCAGGTGGGATGAATCTAGGGAATGTGCTCAGGGAGCCAGAAGCACTCTGAGCACAGTAAAAAATGCAGCTGCTTTCACATCAGGTCCTTTCAGCTCACAGGCATTCAGATGAGCCTGTGCCCCTGAGGAAGTTTGTGCTTCCCCCACCACTGGCATGTGGCAGGCTGAGGGGTGCCCTGCTGCATGGTTGGTCTCTCTTCCTCCCCCAACCCCTTCAAAGGCTCACTCATCCACTTTGAACAAAGAATTAAGGAAGAAAAATCTCCAAGTTATGAAATTCTGGACCACTCTTTCAGTGTCTCAACAGCACTCTATTTGCCTGCTTTAATTATACTTTGGCAATCAAGGTTGCATAAGTGCTGGTCCAGTGCCTAGAAAATATAACATTTTAAGAGGACTGTGACCTACCAACGTCTCTTGCAATTCCTTTTCTCATTTTTCTTTAAAAAAAATTTAAAAAAAAATATATATATAATACCACAGTAGCAAGTATTTGCTCTTTTTTTTTCCTAATCTTTTAATCTGTTTAAGACAGGAAAGCTTCATCATGTACAATTTTAAACTGTCAAAATTTACAGAACAAAAAGAGTCAAATGTAAAACTGGTCATAACTCACAAATATCCCCATTAAAACTGTATAATACAGACAATAAGCCACAGGTCACTTTTCTATTTTTAGGAAAGTGTGCAAAGAGCTAATTGTATAGTACATGTAGATGTTAAAAGTGATGCCATGTAAGCAGGTCTGCTGCTATAAAAAATAGACAAGTATAAAATTACTTCTACAAAATTGGTTCATTGTTTTTGTTGCTTGTAATAAAAAAGTAGACTTGTAAGAACTTTCATCCTTAACAAACAACAATATTTTGAAACCAGTCATTGTAACTGTTATCCTGTTACACAGGATGAAACATAATTTAGCTAAATCAGAGAGTGGTAAGGAGAACTGCTTGTTCCAGGACCTACATATGAATGCAGAAATATGCTGCCTGATGGTGTATTTGTTGAACAGCACAGTCATTGTATCACTGCAGGGTGGGATAATTGCAGGTGTTTCAAGATTGCTTTCTCTGATATTACAAAAGATAACCTAAGGACCACAAAACACAGTCATTGAGCTACTCGTAACATCACACTTTGCCGTTTGCACTGAACCTTCAGCGTTCACTAAACACTTAAGGGGTAGAGGGCATGGTTCATACACAAAATGCTCGATTTCATTTGGACAGGAAAGGACAGGAAAGGAGAGGGAATGAGAGGGGAAAATGTTCTCTTTTTTTGTTGTTTCTGGGTTTCCCTTTGGCTTTGTCACCTTCCCAGATGGCAAACGTGGTCTGGCTGTAGAGGACTGCGTCAGCCAGCTCTCACTCAGCCACACACACAAGCACAGGCTGGGTCCTCAGCACCAGGATTCCGCTCTTGTCACTTGGTCCCACACGTGTTGATGTTCTTCCCGTTGGCAGCATCCTCCACCAGCGAGATGTGGTAGTCAGTTGAGAGCGTGAGGTGGGAGATGCAGCCCACCAGCCCCCGCAGGTACTGCCGGTTCGTGTGCAGGGCGATTTCCTTCATGCCACCTGCAGAAAGGCAGCCAAGAGACTTCACCAACACGGGCACCTGCTCCTGCCTGGCAGGCTGCACACCCAGCAATGCCAGTCCTAGTGCACCTCAGAAGGGAATTTCAATTTATAGGTTGCTCTGTGTTCTAAATAACGATTTTACACACTTCGAAGTACAGAGGGGATAAGCAGGAGGTAATGAACAAGGGTGCTAATTATTTTTTGCAGAAATTGTAAGAGCTGAATAAGCTTGTGCCCAGGTGTGGGGTTTCCAGCTGCATCTTGCTGTTTCTCTATGTACGTGCCAGGAGTACCATAGTGCATCCCATAGTTCTTGTCCCTTCTTATACCCATTTCCCCATCCCACTCAGAGAGGCCTCCTCACAAAAAACAGGCTGTGGTGGACCAGAGACTGCTGTGTGACACCTCCACCAGGGGCTGGACAGAGCTGGAAAGCCCTGCCTTGCAGCTGACCTTTCATCTGCGCCCTGAATGTGAATAATTAACACTCACCTACGTAGAGATCTCCATTGATATTTAACTGCCTCATCTTCCCAGGGGATTTACCGGTCCTGGCACCATAATCATCCACAGTTACCTTGCCAGACTGTCCATCCCTGAAATAAAAAGCAAATCACTCTCCTTCATCCAGCCTACAATTGGATGGGAGGAGGAGCAGCAGCATCTTCCACTCGCCAGGAAACCTGGGCAACTCAGAGCTTAGCAGGGTTCACGGTGAAGGCTTGGAACTGGGAAGCCCCACAGACAGAGTGTACTATGGCATTTCAGGTTTTTCAGGTTTTAGAATTTTTTAATAGATGTCAAAGACCTGCAAAGTGCAGGACACGTTTGCAGAGCAGAAAGTGCTGAAAAAGAATCAAAATGGCTGGGGGAGAGGTGGGGGGATGAACACATTGACCTATTGTTAAAAACCAAATGTAGTATTAAATGTTAACAGCAGAAGCTTCAACAGCAGGGAAGAAATGGGAAAGCTATGGTAAAATTTACTCAATAGGCAGTTTTGTTTCTCAATAGAGCCATTTTATGTACGTTCATTAACAGTATTGACAGAAAAGCTACTTGATGGGATCCCATTCTCATGGAATTTGGTAACAAGTTGGGTTAAATGTCAGACTGTGATTTCCAGGGAATCAAGCTCTCATGAAGAGAGGGATGTATGCTTTCCCTACTGGACACAGTTGCCTCCCATGAGGTAATGAGTTATAAATATGAGTTATATATACACTCCAAGATGTCTGCACCTCCCCCAAATAGAAAAACTAGGTTTACACTGTCTGTGCTCCAGTGCTTGTGCCAGCCCGCAAAATGCTCACTAGGGAATTTTAAAATGCAGACATTAAAGAAAAATACTCTTAACCGAAATGGTACGGGTTTAATGTCAGTCACAGCCCCAGAATAGCCCTGCATGACTCTGGCAGCCTACCTCAAGCTGTGCCGAGCTGGCACTGCCACCTCAAACACAGCAATCTTTGTGTACATCATCCTGAAACAGCCAAGCTAACAGTTCCACTCCCAAACCACGTGTGATGTGGAGCTCATTCACACCCCACCAGCACCCAGACATGCCAAACAGCACCTTTAAAGGCAGGGTGGCTCCCAAGTGGCTCGCAGATGCAGCCTGGCCACTTACCGAACAGCTTTGACTCTGTGCCACCGGCCGTCACTGAAAGAGCCGTTCACCGTGATGGAAGCAATGCCACTGCCCAAATTGTAGCTGCAATTAAAAAGATTGAAATGTTACTGCCTTCCTTGAAAGGACTGGCTGCCTGCAAAGCTGCTCAGGCATCCTTACTCCCATTTGGCTCAGATTTTGGGGCAGCCTGTGGAGTCCTTTGGAGTCCCAGCAGCAGTGCTCTTATTTCACAAAGTCAGTCTCACGGACAAGCAGGCAAAACTCCCTGAGTCAGAATGGGTGCCATCACCACCCTCCCGTGGGAGCAAGAAGAAAGTCTCTGGCCATTCTCCCCCAAAGCAGGGGGTTAGGAAGGTCAGTGATCTACAGACCTTTGGCCTAATGAGAGACAGCAGTGGGAAGTTGCAAACATGGTTAATGAATTTTTGCAAGAGCAAATAAGCATGTGATCTATAACAGATCTACAAATCATCTGAAAAAAAAGAGAAGGTTGAGACCTGTGATGTTAGAAAAGATGAAGTCTAATAAATGCAGCTGCTTCAGCTGCCACTCTAATTATTTCTTTGTGTTTGCTTCTACTAAAATTACTCAGGAGATATAATGTCTCTATCATGTTTACACTTCAGGCATCTTAATTTCTGGGTCCCTGAAGCTTGAGCCAACCTTAACAAAAGAAAAGTAACTGCTACAGCACAGTGGGGTATTATTGAATGCTCAGGATGAAGTAGCTGCTGCTGGACTTCAGCCTGCACCAAGCAGGAGGGATTAAAGCCAACATCACTATCCCTTCAAAAGAGACTGAACATGGAATGAACTCATGGCCAGGGTGAGGCTCTCTAGAACAGCACATTAAACTGTGAGCTGCCCAGAGCAGATTGGTTACCCTAAATTTGTTTCCTCTCCAGGAGTTTAAATGAGCCTCAGGCAAGCACCGCCTTTTACCCGGGATGTAGATACCAGCCTAGGTCAAAAATCACAAGAGGATTTGGGTGTTCAGGACTGTATCAAAATGTCAGATCTTTGATAACAGAAATGAGATTCCTCTACAACAGTTATCCCCCTACAACAGTGAAATAACCTTTGCCGGAAGCAGGGAGCAACAAAAATAATTTACAGCAGTAGGTACACTGTACAGGGAGTAAGGCCGTAGAAAAAGGGAAAGTAAAAGTGTGTTTTGGATTTCAGATTGGATCAGAACATAGACATCTAAACTTGGGCTGTAGGAAAATTCTTCTGACCAATTCACAGCCCTGATAGTCTCTTGACTTCACCTCTCAAAAGGTGAAAATCTAGCTTGAGGATCAACCTTTCAGAATGATTATTTTTTCTTCATTTGTCCTTTTTCCATCTTGTTTGATAAGCAGTGATTGCTTATGAGGGTTTTATTTTGGTAGCTTAATTTTTCATCTTCCTGAATGAATGTGGAAGGTACAAATATTTCAGTAAAGTTCAGCTGGTTTGGTCTAAAGCCTTTGACTATCTTCATCTCTGGAGAAGAGCAACAACCTAATAAAAATTGCACTGTGCTTTGGAAACAGAGTAGAGTGGCCACTTACTACCATGGATCTTAGAAAGACAGTCCCTCCCAAAGACATTTAAAAAATGCACCACTTCCTCAGAGTCAGTTACTTGTTTATAAATTAATGAGGAAACCAAGAGTTTTTGCCAAGTTAGCCACTGATAAATCACATTTATAAAAAAGCTTACAAGAAAATAATTTAAATAGAAATGTGCAACTTATTTATACATCCATGGTAGCAAAGAACAGCCAGTTAAGTAAAGTAATAAAACATAAAATAAAAATTAGCTTAAATAATAAACTCTCTGGCACATGAGACTCATGTCTCGCAAGAGTCCACAATAGTGATGGCATCTGTAGTTTGCTGTTTCAGTATTTGCCTTACACAACCTAAAGGAGCACCATGAGGAAACACAAGGCTTTCAAAACGTATGAGTCCAAAAAAAGCACCACACAAAAACTTTCACAGGGTCTGCCTGAGTGTCTGCAAGGGAGAAAGAGACTCTGGAGCAAGACCCCAGCATTTCCCAATACTACCCAATTTCACCATTTTCACAGTGCTGTTACTGTTTAATTAAGGGATTCTGTGGATGGTGGCAGGAACAAGGTGTGGTGACAGCTGTGTGTGTGTGTCACAGGGGGTTTGAGGTGGTGGAAGCCCTGCTCCTGTGTGCACTGCCTGGCAAAGACCGAGCCCACAGTGAGCACTGGCACCACCAAAGTTTGTCCTTGATCCCTGCCAGCCCTACCCTGCTCTGCCCAGCTGAGACAGATTTAAGAGGCACGTGGGGGGCTTACCAACAGTATTCATCCCCTTATAAGAAATCTTTCAGAACATCACAATAAAGCCCTGATGTTTGAAAAGTTGGGAAGGAGGAGTGATGCAAATCTTGCAGCACATTACCTCTTCAATTTACATCCTTTCCCAGACAGCAAACAGGACCCATCATTGAACAAAACTTTGAGGATGAGATGTGCACTGTATGTGTTGTAGTAACTCCTTTGAGCCCTGTGTGCTACACAAACAAGGAGAGAAAGTTTACCTGAATATTAATGCTCCCTCCTGAAGGCCTAGAGAAATGAAATCACTGTTAGGTCGCATGGGACTGTTTCCCCTCCACATCAAAAGGCCTTCCTTCATTGTAGTTTTAAACCTCATGAACACATTTGTTCTTGTTCCTGATACCCTGTGTAATGTAGAAGAAGGAAATAATAGTAAAATACTAAATCGTGCCAGTCTTCTTTCAAAAAACATAGAAGATGATGCAGTGTTTATTCTCTGCTGGCCTGGTGGGTTACTGTCCTGCAACTCATTTACATGCTGACTTGTGAAGGATTTTGGTTCACATCCCCATTTCCATCATTTCAGAGTAGGGGAATTTAACTCATCTCTCCAGGATCCCAATAGCTGCTAAGTTATTCCATATAAGTAAGAGAAAATCCTTTTTCTCCTCTAGCCTAGTGTGAAATCCAGCCCAAAAAGCAGGTTTTGAGAATCCCCAGTAGATGGGAAGCCAGAAGCCAGTGGAAGAGGCATAAGAAGGGCAAATCAGAAAGTCCCAGTGAGTAAGAGGCACCAAATGGCAGGTGAGGACCCTGGTGAACGTTTCTCTCCTCAGTGGCTGAAATAAAGCCAGATTGAGCAATTTGTTGAAACAAGCCAACATTTGCCGGAATGTGGGGATTTTCAAGGGAACAGAGCCAAAAAAAAGTAACTTTGAGAATCTAAATGTAAGGCTAAAGCAACAGTTAAAAAGGAGTTAAGGTCCTTCAGTCTCTTTTGCGACACAGGCTCTGTATGTCTGTTCTTGGCCCTCAGGGAAGAACCAGTCCCTCTCCATGCCAGACATACGGGTGCTATTTCTTGACAGGTTGCAAGATGCTCAAATGTAACAAACTAGGACACACATTTTAAATGTATTTTTTCCTGAAATTTAAAAATATGGCAGAAGTAGAGTTAGAAATACTATAAATACAGCATAAACATGTCATGTAAATGTACTACAGTGTACCACAAAAGGCTCCTAACATTAAAACATTTAAGAAACAGAAGATACATTACCTTTTCAGGATATCTGGATTGTCATATGTGAGGTAACTGCGACCAATAAATTGTGGTATTTCAATTGCTTCTGTAATGGCTGAGAAGTAAATATAAAAAATGAAGATGAGTGTCAGATAGCTGACTTGGGAATGGAAGGTAATAAAGAGACAAGACTCTTCTATTGATTTACTCCTGCAGTGGCAGGTACCTGCCAGTGGCACAGAACTGAGCTGAACCCACACAGCTTTGCAAACAGGCACTGCCACATTTTACCTAAATGTAGGGGCAGTAGTTAAGGGAGTTTAAATGGCTGACAGTCCCTCTACTTACAGCCTCCATGTCAGGAGCCTAGAGTATTGCTCCACCACAAATGTTAGTGCAGAAAATTATGAAGCATTGGGAAAACATTGCGAATTTTCTCTTTACCCCCGTTTCCACATTCCTTGATTCTCCATGTGGTTCAGCGCTCCCTCGTGCCAAAGCTCATGCATTAACCACCTTTGTTTATAGACCAAAAAACTCCTCCCCAGCTGCTAACAGAGCACCATATGCAGAGCACATTGCAGGCCTCGCCCTGCAAAGGGAGGCTGAGAGGCAGCACAGACAACCTGTGGGCTCCCTGTTTTCTCTTTCAGTGCATGTGACTGCACAGTGGCTGCTGCCTGCTCTGAGCTCACCCCTGGGGTGCAGGATGGGGGCCAGGCTATGTCCAGGGAGG
Organism: Alethe diademata; assembly: GCA_025584955.1. NCBI lineage: Eukaryota > Metazoa > Chordata > Aves > Passeriformes > Muscicapidae > Alethe > Alethe diademata. Next base: position 12,311,116 of record JANRMJ010000079.1, on the reverse strand, counting down.
AGTTACAGAGTCCAGAGTCCTAGGTCACTTTAGAAGACAGCTGGGACTATGCTAAAGGCTGCATGGCAGATGCTGGTGCATCCAACACTGCAGTGCAGCCTTAGGGGCTGTTTTCTGTGTCCTCCATGTAGCATTTCTCTAGGGACAGCCCCAGGTACCCCTATGGTGTATGGCTGGGAAGGTGGCAAATATTGCAGCCAGACCTGCAGTTGGTGCAGCGCTGCCCACAAAGAAGACTTTGGGAAAATAACTCATCTGTGTGACATAAATCACAGAACATCCCTGATATACAGAATCCTTCACTGGGCTATGAGGACTGGCCCAAACAGATGTTTTTGTTGACTGAACATCCTTTAGTTTGTTGCTGATCTCCCATAATTGACTGCTGCATTGATACAAGCCAGTTGTATAAATTACTTAAAATAGATGCCTTCATCCTATTTTCTTACTGAGGAATAATCCCTCCAACCCACAGCTAATCCCATCTATATAAATTTCAAGCTTTTCAGGGCAAGGATGCTTGCTTTCTTTACACCACATAGGGTCTGGCTGGGCTTTTAGAGCTCACTGTGACACAGATATGCAACAATTGGTGCAGTCTGGCAGCCAGCAACAGCAGTATGAAATTTATCTCTAAGGTGCCAAGACTGAGAATTTTAGATAGCGACAAATTACTGTTTTCATCCATAGTGAAATCAGGAAAGCTGCCTAATGTGTCTAAAGAAACCACCACAGGCCATGTCCAGCCTGCAGTCTGCCAACATCATTGAAAGATTGCAAAAGTTGTGTTACACCGGCCAAATATTCTTCACTGGGTCTGACACTTCCTGCACTGGACAGCTTCTGATGGCAGCAGAGCATGAAAGGAGCCCTTGTTCCCCCATCACATCCTGCACTAGAGCCCCACTGCTCCTGCCTTCAGCAGGGGAAGGTGCCCATTTCATGCAGCACACTTGCCTGTGCCAGAGTGCTCTGATTTCCTCTAGAGAGCTTAATGGGCATTTACTTCTGCTTGCTCTTAATTGTTTCACTGAACCTGAATGCAGAAAAACAAGCAAATTTTAGCAGTACCCTCATTGCAGCCAGGATCTTTGCAGCTGGAAAGGAGCAGGACCAGTAAGGAGCTCTAGGACTAAACACCTCCATTCTTTGCTCATCAGGATTCAGCAGACAAGCACCAAAGCTCTCATGACAAGCAGGAGTGAGCTCTGGACTGCAGGGCAACTGAAGTCACACCACAAGACCCTCAGCCAGCTGCCTGGCCCCTCTGCTCTGCAAATACAGGGACCAGCTCTACAGCCACTCTTCTGAGCTTGGCAAATGCTTTGGATGCAGTTTGAAATACCAACAACACGATGTTTAAGGAAGTACTATATAACCTTAGAAAATATTTTTGCTTAATGACAGAAACTTGCCAAGCTTAATGGAAACCCAGCATCCAGACAAACACACAATGACAGGGCAGTTTTCACATAATTTGCAATACTTACTGTTTAGGCAGTAACTTCCACACTCTGCAGTGAGTCAGCACAAAACAAAACAAGAATATTCTGGGTTTATTATTCTAAAACATTAAAATCTCCTTTAGTCCAATTTCATGCCCACTTTTCTGCAAATGTATAATCTCCCACCTACCATACACCTACAACCAGCTGTGAAGGCAGCACTGTTTTCATTATTGGTTTGCTCCAAGTATCTATATTTGTCTGATCAAAACACACAAAGGGACAGACAGGTGGGACCAGCAGCAAATCCTTCTGCTAGCCCTGCTTCTCAAATGCAAGTGACTCACCATGTTTTACCCAGGGATCTGCACTAGCCAAGGGAAAACAAGAGTTTGCTGTTTTATTCCATCTTACAGTTAAAGTATAAAAATACCTTTAGCATTCCCCAAGCTTGGACAGAAGATATAAAACCTTGCAATACCAGCAAAAACTCTACTGAATCTTCAGTTGATGATCCACTACAATATGAATCAATATCTCTTATACCTCATACCAGCATTACTTGAGTTTTTAAGTGGTGTGTTTAATTTTGAAGAATGAGGTGCAGTCCCCACAAGCATTTTGCTGTTTAGTGTTTTTTACAGCAGCCTACCACCAAGAAGGATGGAGAGAGCACTTTCATTTCACCTTCTGAGTGCACCAACCAAAACCCTGGTCTGAAATAAGCGGACACAGACATGCATCACACCTTAACCATGTCTACACCCCAAGAGAGACAGAGGTAAGGATTATTTTGAGGAATCTGCTTCTCATCAAGGCTGTCATGGACTGAGGTTCAGGAGAAACCTCTATGCTCTCTGGACATCTATCAGAAAACCCTTCAATTCTGGGAGCTGAGGCTGCACAAGTACAGGGAGGTTGAGCTGCACCTGAACAGGAGCCACAGGTAGAATGAACAGAAGACAAGTGGTTCACACTTTTGGACAATGTTAAAAATGAATATAGATTGGATTCACATAGTAAGCAGCACCAGGATCTGGCTAAGTCATAGGCAAAAGGTGATTCAGACTGCCTTTGAAAGCCTGGACACCCACTGAGGTGGTGACAGGGAGGACGCGCCAGCCAAGTGGCACCAGTGCTGGCACCATGAGCTCAGACACTGCACCCTGGGCTCAGCACAGGCAGGGGCTGAGCAGGGCTGAGGAGCTGCAGCTGCAGCCCCAGCACTGCCCACCAGACGGGCAGGCAGCCACACACCCAGGCTGCAAAGCATTCCCTTGACTGAGTGCCCTTGGAGATGTGTCGGTGCAGCTGCAGACACCATCCTGAAGTCAGGAATTTAGCATCCTGCACACACCTAGAAAGTCAAAATCCCAATTCTCCTGCCTCCCCACAAAAAAGCCAGGGTAAATGACATTGTTTGGGCTCTTAGACCGGAACAACGTGAACAAAGGGGTTTGTTGCACTGCATTTTAACGTAATGCTTTTGTTCTAAGATGTTGTCTGTTTTGAAGAAAAGGTCAATCTATTCATCACAATTTAACCAAAACCACTACATTTAACTTCGAAGTTTATGATTGTGAAAAATGAAGCAGTGGGTGAAGACAATAATGTCAGCCAGTTCTTTTGCAGCGAGTTTACTGTTATATTACAAAACCTTCCCTCACGATTTTTTTAAGATCAAGCTTGACAGAAGAGAAACTACTCCATCTAGTGGAATAACCCAAAGCACACTTTTTAAGCACTTTTCTTGCAATCTTATCCCTTTCCTGAATCGAAACTTTGAACTATTACAGTGGCTCTGAAGAAAAGAGAGTAATGTGCACGTGGATGAGTTTTCCTCCTTGGTGGTCTCTTTCATCCCACCAAGGCAGGATCTCTGCAGATGGTGAAATCTCCATCAGACTAGTCAGTGTCTAAAACAGGAGCAGACACTTCTATGTGAGAAGAGAGTTTGCTGCCAGCTGTATGGAGCATAAAATTACAGGGGTTATCCATGCTCATGCTTCTGGATGTAACATAACTGCTGGCTGGAGGACCCTGGCAGGAATTCCCCCTTTGCACAGCACTGCACAATTAGGGATGTCTATGAAGTGTTACTGCTCAGTGCTGTTCACCACAAGCAACCAGATACCAGGTTGGCATCTGTGGATCCTAGCCCCGTGCTGGGATAACAGTTACCACATTCCTAAATAACAAAACAAATTCTTCTGTAGATATGTGGAAAGTGGCACAGATGATAGGGGACCTCTGGCCTCCTAGGGGCTTCTACTTAAAGGCATGTGTACAGCAGCAGTTGTAGATGCTAAATCTTCCTTATTTTTGTGATCAGCTCCAGATCCCTGGGGTGATATCCAGACATTGTTACCTTTTTGGCAATGCTGCCCATCAAAGCCCAGGGGACAGTCACATTCATAGCTCTCCTTCTTGGGAACACAGGTGCCTCCATTTGCACATGGTGAGGTCACACAGGGGTGGGCAGCATTTGCTAGGTTGATTCCAAAAGTGAAATCCTGTTTCACATCAATTGTCCGGTCATTCAAGATAATCTGTGTGTTAAGAAAGAAAAAAAACCCATAAAAACCAACCAACCAACAAACAAACAAACAAACAAACAAAACAAAACAAAACAAAACAAAACCCACAAAAAAAACAAAAACAAAAACAAAAACAAAACAACAACAACAACAACAACAAAAAACCACATTGTAAAAACTTCCAAATTCATAGTATCCTACTGCTAGTTAGAAGTACTAGCAGTACTTCTTGAAGTACTTCTTGAAGTACTTGACAGACTTCAGAGAAATGTAACTCTCAAAACCTGGCCCAAAACCTACTCTTGTGTGTTTTCCAGTTGCAGAGGTCCAACTCACACTTTTGCTACCCCTGATCCACTGGAGATTAATCTCTTCCGTGTCTTGTGAAACAGCCTTAGGCAACCCCTGTAAAGGGTGAAGCTGTGTGGAATTTACCAGGCCTGTGCCTGGACACTGGTGCAATGCTTTGTAGCCAAACCATAAGCTGGGATAGTAAAATTAGGAGAGTGCTGCTGAGGAAAAACATTTCTGAGATCAGAAAAACCCCCAGGAGATGAGTGTTGACAACAGAAACACTAAGCAGAACAGCTTGTTTTTCACATTTTCTATTGCTTTCTAGTATCTCCTCTTGCCTGAAAGAAGCCAGAGTTAATATGAATGAAAAACATAAATAATGACTTCACAAAACTGTATGTATATAAATGGAAGAGGACCGCTAAATGTTGGGATTTTTCCAATATGTCAGCAGCATATGTTCTCCAAAATAAACCAACATTTGTATAATCTGAGCTGACATCTCTGCAAGACAGATTGCATGTGGGCACAACATCTGATCTCAGCTGCATCAAAATAAGTACATCTTAACAAACAATAGATTTTAAGGCCAGAAATGAGAAAGGCTATAGTTGCTGTGTCTCCTGCATAACTTGGACAATGCACCTTAGAGGATCCTACCTGGAGAAGAGGCTACACAACTCTAACAGCAGAAAAAACATCCAGTCCTGTCATGTAATGACAGGGAAGACTACATTATGTTTTCACCTTCTTTCTAAATTTTGACTACATTGTTCCAAAGGTAACCATCCTCCACTCATAAAAACATGTATTTTGTTTCTGGTTTTAAACTTATATTCAGTTTCCAGCCCTTGTTTCCCATAACATCTTTTTCTGCATAATTCCAGCCCCATGTATCCAAAGAAATCTCATCCTCATCTAGGAACAAGAAGAGCACTATAAAGTCACTTCTCAGCCTTATCTGACTAAACTAAACTTATTGTGGTTTTAGATCTTTCTACACACTGCATATTTTCCAGTACTTGATGATGTTTGCAGCTTTTTTTCTGTATAGTTCTCCAAAGTCCTACTATGTGTAAAGCAAACAACTAAATGTTCCCAGTGCCCAAAAGGCAGGCAGCGCTTTTCCTTGACATCCCATTCATGCCTCTGAGAACACACATCCACCTTCCTAAGTACATCATAGAGATAAGGACTCACACTCCTCATTTCCCAATCCTTATCAGCGCCTTTACTCTTCCGAGCAACCCCTCACCTTGTAATTGCAACCTGTGTTAATTTCTCCTAGGCTCTCTATCTTGCACACCAAAATGCACTGTGTTTAGTGAAGTCTACCTTCCAAATTATGTTCATGTGTCTGACCTGTTCCCATCACAATTACTCACTACCCCAGTTCTCGTGAACTTCATGTTTTCTGCTGGACAACTGACAAGAACAGTAAAAAGTGATGAAACCACTTACTTTGAACTACAATTACTTTTCTGTCCTGGAGTAATTGTTAACTATAGAGTTTTAAAACACTTCTAATAAAGAATATTATTAAAATTTGGTTTTGTGTGTTATTTCTTTGCACTAGTCTGATGCAATAATTCACTCCTCCAAAAATGTGAGGGCTCAGGGCCAATTTTCCAACTTTATCAATGTTATTTGAAGTATGTTTAGAAAGAAAAATGTTAGTTCAGTCTGCGCTTTCATTTGATTATTTACTAGGCCTGATATGAACTGCACTCATGCTCAGCTGACCACATGGGAACACCATCCCTAACGTTTGCCAACAATGGAAAACATCTCCTGCATTCATGTGCCCCATACAAGATTGTAAGAAGGGAAAGCAGTATGGTGTGCATTTCCATGGTGGTGTAAGAACGCACTAGGTGGACTTCTCACTGTGAAATCTTTGATTATTTTGAATATTGCCAGTCGAATAAGGGCAGGTTTGCACAAAAAGCAGGCACTGGATGCGATGGAAATAAATGCCCTCAGTGTTTTTCTCTGGACACACACCTTCTGGATGCTCCCACTGAAGGGTCTGAGGATCCCAGAGTTCTTCTTCACATCATCATAATTAGGGACTCCACCAATAAATATTTCAGAGCTGCATTTTATCTGTGTAAAAGCCCCCTGCAAGAAACATAGAAAACATTTTATTAGAGTAGCTGGAACCATGTTTGTATCTTCAGATTAGCCTACGTGAGTTGTGATAGCCCTACATTAGATGTTATAGCTTATTTCAATGCCTCTTCTTTGTGCAATCACGAAAGCCACTGTAGGATACTCTTGACTGACTTTACATTACCCCAGTCAGAAGTAGCTGAAAATTCTGAAGTGTTTCAAAATGGTAACACTGAAGGAGGAAAGAAAGCAAACTAACTCATCATGTTTTTTCTGACTGCACATCTAGCTTTATTTGCTAAGACTTGAGGTACACTGATGTAAATTTATTACCAGAATTAGTTTCATAAAGCTAAAATCAGAGCAAAGTTCATACAAGAGAAACTCATTCAGTATTTCCAACATTTAAGAGATAACCTACTGTAATTAAATGCAAATGAAAGAAACATTGAGTTTGCATCAATTACCAGAAGCAGTTGCTCAGGATCCCTGATGGGAATATTCAGGGTCCTAGAGTAAAACTGAAAGACATTTAACAGCTAAAGACAGAATAACTGCAATTCCAGTCCTGCAGAAGCTTCTGTGCTTTCATGGTTGGCAGCTCCCACCACCCTCCTTTTGGAGCACCACACTGCAGCACTTAAGAGAAAAAAAAATGGGAGCGTTCACCTTAACCCATCTATCAAAAGAAGTCTTGAGTGCTCCAGTCAAATGTTTCTCACTCAATTTCTTTCCTGACAGACAACTGGAATTTCAATTTATTTATAATTTTGAAGAAAAGTCAAAGCTTTGATAAAAGTTTCCCAATTTGCCAAAAATCCTGCTATGGGATTTTTCTGTTATGGGATCTGGAGTCTGGTTTTCTGTCTGCACTCTCCACTACGTAAAAGACATTTTCTAAGCAGGTCTAGCCTCAGCTTTTATCAAGACAGAAAATGTACATCTGTGGATGCATTTGAGTGCTTAGAGTGAAAAAGACCGAGCACATACTTTTCAGCATGATACTTCTCCAAATTACACCTCTGCAATAGCGCACACGTTGCTCAACAGACTTAGCCACCACAAGTACCAACAAAAAAACCTCAGGAAGATATAAGAGCCAGACTCAAAAATGTGAGCCCAGTTACATGTCAGGAGCAGGTACAGTCAGATTCCAGCAAGATACTTATCCTCAGAGGGAAGACCTTACGCACAAATTCCCAACTGTGGGCTTAAGAAAATGTTGCCCTAATGTGTATGCTCTTTTAACCTAGTAAGAGCTTTGAGAGCAGGCTGTGCAGTCTACCATGCAATCACTTCACAGTCCAACAGCTGCATTCAAGACAAGTCTGCCACAAGCTCACCTCTGCCATGCCTTCCACTGGCTTCTGTTTGTCCACTTGCAGGATACCATTCTTTGCCGTGCGCGACACTCGCAGCTCGTGCCACTGACCCAGACTGACAGGCTCTTCACTCCTGTTTCAAGGGCAAGGAAATTTTAAAGCATGTAACACTGTGCCTTTCTGATCCTCTGCAATGTTAAAAGAGTCAAGTCCTCTGGGATGATTTTCTAAATAAAAAATAAATATCAGCCACTGTGATTCTACCCTTATAAGGAAGTAACAATCTACTGAGCCCCATCAGCAAAGACCATATTTCTAGAGCAAATAGCAAGCACTCTAGTTTTATTTATAAATGAAACACTATCACCAGCACACACTTCAGCTACCACCATGGCAATTCTTCTGCTCAGTCATTTATAACATGTAAAAACAAGTTTTTGTCTCAGCTGCACATCCTCATTTTACTGAATTCCACTTAATGGTGAGTCTAGCCCCACATTCCTCAACCTCTTTTAAAACAGAACTACTCTGTGTTGGCTTATCAGCTCTATTTGTGCATCCTGTTACATTGACATCTACACACACACACGTGCAGCCCGGATGCTGTACATAAAAGGGAAGTAATTAAAAAAATTATCCTAATGATGCGATGAGATCTTGGCTAGGAACAATAATCTTCAGTTGTGCAAAGTATTCACCAGCCTCAAAGGAAGCATTTTAAAACAGTTCTTACAATCTTTACTGGCACAGAACTAATATGAATAGCAGCCTGTATGAAGGGCAAAACCACATTCCCCTCCACAAGTTCTATAGATCTTTGTATCTTTTTTTCAAATGTCGTTTTACTACACTGGTGAAAGCACTTTATGTCTAAATGAGATGTTGCAGCCTTTCCTCCAGGAGGACTGGAAACTTGTGTTTGATTTACTGGCCAAGCCAGAAAAATCAGAACTCTGTTATCTAAGACCCCTAAGACTTCCTAGCTTCAGTGAATAAAACCAGAATTTCTGGGGATGAAATAATGTTTTGTATTTTCAGAAAACTTACATTTAAAAACAAAAAGCCCCTCACATTTTGAAATTTAAAAGAAATAGAAAAAATTGTAATATGAAATAGTGAGTCAACAGTGATTCAAATGCTGATTTAAAAGCTTACATAATTTTGAAAATGCAAAAATAATATTTCCTCTTTTTTTTTTCCTTAACAATCAACACCAGTACTGAAACCTTTCTGTCATGTTTTTTTCCATCCTTCAAATTTTCTTAAAGCTCATTTTTATGTATTTTCATGATGTTGGCAATATTGCTTCATGCTTCTGAATGACACTTGCTTCAGAAAACCTCCATTAAAAATATCATTAACAATGCCAGTCACTTGTCCTCCTTCTTCTAGCACCATTGAGGGTTTAAATATCTTGGGTAAATCACCTTGAAGAAGTCAATGTATAAATATAAAGGAACCAGATAGGTTTGGCTACATAGTAAGTGGCAACACAAACATTATCTCCTCTGCTGCTTAGGTCATCATCATGCTAACCCTCCTGCTTTTCTAGATTTAATTACAATCAGGTATGATTAAGCCTTGCAGAGTCATCACTTCAGAGCTGCATTCTTTCTTGGAATCAACAGCTTTTTGAAACCAGCATGAGTTTGGTAACATTTTCTTCTGGCATTTGAACACTCCTGGCTCTTCATGTGCTATGGGGTTACTTTTTCCCCATGCAAACCAAAGCTTAAAAAATATACCAGAGCATGAAGATCTCAATCCTGTGAATGCTTGGCCAAAGGAAATCCCAGGGAAATCCCAACAACTTCTCCTCTGAGACATTTCAGTGCTCAGGTTCTATATCTGGTTACCCACTCAGCATCCCCTCTCCCTGTGGAGCCCCTAGAGCACACTGTGCTGCTTCTATCCTGGGATACATCAGGAAATCACAACCTTCACCAGCGTCAGCTCTCCTACTGCTGCTGCTGACATACACAAATAAGTTTGCTTCATCCTAAATATGAAGGTATTATGGCTGTGTTCTGATTGTATTATAATATCTAGCAGCCTGGTGGTCCTATGGCAGAGGTATCAGGATGACCAGAGCTATACCCCGGTCAACAGACAAAGGGTAGGCATGAAGTAGTACGATTAAGACAGACGTTTAAGTGGGCATTCACCAGGCAGGCACAAAAAACTGTGAATCTGTGTGTCGTATTCAATCACTGGCAAAACTGATGAGAGGGTGGAAGTTGCACATTTTATCTAGAAAGAAGATCTAACAGGACAGCCTTACAACTTTCAGTGAATCCTGATGGTCTCCATTACCCAGCTATCTCACCACACTCTTTTCCTCCATCCTACAGCTCAGGCAGTAGCTGGCATCCAGCTTGCTCTTCTGCTGTCCAACAGGAAGGGGGAGTCTCTACATATGCTTGTGGCTCTCTCTACAATTTATAACCCTACGTATCAGTTAAACTTTAGTACAGGTGAAGTGCTACAATATTCTTGGAAAAAAAAATTCACTTTAATATTTTATGGTTACCAGTAACAGGAATTAGAGGACTGCAATCAGCAAAGATTGAAGGCTTTTGTAAGAAGGGCTATTCTGAGTTGGAGAAAAGGTCTCCAAAATTAGCTATTTCTGCCACTTTTCAACAAGAGAATAGAATAGGGCAAGTATGAAGTGATTCTTCCCTTGACATATCCTCCCAGCTTCTGGCAACTTGTCATTTAGCAATTTCCTGAGTCAGAGGCTGCATCCGTACAATTGTGTTTGATCTCCCTCAATGGAGCTTTCTTCAATTTTGTCCAATTTTTTCTAACCTATTTATAGATCTGGCATCTGTAACTTGCTGTGACAATTAGTTTCCACAACTTATGTACTCCTCTGAAAAAAAAAAATAAAAACCAAACCCAAAGAAAAAAGTCTTTTTTTCTTTGGTTCCTTATATTTTTGCATATTGAAAAAATACAGAATACTCATTAATCTCCATGTCATTCACTATTTTAAAAACTCTATCATACTTCCAGCAAACTCTTTCTTTTCCAGGTTGGAAGGTCCTGCTGTGGAAAAGCTTTGTGGATGGTGCTGAATTCCCTCTCCTGGATGTCAGAACTGTTCTTCCTTTTTAATTTCACTAATTTCTTTTGAAATGATGTGACCAGAATAGCAGCAAGTTTTCAAGACAGGGTGCATTGTGGGCTTCAGTAGAGGCATCTTCCTTATTCCATTCCTGTACTTAGGTTTCTGTATTTGTCTCTACAGTTTGCTGTTGCTCCCACAGAACTGTCCATTAGGATTCCAGGATTTTTCTCTGTCTGAGAACACTGCTTTTCCACATCTATGCATTGTTAGGCTTGTGCATTATTTTGCATTTTTTCCCTTGAAATTTCATATCTTATTTTGTCTGCAAAACTGAATGAGTTTGTTTGCTTGAGCTCTCATTCCGTAAAATCGGTACATTTTCCCCAATCACAGTATAGTCAAAATTCTTGATGCCCATCCACAGGAATCATTGGTATGCAAGACTTGCAGACAGTGTGCACATTTTGTATAAGCTTTACATAGATCATTTCTAAATATCAGGCCAGCCTGGTCAAACCGGCAGCCTGCTGGGTCACATCCAAGATACTGAGTGCCTCTGTTCAGCCCAATGCCTTTTCAAAAAGCCCAGGAACAGCTGCCCAGTGACTGGGCATTCACTTACACAGGGAGAGAGAGCAGTTTTTTTGAGGAATTTCATTGCTTCTATCCTTCTAGACATTAATTTTAGGATGCAAAAAGTCCCTTGCAGAAGATCTGTCTGGGAACCTTGGTTAAACCACATATTTATGGTTTAGACAGCTTAGGTTGTATAAACTGGATGCTAGCCTCAGATCACTCAGAAAACAGCACTATGAGGAAGTGGAGGGACCTGGAGGTGTATCTTCTTGTGCCACCTCCAGCCTGGCACCTTTGCTAGGAACTGGAAACCAGAAAGGAGGATACTCACATAAGTGCTAATATTGTGAAATTCTGTGGCTAGAAAGTATATGCATAAAATATTTAGAGATCCCCTAACTGGCTGTGGTGCAGTGTCATGGGGGCAAGAAGGGAATTACTGCAATTCCATACAGACACAAATGGAACACCTGCAGTAAAGACAAAGCATAAAGCTTTGAAACATAAACTGATATAGGAAGAAAATCCTGTCCCCTTGACCACAATTTTAGTGCTTCTGTGCTTCCTTAGAAGCAGGCAGTAGAGACCAAGGGTTGCACACCTCATCATCGGCTGTGACTCTTTCCAGCACACTCCTCTCCTGGATCAGCACTGTGGCAGTGTTGGGAAGGACACACAAGCAACACCACTTACCTGATAACAGCTGTTCCTGAGCCACAGTCGAACCTGAACTCCACGTAGCCAGCCACCATGTTAATGGAGAGGAAGTCCTTGCTGTCTGTGTCATAGCTGTACAAAAGTACACCAGTCTCTAAATCCGGACGAAATGTCAGCTCAAACTCCATGAAGGAAAGGTAATTCTGTGGTTCCAACGGCCAGGGCGTGCTAGCAAATGATCTTAAGGATTCGTTGAACTGAGGTATGGCCAAGGTGAGTGCTGGAAATTCAGAAATCACAAGCAGGTCACTTGAGGCTCAAACATAAAGGATTGACTCTTCCCAACCAGTGTCTGCTCCTTGTGTTAAGTATTTAAGCTAATGCTTAGCAAAACAACCTGATTTTTTTTCATCTAAATTTAATTTTTTTTTTAACCCTACCCAATACTACTTAGTCTCTTCTTTTTCCAGGGATGTATTTGTACTGTAAGGCATTGTGTACCTTTTACTTATTGATTCATAATAGTGCCTTTCAAAGTAGTAAGTATGCAGACAGTGGGTGGTGGCATGAAAAGTTCTACAGAATAGAAAATAATGCCACATGTATTTTACTACTTGTATCTCTGATATTACAAGGAAATCGACATTACATCCTCGACATTTCAAAACAAGTGACACTGGTTTTTGGAGAAAGGTGGGAGTTTTTTTTAAATTAATGTGCAGTTGTGGGGTAGTACATTATTTTAACTTCTGAATAGGAATTTCGAGATGCATAAGTACAATTAGTTTAAATAAGCAAAGAGGTTTGAGAATCACAGATTATGTAGGAACTGGTATAGCTCCAAAGCAGTAAGGGAAGGCTTTCAGTATGTGGCTTTAAAAAGATGAAGTAACAAGTATTCTCTTCTGTCAGTGTAACAGTATGAGATCTCCTCCCGTGTCTCTGAGTGGAAAACACATTGAACACTAAAGAACACACACACAGAAATAGAAGCATCCCAGCACCCACTCACCTTCCTCACAGTGATGACCTTTAAATCCAAGAGGGCAAAGGCAAATGTAAGAATCTGCTTTGCTTGCAGTGCAGGTGCCACTGTTGATGCAGGCTGCCTCATCACAGATGCCACTGCTACACTCACCTAAACACAGGAGCCAGAACATCAATTTATCAGAGAAGTTTGTCAAAGAAGATTTATTTGGCTGTTGATCGCTGCTACTAACCAACACAATTTGCTTTTCTGACTGGATTCTTTCCTAGTTTGTCCAATGGTGTGCAATTTAGACAGGGGAACTTAATTATTAGTATTTTTTTTTTTTAATATCAGACCAGCGAGAGATCTTATATAAGGTAAAAAGTAGCCCTTACAACCAAACCATGATAGATGTAACTTTCAATCATTTCCTGGATTACTTATCGTCTGCTCTTCTTTGTATCTATTTTCTGCTAAGATACAAATTTCTCTAAATTGTTTACAAGCACCATGCCTTATTTAATTTCAATTATCTTAAGTGGTTCTTTGTTCACTGTAAATTCATGCCATGCTGACCATGGGAGGTGTTAATCACTATCAACTAATCTTATTAGCCAAAATAAGGTTGTCAGCCCTCTTGTCCACCTAAAAGGGATCCATATTGTCAATATATGGGCTTTTTAAGAAGCATCTCTACTATGCTGGCACATCAACTTAAATAACAAGGAGGTTATTTCTTCTTGTTGGATATTAGCTGAAATTGTTGCACAACAAATAAATTCTCATTTGCTTTTTAAAACTGGTATCTATAAAGTCAAATTATGCAACTGTTAAATGTACCTCTGATTGAAGTTCTTGTAGAATTTATTTTCTCCTTTAGTTTCTGATCAAATAACTCTCCGCTTGTCAGTGGTAACAAACTGATTATATACATTAAGAAAGACCAAGTAAGACTCTTGTGGTGTACAACAGTAAGCACACCATTTGGAGGGGCTTAGTGTTTTATGGCAAACTAAGAATTACACATTATTATGAAGCACACTGAAGTATCACCTCTGAGATGACAAAGGTTCCATGAGGCAGCTCTGATAATAAACACTGGGGAACAGTTTTGCAGCTTGAGGTGATTAAGAGGAGTCTTGAAAAACTATAGCAAGAAAGGGATATGCCCTTTCTATTTTGTTTAAACATAGTATTCTGATTGCAAGTACTCTGATTACAGTGCTCTGATTCCAGACAAGGTCTCTAAAAATCTCCAGTGAGGCACTGGTGTTTGTATGGCACCAGCTTTACAGTTTAAATTCCCATCCCAAAGACAAAAAGAAAACCGCAAACAAATATGCAGATATAAATGGCTGAGGTGCTGGTCCATCCCAATCACTCTGCTCTCCAGTGGAAAACAAGCTTTTTTAAACAACTCAGGGCAGAAGCAGTAACAACTCACAGGTCACCTGGTACAATTCCCTGCCAGACCAGATTGTCTTGTATTGCATACCTACAGACCTCCCACCACGCCCAATTTTCATTGTATGGGGGGAAGTCTGAGTACAGCAGCCGTGACATAGGACTCCAGGGCTAACCTGAGGAGCACAGACAAAACATACAAGTCCCCCAGAAGGGGAAATATGCTCCTTCTGCATGGAAGGGGACAGTCACATCTGCCCCGTGCCCAGCCACGGGATCAGGGGTGCTGGCAGCATTCACTAAGCTTCTTTTCCCCTTCTGGTCTGCACTGTAATAGCCACAAGTGAACCAAGCCAGGACAGGTATCTGTCCCTCAAAACTCTCATATACTCACCAATTACCATGACACTGACAGAACAGTACTAGCTCTACTTTATAGGCAAGGAAACAGAGCCAAAACATGTAAACAAGGATCTCTATGCATCGAGTATGAAGACACAAACAGAAAACCAAGACATCTTTGCTGCTTGGTATTTAAGAACAGGTTCTCTCCCAATGTCCCATTTACTTTTCACAGCCTTTGGGCCAGCACTGGTCACTGTGCTGAAGAGGCAAGTGTAGTGACTGCAATGGCAGATGAAGAAGAAGAGAAGCTGCAGCAGGAGTGCCAGGTCCTGCCATGCCCTCCAAACCACAAGCAGTGCCTCCTCTGTTGGTCCCTCAGCTCAGGGTCCAGTGGGACCTTGCTGTAGCCAGAGAGAGAGCACAGAGACAGATGGACCCCTTGCCTCTCCACCCTCAGTTCTGTGATCCATGTAGCACAGCACTCCTGATATACTGTGCCAACAGAAAAAAACTCCAAGGGACTGACTGGCAAAAGTCATTCCTAAACCCTAGCAGAGTTTACTTGCAATTATTAGAAGTTATACTTACATGACCTATTGTTTGCAAGTCTCTTCTGGTAGTTTCATATATATGTGTGCAGTCACACAAGGACAGTAAGGCTTTATCAGTCAGGTTTGAGTCACACAGGGCAGAGCACAGAATTTATTTTCATTGATGTTGATTGTTAATGCAGTAGTATGTGGAGCATTCATGGATGGGAATGAAGCTAGCTGCATCCCAAAAGGCAATAGAGATTAAGGCTAGAGAAGTTCAGCAGGGCTTTCATCTGTCTAAATTCCATAGATTCTCACTCTATCGTGAAATTACACTCTGCTTCCAAAATCTTACTCTTTTCAGCAACTCTTTCTTGGGCCAGTCTGTTCTACCCCTATATTGCAAAGAAGTTTGGCCATGTTATGTATAGAGTACAGAGCAATTGTTAAGAAGTTTCTCATAAGTAATTTCCCTCTTGGGATGTCAAATACACAGCTACAGAAGAGAAGAAAGATGACTTTGTGGCTGAAGCATGGGAGGGAGAGTTCAGCGGTATGGAATCAATTTCTCCCTGGTACCACTTGCTTTCTGTCTTGGGTTTATTCTTATACTGTTTAGACTGGGAGATCATTAAAGCACAGATTTTTGTTGCCCTGCCTTTTTTCAAGTGCCCATTAACTGGATGAAATAGATTGATAAATAAGAGACGACTAGTTAATTAGCTTCCCTAGTCTCCATCTTTTACTCTGTGAAGGGAAAATAATGTTATGATAGCACTTCATAAAACTGCTGGAAATATTTATTCCAAGCTATTTTTAAATCATAGCATGACTCTGGATAGCAAAATAAAGGATGGTATACAGGAAAGCCTATATGCTTCTACAGTGGTTGGGTGTAACACAGAAAACCCTCTGTAAAATCCACAGGACTGCTGTGGCTCTGAGAGATCCATGCATTACTTTGGACAAGTGCAATGATGTCTTTAGGCAAAATGCATTTTGTTGGGCTTGTATTGTTTCAAATGCTAGGTCAACATACATACTATTGATTTCTGATTACATGACTGTGTCAGTCAGGGGTATGAAGAGATGCCCTGAGAGAAGCCGGCAGAAATACTGGCACAGTTGTAATGATATCTGCAACACAGATCCTACTGTTCACTCATGAAAATGGGTTTACTATTTATTGTGCACAGTAAGTGTGTCCACAAAGGGCTTGCTTGCGCAGAGTGATGAAATGTCCCACTACAGACCCAGCAAAAGCAATGTGCAAACGAACAGAGGAAAACCAGGCCAAAAATAGAGACCACGCCTTCCTCCTCTCAAACCTTGCCCTTGGCTCTATTTGTTCCAACAGGATAAAAAGTAGCCCCGGGTTAGTCACTGGGTAAAGACCCCAGAGCACGGCACTCACCGACATCAGCCCCACTGAGCGCTTTCCCGAGCGGCCAGGGTCTCATATCAACGCTCTTCCCGTTGATGCTCAGGGACTGGACGCAGCCCTGGAACCCGCGGTTGGTGCCGGTGGCCCGGACCAGCCAGTACACGCTGGGAGCGCCGCCAACGTAGAAGGGAGTCTGGAACGTGATTTTGGTATACTGGCCCTGAAGGGAGAGCAGAGCACAATGTGTAACAGATATAACACAGGAGAACTCGTTAAGCCACGGTGGTTTACAATCAATTTTTTTCCTCCATGAAGAACTGTGTCAGGGAGTATGCAGGTTGTTCATTGGTAACTCCTTCCCATTAGTCGTTCCCCAAATCAGTCCAACATTTGAAATCAACCTTTTTCACCTGCATCCCATCATGATAACATGAACTACTAAAAGCACAATAAATAAGACTAAAAATCACTCTTTTGAGGAGAAAGTATAGTCTGTCTTTTGCTGAAATTTCTTCTTTCCCTTTTGCCAAAAATTGTTTGTCTTCTAAACTAGAAGCCCTGAGGGACAGACCGATGAGATATTGTCTTTTGGACAGAACCCAACAAGTGCTGAATAATAATGAAATCACCAAAAAAAAAAAAAAAAAAGGTAAAAAACAAAGAAAAAGCAAAAGCCAGTAAAACCACAACTTCAGCAGGGTTCTGCTCACTTTGCCAGAGCTAAATGCACTGCCCATCTCTTTACAGAATCTACAGAAACATGCACACACAAGTTTAGTAAAATTGCTACAGTGCACAGGAAAGAACAAAAAACATCAAAAACCAACAAACCCTTTTTGGACCACTAACCCACCATGCTACTGTGGCCAACTGAGTCAAAATTCCTGCCACAAATTGATCAAAATGTGACTTTTGCCTCCTACTCAACAGTTCTTTCAAAAACCCACAGACCTTTAGAAGAAAAAATTCAAAATTCGCAGTTATTCAGGGCCAGTTTTTACCAACTTGTGGTTTTGACAGCACTGACCTGTAGCCTAAAATCCTTCAGGATTTTTTACCCCTGCCCTGCCCCCACAGCATTTATAACAATAAATTCTATCACCATAGCCTGTATTTTGCCAGGCTAAATAAGCTGAGGTTATTGAGTCTGCAGGTGTTCACTTGCACAGTATACTGCAGAAACTGTACATATCTCTCCTGATTCACATCTGCCCTTTGCATGGCCTCATAGCATTGGTAACAGCAACACATGACACACTGAAATTCTTTCCTCTGTCATATCCAGCTGATGAGAACTCAATGCACTGCAATTTTTTCTCTTCATTGCCTGCACATGAAAGTGGAAAGTAATAAGATGTCTGAAACTGCTTTCTTTCAGGGATGTCATGTTAATAGTGGCTATCAAAGGAAAGACATCTGAAGCAATTTGAAACTGCCTTTTCTTCCAGTGCCTTTATTTTGTTTTCTGGCCCAGCAACAGATGAGCAAGTCAAAGCATCTTCCTGTATTATATTTTATCTTGTCAGCCTTGAACTTGCTGGTGTTAACATAAGTCAAGGCAGAATGTCTATCTTCATTACTATCCTTAAATCTTTGTCCAGAATATGCATGTAATTACACCTCTGTACACAAATCTCATGTGAGTATATGCATATCATACATAAATATATACTCATATACACATATGCATCTAATTTTAATGTGTGAGGAAGCACAGCAGCTCTCTGAGGCCTGAAAAAGAAAGCAATCAGGGATAGCAGCTGTACAATCTAGTACATTTCTAATAGCTGTATTTGAGACCAGCATACGGTAGTGGAAAGGGGCCAGAGCAAACATGGAGCACAACAGGGAAACTGTGATGGGATCCGGCCCTGAGATACTTATCTCTGTGATTTCTAGATGTTTATCTCTGTGATTTCTAGATTACGTATTTAGAAGAGTAATCTGTACTCTGATCCTAGTTCATTAAATGTCCTAACACCAATAAATAAAACTGCACCTTTTAAATATGATCAGGCTTCTGATGGCAAGAAAAGAAACATCATCACAACCTTGAGAGACTCCAAGACTGAGCCACAGAGGCAGGATTACCAACCTGAGATTTTCCTGTCACTGGAGCATTGTTGTCCATCCTGAGCCAGCCATTCACCCCATCTCTGAACAAGGTGACAGTGTGCCAGTTCCCCAGCTTGATTTTGTTTTCACTCGTTATGACTCCAACTCCAGTGCCACAGTTGAACCTGGGAGCATGAGACAGAGAGGGCAAGGTGATAATCTTACATTATCCAAACAATCAAAAGTTGGTTTTAGAACATTGAATTATTGATTCTATTTTTCAGAACAGAAACACAACTAAGGCACATCACCCACTTGTTACTCCCCACTTTCAAAGGACTCACCCTCCCAAGTAAGAAGATCCTGGAAATATTCTTTCACTTGCTTCTTATCTATCAGGCTACAAGAAACACTGTTCATCTTCACTTAAAAAATCTAAACAAAGTATCATCTAAACAAGGCATATAAGATGAAGTTCCTGGCCCCTTACTGGCATTACATCCTCTGGTTTGCTAATTATCTCCAAGCCTTTTTCTGGGAAGCAAAAACACTGACTCAATATACCATCAGCTTAGCAAATACAGTGGCCCACTGGCATTTCCGGGAATATAGCTAAGAGTCTCAGACAAATGCCTTAAGGAAAACTGACCATTCTGCCTTTACATTGATGTCTGAATAAAAGAGCTCAACAGGGCACATGTTCACACACTAAAAAAAGGTGAGAGAAAAAAGTATTGAAGAACTCTTAAATGAAATTGTACTGTCCATTTGGTGCACTCTATGGGGCAGAAGTCAAAGGCACTGGAGATATTAATCACATACAGCAGTCCTAGGAGGCAGCAATAGACCCTTCTCTTTACATCAGATTTAGGATGGAGGTTTTACCTGAACTGGAGGCTACGTCGGATAATTGCCAGTGACATAAAATCACCACGACCATGTTCATTTTCTCCACAGTAGAGGAGCAAACCATCTTCAGATTCAGCCTGCAATCATTGCGTCAACATGAAAAATCAAAGCTTCACAATTACAGATAAAAGCAAGCAGCAGTGGGGGGCTTTTTTCCAGAAAAGGGTCATCATTTTTCAGAATGAGTTTCTAACTTGCAGAATCAGAAATGTTTGATCAGTTTTGAATCCTGCATTTGAGCCAAGAAAATCACTGTCTTAATGGTTAAACAATTTAAGACCATCTCTTAAAGTATTATATTATCAGACCTGAAAAAAAGCCTGGAAGTATTAAAGACTGTCAGATGTATGCCATGCAAGACTCCTGAGTTAGAAGTCTAGCAAGAATGTCCTAGCAAGCCTGGTAGGTGTAGACACATCAGACTCCTTGCACATGAATACATACACCCTACTTCACATGTTCCATGAGACTGACACTCCTCCAGCCAAACAAGCTGTGCTGCCAGCATTTCTCCATATGCACATAGCAGCTGACACAGTGGCTTTTTGCAGCCAGCCTGCATTTTAAAATGACAAATTGCCAGAGGAGTGTAAGATCACCACTGAGGCAACTGATTGCTGCTGCTTTAGTAACTGTCTCCTTCCCAAATTGTGAGCCTGGTGAGTCTGCTTTATCTGAGGGTGGGGATGCATCCAAGAGCTTGCCCACCCTCCCAAGTGGCAGCCCTACATGTTCTGTCCATAAAGAACAGACAGCACTAACACAAGCTAGCCTGGGATGTACCCCCGCTTCATTTTAAGTAGTATGGTGTCCTAAATGTATTAGTAGTCCATATCCCAAACTTCAGAGTGGGAAAATAATGTTCAGTTAAATCCTGCAGGGTGGGAAAGGAATGCTACATACAGGGCAGTGCTTCTCTCAGTATGACAGGATCATAATCTCTTGTCCACAAAAATACTGCATACCACTTTCAAACTCCAATTCACAAAAACTGAGTGTTCTTCAGCCTGTAGCTCATCCATGTGACTATAGCCTTGCCAATGCACATTGCTGCTAGTCCACAACTACTAGTCCCAGGGATTCTCTCAGGGAGTGCCCACCAACAATGGATGAAAACCCTCCAGCTACTTATAAACTTCATTTACACTCACTGAGGGTTAAGCCAGATCTTTGCAGCTGAAGGCTATGCACAGGTTAACCACAATTACACTGAAGCTATACTGAAGCCAAGTTACTGTTCCATTGTTCACTGCATCAGAGTAAGTAAATAAGATTTAAAACGCCAGTGTGAAAATTGCTTAAACTTACCCTGAATTCAAGGGTAATTTGAAACGTCTGATAGGACTTTTTCAGTGGTTCAAAGGTGATATATGAGTAGCCAGAGAACTGAGGATACTGGATACTAATGTCTGAAAAGCAAAGAGTGAAGCGTGTTATTTAGCAGTTTTCTTCTGAATAAAAATTAATATACACATTTAGAACTAGATAACATCAGGTGGCAGTGAAAGGCAGAGCTCCTCCAGAGACAAACATTAGCCAGCAGCAGTCAACAATCAGTTAACCTATTGCCTTGTCCTCCCACCACTTTTTGCAGCTAATTCCTTTATTCCCAAGGACCTGGTGAACTTGGAAAGAAACAGGATACTGAGGGCCAAATAATGCTCAATAGTTTAATCAGAAGTTCAGAGGAAATTTCTCCAGGTTTTCCTTGTTACAGAAGACAGACAGAATCAACTTCGTATTTATCTTCTTTCATTTAAGAAAGAGAGGACAAAGTAATTTTCTGTTCTGCAGGATTACAAAAACACACGCAGGAAATACGGACAGACTCTGGGCAGCATTACTCACCGCTGCTCTGTAGCTACTGCATCCAGCATCTGGAGAATCACTGGATGTCTAACAGCCCAGCTGTTATGGAAGCCCAGCTTCCAGAACTTCTCTCAAGTCAGCTCAGGGCTAAAAGGAGTGATGGGGAGAAGAAAGTCCCTGCAGGCATCTTTCCATCCCTGACTGCAACAGTGGCTCTTTTTATTGCTCTTGTCAAATGGCATTTTCAACCCTCACCCTTTGCTGTTCTGTTAGACCCTGACCCTGAGAGAAAATGAAAATCAGAGGTGACTTACAGCTAGCTACTGTTAGCTGTAAAATTAGCTTTGCAGCTTATTTTCCTAAGAAGCACTGAGGACAGACACAGTTTCAGGCCTGAGCTTTTGTATTTACAGTGGATTTAAGTCTAATGAGGAAGGAAGGATGAGGATTCCTATTCCTCTTTGCTATTTAAATACTGAGTGTGTTTTTCTCACTCAGTTTTTGAATCTGGGTAGAGTTCTCTCAGGGTTTTTGCTTGCAAGGCACACATTTTAGGCTGAGGTGAAGGGGACTAGTCTATAAACCTGAATGCAACCTCAGCAGTGAACAATTATCTTGTTCTGATCACAAGCAGAAGTGACTGGACCAGAGTGCCATGTAGCTGTTGAACGTGAAGAAAAGTCTGTTTCCATTCAGATTAATATATTATTTAACAATATTGGCTGCTGAAGACAAACTCAGTACAAAGTAGTATAGGCACACCATGCTTACTCTGGAATAACACACTCCCCTGTGAAAAATTGAGGGTTTGGACTGATGTTAACAGACCACTTTACAAGTTGTATATGGCCTTGTCAGTTCAAATAAATCCTCAGCTCTTCATATTTGATCAAGGCCTAAAATCATATCTGCAGCTGTTCCATGTCGGTGAGTCACAGCAGATTGTTTTCAGAAGGAGCTCTCTTTGTTCCAGCACTCCAGTTTGAAGAAGATAAAGCACCCTCAGTGTCTGTATCCCTGATGCATGACACTATGCAAAATGAAGGTCTAACATGCTCCAATACAAGAAACATGCTCTGCTGTATGTCAGGGTCTTGGTAGGTCAGATCAGCATGCAGAGGGATGGACAGATCAGCTCTTTCTTAGCTGGAGGAACAGCACCACCACTACCAATGGAACATTCTCTTTTTGAGAGCCCTGGCATTCATCTGACCCTTTGGTCACCAAACCAGAAGAAAAACTACTTCATGGGGAAAAAGTGACCTGCTTATGGCCTGGTGAGGGAGCTGGACTGGCTCACCAGGTGATTTGCTCAGTGTTAATTTAACCTTGTCAAAGGGTGAGTTTAGGTCTCTAGAGGGAAAGAATAGGAAGGTACCAAGGGAAGAAGGACAGCCTCCCTCAGTTCAACAAGTTCTTGCCATGATTCAGTTGCCCTGAAAAGAGGTAATAGGATGGGTGGCAAGTCCTGACCGAGACAAACACACTTCCTTACATTGACTTATCCTTCAGGACATGCTTTTTGAACTAGGGATGAGATTTTGTTCCTCCCAGTTTGCCTGACATGGGTGCTGCACTGCAGACTGCAAACCATGGGGAAAGCGTCCTCTGGAGGTATTTTTACAATGGGAGCTCTCCCACATTCCTGCTGCGGGACCGGCATCACCTGGATCACACAGAAAATGAGGGTGGTTCAGGGCTTCAGCTGCTGCCAAAAGGCAAGTGTCAAAGAGGGGCTAAATGTCTTCAGCTTCCAGCTGAGGGTGCCATGATTGATCCTGCCACATCTGGGTGATTAACAACATACCTGACTCTAAGGTAGGGGAAGGAAGACTAACCTCCCCTGTGCATCTTTACACAGGCTCTGCATTCAGATTTATTAAGGAATTACTTTTTCCCACCTCACTGAGGAAAAGAAAGCAAAGGGGGTGATGCCTGAGCTGCGATTTGCTGCTGGTAGGGATCCACAAAGCGCAGCTGTCTATTCCCAAAGTGTACATTGGTGGGGTCTTTGCAAAGCTGCTCCTTGACCCAAAGAGCAGCCAGCAGCAGTGGGCACAGAGACGTACCCTCCTCACACGTGTCCCCGCCTCTGCCCAGGTTGCAGTGGCAGCGCGAGCCGCCGCGGTCGTAGTCATTGATGCAGAAGCTGTCTGCAGAGCACACGGCCTCGTCGCAGGACAGCTCCAGCAGGCGAGCAGCTGAGGACATGCTGCCCCTCCTCACTGCCCACGCGCCACCTGTCCTCTCTGGGGCTGGGCCTGAGGTGGTAGGAATGGAAGCAGTGGGTTCATAGGTGGTTGTCAGCACCCGTGACAGGAGCCTGGAACTAGACCCTGGCGTGACCTTAGTTTCAACCAGAAATTTTCTGTTGCCTCCTTTAATGGCAGGAAGCGGTCTGAGCTGAAAGGAAGTAAAGAAACACCAATTCAGTAAAACTAAAATGCTATGGGGAAATGAAATTATTACCTTTCAAGATACAGATCTGAGGCAATGAACTCATTCTCAATGAAGAAAAAGAATGGACCACATCACTATATTGAAGCAGTAATATATGATATTAAACTTCCTGATAGGACCAGAGACTTTAAAATATCCAGACTATAAAGAAAATAGAAGTGCCAAAGAGAAATCTTGATAATTACCTCTTCTATATAAATGTCGTAGT
>JANRMJ010000079.1:12220083-12231938 GCA_025584955.1 Alethe diademata | reverse complement strand
GAATGGTCTGCCCAGGGAGGTGGTGGAGTCACCATCCCTGGATGTGTTTAAAAAACAGACTGGATGTGGCACTCAGTGCCATGGTCTAGTTGAGGTCTGGTTAAGGGTTAGAGCATGGGCTGGACTCGATGATCTTGAAGGTCTCTTCCAACCCAGCAGTTCTGTGATTCTGTCTCTGATCTCCCCAGAATGGCTCTCTGGCTTTCGGGCTGTGCCTTTCAGCTGCACTGCAACACCACTTACTATCAGAGTCCAGAACCCACACCAAAAAATAGCGAACTGCTGTAACTGTTCTGTTGGCCCCTGACTTTCAAGCACTTGTGTGAGAGCACAGACATCTGAACCCTGCTGGCCTATCTGTCACAGTTAAGTGCAATAGGGTTGGTGTCACTATGATTGTGACAAATCATCCAGACATACTCAGCTGCTGGTCATAATTATATGCTGTAACCACTTCTCTTGCTATTTGCAAACCCATTGTTCATGAACTCTAGAAAAACAAATATAAAAATTGGTTTAGGTGGTAAAAAGCAATGCTTAGTTTTCTTCAGATGAACAAGAAGGATTTTAAAAACAAATGGGGCTTAGAAACACAACCATGCACTGGGGGCTTGGCCTACTCTTTAAACACTTATGAATACCTAGTCATGTTATAAACAATTAAATTCCCCACCCATGTTGTATGTACACAAGATAGTTTGAATGTCATACAGAGCTCTTAGAAACAAAATGTAAACAGTCCTTTTCAGCTGCAGTGGGAGTCTCAGAAATCAAATGTCAAAGTGCAGGCCTGTGAAAGCAGTAGGGGATCATTGGGGTTTGTTTATTGGCTGGTGTGACCTGCTGTCTGAGAACTAAATTGACACTGCTCCAACTTAATGGGTGAAGGAAATAAAACGACCTTCATTCTCCCTACACTAGAAGAAGCAAAGTGGTGACTTAAGAAAAGGATAGCAGTAGAACAGAGAAAAATGAGTGCCTCCCATTCCTATGGGAGCCAGCCACTCTTGGGGGCTTACAGTAAAAGGGCAGTGGTGCAATTCTGTAGGCTAGTGATATCAGCTTTTGGAAAGCAAATGAGGGTGCAAGAGGTAAGGATAAAGCCTATACTTTGATCCCCACAGAGTAATGCTGCTCCTCCCATCTGTCTCAGCTTAGACAGGAAATTCACAATCCAGCACTAAGGGACTGCTCTCTTGTCTAAGATTTAGTGGGTCAGCTGGGATCTGGGCAGGCCAGGTCCATGGCCGCAGGCCAATTGTGTGAGGTTCAGTAACCCAGGTCCTGACCCTTGTGTAACAGCAGCCCCAGGCAGTGCTATAGGCGGGGATTGGGTGGCTGGAAAGCTGCTAGGTGGAAAAGGACCTGGGAGTGCTGGTCAATGGCAGCTGAACATGAGCCACTGTGTGTGCCAGGTGGCCAAGCAGGCCACAGTGTGGCCAGCAGGACCAGGGCAGTGATTTTCTCTTGTACTCAGCACTGGTGAGGCCACAGCTCACATTCTCTGTCTAGTTCTGGGCCCCTCACTACAAGAAGGGTGTTGAGGTGCTGAAGAGTGTCCAGAGAAAGGCAGTGAGGTTGGGCAAGGGGCTGGAGCACCAGTCTTTGGAGAAGCAACTGAGGGAGCTGGGGGTGTTTGTCCTGGAGAAGAGGAGGCTCAGGGGAGACCTTATCACTCTCTACAGCCTCCTGAAAGGAGGTTGTAGCCAGATGGGGATCAGCCTCTTCCAGGCAACTAGTGACAGGAGTAGAGGAAATGGCCTCAAGCTGTGCCAGAGGATGTGCCAGGTCAGACATCAGGAAAAATTTCATGACTGAAACAGTGTTAAGCATGGCTCAGGGTGGTGGTGGAGTCACCATCCCTGAAAGTCTTCAATAAACATGTGAATATGCATCTGAGGACTGGGCTAATGATGAACATGGTGATGGTGCTAGGTTGGACTTGATGATCTTAAAGAGCTTTTCCAACTTCAGCAATTTTACGATTCTATGAGTGAGGATCTACCCTGGAAGATGTTAGACAGGATACAAAGGCCTTTACAAAGGAAAATTTTGGTGAAGTAAGTTCCAAAAAAAAACTTGCACAAAAAGGGAAATTGAGTGGATCATTAGAAAATTAAAGGCAGCTGCAAGTAACTGGGACATTTCTTTTCCAGAGCACTTCTTGGAAAAAAAAGGAATTAAACCTTCAACTGACTCCCATCCGTGTAAATAAATTAAAGGGAAATTACAGTTCTCCACGCCTGGCACTATCTGGTAGGTACAGCTGATGCTGCCCTTCCTGACCTCCACACTGCAGTGCAACAACCCAGTCTGAGGTATAAAACTACTTTTGTGATGGTTGGTGTTCTTCCCATGCAACTGGAGAGAGAAAGATGGTCAAAGATGGAGTAGTACAGCTAAACTTTTCCCCTTTGAAATGAGCAAAGCGATAAGGAGAAAGGACTCTCTACCAGCAGTGGCTGTGCTGTTCCTCCCTTTCTCCATGAACAAAGGAGAACCATGATTAGATGAGACATAGACTCTTGCAAATTTTTCCTTCCTAACAGGATATTAAGTCTATAAGATGTCCTTGGCTTCACCACAATGATCCAGCTCTCCTTTCTTCCCTTGGAAGTCTGTGTAGCTCAGTAACTATTCTTTGGTAAAATGAAGGTATTTCTAATTGCTAGAGAGGTGAAATGCCTAACTTTTAATAAGTGAATGTGGATCTTCTGTGTAATGAGTTAACCTATGAAACAGTGAGAGCCAGCCATAATTTCAAAGCAAGATTAGTATGGTCATTGCCTAAATTGTGTGTGTAAATGACATCCATGCATAGTCAAGGTACTGGCGTACCCAACATAAATCACTAGGAGGAAGGAACAACAAAAATGTTATTAGTGATGGTTGCCTGCAAGAAAGGGGTACGAGAGTATAATACACCATATAACAGCTGTATCACCCAGAGAGCCAAAAAATGCTTCGTCAGAGTACAAAAATGTTTAGCACAGTCTTGACTATAAACAGATAAACTGCAAAAATACAGAACATAAAAGAAAAGAAAAAAGCAACTAAAAGAGAAGATAAAATCCGCTTTGTTTGCAAGGCACAGATAAAAGTACATGAATGCAACCTGAAATGGGTTTAGCATAATGACAAACAGGGAGATTTGAGATGCACACTCCAAAAGAGGATGTCTCTTCATAGGGAGAGAGAAAGTGAGTGCTGGAGAGAGGAACCAGTGAAGAGCAAACTGCAGGGGAAAAAACTAGAGCCAAGTATGTAAGCGTGCAGGGTATGTAAGATCAGAGACATTAAATAAGTCTCAGGAGAATGCTAAAGATAGCAAGTCAAAGATGAAGATAAAGGAACCAGCTCAGAACTGCAGCTCTATTGAAAAGCTACAGGACCTCTGAATCCCTCAATTTTTTGAGAAACAGTTGGGGTGACAATTTGTGTGCTATAGAACTTGATCTCTGGGAGTTACGTGATCATATAAGGAACTAAAGATTTAATTTTAAAACTCATTTACTGTAGTTTAAATTGGGAGAAAAAAATAAGTGTTCTGCATCAATCCTAAAAAAAATCCAACAGCAAAAGGCAATCAGGGAAGAAATTTTATTCATCTGGGTAATTTTACATTATTTTAAAACCAACAATATTATTTCTGAGCATTCATAGTCTTACCTATTCCACAGTCCCACTTTGAGGACAGAAGTTCAGGGGAGTCAGGAGAAACCTCTCCAGTCCTGTTTAATACCCCCTCACAGCCCAGTGATGACTACTTTCCTGACATAGGTGTTATGATGTTTTGCATTGGAACCAGAAAATACATATTCTAAAAGAATTAGCTTTAAAAAAAATCACAAAATCACTGAACGTTTTGGGTTGGAAGGGACCTTTAAAGGTTATCTAGTCCAGCGTCCATAAGCAGGGACATTTTGAACTAGACTATTTTGCTCAGAGCCCCATCCAACCAGACCTTGATGGTTTCTGTGGATAGGGCATCCACAGCTACTCTGGGTCACTGGTTTCAGTGTTTCACCACCCTCAGCATAAAAAATATCCTCCTTATATCTAGCCTGAATTAACCCTCTTTCACTTTAAAACCACTACCCCTTTTCCTATCTCTACAGGCAGTCCTGCTTGAAAAAAAAAAAATCCTCTTCAAAGGAGATACCCATGTATGGTTATCCCAGAATATCTTTTTGTGTTTGCAGAGAGGGGATGCTATAACAGTACACACATAACCACACTCCCTCACATGCCTTTGAAGTAGGGGAATGTGAAATGACGGGTTATGCAGGTGCTGGGATTTCCCTTATCCAGTACAACTTAGCACTTAACAGCAAGAGGCCTTATGTCTTCACAGGGTGGTGTTTGTGTAGCACCTCCAATAATAAATAAAATAATCCCAAAAAAGAGAATGAGTGATGAAGAAGCAGGACACCCTAGGGCTGTACTGACCTCATCCAGCGTGGCCCTGGGGCTGGAATGCTCTGTCTGGCACTCGTACAGCCAGATGTGGCTGCACTGACTCTGCTTTTGCTCACATGGCCAAATGACAGCAAAGCCCTGAAAAATGACTCCCATTCTGTGAGGAAATGAGAAGATAACCTGGGATATCTGCAGCAACTCCATTTGCTTTTCACTCTATTCCAGGACATATGTCTTATTTTCTGCTTGGCTACCAGTGTCAATCAGCTACTAATAAAAATCAAAATAAGGTCCAGACTTCTGGTTTCGTGTTGTGACAGTGCAAAACTTGCAAGCTAATACCCGAAAGGAAGTGACACGTTACCCAAGGGGAAATCTGGATTCTCCTGTGCACCAGAGAATTGGTACTGCCTTCTTGGCACTAGCAGACTGTAAAGAACAGCTGGGTGGGACATATGGAAGCAGACTGTAATTTTCTATCAGCAAGTTCAAGTTCAGGGGGCAAGGAGTTAAAGAGCAGGGAAATGAGCAAGAGCACATATCCGTTATGCTATTGCCTAAGCCTGGTGGAAACCCTGGCAGAGCATAGTGGGGAGGACACTGGAGCAGGCTGGAAAGCCAGGATTGATGGCTACCTCATCTCTTTGCTAGGGCAAAACTAGGAAGAGGTGAGGCATACAACAGTGTGGTATGTAAAGGACTGGGTTAGCCAGTAATTTCTTTGGTTTTTCTTAAATATATATGTGTATAAACTTAGCCCACTGATAATCCCAGCATCTTTCTGTCAGAACTGAGACTGGGACAGTGAGTTTAAGTGTAGCACATCTCTGGTAGACAGTTATCTTCAACCTTGTCTGGCTGCTTTGGCCATCTGAGGCATGTCCTTAGTGCACCCAGCTGGAGCTAGTGGCTCCTCCGGATGAAAACCATCATGTAAGGTTAAATTCCAAATCTTTAGCTATGAAACTGGAACAGGATGAGACCGATTTACCGTATTGGACATTAGAGCTGAGCTTCTAGGCTTAGCAAGATTAGTATCAGCTCTGTATCCAGCACAAGGGGACTGGGTTTGTCTGGAGCACAAGTTCTTTTCATCTCAGGTAAAGCTGCAGAAAATCAGACTCAGAGCAGGGAAGTGATGGCCTTGAAGTAGGAGAGAGCAGATATGTGTTAGACCAGAGCTCTGAAACACAAGTGACACAGCTACAACTGTGGTGACCTGGAACATGCTGAAGAGCAGCAGAAGGTCCTGGTACTTTCCTGAGGCAAAAATAACGGTAGAGTGTTTTAATCTACCTCCCTCAGACGTGCAAAAGTCTTATTCATTAGCTTATTAAACACTACGTGAACTGGAAAAACCCATTTTGGTTCTTGTGAGCACTGTGGTTAAAATCAGGATATCTTTTGGTTAAGCACAGCACAGATGTATAGTCTGTTTCTGTTCCTGATTTGGAAAATGCAGAAAATATGACATGAAATAATATTGTGCAGATGGAGGGGCACACTGGAGTTTATTCTTCTTTATAGACACTCAGTTTTCCTTCAAAGAACTGCCTCAGCTTCATTCTGAAATTCCAAAGTCATGTAGATGAATTAGTGGAGGAGAAAAATTTCCTGCATTTCCTAATTCAAAGAGTCCCATCCACCTCTGGGAAAATACCAATTTTGAGAAAATATTTCCATTTTTCAAAACAACATTTTGAAACTAACCAAAGTGCTTATTTCAAAATGTCAGTGCTTAGTTACGAATTTCTGTTTTAACTCAGACTTAATTTTCTCTAATGCAACAAGGAAGTTCCTAGGGAGAAAATGTAAATCTTTTCTTTATGTTTGATTTTAGAGAAATCTGCAAAAAAGTGAACTCGAAGGATAATTTACAGTTCAAGAACATAGATTATTTTCTATGGAATATATAATGATTATTTTTCCTGTTAAAATTTGTGTCCTTGTTATTTCTTTTTATCTATTTAACATTTCTGTAACACAGCTTCAAGTTAATAATAATTTATCCAGCCTCCCAAACAAGCAAAGATTTAGATTAAAGCCAGTGGGAAGTTTGCCATCAGCATTGATAAGGACAAGGTGCAGCCTCAGGTTCATTGCCTCTATAATTTTATTTTACCAGTGTGTTTCGTCTGACTGCATATAACCTGATTCACTAGCTGATGCTGGATATTCAGAGCCCACCATTCTTTTAAATTCAGGCCATCAGACTTCATCAGTGAAAAGCCACTCATGTTATCTTTGGAAATCCAGAAAAACCTGTTTATTTTGTTAGGAATTAATCAGAAGAGCAAGCTTCAGAATATGATATTTTTCTTTGTTTTGCTACAGTATTTATATTACTGTTCTCTGTTTCTCTGTTTTGCCTCTGCAGAAATAAACTCTTCTTTTTATCTTTGAGGTATTCATGTAATAAAAATCTAATTTTTTCATATAATCAGTTGCCATTCTTTTGTTATTGCATTGTATTTTATATGTTAGATTCTTCAAGTCATATAGCAGGCAAGACAAAGACAAAAGAGTGAATCCTATCCACAGAGAAACTTTTTCATTGAGTGCAAAGCACCACAAAGCTATGGGGGGTGTAATTGTATAAATAATTTAAAGGCAAAGAAAATAGATGTGGAATGCTATTGCTGAACATACACTTCTTGTCAGATGTTTAATATTTTTTGTCTAGGGAATGAAGTTAGTTTTATTCTGCACCCAAGCTGCTAAAAATATACACCCACACACACCCACACACACACACTCACTCTCAAACACAAACAACAGCACATGATGGCAATAAAAGACAAAAGTACTTTCTTGCATTAGCGGTACTGACTCCACCTGACTGACCCTATCTTTGGTCAGTGTCTTTGCCAGTGCCTCAATATTATATTCTCTAAATTTCTAGTAAGTTAAAAACTCTAAGCTAGCAGGTGGTGTTACTGATGGAAAATGAATGTGAAAAGAAGATTCAGTACTCTGGGGGAAAATCTCCTCTCCCTTCTCTACCTGCTGCTCTCCTAAACATACCATACGTCCCTGTGCTGCAGCAGAAGGTTCCCGCCCCTCTGTGATCATGAATATGTTGCTGTGTGCAGCAGTTTCTGTGCTGCAATGGTCCACAAGGAAGAAAAATCTGAGTGTAAAGCCCTGCATATGGAAATGAAAGTTTCTGTCACAGATCAGGAGTGCAGATGGGGTTTTGGACATACAGACAATGTGGTTTTTTTCTGTTTTGCTAGAGGAGCCCAACTGTTACAGATGAGCAAAGATACTGCGTGGCCACACCGTACCAGCACTGCAAAGTGGTCCTGCTGCCCAGACTTGTCACAGACTGACACACAGATGCTCTTCAGCCAAGTTTGTGCAAATTTCTCTGTGTAAATGCTGGTATTTCAGCCGAGGGCAGGCGTGTTGGACATGAGCAGTTAAAGTAGTCCTCATTTACTAGACAGCAGACAGTTTACAGCAAATGCGAAGCACACATTTCACTGCCCTGGTTTAAGATCACAGTGTGAAGAAGGCTTGTCTGCCAGGAGGGTCACTGACTGGCAAGGGAATTGCAGTATTTTGGTTATCTCATGTTAATTCCCCTGTGGGTGCTCATCTCATTTACTCCCTGTGGGGGAAACAGAATACATTGGCAGGTTATCCCCTCATCACTGCAATGTAACCTCAAAGGAACCCTGTGGCACTCAGCTGGATGTGCTGAGACCATAATCAGACGACATCTCACAACCTCCCACCCAGCCCCCTAGTCCAGCTTTGCAAGAAAAATGTGAAGCATGACTGACTCTCATGTGGAAAGTGAGTCAAATAATAAGAGGTATTTAGTAGCATTTATTCTGAAGGTAACTCTGAAGTCTTCAGTTTCAGACTAATGCCCAGATTCAGATTAAAAGAACAAAGAGACTCCCATTTGCTTTCTTACATTTGTATAGCAGAGGTGTAGAGGCAACAGAGATTTCTGTGGGGTATGTGAGGAAACTTTCTGAGGTACGAGGATTATAGTATACCCCTGCATAGATCATTTTTCTTTGTGAAAGGTACTTCTGAGCAGTCCTATAACTTCCATCACTCCAGAGCTGATTTCTCAGAAATCTCTGAACAGACATTTACATTACTCTTTCTCCTACAGCACAGAGCCTCTCTACTGCAGAAGATGGAAAGATGTGCTGTATACAATTTACTATGTAGTAAATATGATTGACACATAATCTTTCTGTGGCAGAACACTTGCAGTAATAAATACATTTCCAGGGGAACTGCTCGTACAAAGCAGGCCTTGCATGACGAGCTTAGCTGTTACAAGATTCGGTCCCTGTGTCCAAGAGCTAAGTTTTGTTCTTGGTCTGAGTTTCCATGTCCTGGTCCCCTTTCCTCTGTTGCCTGTGGCTGGTAAAGTGCACGATGCTGTTCTGTTAAACAGTTCCTGCACACAGCCTGACTTTGTATTCCTCATATCCATAGGCATCGCCTGATGAGAGGGAGCTTTGTGCTGCCAAGAGCTGCTGGTTGGAAAATACTTCTGATCATGTATAGTGCTATTGTTGCTCAATACCACTGCTTAATCAGCAAAGCTGCATCCTAACTTCTGCTACAATATTCAAGGAAAATGTGTATGTCAGCAAGGGATCCTGGGCAATAAACCCTCAATGGTCCAAGAGCTGGTGAGCAACAGAATCAAAATACACAAGAAAAATTCACCCCCTTCAAAGGAGAAGACACAGAGGAATATTTAGAAGAATTGAGAGTTTTAATTTCCTTTTCTGTGAACATCATATCAGGTGCTGACGAGGCCCTCATCTAATGCACTTCAATGTTAATTGGGCCTGTTGAAGTCAGTCTTCTGTGGGAGATGAGAAAAAGACAGCAGCTGACCACAGCAATGGGCTGGGAAAGGCATTGAGAAGCCAAAAGAAGCCTCTCATAGATAGAGAAGCTGTGAGCTGAGCTTTGAGCTTATTTCAAAGTGGAGGTTAGGTTAATTTTGACATTGAAGATAGTGATGGACAAGAAGGAACCTTTGGAAGAGGGGTTAAGCTTATCAACAATTGAGCACAAGTGGAGGATCTATACCAGTAAAACTAGAAGTCACTTTGAGTTCTTGCCCCCAGATAAACTAGCAATTTATCTGATCTTCTTTTTTTCTTCAGGAGTATCTGGTTCAACCCATATTGTAAATATTGCCATGCCACACCAAGAGTCCCATGCTCCAGAGGCATAAGATCAATTCAGTAGTGCAGCTTTCATTGGAAATAAGTAAGATCCTAGACTTTGCAGCAAGAAGGAAGGCTTATAAACATGAAGGTAACTGATACAAATAGCTGTAATATGTGGTAATGAAGCTTAAGAGTTACCCCTGTGTTTAAGTGACAGCCTTACTTCAGCCCACTGTGTGTCTAGAGAAAACACCCATGATGTTGTAGGTGACAAAAAAGCGTTCAAAAGGGCCCCTGGCACAGGCTCACAAGACCGAGAGGGGTCTTCTGTATCATTCTTGTGGGTATTAAAGGCAATCATGGAAGAAAACTTCAATGTGATGACACCAACTTTCTTTGGGTACAAGAAAGAACAGGCTACCAAGAGCCTAGCTCTGCCTGTCAGCACCAGAGATGATAGATGTAAGGTCAGTTCATTGAAGGAAAGGGGATTGTTATACACATGATACTGTGTTTAGAAGAACCTTTCTACTTGCGATTTGGCAGTAGAAGAAAACTCCGTGAGATCAGTTTCATGAGTGAGTTAGGGTTTTATGTTCAGTGCCTACCTGCAACGTCACTGGAATATTGTGGACACACTCTAATTCTGCATTACAGTTTGATAGTCCCCAGCTCCTAGACCACCATCAGTGAGCCTGAAAGTGTTTTACTAGGAAGGGATTGCACCCACACAGCTGGTGAGAGAACTGAGCTGTGGAGAATTGACACTCTGAAGGCCTCTTAGCCTTGGCAGCATCAGAACTACTCAGAGGAGTCCAGATCTCTGGGGTCTTTGTAGGACTGGAGGGTGCTTCTGTTCCATCTGTGCCACTGGAGTGATTTAAGGCATCAACAAAGGCCACCTCTGAAAGTTTCGTGTGTTACAAAGAGTTCCTCATCCTTAACATAGGAGATCTAAAGGCAAAACAAGCACCGGGAAATTTGAATATAAGCATTTGGGTTAAAACAAGCACTTGACTGTAGCTTAGTGGAAAGATTCCCGTACCTGAAAAAATGCCACATCTGTGTTTCAGTTAGTTTTCCTGATCCTATGCATATGCCTTTTCCTGTCTTCTTACTCCTTAAGAACTCTCTGTGTAGCTATTTTGATAATAACCCCTCAAATCTGTTTTTCAAAAAAGGCTGGGTAAGACTGTCTGTTGAAATAAAATAAAACAAAAAAAAAATATCTCAGATTAACCCTGGGTCATTTTGCTAGCAAAGATGGAGGAAATGAGCCATGGAAGAGAAGGATGAATGGGAAAGGGAGGGTGCTGGAGAATGATACTTCATTTTACAAGCATTAAGATACCATCTGAGTGTTGGCAAGATACTCAAATTCCTAAGGCTCCTATGTGGTGGCTATGTCTAATGTCTGAGGAAGGAATAATCAAGAGGATGCTCTAACACTTGTGTGTCATCTGCAAAGCAGGTACATCAACCCTCATTGCCAAAGCTAGTTAACTTGGATGCCTAAGTTAACAGTCTGTCTATCCACAACCATTTCCTTCGTAAATACAATTAACTTAGTACATACACTTTACTTTCACCCACCTTCACATAAAGCATAAACATGAAACTCACCATACCTGTCCATAGTAGAATCTCCAGGTAAAAACTGATACCGAAAACAAAAGGCAAGGCCTTATGCAACAGGAGCACTGTTTTCCACTCTTTCTTTTGTTTTTAAATGCAGCAATACAAATATTTATTTTGTGATAGATTATGGATGTGCAACTGCTAGCTACACAGTGCAATGAAAATTAATCTTCACCCAATGGGCTTAGACGGAGCTTGCAGGAAGCAACATGAATAAAAATGTATTATTCATTGCTTCATTGTTTATTTGCTGTGAAGGATATAAGAGTTTGCTGTTCAAGTGGCTTATGATTTCATAGTGCAATAAAAATGAAATCAATGGCCAATATGTCCAACATTTAAAAACAATTCTTTATTAAATAAAACCTTATTTCCTATGGTGCCGTTCATACCAACTATATTCCAACATGTTATGCATACTGAAAGTATCAGATTACAGAGATAATAAATAGGAAAGGGGAGTGTAATGAAAGAGATACTGGGAGACAAGGAAAGAAACATAAATAATATGCTACAGAATAAATGTTTCTCTTACTTAGCTCTGTACATAATGATCACCTTGTTGGGATCCTGTTGGAAGTTGTAAAAACCCCAGCATGATTCATTTATTCATTTCCAAAGACCACAATCAGCAACGATTTA
>JANRMJ010000079.1:12184231-12201294 GCA_025584955.1 Alethe diademata | reverse complement strand
CTTCCTCTTCCTCTTCCTCTTCCTCTTCCTCTTCCTCTTCCTCTTCCTCTTCTTCACTTGAGTCTAAAAGTTCTTTCCTTCACTGAAAGAATAAACAAAGCCAAAAACAGCTGAGGTATTTGTGCTACGTCTTTCTGAATATGCCAGAGAATACATGAGAAGAGCCTTTTTTCTCATGAAATATTCTCACCCTAATATATAAAAAAATATTTGCTGTCAGACAACTTTTTCACCTCCCTAGTCATAAATGAAAAAAAATTCCTTTAGATTTGAATAGTACAAAGAGACCAACTATTTTTCTTGTAGTAGAAAGTGGAAGCACCTCCACAAATGTGTTACTTAGCTCCAATTCCTTCAGTACCCAAAGGGAAGCAAGTATTTTAATGAGATGACAGTTGACTAAACTTCATTTACCTAATAAAGCCTGTGGGTAGCAGTTTGAGAAGCAAAGGTGTAAATGCTAGTGATGCTAACCCTCCATTCATCAGATAAAGACATCAGACAGAAAAGTCAAATGGGGAATTCTGCCATTTTCTAATGCTTTCCCTTGGGAATATGTTATGGGTATGGTCAGGATTTGGAGCAACAGGGTGAGGGGAAAGCCTTGACATGGTGCTATATATTAAGTCACAGCCCTGAAAATCATGAGCTGCCTGCTATTTGGTTTCCTTTTCATCCTTAAGGCTCTACCCTGGTTTGCAATAAACCAGGTCAGGTCCCCAGGAGTTTCACCTAGTGACAGTGAAGCCAGTGAGAGCTCTGCTATCATCACAGGCCAACTTCCATGCATAAGAGTACTTAGTGTCACCTATAAAAACAAACAAACAAGCAAAAAAACAAATAAAAAAAAAAACCAAACCAAACAAACAAAAAAAGAAACCAAAAAAAACCACCAAAAAACAAAACAAAACAAAGCAAAACAAAAAACAATCTGTCTCTTATCTTTCCTTTGAAGATAACATGGCAATGACCTTTCTCCATGGGAGGCAGGCAGTGCTGCCTGCAAGTCCAGTTTGTGACTGAAGATGAATAAAGAAAGGAAGGATTGGGCCAATGGCAATATTCATTTCCTAGCATTCTACTGCTCTTCCAACATGTCTGTTATTAAGAACTTGGTATTTTCGTAACACTTAGATAATGGGCAGCAGGTGTTTCTACAGTCACACATTGAGAACTCAAAGATTAATGTGTCATTTTACTATTTCCATTCTGATAGCTCTGTGCTGATAAATGCTTGGCAATCTCACCATCCCATTAGTAGTATTAAATACTGTGAACCTAGGGTTTAGGGACATATAAACCATTTTAAAATTGAATGTGACCAATAAAAAACTCTCTGGGCAGTTTTCCAGGATAAACACTCTCCAAGCTTACTATCAAAACATGGTGAAGAGAAGAGCTACTAGATATTTCTTTCATAATTGAGAGTAAGAGATGTGAGTTTTTGAGGTAGTCTTTTATGAACAAGCATGGAGATGAACATGCAGATATTTCTGGTTTCAAATATTGCAGCATGGAACAGAAATGTTTGCAGAAGCTTCATTTGGATTTTCCTGTCAGTGTTGGATTGAATTTTTTACAAATGGAAGCCTCTCTCCCTGACAAACTCCATTCCTCTCATCCATAAAAGATGGCATTGTTTTTGTAAAAGAAAATTCAGGGTAATGCACAACAAGCATGAAAAGTGCTGAATTAAGGCCTTAGTGGGGGCTTTTCTTTCGCACAGAAACCTTTCTTTTACCATAACAAGGCTGACATGAGTTAATCACCAGCCTGATGAAGTCAATCCCTGTTGCAGTACTCTTTCTCCAAGGTCATTTGATGAGTCAATGCTTAAGTCAATGAGATAAGAACATAGGAATTGTGTCCTACAATAGCAATAGTTTACTATTTATCCAGGCTCTTAGGATTCCTAAAGCTTTTCTTTATTATGGGGCACATGAGTAGGCTGCTCAAACCAGGCAATTTTTCAGACCTTATACAAAGTAAGGTGTGTGCAAGTCAGCATGAACAGACAGGTGTGAGTGCTTTGGAGGCCTTTGGGAAGCTTCAGAAATTCATCCAGGACTCATGATGAACTTCAACCTTTAAACATATTCCCAAGAGAGGAAAAAAACTTCAAACTCCAAATGAATGGGACTAGAACATGACCCCAGGAAAGGTCATTAAAGCACAGAGGCACTTTTCCACTCTGTTTGGTTTAGACACTAGAAGGCAATCAGCATGCCTGGCAGCTCTCCACTCCTACAAGCACCTTAGTAGCATTACATTTAGATGTGTATATCCTACTGCCTTATGTCTCAGCCATAACAGGATCTTTTCTCTACCCTGAATAAACAAAGCCTGATCTTTTCCCATATCACTTCTCTTTCAGTAGAAATAAAGAGGTCTGGTTATTGGTCTCGACTCCAGTAAGCTGCTTTCTTCTATATATGGGCTGAGGCACACAAAATGCTGAGCTCTTTCTGGACAAAATTTGAACCTGGACTCAAGATGACACGAGCAAAAGCAGATTTGCTCAGACATACTTTGTTGGGAGGGCTTCCAAGAAAGCATCAAATAGAAGAGCAAGTTTTGAAACAGCTGTGAGAGAGCTTTGTGAAGCACTGACCAGCACCGGTACCTGTAAGGTCTGGTGGGAAGGGTGAATGTGTTGGGCATGGAGGTGGAGTCAGCTTAGCAGCTCAGCTAAGAGCCAACATAAATTTAAAATTTACATAGACAATACTTAACCTTTTCTTCTCCTCTTACCTTCCCTTATAGTCACACAGGGCCTTCCCATGAGCATACAGTAGAGTTTGTTGCACCTAGCCCTCAACAAATTTAACACCACTGATGAGAACCAGAGAAGAAGGCACAAGAAATCTTCCACACAGACTCTAAGGCCACATAAAGAAAACAGTGGTTTGCAGATTGTCATGGTATATTAAAAGAAGGAAAAAGGATCACAACAATGCCAGCTTCAACAAAGGCAAGCAAAGCTTCAATCCTAAACTATCTTCACAATAGTTACCAGTCTGAAAAACCATTAGAATGAAAGAAGTGACTACTGTGGACTTTACATATGGGTCCTAACTCTCCTATTTCCTCAGATGACTGCCTAAATGTGAAGCTTTGAATGTTTAGATAGAGTTAAATATCAGTAGGGCTGATTCCTCAAACCCCTAAGACTTCTTGCAGGTGACCAGACATCCTCATGTCCAAATGCTACTCCCTAGGAAGGTCTCTTTACAGAAGCCTATGGGAAACGGTGGGTCTGAGAAGCAGAACTGCTCACCCTTCTCATCCACATATCCTTTCTCTAGGACACTCTAACACCCTCTGATGATATCCACTGGATTTAACCTATTCAGACAGCAGAGTAACCTGACTTGGCATCTGCTGTTGCCATTCAATAACAGTTTCCTCTCCCATGTCCATAAGTCATTGTTAAATGAGGACATGAACAAGGCAGCTTCCTATTTCTGTCCTCCTTGATGACCCATAAACATGAATTGCTTTGATGGCTTTCAGCCCTTTTCCAGAAATAGGTGTCCCTAGCATTGTCTCTTCCCAGTCTCTTCCTGATTTCTGTCAGAGCAGGCCTGTGGAGCCATGCTAATGCTGTCACTATACACAGAAGAGATTGTGGGAGTTAAGACTTTCACTGCACACAGGAAGAGGACACATCAGGAGGCTTCTTACCTTGCTCTTTCCTTCTAAGAACAAGAGTGCCCAGGAGCCAGTTAAGTTTGGTCACAGGTTAGACTTAGCTTGCTCTGCAAAATTATCTCATAGGAGAACATATTTGATTAAAAAACTGCACAGCACACACGCTCAGCTGCCCACAAGTTGGCTGGGACTCAGGAAGACCCAAGGCTGGGTTTAAAAATCTGTTCTCACAGCTTGAAAGTAATGCTCCTAAACTTAAGGACAGTGTCACACGGGGACCAATTAACAGAAGTTTGCCACTGATTTTGGAATGTAATTACCTCGTATCACTGAAGGTTAATTTCAGTTAAATAGATCATAGCAATATCCTTTGAGTCTGGGTAAGCTGATCTAAGATGAAGCTGCCAGTTCAGTGATTTAAAATTAGAGCAATGCTCTCCCTCCTTCAGGCCCCCCAGCATCATTCTTGTTACCACATGCTAACCCCGCTGCAATCTGATGCTGTACCCGATCAAGAATTGCTATGCTCAAGTGGGAGGCAGTGAGAACACAAGAACCACTGCTACAAAAGTCAAGCAGAATTTTCTTTATTGCAAAAAAAGGATGAAGAAATACGAGGATCTGTTTCTGCAGCACTGTGACAGTACTGAGTGCAACTGAGTGCCACCCTTTCTTTGTAGGACAAATGTGTGCCCTCTCTTGAGGAACTCTCCAAAGAGAGCACAATGCAACAGATGTGAGGGGTATCTGGGAAAGAGAAATAGGCAGACAGGCACCAAAGGGCTAATATAGAATAAATATCCTTTTATTACAACCAGATAGCTAAAGGAAGGAAAGAGAAACTCAAAGAGCATACTTACTGATGACCAATTATTAATAATCCATCAAATTGAAATGCAATTCTTTCTGAGACTTGTGGCAGTCTAATTTTCTGGGAAGGACAGTCTGGTGCTCTTCTCCAATGCATCAAAGCCCTTAGCCTTTGTCCATTAGGTTTGCACATCACTGCCTGGCCATGCCAAGTCTCTCACACATCGACAAAATAGCAATGTCATGGCTGATGATGCAGCCGTTAAAACACAGCAGGTGAGCCAGAAGAACACAGGAAAGTCTGTCTCTTGAGCCATTTGGGTGGTGCCTCATTGGAGAAAAATTATTTTCTTTTAAACATCAGCATTCAGCATCCCCTACTTACATATGTGGACAGAGTACAGCGGAGCTGTATCTCAATGTTTCCCAGTTATATTAGATGAATATAACAAAGATTCCACTGGCTTTTATGGCCCTTTTCCACTTTTTGCTGTCTTGTTACATGACAGGCCTTAAATTCTCTGTAAGCTTTATGCCAGAACAAACAGCGCCAGTGCACAAAAGGTGAAAAAGCAGTGACGGACCATGTCACACACACAGCTAGGACTGGAATCAGTAAAATGTCACTCACATACTAGTAATATGGAGTCAGTTTCTGCAATAACACACAAATCCAAAAAGCCTGTTCAGCTTTTACAGTGATCAATAATAGGCCTTTTTAATGGTTACATCAAGTAACCCATGAGGAATCCTAGATAAAAACCTTCCCTTCCCCCTTCTACTACCTAGAACTTGTAAACCAAAAGCACTTTCTTTCATATTCTGCATAATTTTTGAGAATGTAATTTCACATTTCTCTGTACTGACTGAACTCTATGTCTTCAAAACTACTATTAATTTTCCTCTGCCCTAATGCTTTCCTCTTTGCCTGAACTTTTTTCCCTAATTAATTTTAAAATGTTCATTTGCAGATGCTTTCCTGTCACCTGGTATCACTCAAAATTTTACTACGTTCATCTGTTCATCAGTTCTACTCTCTTGGAGATCTGAGTAGAATGATAGATGCATTGCAGTCAGTAGAACAATATAAAACTGTTTTGAGAGAAGAGCCAGATGGAGAAAGACATATGAATCCTGGGCATATGAGGACACACTTGCAGTATTGACCCTGAGGGGTTTCAAAGCAGTTAATGCTGTCACTGGATTGAAAACTCTGTTTAATGCCAGTAGCACATAAAGCTACAACACACGCTTTTGTCTGTGGTTGCCTGCAACTTATCAATAAGTATTTACAATACATTTTTCACATAAATGACCTTCATACTCTGAGTTCAGCATGCCCATTACTGCTTTGTGCTGCAAGATGTATCTGTTGTTTAATAAAACTGTTATTAGCAGCAACCTGAGAAATGTACAGTCACGTTCTTTCTGTTTGGACAGTGTCCTTTTCTTGCTTTGTGCTGTGGAAGCTGAAGGGGATACCGCCAGGATGACTGGAAAGATTTTCCATTACTTATGTCAGAAAACTTTAATCTAATCTAAATTTTACCGCATAATACTTTGGTTTTACAGTTGTCTTCACTTAACAAATTGAATCCCCTGCTCCTATCATGAGGAAATGTAACCTCGCTTCCCTATATTATTTTAATGCCAAATTGAAGAGTTTCATGAGAGGAAGCAGCCAAAGCTCTGTACATCCTAACTAAAATAACATAACTCACAGTAGAGCTTGACATTTCTCTTGTACCCCCAAGTATTCAGGAGGGAAAGGTTTTGCTTTCACCAAATTATCAGCTGAAAATCAGATTCTTCTGAGAGCATCTTGGATGGGAAAATACTTTCATATTGAAAATGAAAGGCTGGCCATAGGTATGGGCCATCAGCAGCACCAGAACTGTCAACTAGACATGGAAAAGCTTTGGAGCGTAAATCCATTTTGTTTGGACAACTTCCCTTATGACTAGGCCTCAGAGAAGCCATTTATCATTTGCAGAGCAGCCTAGCAAGGCACTGTAGGGCAGAACTAAGTTCCTCAGGTCCTCCTGGGGAAAGCTGCAGTGTGACAGCCCTGCCTTGCAAGGCCTGGGGCAGCTCCTCTTCCTGGTGCAGGGGCACATTTCCCTAAGGTGCATCCCAGTCAAACTGGGGAGCTGTGTCAGCCACCAAAGGATGTTTGCTGTCCCCTCTCAGCAGAACCTCTGTGGCTGTGCAGCTGAGCTGCTGCTCCTCTCTCCCAGCCATGGGTGTGCAGGACCTCAGGAGGGCACGAGAGATCACCCAGCCTCCAACCCAGCAGTGCTCTGGGAGACAGAAGAGGACACTGCTCTGCTCTCCTCTTGTCCTCTTTCTGGGCAACACTGGCCACAGCTGACGTAATAAGGGTCTTTGAACACAAAGCAATAATATTTCAGGGCCTGTTTCCCCTGGTAACATCTGTGACAGCTCTTACCAAATGTTGCACATCAGCATGCAACTAAACATGCCAGAATGCATGAGGCAACAGATCACACATTTATGAGGTGTTCAAAGAGAAAATGTGATGTCATCTCACCAAAGACAGTCCAAGTACATGCACAAGAGACGGGATAAGGACTTTAAAGAGTTAATAGGACTAGCTGGGATACTATTTTTGGACTGTCTTGCATGAGGAGACAGCAGATTTTCCCAGCATGTCAGTGACCTCCTCCTGCCTACACTTATCTATGGCTGCATGTAAGACTCTGCTCATGAGAGCTATCACT
The DNA here is from genome assembly GCA_025584955.1 of Alethe diademata. Lineage (NCBI taxonomy): Eukaryota > Metazoa > Chordata > Aves > Passeriformes > Muscicapidae > Alethe > Alethe diademata. The sequence continues at coordinate 12,194,092 of JANRMJ010000079.1, read as the reverse complement.
GGAGCCTTTAAAAAGCCCATGAACCCAAATACTACATGGGAGATGGGACACTAAAAGGACAGGGTGAAGGATTTTCTTAACTGATTCATCACTAAGACCATTTTGGTATGCTCTAGTGACATACAATAATAAAATTTGCTGTTTTACATCAGAGAAGTTTATTGTTTGGGAAAGCTGCTGTGAGAACAGCTCTGAAGAGACCTGCTCCTGAGAGCAGTGGCCACAGAAGTGGTGCTGTGGCCAAGCTCACTGCAGGCAGGGTGATGGTTGCCTGCTCTAGGGGTGCAGGCAGCCTCCAGCCAGTGACAAACCAGGTGCTGCTTATGAGGAATGGTCTAGGATCAAATGATGGGGTAAAAATTATGTTATTAAAGTAATCATCCAAGTACTTTCAGATATGAATGATTTTAAGACATTACCCAAATGTGATGGTTCAAATTGGAAAGTCCTGGGTTGCACCACAGCAAAGAACAATAACATACATCAGCTCTCCTTGGAGGAAGGACAACAGATGGGAGTTTATCATAGTGTGACATTTTCAAATGTGCCTATGCTATTTCAGAGTCTAATGTAAGAAAAATCTGGCCCCAGCTACTCTGTATTTCCAGAGATAATCATTCAAGTTGAGCAGTTTTAAAATTTTGTTTCTACAGGATTTAACTAGTATTCATCCACCCTTTTGAATGGAAATAGTCCTTTAGAAGATTTGCTTGTTTATAAGGAAACAATTCTCCCATTGCCAAATTCTACATATTGAGTGAATCACATTGTTTGGTGATTCATTTGGCAATTTGTCTGCACAAAAGATACAAAAGACTTCCAGCTGACAACACACCTGGAGCTTCTCCTCTGCAGCACACGGTGGGTGGCAGTAGAGGCCTGGTAGACAGGGCAGAAGCAGCCTGAGTCACTGAGATGTTTATCTAGATGTTAGCAGATGTTGCGGGTGGCTTCTCATATTGTTTTGTCCCATTTAAAAGGAAAAAAAAAAATTTCTTGTAACTAAAACAAAAAAGACAAAACTGGTTGAGAAATAAATTCTTGTTCGGCACCCTGTCCAAAAGTGTTCACGTACTTGCAGCAATATGCATAACAGGCTCTGATTTGTTTGATGCTAAGCATGAGAAGAGCTTGTAGAGGCTTGAAAGGCATTGTACATTCTACGTAATGGCAAATATTTGCCTTTAAGCTACTTGCTGTTTTTGATGCAGCCTGCAAAGCATTCAGTCTTGAGAAGAAATATTAGAGATGTCTATTATAGAAATTATCTCAGTGTGGCCAAATCACCAGCAGTAGTCAGAGAGCAGCTACCAAAATTCCACCCAGGTCCTTACAGCATGGTATAGAGGTTTTAATGACAGCCATTCCCAAGACATCCCTAACTCAGAACACCTGCTAGAGGGAAACCTTAACTGAAGTCTGCATCCATCAAAGATTAAGTCTTTAAAATTCAGCTTTGAGGAGCTGGAAGCTAAGAGGTAACTGTGGTCTTATATGTGCTTCATACTCTAATGGTTTTGTCCATTCAAACATTCTTGCTCCATCCCAAAAAATACTTGGATTCCCTCACCTCGTGGGAAGCAGAGTGGCAACCTTCTGAATTTTCACAAAGGATGAGGTAAAAGCACAGTGATTTCCTCCTAATTCATCTTCCAACACAGGGACCCAACAGGCTGCTTTGTAAGCACTCACAGTATTCAGATCCCTGTACTAAAAACTCAAAAACAAGAAGGATGGAAGAGCAGCTCAAATATCTCTCCTCTGCCGAAAACGTGGTGGCTCACCTAGGACTATGCTGGCATAAAGGAAAACTGGCTCAAAACTGTGGCTCAATGAGCCACAGGGAGGTCAGTCAGGCTCTAGGACAGCCTTTATATGAAGCTGACTCAAGTTTATCAACATTTTAATACATATTTCAGTGAATCATTTCTATATAATTTGCATTCTCCTTTCTTTCCTGAAATTCTCATGTAATTTTGTGGATTAAAAGTTTATAAAATTATGTGAAAAAGTAAAATTTTCCATCCCAAAAACCCCCTAAATCTCCTATTGTAACTCTTCTTTACTGGGGTGCACAATTAGAGCCAGCACTACAGAAAACACTGGAAATATTAGTAGAAATAAAAAACATTATCTACCAAGCATTAACAGAAATTCAAAAAGGATATTAGGTTTTCATGAAAAATACTTTTGTCAGTAAAAATTCATCAGAATACTTTGCAGCTTGCACAGATTTGGGTCAATTAAATCCACTAGAGTAAGAAAGGACAAAAGAAGTGCAATCTGATTTCACTAAACTTCTGTCTCTTAATATGGATGCCTAGTTTACACTAGTGGATTCATTCTTATCCCAGGACTGAGCATATCTTATTCTTCTAAGTGTACAAAAATAATTAACTTATCACAAAAAAAAAAAAAAAAAGAAGAAAAAAGGAACATAATTTCTTTGAAATTCTATAGGACAGCTGTCAGGTGAACTATCTATCTGGTGAACACAGTTTTACTTCAAATGGTGTATTTGAAGGTGACTTTGTGGAAATCATGCTGTCACTGTGTCTGAAGGGAAAAGGAGGTTTAAAATCATTGATATTCTGACTGTTCCTCTGGATTTCGGTATCTCAAGTCACCATAAAAATTTAACTCATTTATAAGGGTAAAAGCTTTGAAGATTGCGTTGTTGGGAGGGTTTTGGTTTGGTTTTTTTCCCCTTCTCTTTCTCCTCCTTAGACTCTCATATTAAAAGTTTTGTTGTGAAAGGAATAAAAAGCAACTTCCAGTCTGTTGCTTGACTATTTAGGACAGATGTGTTGCCAAAGTCTAGCATACTGTTTTAACTGCTTACACATGTACTCCAGATGAGTTTATTGGTGAAACCTAGGTTTTATTCTTGATCATATGGCTATAAATTCAAAATACAAAATAAAATAACAGCTTCCTCCTACTCTTGCTTGTTAAATTAATCTACTAACTAAACTATTTTTCTTTCTTGCCTCTCTGTTTAAATTTGTCAACATAGGCTGAAAGTCCAAAGCTGATGTAGATAAGGAAATATTAAGGAGGAGTTTCAGTTAAGACTCAGTCAAATTGGATTAGAGATCAACTGGTGGTAAACAAGTTACAAATTGATTTTTTGAAAATGTTTATATTATTAAGCTATCTCACAACTGCAGAATCCTTGTCATTTGACAATGTGAGAGATCTCAGGTTCTGCTCGTTCTGGAGCTGCTGCAACCTTGCAAACTTTGTGCTCAGTAACAGAGGAGTAAAGTTTTTTAAAACTAAACAATGGATAAAATTTATTTGCAGTGCAGTTCCATTTACTTGTCTGAAGTCAGCATAGTAATGAATTGCAACCATACATTTCACTCAGAGGATTTACTGAGTGAAACTGAACAAGTGGCTCCAAAAGAGGTCATGTCAGACAGGAACGACCACATGGTATTGGAAACTCAGCCATGGTCTCCTCTGCCTACTGTTTTTACATACCTGGTAACAGAGAAATATCTCCTTGAAATTAGCTCTGGGAGTTTAGTCAAAACAGCAGTTGCAATTAATCCTCTCAACAATGTGTGTAGGAATAGCGAATTCTATTTTACTTGAAAAGTTTCACCAGCATCCTTCAGACACATAGACCTGAGTTGAAACAGAAGTTGCATGCTTAAGACAAAAAGAGATTGTTTAAATTCTGTGAGATGTGCTGGCAGGAATTCATGTGTGGTCATCCTGAATTCATTAAAGAAGATAGATCCATGATGTGCTGTGATTTTGCAAGACACAGTTCAGGAAAACGGCTAAAGGCTGGTTTCATCTCTTCTATACCTTGTGCTCTGAATACCTTCATCTAAATTTAGAACAAACCCCATCCTTTTCATTGTCTTCAAGAACTCACAAGTCACAAAAACAGTGAAAAGAAACTCAGAAATAATTACATGGGATTTTCATGAGGGTAGCAAGAGAACAAGGCACAGACTCTCCCATCCTGAGGGAACATCTAATTCCTGTGTTGGTCCCAAGAACAATGGGTATGTGCAGAGTTTTGGGGAACTGGAAACAGAATTATACCACAAAAAGTGCAGAGTGGCAGAATAAAATATTGGAGACTTATTCTTCAGGAACAGTTACATGTGACTATTGAAATATCAGCTACTTTTCCAACTCTTAATCATCTATGACATTTAAGTTAAAATAAATTATAATGATGTCTTTATAACAAAGTCACGATTAAACTTTAATGAAAGGCTCAAAATCTACCAGCAGAATGTATTTCTTGAATGGGTCATTCACATCAAAGATGCCATATTCCAGCACGAAGATTATATTTTTAAAATAATTTCCTGGATTTACATCCTACCAACAGATGATTCAAGAGGGAAGAAAATTATAGAGCTCAGTCTTGACAAGGGCAGAGCGCTTGTCTTTCTTGCACTAATACTGCTGTTTGAAGAACAGGTTAAATTGTGGAGGAGGACTGAGAAACAGGCTAGTCAGAAGAAAGAGAAAGCTTATTCCAAGAGAGTACATGTTTTAGATGTGTCAAAATCAAATGACTAATTAAGACAATAATTCAAAATAGAACCAGCTGGTAGTTTAACATTCCTCAAACCCTTATTCAGCAAAAGTTTTCAGTGCTTGCCTGGTTTGAGTCCCACCAAAGTCAATTAACAGTCAAAGAGCAGTTCAGAAAGTCTGAAACCTGAGAATACTTTTTTCTATATTTTTAAGATTTCTGAGGCCTTGGTCTGGTGTTAGCTAGCTCAGTCCTTGCAAAAGTTTTGTCCAACAAGAGCAAACTACAATTACATTTGGTATAGCCTATGTATAAGCCCAGCAGCACAACACATAGGGTAAGATTTTGACTCGTGAATCATCCTGCTCAAATCTTGGTGACAAGAGACACCATTCAAGTGCAAGAAATCCTTTCCATGGAGACCAGATCACTGGAAAAGCTTCTTCCTTATCTGTCTATGGACCAGCATTTCCCTTTTTGAGACCTTATTTCCCTTTTAAAATTTGTATATAATCTCAGCTAATACAATTGTTTCAGATTATGCAGTTTATTTTGTTTCTATGACAACCTGAGGACGAGAGTTCCAATGATTAATTACACATCCTGGAGCAGGATCCTAAACTTCTGGTACTGCCCAAGCTGGCCATATTTCCATCAGTTCAGAACTCTTTTTTCCACATCAGAGCAACAGCCTTCTTCATTCCAGAGACTTCCAAAGCCCAGGAAAAGGAGAAGGCAAGCAGCTCTACAAAACTGTCCTCTGAAAGTCTTAGTGTAGAGTAGAAAGTTTCTAACTGAGCCCTTCATGACAGCTTCCAAGTAAGTCACGGATTCTTTTCCCCTAACAATTGCCAAGGACAAAATTCAAGACAGTCACAGAAGGACTGAAGTAGTTGCTGTCACTAGCAATAAACTCCAGAAACTTCAGCAGAAACTTAAAAGCTCTCATACTACTATAGAATAATAATTGGAATTCCCTGCTGCTCTTTCAGACCACATAAAGTCCATTGCTTTGATGATCTCTTCATGTTTTATTTTGAGCTTCAGACCTCATGAAGAAGGATTTATGGTGATTTTCTGACACTGCTAATTTGTCAGAAATTTAGATATATCCTCTGGTTATCTCAAGCAGTTTGGACATATCCTTAGGAATGCAGCCATTTAAGTTCTGGAAAGTTTTTATTGTCACTATTTTTGAGATATTTTTTAATTGCCACAAAGTTGTTTTCCTGTTATGTTCATTGCCCTGCTGCATTCCAAATAAAGGGTTATTGATGAATCTTTTTGATGCACACAGGTTGCCATCACCTCATAGTATGAGATAGTGGATATAGCTTGTGGAACATTGTGTTATGTATTTGGGAAATAAATCACACTCCAGGTTCCTTAATGTATATTTCACACTGAGGAATGTGTCTCTTTTATCTTCTTTTACAAACAGTCAAGATCTGCAAATATTCTTAGCAAAAAGCGTAAAAACATTTGGGAGAAGTAAAAATCCTTCTTGGCCTGTTTGTATGAATTTTCTGAGTGACAATCTGAAACCCATCAAATTACTTGCTTTTCTGTGAGACTAAACTTGGTAGAAGTATAATCTATTCTGAGACCAGTGAGCAAGGAAGAAAATAGCCTTGCAGTGTCCTTTAAGTCTTATCCAAACAAGAGTCAGGACTTTTTTTTAAGTGACTAGTGACTGTAGGTGCCTTGAGATCCCATAAAGAGGTCGGATTTCCAGGGCTTAAGGAGTTGCCTGAAAAGAGCAGCCTTGCTGGTGCTTCGTGTCAGCCAATCTAGTACAGAGGCACCACAACTCACTAGACTTCTCCTTACATCAACTTCTACTGCAACATACTGATGATAATGAGTGTGAAACAATCTACAACCTTCCTGCTTCAGAGACTACTCCATGCTTCATCTCCTACACAACACTGAAATATCTGTCCTGGTTGTTTGAATCAAAATTGAGTAATTAAATTTGTCAGACAGAGAATTTTTGGAGACTCTCATGACTGAGATGTTCCCTACTTCCAAACCCCAAATGAGAAGGAAAGAAAATGAAGTGCTTTGCCCCTTTAGATGTCAAAGATAACCTCCAAGTTGTAAAACAATCAACTCACATGTTATAGAGACCTTAAGCAGACAGACTAAAGCAAAAACAACCAAGGTGCTAATTTCAGCAATCGATCTCCAAGGCAGGGTTCACTTCAAAGGATACTCGTGATCATTTGAGTGTTAACATTTCCAAACAACTAGTATAAAAAGAAATATCCTGTACTGGGTTAAATGACTTTTTTAAAGGAGTGTAATTCATTCTGACTGATATACCAGGGAACATCTGTTAAAAATCAGACTCTCTGCAGCATATGAACTGTTACAATTAAAATAATGAAAGTCTACCCTCTAGGGTAAAAATGAATATGCCTTTACCAATGATACAAAACAGCAGTGTAACATTTAGAAGGAGAAACTCCACTGTATTTTGAAAGGAACCTCCAGCCCACCTTCAAGAAGGAATCATTGCCCACTAATACTTCACTCCCAGTGGGCTCATCCCCTTGTGCCATTGAGTTCTGTTCCCAACCATTATACTGTAGACAGCTTAGGATAGCACTAGGCATGGATAGTTTCACTGAAGATATTTCCTGGGGAGGACAGGAGATGAGAGACATTGCAACTGGAAGCACTTAGAGCATAAAAGTTCATGTACATTGACCAATGTAGCATGGTCTCCTGCTTTCTCTCTGACTGTAGAATCAGGATACCATGTGTTGTAACTGAAATAAAGGGAAATACACCCATGACTGCAGCAGACCAGGGTCTTTCTGTCCTGAGTGATGTTGTAGGTTTAAAGATAGCCATTATGTGTAAATTAATCACTCATATTCTGACTGCCTATATAGTTTATTTTGCTTGTCACAGACATGTGTACCTGTCAGGTCAGAGAAAGGAGCCTGGGAAGACAGTAAGAATGTTGTCCTCTAGTAGGTCAGCATTTGTCCACCATTTTTAGCCCGTCTACTTTTCTGCAGCGCAGCCTTCCATGCTAGAGAGTCTGTGCAGTCAGACCAGGGAACAGACACTGGGCTGTATTCCTGTCAAGCCCCACTGATAAAGGTATGTTCACAGTGGCCTGGGAAGAAGCCAGTTCTATGGCCTCAGACCCAGAGACTACTCATCGCTTAAAACTCTTGCCTTGAGCCAGGTCATATTTTCAGGCACCTTGGTAAGTTGTCACCTCCCCAGGAACCCAAAGTCTTCCAGGCCAGTGTGGAATATTTAAGCTCTCTGTTCAACTGCACTGTTAATGGCAAGGTGCTCACGTGCCATGGCAAACCACAGGATCACTTACAAGACAGCTCAGCTGCCCAAGTTATGTTCCAGCTGCCCACTGTGGGTTCCCAGCTGAGACAAAATAACTGCTATATGAGCACTCAGCTCACTTCAGAAGGAAGTGGAATAATTTCAAATCAAGAGCCAACTGAACTGACCCTGTTCTCCTCAGCTGTGATTTTCTGGTTGATAGTGTAAATTTTACATGACAGGTCCACCGTGTAATATTACTGCTGTCTCTATGTTGTTAGACTGGTCAGTGAGAACTTCTTTAAGCTGCTAGTCCCAAACAAACATTTTTTATTGTGGTAGTGTTCAGTTTGAGCTTTTTTCCATTGTTCTAAACACTATGCCAGGATTTCTTTTAAAGACTATTTCTTTTAAAGAATGTTAAGGCAGATAGGTAAGCCTTGGACTTCTGGACAAGAAATTTATTTCTTGGATATGTGTTAAATTGCATCTACAGCCCGTTATGTATAATATTTCATTGCTGAGTGATTGTCAGGTGACTGTCAGTTCCAATATGGCTAGTCATTGCAAGCTCTAATTTGCTCCAGTCCCAGGGAGGATGAAGAGACCACAAAACTAATAATTGGTGAGTTTCATCACAAACAGCCACAGCTGAAAACCCTTTGCAGACTGTGTATAAAGGCTCTGTGTGGCTCCAGTGGCCAAAAAAAAGGTGCACAATTGGAGCTCTTGGAAGGAAATTATGTCTCATTCCCACAAGAGGTTTTCCATGTGAACCTGGTTCCCATAGCACTCTTAGATGCAACACCATGTCTGCATTGTAGTCTCTTCCCTTGCCACTTCCTCCAGCCTGAATGGCAATACCAACTGCCGTGTTTCCCCCTTATAACAACTCAAGGACTTCAGTTCCCTAACGTGAAAATAGTGATGGCATCTGTGTATTAGCTTGATGTTGGCAGTCAGATGTCTACTCACCCACTTGTGAAGAACTCAGCCTCACATACCAGCTCTCATATGGTTTGCACTCCACGGAACATTAAAAGAGGAGAAGGGAGTTTCTCCTGCCCACCTTTGAGCCGCACTGACCAGTTATACACAAGAACTCAGAGTGTAATGAACATGCATTTCAAGCTATGTTCAATCCTGCTGCTCTGTTGCACAAAGAAACAGCTCAGAGCCTTGCTGGCAGAATGCCGGTGTCACCCAGCAGACAAGAGCTTAACAGCTTCTGACACAACCTTTCGTTCACAACAGCCAGCAAGAAGAATCACAGAATCACAGAACATTCTGAGTTGGAAGGGATCCACAAGGATCATCAAGTGAGCACCTTTGCTTCCTTTCCTAGGAATGCCACAAGTCTGGGATCAATGCACAAGGAAGATGAATTAAGGCCGTGACAACAGTGTAACAAAAAACACAGACACAAAGGTCAGAGCGGCCTTGAGAAAAAACACATCCACCTAATAGGAGAGTTGATTAGGCTTCCCTCTGTCTGGCCACGCCTTCACTGCTTCAACAACACGGCATTAAACCTATGTTAAAAATGTTCAGTTGAAAGCTGCAAATGAATGTTACTGAACTCAAGGTCCTTGTCCTTCTTCACTCTCATCTTTTTTTTTCACTGTCAGCTCTTCTCTTCTCTCTTCCTTCCTCCCTTTCCAGTCAGCATTTTTGAAGTTTATATCATACTCAACTCTGGAATTTCAGTAATGCGCATGGAAGCTGCTTCTAGAGGCCAAACTTTATTCTTCCATGTGAGTTTTTTTTTGTTTCACTCTTGAACAGGCATTTCTTGGAAGTGCAAGTACTCACAGAACCGTAGCACACGGCAATCATGTAAATATTAATATTCACACAGCACTGAAGATTACAAGATAATTAGAAGCTATATAACCATGTAACTCAGTTTATAAAGAGTATGACAGTTATAGGACCAAATTTTGTCTTTCTTCCAGGCCTGACTCCTTGGAATCTCTTTTTTCCTCTTTGTTTATGAGGAATTAATCATTTGGAACCTGATCCAAAAAGCTCTAGAGTCAATGCAAGTCTCTCAT